>CM038679.1:747687513-748387375 GCA_021605205.1 Aegilops longissima
GAAACTTGATAAACTTCTTTTGCCATAGAATGAAATGGCGCTTGACATCTCAAGTCTTTTCTCCCCTTGGTGTAGCAATGTCAATCTCCGGTCCTCAAACCCTTGGACTATGTCCTCCACCGTGACACGAGCATAGCCATCTTGAATGGGGTTGTTGTGGTGGAGTGCTCGGTAAACATGGTAAAGCACTGCCGATGGCTACCTTCATGGACATGTTCCCGATAGGATAATCAGATGACATTCTTTCATCTCCTTTATATAAATCCACGGGGTAGCGAGGAGGCTCCGGTGCAGTAATTTCGACCTCCGGTGCAGTAATTTCGACCGCCGAGGCTCGGTGCAGTAATTTCGATCGTCGGTGCATCTGCACTAGCGGTGGGGCCTCCGTGGAAGCCACGCTGCTTCTCCGCTGCTGGCTTCGAGATCCGCTGGATGATCTTCATGCTGCACCGAGCTGCATCTCTTTCGGCTACTAGTACACTCATGGTTTTCTTCATCACATCCATTTCCGATGCCAACCGCGCCACAACATCTGCTTCCCGATCCATCTTTCTCTTACGGCTTCGTAATCGTCACGGGTCATCGTTCGGGGAACCCTATTTTCCACGGAATGTGCCCCATGCCTCGTACTACGTCCTCCGTGTTCAGGATTCGAGGGCTTTTGTCGGTAGCGTCGTTCTCTCTGTTGAACTTGATCTTCCCTGTTGAGCATCCTTCATTGCGTCAATAAGGGCTTGGGTGGGTTTAATTAATTTGCCCGGTAAACACACTCCCCTCTCTCGGGTTCAGCGTTCCCCATGCCCGTACCACCAGCTTTTGGCCCTTGGGTCCCATCCTCCGTACTGGGCCGGATTCCTCGCGCCCTCATCTCGTTCTCCATCTTCTCCAACCTAGGCACCAAAATGCGATACCCTCCTGGCCCCATAACATGATTGTACTCCTTCTTAGCCGCATTTTCCTTATTTTTTCGATATTTCAATGAACTGCTCCGATTTCTTTTGCTTCACAAATTCTGGCCAATCATGTTTCAGTTTCTCATATTGTCCTTTGAAATCCGAGTCTTGTTCTGCTTGACAAAGTCACGGGCTAGATTTTGCTTGAATTTCGGAATCGTCGGCCATCTTATGAAGAAGCGAACTGTTTGACTAGCCTCCTCCTCTCCTTGTTTTCCTCAATCTTGTTACCCTCCTCATCGAATTTGTTGTATTCGGAGGTAGAACGAAATGTTCCATAAGCTTCTTGAAGCAATCTTTTTTGTTCTCTTATCGACAAAAGTGAAACCATCAATTCGTGCCTTCTTTGGCTCATTCCACTCTGGGCGGTGATCGAGGCGTTGTCTCTAACAATGGCTCCGCATTGGTGACAAACTTGGTGGCGTTCTTGCGGGGCTCCAGTGACCTGCGGTTACCTTGTCGACAACCTCGATGGTGCATGTTTCTCCTTGTTTCATCGTCTTGGTTGCACTGCGCTTTGACGGCGTACTCGATTGTTTGACGATCCGCCGAGGGCTAAAATAAGAAAGAGAGTCGCGCGTTAGTACACACATATTTATTCAAATCAGTTAGTTTGTATCACCGAGGCTCAATGTATATATATACCTCGGCGCCGGAGGTGGTTGCTACTTCCATTTGAAGATAAATCGTTTATCGGCGTTTCTTGACATCATCTTCTTGTGGCGCCCTTCATCTTCACCGTCAAGGTTCAGATAAGAAGAGATATCATCTTCTTCTTCTCCGGTCGGCACATATTGAATATCGCCGTTTATGATGCGAACATATGTGCTTCACCGTCCGGATCATAGTTGTCCATAATCGGGTCAGCTCTATCGTCCGCCATTATGTCAGATCCTGAAAACATGTAGTAAAAACAAATTAATTAAGTGAAGAAGGGGCGGTGGCGGTGGTGGTGGCGAAAGGCGGTGGCAAAAGGAGGCGAGGAAGGGTTTCTTTTTGTGATTTGTATGGTTTTCTTTCTTCTTGGTTTTTTGGTATTCTTTTTTTGTTGCTATATCTTGTTTTTTCGTTTTCTTTTGGTTTCTCTTTGTATCTTTCATGGTTTTATCCATTTTCCCTGTTTTCAAATTTTCCTTCTTTCTTTATTTTGGTTTTCATTTCTTCGTTTTTTGTTTCTTTTTTGTGATTTGTTTGGTTTTTCTTTCTTCTTGGTTTTTGGTATTCTTTTTTTGTTGCTATATCTTGTTTTTTTCGTTTTTCTTTTGGTTTCTCTTTGTTTCTTTCATGGTTTTATCCATTTTCCCTTTTTCAAATTTTCCTTCTTTTTCCTTTGGTTTTTGTCTACTTCTTAGTTTTCAGCAAGTTTTTGTTTTCTTTGTTTCTTTGTCGGTATTCATAGTTTTCTATTTTTTTGCGTTTGTTTCTTTGCTTTTATTTTTCATTTTCATTTTTCCTTTAGTTTCCTTTTTGGATTTCATTGTTTTCATTTTCCTCTTTCTTTATTTTGGTTTTCATTCTACATTTTTTTGTATCAAGAATATTTTTAAATATATTTTCATATATGAGTTTAACATTTTTAATACATGATCAAAAAAAAAGGAGGAGGGCAGGCAGGAGCTTGGGAGGCGGGCAGAGGTGCAGGGCGTGACGAATCGCCCGTGGCGGGAAGACCGGGGCCAAGGGGCGTGGAGGTCGAGGCGTCGTGGATCGGGAAGGTGGGTGGCACATGACGAGGGCCGGCCGAGGTGGAGAGGGAGGAGGAGGAGGAGGAGGCGAGGCGGCGTTCTGGCGAAGCTTGACGGTGGCGGCGTCGAGGGGTTACAGGGCGCGGCGGCGGGCGTGGCGGCGTCGAGCGGCGACGGCGACGGCAGCGGCGCCGAGGCGAGGGCGACGGCGGCGGCGTCGAGGGCGCGATTTAACAGTGGGGAATCGGAGAAGGCGAAAGCAGGACGGTATTTATAGCCCCCCTTTAGTCGCGGTTGGCGGCGAGACCCGCGACTAAAGGTGCCCTTTAGTCATGGTCGCCTGCCCAACCGCGACTAAAGGGTTTTGGCGTTTTTTGCGGTCCGCGCCCCACCTTTAATCGCGGTTGGGCGGCGACCCGCGACTAAAGGCACCTTTAATCATGGGTGGTCAGCGACCCGCGACTAAAGGCCTTGTGCTGCCCCCGCCAAAAGTTTAGTCCCACCTCGCTAGTTGAGAGAGCTCGAGAGTGGTTTATAAGCGCTGCTGCGCCACCCTCTCGAGCTCCTCTCAGCTGCAGACTTCGAACCCTAATCATCACTAGCTATGTGCTGTGGGCCTACTTGGCCTCTGCGGGCCTGAATCTGGCCCATGTAGGGTTTCTAGTCGTATTCAGGCCGTGGGGGTCCGATGGCGGCACTATTTTTTCAGTTTTTGTTTTGTTTTCTGCATTATTATTTATTTTTGTTGTTTTTGCTTTATTTTTAATTCTTTTTGCTTTTAGTTTTAGAAAAATCATAAACTTTCTGTTAGTGTCATTAGTTTTCAAATTTGAAAACACTTTTTTGTTTTCTTTGTTGCTTTATTTATTTTATTTTGTTTCTACTTACAACAAAATACTTAGGCGACACTATTTTTTCCAGTTTTTTGTTTTGTTTTCTGCATTATTATTTATTTTTTGTTGTTTTTGCTTTATTTTTTAATTCTTTTTGCTTTTAGTTTTAGAAAAATTATAAACTTTCTGTTAGTGCCATTAGTTTTCAAATTTGAAAACATTTTTTTGTTTTCTTTGTTGCTTTATTTATTTTATTTTGTTTCTACTTACAACAAAATACTTATTGTTGCTATTTTAGTCATGGTCGCCTGCCCTTAACCGCGACTAAAGGCCGCCATGAGTTTAGGGTTTTCCGCCATTTCTTCCCTGTCTTCCGCCTCTTTCTTCCGCCACTTTCTTCCCGCCTCCTGTCTTCCCGCTCCCATTTTCCGCCATTTCTCACTACATATATATGTAGCCCGGCTTGGCCAGCATTATCACATCTCTACAATCTCTCATCACTCTCTCATGGCTTCCACCGCACCCTCTAACCTACCAGCAGGTGGAGGAGCTTTCGCCTCGAACTACCCTTGTCCACGGGCTACAGCGTCCCCACCGGCTGGAGCCTAAGCGCCCGGGCGTGTCGGTCCCTCCGTCCCTCGAGTCTGCTGGCAGGCGGCCATCACGAACCACTACTACCTCGACCTCACGCCCGAGCAGCGGATGAATCCCGCGGCATCCCGATAACCAGCATACTTGGGGCGCCTTCTTCATCAATCGGCGTGAGAGGCGCTCGCCGGTATGAGGAGGGCGGTCTGCCTCTGGGAACTTCCACGAGGCGGCCGTCGGCTATGGTGGTATGGCGGACTCTGCAGGCGTCATGGACTACATCACGGCGGCGATATCCCCGCTGCGCTACCCTCGATTCGAGCCACGGCGCCGCCCGACGACAGCGCGACGGCAGCGGCGACAGCGGCGGCGGCGGCGGCAACTTAGAAGCGGCGACTACCGGTACAACGACGGCGGCGGCTATGAAGACTACAGTATGCATATTATCGCCTAGGCAGGAGTATGACTAAATCACTCCAAATTTCATGTATCATCGGTGGTATCTCGAATCATTGAAAATGGACACCAAACACATCACGGGTAATATAATTCACATGATCCATTCAACAAAGTTTGGTACAATAAATTATTACATCATTTCTTCCCTTGTGTCCCTGCTTGCTTACGATTGTGCCGTATCCATGGAGCATCCTCATCATTTAACTTAATGCTTGGGTCGGTGTTCACTTTGAAGGCGGAATTTCAGCAAACATATTATAATCTTCGACATGTCATCTTGTCCTCCACTCCCACGATGTTTCTTTTCCCTGAAAGAACAATGTGGCGCTTTGAATCATCGCATGATGTCTTGATCGTTTTCTTATCTTTCCGTTTCCTCGGTTTGCTACTCATGTCCTTCACATAGAAAACCTGGCGACATCTTTCGCTAGGACGAATGGTTCGTCAAGGTAACCAAGATTGTTGAAATCCACCATTGTCATTCCGTATTGCTGGTCCACCTTTACCCCACCTCCTGTTAGCTTGAACCATTTGCACGGAACAAAGGGACCTTAAAGGAGGGTCCATAGTCAAGTTCCCATATCTCCTCTATGTAACCATAATATGTGACCTGATGCCCATTCTCGGTTGCTGCATCAAAGCGGACACCACTGTTTTGGTTGGTGCTCTTTTTATCTTAGGCGATCGTGTAAAATGTATTCCCATTTATCTCGTACCCTTGGAAAGTCGTTATAGTCGAAGATGGTGTCTTGGCCAACATGTACAGCTGATCTACAACATCATTGTCATTCATTAAATGTTTTCTCAACCAACTACGAAAGTCTCCATGTGGGCCTTCCTAATCCAGGATTCAGGCTTCCCGGGTTGTCGAGCGTAAAATATTCTTGTGTTTCTCAAAATGCGGAGCCACCAAGCTGGAATTGGTCGAAGCGATGTGGTGTGCTTGATCGAGGAGAATGGCCGTCCATACATATCGTTGATTTCCTTCCGATCGTGCCTTTTCCACTTAGTCTCCCCTCGTGCGCGATCGAGGAAGACCAATCGGCTTAAGGTCAGGAACAAAGTCAACACAAAACTCAATTACCTCCTCATTTCCATAGCCCTTGGCGATGCTTCCTTCTGGCCTATGCGATTCTGAACATATTTCTTTAATACTCCCATGAACCTCTTGAAGGGAACATATTGTGTAGAAATACAGGACCGAGCGAAAATCTCTTGACTAGGTGAACCAGGAGGTGCGTCATAATATTGAAGAAGGATGGCGGGAACACCAACTCGAAACCGACAAGACATTGGATCACATCGTTCGTAACCGTGGTAGAACTTCTGGATTGATTACCTTCGAGAGATTGCATTGAGGAATGCACATAGCTTCACAATGGCTACTCGAACATTTTCCGGCAGGAGCCCCTCAAAGCAATCGGAAGCAATTGCGTCATAATCACGTGGCGGTCGTGAGACTTCAGGTTTTGGAACTTTTCTCCGCCATGTTTATTATTCCCTTTATATTGGGCGAGAATCAGGCGGGACCTTCATACTGCTCGGGCATTCAAAAAGATGACCTTCTCTTCTTTGGTCGGGCGTAGCTGGCACGACCTTGAAACCATTCCGGATGCGGTCATCGAGGTCTTTCAAGCGTTGCTGGTCTGCCGTGCTTCCTTTGTATCATTTGTCTTCCCATACGCCCAAGAAGCTTAGGAGGTTCACGCAAATATTCTTCGTAGCGTGCATCACGTCGATTGCAGAGCGGACATCTAGGACTTTCCAATATTCTAGCTCCCGAATATAGATTTCTTCTTCCACATGGCTGCGTGCCCGTCGGCTCCCTTGAACTGATTGTCCGCGGGACCCTTTCCAAAGATGACTTTCAAATCCTTGACCATATCAAATACCTCAGCACCGGTCGTTCCGCGAGCCGGCGGTGATCTGCCTTGCCGTTGTAATGCTTGCCTTTCTTTCTTCTTGGATGAATTTTGGAAGAAATCGGCGATGCCCAAGGTACCGTTCTTCTTACAATTTGGCAAATGTACACTTTCAGTCTCATGTAAGCGGTGCGTGCATGCATTGTATCCCTTATTTGACAGTCCGAAAGGTTACTAAGAGCAGGCCAATCGTTGATGGTTCGAAAAGCAACTTCGAGGTCAAATTCCTCTTGTTTGTGCTCATCCCACACGGACACCACCCACAGCTGTAAAGTTCATCAACTAATGGCCTTAGGTACACATCGATGTCGTTGCGGGTTGCCGGACCTTGGATGAGCACGGCATCATAATGAACTTCCGCTTCATGCACAACCAAGGAGGAAGGTTGTAGATGCATAGAGTCACGGGCAGGTGCTATGGCTGGAGCTCGCTGCGCCAAAAGGATTCATGCCATCCGTGCTTAGAGCAAATCTTATGTTCCTTGCGTCGGCTGCAAAATCTTTGAACCATCTGTCGATCTTTCTCCATTGCGTTCCATCTGCGGTGTGTCTCAACTCCCGTCCGACTTACGGTCCTCTTTGTGCCATCGCAACAACTTGGCATGCTCTTTGTTCTGAGCAGACGTTTCAACCGTGGTATTATAGGAGCATACAACATCACCTTGGCGGGAACCCTCTTCACTGGGTTTCGGCCCTCAACATCGTCACCGGGGTCATCGCCTCGATCTTATAACGCAATGCAGTGCATACCGGGCATTCATTCAAATTCTCGTATTCACGCGGTAGAGGATGCGATCGTTGATGCATGCATGTATCTTGAACCTCTAAACCTAGAGGGCAGACAACCTTCTTTGCTTAAATGCGTCTTGGCGGGCAACTCGTTATCCTTTGGAAACATATTCTTCAACATTTTCAGCAAGTTTTCAAATGCCGAGTCAGCTACACCTGCCTCGCCTTCCATTTCAGCAAATCCGATTGTGCAGCCCAGCTTTTTCAGACCATCATCGCATCCGGGTACAGCGCCTTTCGTGATCCTCTAACATGCGATCCAAATTCTCCCTCTCCTTTTCAGTTTAGCGGCGTCTCCGTGCATCAGCAATGGTCCGACCAAGATCATCAGCGGGATCATCACGTGCCTCTTCTTCACCTTCCCTTCACCTTCACATCCTCCATGAAAGTATCACGAAATGAGCAAGATAGCTTTCATCGATGAAATCATCCCTTCTTCATCTTCTTCCATTATAACCCCTCTTTCTCCATGCTTGGTCCAACAATTATAGCTTGGCATGAAACCCTTACAAGCAGATGCATGTGAACAACTCTTGAGGAAGAGTAACCCTTCTCATTCTTACAGATAACACATGGACAGATAACAAAACCCCCCCGCTTGTTCGCATTAGCCACTACGAGGAAATCTTTCAAACCCGTAGTGAACTCGCCGGAGAGTCGGTTACCGTACATCCATTGCCGATTCATCTGCATTATTATAATATAAAATATATAATTAACCATCATGCATTTGTTAAACTAACTAGCTACAAACAATATAAATTAAACACACATGCATATTGACACATCAAAGGTTCATCAAGTTGCTAACATGATCGAAGAGTGTGGCTCCAACACTTCATGTCATGTTTCTTTCATGCTCTTGGGGCATTTCATCAAACACCTTATGTGCATAAGAGGAACCAAAAGCAAACCTACACCCACTTGTGAAGAGAATGGCTCCAAATGGCTAAGTGTTGGCTGCTGGATGGGTATATATAGGGAGGGCTTTAGTTGCGGTTGGCACAGCAAACCGTGACTAAAAGTGCTGAAGGCCTTTAATCGCGGTTGTCTGGCCAACCGCGACTAAAACCCTCACGTCTTGCCACTAGCCACCGAGCGCCACAGGGCCCAGGCCTTTGGTCGCGGTTCACCTCCAGAACCGCGACTAAAGGTCCCATTAGTCGCGGTTCCTACAGCTTCGCGACTTATGGGGCTGGACGGAAACCTGTTTTTCCACCAGTGGTCGGTGTGTAATTCTGCAGAAGTCCTCTTCATTAACCTGATGAGGCGAAGCTTTTGTGTCCATTTAAACGGGCATCCATAAGCGTTGGATGGACTTAGACATGTGCTACTGATCGAACGTTGGTTTGGCCATAGAATCACTACCAGAAAAAACGGTCATCTATAATCAGTCATCTATGATCAGATTCAACGAAGAGCCACAATCAAAGTGGTTAAACAAAATAAGGTTGTTAGTGTGTAGTTTTGATGAAAATTTCATCACTACGGGCATAAATTGTGCATGTAGAGGGTCTTCTCCTCGATGCCACTACTACATTCTCCTCGGTTGCCTCGACTGCCAGTGCCCCCGTCTCCTGTACCACTAGCGTGTCAACCAGGCACCAGCATTGCCACCACACGTTGGCATCCACCACCACGATGGCTAGAATGCCCCTACATTCTTAGCAAGTCCTCTATGTAATTAATTAATAATTAGCTCAATTGGTTCCCTTTTTTCATCTCCAAGGAAATTGTTGTGATGATAATTGGTTGTTGTTATATTTTTTTTCTAGGTAGACGGTTGAGTAGACCCACTTAGCGAGATTGTTAACTTGTTGTAATGTCAAGTGCCTACATGCTTAGCTAGGTCACTCTATGTTATTAGTTTATAGTAGAGTCAGCTGGTTTCTTTTTTGTTATCTCCATCAATTTGTGATGAAAAAGGATGTTATAGTTTCAAAAAAAAATCAGGTAGGCAGTTGAGTAGACCCACTTACTGATGTGGTTGTAACTACCTGAGTTGCTTAATTCCTACATGCTTAGCTAGGTATTTTTACGTAATTAATAATAGTTAGTTCAGTTGGTTTTGTTTTGCTATCTCAACAAAATGTGTTTGACAAAAGGATGATGTTATAGTTTTGACTTTTGGTGGTAGACAGTGACTAGACCCACTTAGTGACGATATTGTTAACTAGTTGTGATGTCAAATGCCTCATGCTTAGCTAGGTCTATGAAATTAATAAATAGTTAGGTCAGTTGGTTTTGTATTTGCTATCTTCAAAAATTTGATGAGAAAAGGATGATGTTATAGTTTTTTTTAAGGTGGGTTGACTGGACCCACTTAGGTCATCTCCATCACCAACCCGCAAACGGACACGGTATTTGTCTAAAAACCAGTCTGGATTGGTGTCTGGACATGGATATGGATGTCATCCATTCAACCCTGTACCGTAAATATTCGCCACCACTTCCGCCAAAAAGCAATAATCATCCGCCAAATATATTAGCAGCAAGCACGTTTTACATGGATAAAAGCACTTGAAAAGGAAAGAAAAAGAGTGTAAACACATGCATGCAGGCTAAAACCGGGCATGGACAACCCGGCCCGACAACCCAGCCCGAGCCCCACCCAAAAAAGGGCTTCGGGCTTGACATTCGGGCGGGGCTTGGGCCTCATTTCGCAGCCTGGAAGGTACTTCGGGCCAGGCTCGGGCTTCTCTTTTCTAGAATTTCGGGCCGGGCTTTCAGGCTTCGGGCTGGGCTTACACGTGCAAACACTAGAAAAAAGCATTTGAGGCGGGCTTTCGGCTTCAGGGTTGATTTTGGGCCGTGCTCGGGCTTGAGAAAAGAGTGCATCTTGGGCTCTGTGCCGGACTCAGGCTTGAGAAAAGAAGGTCGGACTTTTACAAGCCCGTCCTGAAACCCGGCCCGGCCCGGCATATGCCCGGGTTTAATGCAAGCTAACCTTCCGCCAACAACATGCATGCATGTTAAACCTTCCGCCAACTACTTCGTTCATTTTAAAATAGATGACTCAACTTTATACTAACTGTTAGTGCAAAGTTGAGTTATCTATTTTAGAACGGAGGGAGCACATGCTACACCTTCCGCCCAACAACATATATGCATGCTATAACCTTCTGCCAAACAATATGCTATTCGATCACTTTCTGCCAAAGCAACATGCATCAGCCAAGTAGCAGCGTGGCCTTCCGCCATCCGGACATGGAGAAGAGGGTATGTGGTGGCTTTTTGTTGGCCAGCCAGATGTCCGGACTCCCACAAAGTCTTCCTTTGTTTGTCTCGGATTTGTGGAAAATCGGACATCCGGACGCGTTGGCAGACCAATACATGACTGCGTTGGATGGCAAACTGCGTCCAAACATCGCGGTCCAAAGTTCAAACACTTGCGGGAGGTTTGAGAGACCTCTTTGGAGATGCCCTTTAGTGATGAGATTGTCAACGGGCGTTTGAGAGGTTGGATTTGATGTATCCAGATGCTCTTACGGACCACACATGCGCGAATTACTGCCAGTGTACGGGCGGGCGGACGGTGCTTGAATGGATGAATGTGACCAGAGGCCCGTCCAGTGACATCGTACGAACGATAGCGCCGGCGCACCCGGCGACGGCGACCGGCCGCGAACCCATCTGCTGAGATAGATACGCGCCGCGATATGTGCGGACAGAGTCAGTGGCATGTTTGAAACGCGTGGGGCTCAATCGGAAAATCGATCGGGGGTGAGAGCTGGGTCCTCCATTGGATATTTTGCTTTGGCTTTCAAAAAGATGGCGAACCATCGGACGAGATTAGTTCGGATAGCTAGCGTACGTGAGAGAATAACATGTGGAATTAGATGCAGGGCATCCAACGGACGGGCATGCATCAGCATGCATGTCCATCTTGTCGATCAGTAACCTCACTCACATTGATAGGATGCAAGATGAATTTGATGCCATGCCATGACAAGAAGGAAAGCCCCGACATGTTACCCCCGATCGATGAGTGGGTACCATGTCATCTGTCTTAGCCATATGAGAGCATGATAGTGGTGTACGATCAGGGCAATGGATGGATGGATGGACGGATGCAGCGCGCGCGCTCGGAGATCCGATGATCTCTGTGACGGCGACCGGCGGACAGGAGTGGACCGGCGGCACGCAGCTTTGCACGTACGCGAGCCCGCGCGGACACATGAAGCAGTGGAGTTCTAAGGGAAACATGTGACCAGTCCATAGATCATGAAAGTTGCAGGGCAACGGCCGCGCGGCTGCATGCATCCGATTGAATCTACTACCTCCATTGCTAAATATAAGACGTTGGGCAATAAATCTATCTAGATACATCAATTTTCACGACAGTAATTCCCGACGGAGGGAGCATATGCATGTAGAGTTTTTTTATTTTTGCGAAATATATGTGGAGTTAATTCCACACACCACAGCCCTTGGTTATATGCCACACAAATTTACCTGTCCCCAATGCACATGAGACGCAGAGCGACGGATGGACGTGAGAGTATGAGATTTATGTGCAATCTTGCCGTTAACCTCGGACTGATAGGAAACAAATTGAGTTAATTGATGCCATGCCATAACAGAAAAAAAAGAAACATCCTTGCAATCAGGTCGTAGGATAAGTGCTACAGTAATGATAGGTCGTCCATGGTCACATATCAGTGACGGGCTACACACAACCCGTCAGTGGTATCAACAAGACCGGACGGCAACTAACTATTGATTTCATTAACCAAATGACATGACCACTTGACGAGTGAAACGTTAGACATAGTGGATAATGCGCCCTTTGAGTCCGATTGCACCAGTATATGGAGGGTAGACCATTGGAGAGCTAGTGATATCCATCCCATTATTGCATAAATCTCCGCCTCGAGTACATCAGTGCAAAAGAACAATAGTTAACATGAGGAAAAACTTACCTCTCTGTTGATGTTCCTGAGGATCATGCCCGCACCTATAGATCCATTCTCGGGGGAGAAGGAGCCGTCCACTAAAAGGGCCAGCCGACGCACCAATGATGTCACGACCTCCACCTCTAGCATTTCCTCAGATGGAAATTTAGATTTGATAATTTCATCGACACAATGATGTGTCATGTTTTGGACAGAACTCAAACAACTGCACAAG
This sequence comes from Aegilops longissima, assembly GCA_021605205.1. Classification (NCBI taxonomy): domain Eukaryota; kingdom Viridiplantae; phylum Streptophyta; class Magnoliopsida; order Poales; family Poaceae; genus Aegilops; species Aegilops longissima. The sequence continues at coordinate 747,699,872 of CM038679.1, forward strand.
AAGTTCTTCAATGCTACCATAGGAGGAATCTCTTCCCCATGTACTAAGTCATTACAGAAATTCAAAATCTCCAAATTAGCATAACGATCATATCACGTACTTCACTTGAATGCAAGTGCGATAGATGCAAGAACCATTCGCCTCCCGAATTCATAAGTTCCTTTGGGGGTATTGACCAAACCTCGTTCATTGCATTCCAAAGTACTGCTGCCTTATCACATGTCACAAGGGCATGGAAACTATCCTCATCAACCTTTCCACATACTGGGCAAGTCGCTCACTGAGTTAGGTGGCGGTGACATTTATTTTACATGGTAGCTAAGGCTCCGGAGGCCACCTTCCAAGCATTGACCTGCATCTTGTTAAGGATGTCCACGTGTAAGACCAGGTTCCAAAGTGTCACGCTCCCATCTGTACTGGTCTACTGGAGCATGAAGCTCCGGGCTAAAACACTGCCTCATGCGCTTCCATCTCTAGCTTGTATGCACTCCGAACACTAAATCGTCCTCTCAGGTCTGGCAACCAACAGAAGAAGTCCTTTTGTTTCCTTGGTGAGGTGAGAATTTTCTGAATAGCCAGCACACCAGCAGAAAGGAAATATCGTTGTAGCAAAAACATTTCCACACTCCGTCATTATCCAAAAAAGTTGCCACTTTGTTCAGCCTGCATTGACGTTTGGTGTAATGGGACGGAACGACGTCCCCTAGGAATCCATGGGTCACACCAAGTCTGTATTGATGTACCATTACCAACACACGAGATTAATACCTTCTTCAGTAACTCGAGACCATGTTCCACACCTCACCAAACCGCCGAGGCATTGCCGGTAAATACCATGTCCATGAGACTGCCATTAGGGCAGTACATAGCTTTTAAAACAGATGTAAAGATAGACCTCTAGGTTGAGCCAACAATTGCAAAGTTTATTTGGCCAACAAGGTTTGGTAGAAAGCACTCATGTCCCTAAAACCCAGACCACTTTTTTTTTTGGCAGCACTATTTTATCCCAAGCAACCCAAGGCATTTTCCTTCTTCCTTTCTCAACACCCCACCAATAATATTGTATCATCCTGGTTCGAATTCACAAACATAATATGGCAGCTTAGAAACACTCATAACTTAAGTACGGATTGCCTGGGTTACCGATTTGACAAGAATTTCCTTTCTAGAAGATGTCGTATACACATTCATGCATGGAAATTGCCGCTTTACACTTGAGATAAACCTAATTAACATTTAGCTTGTTTTTTATCATGTTCTAGGCTTCTAGCTAGTAGCTTGCAAAAAGTCACCCATGCATGGCAATTGGTGCCATTGCCAAATATCATAAGCAAAAGAAATTAACCAAAGTGAGAACACTACGTGTATCATCTCTAGCAAGATGCAAGATCGATCCACGTCATTATTTTTCAGAGCAACTGGATGCGAAAATGTCGTCACCTGGATTAAGAAACTTTCCGCTTTGAGTCTGTCTACATGCATGGCATTGCAGTTTTTTTTTGAACCGGCAAGATATGTTTGTATGTGCTGACCTTAATCATGTTACGACACAATTAGTTATTTAATTAATGGGTGGTCGTAGCCCACACCATGGAAAATGACAAGACACTTACATCATCATCATCAGTTGTAAATTGAAGACAGTTCACAGTTGGATACGATCCCTGCAGGAAATAATCAGGGGTGGTGAATGTGAGCACAACTCTAGATTCGATCAAGATGTAGTTTTGGTTATTTTTTATCTTTCCAGAAAGGATATTTAAAGGAAAGGAAGAAAGTCCATGTGTTGTTAGGTGCTGATGGCTATAGCTTAATAGTATAGTTTAAAATCTTAGTTGCTTTACTCGCTGGAAAAACTAGTTAACTAGCTGCTCTTAGTGCAACTTGTCCACTAGGAAACGATTGATACGGTGAAAGTTCCATTCATGCATGCATGTACTTGGCCGGACTTAGTCGTTGTCAGAGTTCACCGGCCTCTTGGAAATGTCTGGAGCTTAATTTGACTTGCAAACTGAGCCTAAATTAGAATAAACAAATCTATGCAAGGACAATGTATGAAGACTAGCGTAGATCGGTGCTATTAAGCCCCATCTATCACACACCCAAGCGTCGAACTGTGTTGGATGAATTGCATCACACGCGTTATAAATATTGAGCTGTGTGCAAAAGAAAATATCATGTGCGATCCCTGACACATGGTGCATGATTGGCTTAGCTGAATAGTATGTGATACCTTACACACAGTTTCCCTGAATAAAGCGTATGCGACGACAGGAATCATCACACATGATTCATAGCAACAACTCATGTGTGATTTTTAGTACACAATTCTGGTAATCCAATCTAGTGCGATGATGAGGCACGTCAGCACACATTTCAGTTGTGCCCATCTTGTGTGATACAGGCACACAATTGGTTTCCATATTTGTGCGTTATGATTGGTACCATCATCAACGATTCTTCATAATTAGTTGTGTGTGAAGTTATTCAGTCGACTAATTCGAACATATAGTACTCCAACCGGAATTACTATATTTATACGATAAAATGTCAGAATTACATTTACATATGTGAAATGTGAAAGTTTAAAACTAAAATACTATATGGAGCTAGCTAGGCGCCGTCTTCTACTTTGACGATGGCTAAGAGCACGCGTTCGGTGTCCATGCGACCGACAGCCATGTGCACCGCGTCAATCGACTGCGCCATGACGGCTTCACAGCCTGCAACGACCTCTACTACGGTGATGAAATAATGTGCTGTGGGGACATGGATAGGACCCGACAGCTGATTCCTCAATTGCACAGGAATATTGGATTCATGAAAGAAAACCGTGTGAAAGTCCAAAACACAATTCAGAACAAAATTGATTCAGATATCATTTCGATTTCATTCTTAATCTTGTTGAATGAAGAATTGATCGCAATATGACACACCGTATCAAAATACAAGACATTTTTTAGTCTCAGTTTAGACCAAAAACGCCTTATATTTTGATACAGAGGGAGTAGCTAATAGTTTTGGTCATGACCACAGCGACCGCCACGACCGTGGACGCTGCCACGGCCACTCCCACGTTCACGGCGTAGGTGCTGATAGCTATTGCTTTAGTATAGTTTAAAATCTATGAATGTACGTTAACTAGTTAGCTGCTCTCAATACAACTTGTCCACTATGAAAAGATCGATACGGTGAAGGTTCCAATCATGCATATGCATTTACTTGACCGGACTTAGTCAACATCAGAGTTCACCGGCCTCTTGGAAAGCTTAGGGTTTTGACTTGCAAAATCGCCAATACTTAAATTTGAACAAAGCAAGGACAATAATGTGTGTAGTTAATTCTAGCTAGCTTCACCACGACCTTTTAAAAAAAGATGTTTGTTTGCAGTTGGCATACATAGACCTATAGCTAGCTAGAGGGTACATCATCAGAGATCGATGGTAATTTGTATCTTAAAATGAGCAGGCTTGGATCACGTCTTGCATGCAATAATTGTAAGTCAACAAGGTGGGTACTACTTGTTATTTTTATTGTGTTCCGAATCCCATACAAGTATTGTACTACGGATGGAGTCCTATCGGACTACGGCATGCCAACCGTGCTAGACGTAGCACGACCACAACTTTGTTTCGTGTCCACCAAGAAAGAGAGTTGTTTGCCCCTTTATATAGTACCAGCTAGTCATAGAATAGATGAGAGAGATCTCCACCAGATTAGCACGTAGAGGGTTTGTCCTCTCGTGTAATGTAATACTCCTCCCGATTATAGTGATACGCCTTCGTGTGTTCCGTGGTTTTCTCCCGCAAGGGTTTCCACGTAAAAATCCGTGTCTCTTTGTCTCGTTTATTTCTCGTTATTATCTAACAAGTGGTATCAGAGCCAAGTTTCATATACAAGATTTTTTAGACGAGAGAATTAGGGTTACGGCGTCCTGTGCACCGCCGCCGACGCGACTGGCGTTCCGAAGCCAGATCGATTAATCCGACGAGACCGACAGGAAAACAATCTGCGTTGCTGCGTCGCCCTACAAAGCCGTGCGCTATCCACCGAGCAGTCCGATCCGCCGAGCCGCGCGTTGCTGCAGCTTCACGCCTCCCGTACAGGATCAAGTCCCGAGGAGGTCCAGTACTACTTACGTGAGATTACAAGGCTACTCCCTCCGTTCTTTAAAGAGTGTACTTCCAACTTTCTTGGAAAGTCAAACTTTTTTATGTTTGACCGTGTTTATATAATAATACATCAAAATTTATGCCATCAAATTAGTAGCATTAGATTCATGATAAAATATACTTTCATCATATACCTATTTGATTTCACAAACATTGATATATTTTTGCACAAATTCGGTCAAACTTTGAGATAGTTTGATCCTCCAACAAAGTTGGAAGTACATTCTTTAAAGGACGGAGGGAGTATGTCGCTGCTGCTTTGATTCAACCGGATCATTAGTACTACTACCAGTACCCACGTGAAGCCAAGTACAGGAGCACTACTTGGATTTGTTACTACTACACATCTCACGTAAAGGCTAGTACAGTTGAGTACTAGAATCAGTTTTTTCTCCTCAATTGCTATATCCACGCGAAGGCTACCAGGTGCTATCTTCGCTCTGCATATTAATTCTGTCAAGAATTTTTTCTACGGGCCTGTACTACTTTGTGAACACAGATTTAATCTACTCATGGCATTCATGAAGTACGATGTTCCGCTGCTGGATCATGACACAAAGTTTACCCTATGACAAGTCGAGATGCGAGCATTGTTGGCGCAAGCCAATTATCAGGATGCACTCAGTTTTTCTTCAAGGTGGAGTTTTGAGGATTATGGCCCGTTGGGATAATGGATGCAATTTGCTGCAGTTATTTAAAAAACACAATTCAGTTATCAAGAAAAAAAAGGGTATGGTGGAGGTAATTCTTAAGCCTGTTGGTAGCCAGCATATACACTATTCTCTCCATAGTTTTTTGCTGTTAGGCATGTGAAGGTTTTGATATTCATGTTCGTGATGAGAATCAGTTGAGGTGCAAGAAGGAGATTGATTTGTTTCTGCTAGATACTACAACATTTAGCGCTGTTAAGTTTCAAGTGCAATTCAGTTGTCTTTGCTCTTTCAAGAGGGGTCTATTGCAGAGTTAAAACTCCGTTGCATGTTAAGATGGTTCCTTCATCCGACAGTTGTTCTACAAGGACAGTTTATGACCATGTCATGGATTTTCATTAACCACTACAAGTCGGCAGTTTTTTGGATGCACGCGATGCCATCCGTACCATATGCTCTTGCTTGAGTATTGTTTGCCGAGGTTTGTGCTTTCTGTTTTGAAGCACGTTAGTTCTTCACAATGCGATGTGCACCAAGATGTTGCACTATGAGCTATGCGCTCGTTCAGGCACCACAGGAGATATGATGACTTATGTCATTTGATGATTGAGCAGTTTCAGTTTTTAAGGTCAGTGGCACAGACTCAGACTTTTATTGGGAGACCAAGTTTTGTTAGTCTGCTTTGTTGATAGTTGTGCTGTTTTCTGGACGACCTACTGATTGATTTGCTTAATATGACTTCATGAGAAGTTTATTAGTCCTATGAACGTTTCCAGGCACAAGGTTTACTTGTGATGACTTTAATTGAGGAGTTGATGCTATCTATGATTATTGTGGGATTTCGTCTCAAGGTGGAGTGTTATTTTTATTGTGTTCCGAATCCCATACAAATATTGTACTACGGATGGAGTCTTATCGGACTACGGCATGCCAACCGTGCTAGACGTAGCACGACCACAACTCTGTTTCGTGTCCACCAAGAAAGAGAGTTGTTTGCCCCTTTATATAGTACCAGCTAGTCATAGAATAGATGAGAGAGATCTCCACCAGATTAGCACGTAGAGGGTTTGTCCTCTCGTGTAATGTAATACTCCTCTCAATTATAGTGATACGCCTTTGTGCGTTCCGTGGTTTTCTCCCGCAAGGGTTTTCACGTAAAAATCCGTGTCTCTTTGTCTCGTTTATTTCTCGTTATTATCTAACACTACTAAGTGGCATTTCTTATATAATCTGCAGTCTTTAGAAACATATACGATGAGAGTATCTTGCAAGCAAGTTGCATCGACCATCATCTTCTCCACGTTTCACAGGAGAAATAAACACATGATCTAATGTCAAGAGGATACTATCAGTGTCGGTGTCAAGCAAGGGTTGAAATTTCGCAATTATTGCCGAGAACCAAGCGTTGCTTGTTGGAAAACCTATTGAAGCTGGCGTTCCCCAACAAGCAACACCTTCCTCTGCTGTATGTGCGTGTGATTTGAGAGTGATGCTTTGAATTTGGTTTGGTTTGAATTTGCCACAAGACATGGTAAGATGCACACAAGAGAAAGTTAACATGATGACATGGCAGCAACTAAAACTGATTTTGAGAAGAAAGTAATATCTCGTGGCTCAAACCATCTGCCCGGTTTACAATCAAATTTCACTGCTGGATCCTTATCGGTTATTGACTCAAGACAAAATTTCACTTGAGTTTTTTTTGAGAAAACGGACCTTTTTGACATTGCTATTTAGCACGCGACCGATTTTACCTTGGGATCAATCGGTTTTATGCTCGGTGGAGAGCAATGCGCGAGGGCTGTGACCAAGACGGGGCGGTGCGCTTGGCTCTAGCGTCTCTGGTGAGGCCTCGCCTGGATCACACATGAGACGGTGACGCCGGGGATGGTCGCCACATCATCATTGAGGGATCGTCTTCTTAGAATCTTGCCGGACGTGGGGACGACACGGCTCACCACAACATCGTGGGAGGAGCGGTTGTTGTGCTAGAGAAGGAATATGAAAAAGGATGAGAGGAAGAGCGAACGGCAACCGTTGCATTGGAATCCAGCAGCTTGCGCCAAATCGGCACACAGGTGCGGGGCAGCTGCCCATCCCTGCTCTGTCATCCGATTGCATCGCGATCCATAGGGTAGTTGGATCCCGCACAAGGGCCTAGTACATTTTAGAATTTGGATCTGAAATTTACGATTTTCGCGGTCGCCCGCATCAAATTTCAGAGTTGAAATTTTAACTTTTTTTGTGTGCATGTCGCACGTACCAAAATTGTGATGATGTCATTCACTCACTCGTACTAAGCTCCCAAGTTGAAACTTAAAAGAACTTTAAAATCTCGTCAAAACATGTTTAAAATGGATCTTATTTGAAAGTCCTCGTCACGAGAAACACAAATATGAAAACATAACTTAGTTTAGAATTTTAGTTCCAAAGATATGGAAGATTGAAAATCTTATCCCAAGAGATAAAACACGCGCGAGGGGTGGGTGGGTGGGTGTACCATCTATTTGATGCGGACGTACCATGCTGGTGGAACGTTGACGATCTAGCCATATGAGATCTATATATGCGCGACGACGACGGCGATGACCGGCGACGAGGCGGGTCGATGAGTGGCATCTAAATTTGCACGTGTACCTGCAGACACAGTACATGACAATATGGCATGCATGTTAATTTGAAACGAGCGGAACTGTAGAGCTAGATTAGCTAGCTAGCGCACGGACCGATGGAATCTCGATCGAGCGTGAGAGCTACGTCCGTGGATGCAATTTGCTTTCTTTCAGCCGGCGAATCATCGGACAGGATTGATTTGGATATAGGGTAGAATTAGATGCAGGGATGGCAACGGACAGCCATAGATTTGCAATCTTATCATTAGGCAGCTACGCATACGCCAACTTGGCGCACGAGGACGTGGATGGATGGATGGACGCACGCCATCGGGACGACTCTCGCCCGGAGATCCGGCGATCTCTGTGACGTCGACCGGCGGCGGACTGGGGTACATCGGCGGCATGCAGCGTTGTGCGTCGCGCAGACGCATGCAGTGGCGTCTTGCGCAAAACATGTGACCGCCCAATCCATAATGAAAGATGCAGGGCAACGGCCGGGGGCAAGCCTCCTTTTTCAAAAAGAAAAAAAAAACGGCCGCTGGCATCGTTAGATGTACTATGATATCTATGTACGGCGTAGAGTTAACGCGTTTTCGTAGGGGTTTCCATCAGAATTACAATTACGAGAAGCCTCATAAAGCGCCTCCTTAGGGGTTTCCCTCAGAATGATTCTTCTCTGCTTACGGTTCATGGCCTATTAGAAATAGAAGGTGCTCTGGTGCAATCCTTACCAACAGAAAAAGATTGCAGTCAGGTTGATAATAGTCAAGTGACATAACTTTATTGAACAAGAACTAGTGGCTTTAACTTTCAGGCTAATTATTGAACAAGAATTCAAGACCATGAAAGATGCAGCACAACGGTCGTTAACCTCAGAATGATAGGTGTAGCAAAATTGATGCCATATCATGACAAAAGGAAATGCACGACCCATGTCATTAGATCAAGTGGGACATTATGAGTGGTGCAATATGCAACATCAGTGCCCTGCAACATTGGTGATCGACGCGCCATGCAATGGCGGGTGTCGGTAGCTGCAACATGCAAACTCTGATGGTGCGGCAGGCAATGTTGGTGCACAATCAATTGAGGGTAGCTACTGCTAGTTTGATGGGAACATGCATGACCTATCTTGATATATATATATATATATATCTATATATATATATATATATATATATATATATATATATATATATATATATATATATATATATATATATATATGGAAAATCCATCCTACCTGGGGTAGTTACCCCATGTCTCATATACTATCTTATGGTAGTATATATCCTACTTTATCATTTAAGTATGTTCATATACTATATATAAGATATTCAAAGTGAGTTGCATGAAAAAATTTCAAGTTGGCCCATGGTTTTTGGTAGTATGTGTCATATTTTGAGTATGCTCTCTTTTATGTACAAATATATACGTATTTCACAAATATAATAAAACCATGGGCCAACTTGAAATTTTTTCATGCAACTCACTTTAGAGTATCTTATATATAGTATATGAACATACTTAAAATGATAACTAGGATATATACTACCATAAGATATATATGAGACATGGTAATATAATGGTGGTAGGATGGATATATATATATATATATATATATATATATATATATATATATATATATATATATATATATATATATATATATATATATATATATATATATATATATATATATATATATATATATATATACATGTACTAATTATTGATGGCGTACGGACGATGAATGGATGCACACGAGATGATGCGACCGGAGATCTGACAATGGTGGTGATGTCGGCAGCGCAACCGACGACGACAATCTGTGTGGTAGCTTTGCACGTAGGCAGACACAATGGCATGTGCACAAACATTTTAAGTTGTTGAATCTTGATCTCAATCGAGAAAGACAGGCTATTGCCTTGACTTTGAGGGGATTTATTGATTGAGATTATTTGCATGTTCGAATCACATTGATGTATGTTGTGATTAAGGGAGCACCTAACAATCAGCCGTCTATTGTTTTTCCTCCATCGGTCGATTTCCCTTCTTCTTACTATGCCCCTGGTCGACCCTCTCACATAGGCCTAACCACCTGTTATAACCACCTGTGTTGCCGCACTCCCGGCCCCGACTCCTTCATCGAGCCCCCATCTTTCGTGGCCATTTCTCTAAACCCCCATTCTTCTCCGACGTTGGCGACCAACTCTCGCACCAGCACCGGAACCCATCAACCTCGGCATTGCCTCCACCAGCCAAAACTCGTTCCTGGCTTGTCCACGCGCGCAGGGGGAGGGGTGGGGAGGGAGGAGGGGCGTCACAGCTGGCCGTGTCGTCTCCGGCTCGGGGTTATGTTTCCTCAAGCCAAATCGACCAAACTTTTTTTTGTCCCAGGAATAGCAAAAGTGTGTTATTGATCTCAGATGGCATGTGGATTAGATCGATGTTACAGGTGAACTGTACTTAATTTCTACTCCCTCCATCCCATAATATAGGACATTTTTTGACATTAGTGTAGTGTCAAAAAACGTCTTACATTATGGGAAGGAGGGAGTAGCTAGGTAGGGCGCCTTGTCCTTAGGTGTATGGTCCTTCTAATTAAGCCAGTACATGGTCCTTCTAAGCTAATACTATCTGGTCCTTTCTCTCATTCGAAGGGCCATTCTTGCGTGCATGTTTGTCACTCATCAGGCCCCAGAACTATTCAGCTTGGTTAATCAACTACCCTATTTTGGCATGTCAATTATGTTCCGGCCGCTAGGTGTCTCACATCACGCGTTTTGCTTGATGCAGACGGTCCCGATGGAACATGCGCGTCATCGATCGACGGTGATCGGTCGATCTACTAGCTGTGAAGTTGATAGACCATTTCTTGTACTCCAGCCCCTACACTACAATCTAGGAGTTGTTGATGACTAACTGACGAAAACAATTTGACGCAAAAGCTGTTTTTTTTTATAAAGGGCGCTTTTATTAACTTAAAATGTAGCATCGAGCGGATACAAAACATAAAGACCGACACCCGGCCTCTGCATAGCTAAGATGCACACTGCCATTAAACAAACAGTCTGACAAAATATATATAAACGACAAAGTGGCAACAGTAAAGCCATATGGGGCCGAAACTATGCCTATGTCGATGGAGAAGGTGGATCGATTCGGAGATTATGCTGCCACCCATGTTGGGTAAAAACCTCCCTGGCCACCCGCTCCAACCGCATACACACCGCCTTGAACAGCAATTGGTACTCCATTCAGTGCAGAGTAGACCACATACGAAGCCAGTGCGTACAACGGTAAATAACCTGCATAGGAGAAGAGATTTTGTCATTAAAAACACAATCATTTCTACATAGCCAGAGCGACCATAGTAAGGCAGACGCTCCCACCCGTATTAGCGTACTAAAAGTATTTGGTATTCCATCAAGCCAGTGACCATATATATTGGTAACACTTGTTGGTGGATACAAATTTGACGCTATTTGGATAACTGACCATGTAGAACGCGCAAACTTGCATTGAAAGAAGAGATATTTGATTGTCTCGTCATGAGTACAAAAACTACATTTCTTGCTTCATTTCTAGTTGCGTCGAGCGAGGTTGTCTTTAGTTAGCACAACTCCTCTCCAAAGATACCACATGAAAATCTTAACTTTTAGTGGCATCTTCGATTTCCATACTTGTTTATTATTGGCCACTAGAATCTCTGTGTGCGATAGTGCATGATACATAGAGTCAACTGTGAAGGACCCAGATGTAGTAAGATTCCAGTGAAAGACATCCCGGCCTTGTGTCAAGTTAATCGAATCCAAACGGGATAGAAGATGTTGCCATGACACAAGACGGGGCCCAACCAAATCCCTCCGAAATGATATATCTGGCGGAGAAGTGGTCATCACATGCGCAAGAGTATCGTTCTTATCGCGTACAATGCGGTACAAGGCTGGGTACTGTTCTCGGAGAGTGGTATTTCCTAGCCACTTGTCCTCCCAGAAGCGTATCTCTGAGCCGTCCTTTATCGCGAAGGATCCGAAATGGAAAAGATGTTTCTTTACCGCCATCAGACCAGCCCAAAAATGCGAGTCACCGGGCTTCCAATAAGCCCGGGATAACGCCTTTTGGCCTAAATACTTGTTGCGTAGCATAGTTTGCCAAACACCATCCTCCGTAAGAAGCTTGAACAACCATTTACTGAGTAAGGCATCATTCTTGACCTGGAGGTCGTGAACACCTAAGCCTCCTTGGTCTTTCGGTCGGCAAACGATGCTCCATTTGGTTAGTCTATACTTTTTCTTTTCATGGTCTCCTTGCCAAAAAAATCGGGATCTGAAGTAATCTAGTCTTTGCAGAACCCCTCTGGGTAGTTGGAAAAATGAGAGCATGTAGAGAACCATGTTGGTGAGGACAGAATTGATCAAAACTAGTCGTCCTCCAACGGAGAGCAATTTTCCTTTCCAACTGCTCAACCGTTTCTTCAATCATTCTTCAACATGTTTCCACTCAGCATTAGTGAGACGCCGATAATGAATCAGAATTCCCAAATATTTAATCGGGAATTGGCCTTGTGCACATCCAAACAAGTCAGCATATTGTGCAACCGTCTCCTTGGCTTCTCCAAAACAGAACTATTCACTTTTATGGAAGTTGATTTTCAAGCCTGACATTTGCTCAAAAGCTGAAAGCAGAAGTTCCAGATTTCTCGCCTTATCAAGGTCATGTTCCATAAAAAGAATCGTATCATCGGCATATTGCAAGATAGAGAGTCCTCCATCAACAAGATGTGGCACTACTCCTGCAATTTGACCATCCTGTTTGGCGCGTTCAATCAAAATAGCCAGCATGTCAGCGATAATGTTAAATAACATTGGAGATAGTGAGTCACCTTGACGTAATCCTTTTTTTGTCTGGAAGTAATGGCCTACGTCATCATTGACTTTGATAGCCACACTGCCTCCAGTAACGAAATTTTGGATCCAATCACACCATTTATCGGAGAAGCCTTTCATTCTCAGGGTCTGCTGTAGAAATGACCATTTGACTTTATCATATGCCTTTTCAAAGTCAATTTTCAATACTACCCCACTCATGTTCTTCTGGTGCATCTCGTGAACGGTCTCGTGAAGGATAACTACTCCATCGAGTATATTTCTTCCTTGCATGAAAGTCGTTTGGGATGGCCGAACAACATGGTCAGCAACCACATTGAGCCTATTAGTCGCTACTTTGGTGAATATTTTGAAGCTGACATTAAGGAGGCATATCAGTCTGTATTGTTGGATCCGTACAGCCTCCTTTGTCTTGGGCAACAAAACAATCTCTTCAAAATTTAGCCTCGATAGGTCAAGTTGGCCGGAATGAAGATAATTGAACAACTCCATTAGGTCAGTCTTGATGACATCCCAGAAATTTTGATAGAACTCTGCGGGGAAGCCATCAGGTCCTGGAGCTTTATTGTGTTCCATTTGAAACACCGCAGCTCTCACCTCCTCTTCAGAGAAAGGTACCGTCAGGATATCATTCTCTTCAATCGTGACTTGTGGAATATCATCTATTCGGGTTGGTGTTACAGACTGCATGAGGAGAACTGCCCTGTCTGAACAACAGATTATGCTCTGCTGTGTGTGTCTGTCCCTTTTGTGACCACTACCTACGAGACAGTAGAGTATTTCCGGGTAAACTCTAACTTCAACGTCGTCGTCGTCCGCGCGCGTATAGCTGTATGTGCCCAGCATAATGTTTGTTCTGATCCTGGACCATAACGCATGTCGTTACATACGTACATACATACATATATTTGTCTGTGTTGCACAACAGAGCTCCTGACTTGCTCGGCAAAAAAGAGAAACAACCCTCCAAAGTCGATGTCATTTTCATAAAAAAAAAAACCTAATTAGATACGAATGTCGACACCTGCCGAGTTAAGAAACCTGGTGTCTGACTCCGGCGCGGCGTGTCTGATTCCCCCGGATAGATACTAACTATATAGTAGTTTAAAAATCTTGACCACTTACCCAATTGGGAGTTCAGACTTTAGAGCGGGTGCTCTCTGACTCTGGTGGTGCTGCAACTTGGCCACTTTGGGCAAGAAGCAGGTGAAGGTTCCGTGTACTTGGCCGGACGGACACTGGTCGTTTTCAGAGCTAGGTCACCGGCGATGCATGAGAGCACGCCGGAGGCTTCGAGTGATCTGTCTGACCTGCAACTGGAGTATTTCCGATATGGTTGTTTGTTCTGTCTGTTTGCAATTTGCGAGGACGGCCGCTACATATGAGCCTAGATAGGACTACATCAGCAAATGATCATATTTTCTGGCCGCTAGTAGTCGGTTTGGATCGCGTATTATTGCATTGTTGAACCAGCAAGGTGGAGTAGTCGATAGCTGCAGTTTGTAACCATCCTTCAAGACAGAAGAAAGCAGAGAGTTTTTGGGGGGAAATATCTGGTGCACCGGAGCTTGTGGTGCTACCGGTGCACCGAAGTCATATTGTGCTTTTAAAATGTTCAAAAAATTCTGAAAAAAAATTAGCACACTCACACAACATCAATGTAGGTTGTCACAGAATTTCAAGTCAAAATTCAAAACATAACTTGAAAAACAAAAATGACAAATTCAACACTGAATAGTATGTAAACATAACTTGGGCTTTAGATTTGGCTCATTATCACACTGATGTCAAATTTGTCATTTTCATATCTCAAAAAATATTTCAAAATTTTATACCGAATTTTATGACATCGCACATTGATGTTGCGTTAATGTGCTAGATTTTTTTCATATTTTTTCAAATATTCTATGACATTCGGTGCACCGGTAGCACCACAAGTGCGGGTGCACCTGATACATTCCTGAGTTTTTGGAGATGGAGCTTGCAACGAACGGCATCCGCGTGTGCGTGCCGATTCTTCTACCTCGTCGTCATTCACAAATTTTAGGGTCACACGTACTGATACTAGACAACAACATCAACTTCTTCAGCCCGGGTCTCACTTTGCAGCACACCATGGATTTCTAAGGCCTTTGGATGCATCTTCAGGACATCCATCTTGGTGAGGACGCAGGGGACACCATGGTTTGGAATACGGCAGATTCACGCATTTGCTCTGCGTCCTCGGCATACATGGAGCAGCTCCGTAATGCGAATGCTTCCACCTTTAAACCGGCGGTATGGCCCAATTGGGTACCGCCGGAGCACAACTTCTTCGCATATGGCTTATTCTTCAGGACCGACCGATCACCTTTGATGGCGTGGTTGGCCAAATTGTGGTTTTGTGTCAATTTTGCAAGAGGGAACCGCAATCTGCCGCGCATCTTGTTCTCAGATGTGGATTCACTCGCCGTACGTGATTGGTACAATATTAAAGCTTGGCTTGGCCTCGTTGAGATCAACCTGGATGATTGGGTCAATTTCAACTCAGTGATGGATTGGTGGTGTGCAATGACCAACATCGGTGGCACTGGTAAAGTGAGAAGAGGAACCGCTTGCTTGCTCATGCTCACCTCGTGGGGTGTTTGGAATGAGCGTAATGCTGGAGCCTTTAGGAATGTTTCCTCCTTGCCACATGTAATACGTGTAAAATTAGAGACCAGGCAAATCTGTGGGTTGCGGCGGTTACTAAACATTTGAGTTCATTCATGTCACGAGAGTAGTTCTTTTAGGAGTTGGTGTGTAATTCTATACAACTCTTCTTAATTAACCTTCCATCCATATAAACGCACGCACGCACACCCTATCTCTATAAGCATCCGTTTAAACGGCCATCCATAGGTGTTGGATGGACTTCAGACATGTGCTACCGATCGAATGTTGGCTTGGCCGTAGAATCACTACTACAAAAGAAATGGTCATCTATGATCAGATTCAACCAAGGGCCACAGTGAAAGTGGTTGAACAAAATAAAGTTGTTAGTGTAAAGTTTTGATGAAAATTTCAGCAATGGCGGGCATAAAATCATACCCATCACCTATGATATTGTCATCACCACTGAGTGCATGCTATTATTCACATTTCGACCCAATAGCCCATAAACATACATTAACTACATCTTTTATCCCCCCCCCCCCACACACACACACACACACACACACACACACACACACACACACACACGACCACAACACCCTTATCTCCGTGGCACTTCACGCTACCTTCTCCTCGGCTGCCTCACTATGACTGCCCCCCGTCACATGTGCCACTAGCACGTCCTCCAGCGTCGCCACCACACGTTCACATCCATCACCATGCTCGCTAGCTATATTGTCGAATGCCCCTACATCCTTAGCAAGTTCTCCATGTAATTAATAAAAGATCAGTTCAATTGGTTCCCTTTTTTATATCTCTAAGGAAATTGATGTGGTGATATGTCAGGACCCCGATTCCAAGTCACATTGATCTAGTCGGTAACACCTCATATCACTTTGCGGCCTCACGCACGGTATTCCCACGGGTGTCCCCTTACCATGGCCCGGGACCGTTTGCGCCTTTTGGCTCACGTATATGATAGTGTCTCTAGCATCCATATGACAGAGAACCCGGGCCGACATGGCTAGTCGTGAACCCAAAGCGGCACTAACTCATGGGGACAGGCATACATGAATCACATCGAGCATGTCGGTCAGCAGCGTGTGAATCCGGGCTGTAGCACTGGGCTAACAGGACTCCGGTAACCCGGGCTGTAGCAGGCTAGGCAGGACTCCGGATATCACCGCGTGACATTTCCCCGAAGGGACAGACACAGGAACGAAGTGAAACACATGCCGGCCAGTCAAGTGTCCAGAGCAGTAGTGCTGGGCTAGCAGGACTCCGGTGAACCGGGATGTAGCGGACTACTATCGCTCAGGAAGCACTAGACTACATTTCCCCATATAAGAGGCTGGCAAGGATAAACAACTAGATTGTCGGATCCCATACATACCAAGCATTTCAAACATACACACAATATGCTCGATATGTGTAAATACAACATGGCATCACAACATAACTCTACGACTCAAGTATTTATTCATTAGGCTCCGAGGAGCGAGATATTACAAACATGGGTCTCATGACCCAACATTCAGAGCATACAAGTCAAAGCACAAGCGGAAGCTTAACATGTCTGAGTACAGACATCTATAAATGAAAAAGGCTGAGAAGCCTGACTATCTACCAGATCCTGCCGAGGGCACAAGATCGTAGCTGAGGTAACAAGCTAAACGTCGAAGTCCACACGGAACTACTAGCGAGACTGGCGTCTCTCTGCAAAACATAAAATAAGCAAATGTGAGTACAATTGTACTCAGCAAGATTTACATCAGAACTAACTACATATGCATCATTATCAACAAAGGGGGTGGTGGAGTTTAACTGCAGCAAGCCAGCTTTGACTCGGTGGCTATCCTAAACTACGACTGCAGGTAACACTTTTGAGGTGGCGCACACGAGTCCACATATTCACCATATCAATACACCACTATGGATCCGTTCCCGTCTCCCTACAAGAACGCCATCCATAGCACTCACGCTTATCTTGCGCATTTTAGAGTATCCACTTTCACTTGTCTATGAAATGTTATAGGCAACCCAAAAGTCCTTTTCATATATAACTTATTTGATTTGGAGCTACGGTTGATTTTCTATGAATTTTTGAAGTTTGCAACATTTTCTGGAATTTCCTATATCAGAATAAATCCAGAAAATAAGTTATTGCGTCAGCATGACATAGGTGTGACGTCAGAGGCCAACGGGGCTGGTCCAGGTCAAACTGACCTGTGGGCCCTGCATGTCAGTAGTTAGTTTAACTAGCTAATATAAGTTAGCGTTAAACTAATACTAACATGGTTTAGTTAGTGGCCTGGGGCCCACGCGTCAGTGACCCAGGGGGTCAAGCTGGGCCCACCCGGTCAATGGTCAGCGGGGTCAAACCCGCCGGCGACTCGACGCCGGCGAGGCCAGAGACGGCGGAGACGTTCGGGTTTCGTCCCACGGTGACAAAAACGGAGGTCGAGGCCATCTACGGAACGAGGAGACTCGTCCGCGTCTATTGGTGCGAGCGGGAGGAGCTAGGGTGGAGCGAGCTTGCCGCAGTCGAGCTCGCAGCGGCGGCCGGAGTTCGGCCAACGGCAGGTTAGGCGATGCAGGGCGCTAGGGAAGGCGTTGGTGTGTGCTACGTGCTCCTGGTGAGGTGTGGAGCACGGTGGTGTGCCTGGCTTCGAGCCACTATGGCTCTGGCCATGACGGCGACGAGGCACGGCGGCGGCGAGCTTCGGCCGTGGTGGAAGACGGGGATAGGGGACGGAAACGGAGAGGGCGAGCAAGGGGAAAGGATCGGGAGCTCACAGGGAGTCGTACGGCGGTCTCAGCGGGCTCGGGGACGGGCTGGAGACGAGGTGCGATCGTCGGCGATCTCGGTTGCCCGAGGTAGAAGACGGCCACGGTGACAGCGTTCGGAGGCGTCTGGTGCCGCGTGGCTCGGCAGAGAGGCGTAGGCGAGGGTGGCGGAGCTTCTGGGCACAACGACGAGGCAAGGCAATGGCTGTGGCCACGGCGGTGCTCGTCGGTGGCGACGGCTGCGCTCGGGTTCGGGAGAGAGAGGGAGAGAGACGAGGCAGGGAGAGAGGGGAGCGGTCGAGGGGGGGTCCAAGGGTCTGCGTGGCGCTCGAGGCGTCGACGAAGCGGCGGGAAGCAGGAGGTGGCCGGGGCGCGTGGGCGCGCGCGGCGGCCACACGCCTCTCGTCCTACTGGCGAGAGGTGGGAGATGACTGGCAGGCGCCAGTGGGCTGGGCCGGCACAGGTGAGGCCCAGGTGGGCGCTAGGTTAGTGGCCCAGGTAGGCGTTCTCTCTCTCTTTTCTAAATTGTTTCTGTTTTCTATTTCTTCTGCAACTTTAGGGCTTTTATTAAAATACTAAAACTAACTCAAAAATCATGAAGCTCTTTCGGGGCTACTGTTTGGAATATTTCCAACAAGAAAGATTTTAGTTCATGATTATTTGAGCATTTAAAATATTTTATAGCATTTAAGTGCCCAAATGCAAATAACTAATGATTTAATCCAGTGACCCTCTGTTGTCCTAGAAAAGTGTGCACCATTTTTGTCACAGGTTCTAGACCAAGGCAAAGATGATGAATATTTTAGAAGGGCATTTTGGGTTCATTGGAAAAGATTTTAGTAAACCCTAGTTGGTTTAAGGGGGGTGCTGGGGGTTCTGTCATCCCCATTTCAAGTTTCTTTAAAACTAAACATGTGGCATGAATGTTTATGCAGAGTCAAGTAAGGACTAAGCTAGGGCTGTGACAACTCACCCCCACTAAACAAGAATCTCGTCCCGAGATTCAAGACGTGAGGTAAGAAGACAGAGGAGGCACAAGCTAACACGGTCTTCACGATCCAGGTTGCACTTCGTAAGAACGTTGATTCGATCATCATCTTGATCTTGACATCTTGCTTTGAGAACTCTAGCCATCATGACAATGAGAGGAGAAGGAGACTCTTGAAGGATCGATCTTCTCAAAGATCGGACAACTGACGATCAACTCATGGAATGAGACGTTGAACATTTCTCGAGCTGAGACATGGAACATACATCCCGAGGGATGAAGTGTAACAGATGATGAAGGTTCACTATGTAGACACAATTCCACACTTAAGAAGGTGGTGAGCGGTTGTCAACGTAGCGAGGAGTTGATTTGCCATGATACCATAACGAGACATCTTAAGGAAGGTGACTCGCAGGAATATCCCCTTAAGTGGCAAAAAGAATTACTTTTGGTTCAAAGATCATTGAAACTCTTTAAACCAGCCTAAGGCAATCACAATCGATCATTTGAAGGAGTTCGAAAGGATGACATACTCAGACTAGAATGGATGATGTGGACTACCTTGTTGAAGGCAACGCAAAGGATGATTTGCTTATCATCGGAGGTGGAGGGAACCCATGGTAAGTCCACTTTTAAAGATGATATTGGACAGCAACTACCGAGAAGGGTAGCCCATGGGGGATTGGCACAATGGTGTGCAAGCTGGGAACAAGATGCAACTGTTGGGAATGTTCCAACCATCATATCTGCCTGAGATTCAGATCCGGCTGGTATTAGGATACTTCAGACCCAGCATGTCTGAAGAGGAAAGGGTGCAACACAAATTGACGAGATGATGTTGCGAGATTCTCGGGAGATGGACTATGGTAGTAAGCTCCAAAACATGAGCGGGTTCTGCTACAAACATGTGAACACGCTGTCCCAGACAAACATGGCCACATAGTAGTCTTATATTAAACACTACCAAGTTCAGGTGGGGAACCATCTTCGAGGATAACGGAATCATGTACAAATCTGTCTGGTACCTTCAGGACTAGCACTTAGAACTTATTATCCTTGAACAATTCAATCAGTGGCTTGGCGTGCTAGGAAATACATTTGGAATGGAGGTAGCTAATCTCACAAACCAATGTATACTTCGCACATGCATGACTGACTTGGGATGACTCCAGAGGAAGCAACATTAACTTTCTCGAATCCATGGCGACAACTTGCATCAAGTGCACATGAACTGGAGGAAGTCACTCCTTTCATCCAAACGTATACCTCATGAGCGAAGCATGAAGGCAATGCTTACAAAGTTTCCAATACTAGTGTAATGTTCAGCATGAATCATGGGGAGACAAAATCTCTTTGATGGGCTCAGCGGCAACTCATCGGAATTTCCATATCTTGGACTTCCACCATCATGTGAACACGGTGATAGCATGGATCAGACCAAAAGATGTAGTGGTGTATGCTCGAGGGATCAACCACGAGTAAGACAACATTACGAGCATCGTTGGTTCTGATTTGACTTGACAATAGCCCATACTCAAGCCAAAGTTTTGACAAGGCAATAGATCCAACAACTGATCACAAGGACCAATCAATGGAGATATCATCTGTCTTCAACACACACACACAAGGGTATCCCTTAGTGATGAACTAAGTCGGACAAGCTTTCATCTTCCAACTCTCCAAGTTGTTGTTTAGCTCAACCAACTAGCTCAGGGTATCCAACACAGATTCTTGGAGAAAGGGTGGTTCACAAGAAACCAACTTTATCACGAGCTCAACATAACAGTCAGGGGACAACCTGGTAATACTTCCGAGAAGATATTCGGAAAATCACGAACCACCGATATGTTACTAAGCTCGAGAACAATCTTGCTTTTCAGGGCAAGACGATATGATCAAATAAGCGAGGGATTGGCACAATCCTAACCCATTGATCGAAGTGTGCACCAGAAATAAGGACTAGGTATCACGATCAATCTTAGGATGATGATTTAATAACCAACACACTAAGAATGAGAATATTGTCCATTAACTACCAAGCAACGAGGTTGCTAGGAGTATAGATTTCACACATCACGATTCACTTGTCGGCATTCCGGTTGCGACAACACGGAACCGAGGAATGAGTAATGATGGCGAGAAGTATCACTGCGTCAAGAATTCATAAGAGGTGGTGCAATTCTCATGACATTCTTGACATAAAGATGGTAACACTCCAGGTGGAACAGAATCAAAAGCTGGACTGGCATTTTTGATCTGCGAAATACAACTGCTTTGACCAAATTCTAGATATGGATGAGGTACTGGAGTTTGTTTCTCCTAGTCATTCCAGAATAGAATGGCTCGACGGACCACATGAGTAATAGGCATCGATGAACACGAATGCACAATTACTCCTGACTACCAATTGATAGACGAAGGCCGGAATGCAACTGAAGAGGGACAACTCAAAGGAACATATAACTTTTCGAGTTGTGGAGGCATGGATTAGTATGTCGAGCAAAGTTCAACATTTCTTCCGGATAAACCCATGCGGAGAAGGTAGAACTGGCAGAGTCACAATATAGAATGGGGAACTCATCGAGAGCACTCTTGTTGTGACTTTTTGGTTCAAAGGAACTCCTGCCAAGGATGGTTCATGGTATTTGGAAGAATGAGATACCACGGACCTCGAGGACTGTCGCAAGGTTACTAATATCCTAAAGGAACTAGCAAATACTAACAACATGAAGTAGGGTGAATCTCGGGTTCAAGAACCCATGAATAGAATGCCTACTAACTAATAACATCACGGGATGCTTTCAAGAATGATGGCCAGAATCATCACACTGGGGATACAAAAGCATTGCTAAATTACTAGGTGACTCCCTAAAACACCTAGGTTCATAATAATAGCTTCAACATATATGTCGAGGCAACAGAGTACCTCAACATACTAATTTGTGTGATTAATCTGGCCCAAATGAACATTAGAATGGAGAGAAGGGATTTGCAAATGCATCAGACTATTTAGAAATCTGGGATGACTCGGACAGCATAACGGCTGTAAATGCTCAAAAAGATTTGAGACATCAGGCAAAATGGTGGCATAACCACCCTACAACATCATAACAAGATTCCGAGATCAACAGTTAACATACAGAAATAGTAGGAACTGAACTGAGGCTTAAAACCAACAATCTTAAAGGTCTATGGATTAGTAACACGTCATCACGATAGATAGATGAGAAGCCTAGTTCTTAAACCCGTAGAAGAGAAGAGGATGATTTCGGATCGAGAAGGCCATGAGGTATAAGGAGTAAAAGAGCCTTAAGTTCCTTCCACAATCAATTCCTTACATAACTAAAGCATTTCTAGACACAACTTCGACCGGTTTGGCTTGGTAGACCTCTGAGCGATCGGGCTCGATACCAAAGCTGTCGGGACCCGATTCAAGTCACATTGATCTAGCGGTAACACCTCATATCACTTTGCGGCCTCACGCACGGTATTCCCACAGTGTCGCCTTACCATGGCCGGGACCGTTTAGCCTTTTGGCTCACGTATATGATAGTGTCGCTAGCATCCATATGATGAGAGAACCGGGCCGACATTGCTAGTCGTGAACCCAAAGCGGCACTAACCCATGGGGACAGGCATACATGAATCACATCGAGCATGTCGGTCGCCAGTAGCGTGAATCCGGGCTGTAGCACTGGGCTAACAGGACTCCGTAACCCGGCTGTAGTGAGCTAAGCAGGACTCTGGATGTCACCGCGTGACATTTCCTGAAGGATGACACAAGAACGAAGTGAAACACATGCCGGCCATCAAGTGTCGAGCAGTAGTCTTTGGGCTAGCAGGACTCCGGTGAACCGGGCATGGCGGACTACTATCGCTCGGGAAGCACTAGACTACATTTCCCCATATGAGAGGCTGCCAAGGATAAACAACTAGATTGTCGGATCCACACATACCAAGCATTTCAAACATACACACAATATGCTCGATATGTGTAAATACAACATGGCATCACAACATAACTCTCGACTCAAGTATTTATTCATTAGGCTCCGAGGAGCGAGATATTACAAACATGGGTCTCATGACCCAACATTGAAACATACAAGTCAAAGCACAAGCGGAAGCTTAACATGTCTGAGTACAGACATCTATAAATGAAAAAGGCTGAGAAGCCTGACTATCTACCAGATCCTGCCGAGGGCACAAGATCGTAGCTGCGGTAACAAGCTAAACGTTGAAGTCCACACGGAACTACTAGCGAGACTGGCGTCTCTCTGCAAAACATAAAATAAGCAAACATGAGTACAATTGTACTCAGCAAGACTTACATCAGAACTAACTACATATGCATCATTATCAACAAAGGGGGGTGGTGGAGTTTAACTGCAGCAAGCCAGCTTTGACTCGGTGGCTATCCTAAACTACGACTACAGGTAACACTTTTGAGGTGGCGCACACGAGTCCACATATTCACCATATCAATACACCACTATGGATCTGTTCCCGTCTCCCTACGAGAACGCCATCCATAGCACTCACGCTTATCTTGCGCATTTTAGAGTATCCACTTTCACTTGTCTATGAACTGTTATAGGCAACCCAGAAGTCCTTTACCGCGGACATGGCTATTCGAATAGATGATGTTAACCTGCAGGTGTACTTCTTCACACGCTCTCACCACTTATCGCCGTTTACACGACATGTACTCGGCAACCTTCAAGCGGAAGCCCAGCGAGGGTGTCGACCACGGCCTACCTAAACACTCAAGGCCCTAGTCCGGGTTTATCGCCTACTCGGGTTCCATCCCAGGAGTCCGGCCGAGGTTTCCACTAACGGCCCCGAGCGATGTGTGCAGGGTTCCCGAGACACCAAGCAGGCGAATCGGTACACGTGCCACGTGCCTACCGCAACACATCCCACCCCTAAGGTCAGCGCATGCGCGCCCCTGACATGCTACAAACACGAAACTACTTTGCAACTCCGGACAGAGGACATGGGTTAAGAAGTCGAGAGAGTCAATTAAGGATCCCAATGTGTGGTAGTAAGCTGTTTCATGGATCACAAACACGAACTCAGTTCACGAGGGCGGCTGAAATGAGACAACCCACCATGTACTCCTACATGGCCTCTCACCGCTACCTTTACCAAATCGTGTTCACACACGAGAGGACATGTTCACACACCTCTCGATTCATCCTCGATGAATCGGACCGACTCAACTCTAAGCGATAGCGAGGCATGACAAACAAGCATGAATGAGTAGGCACAACAGGCTCAAACAACTCCTACTCATGCTAGTGGGTTTCATCTATTCTTGTGGAATGACAGGTCATGCGAGAGGATAAAGGGTTCAGCTACCGCAGCAAAAGTAACAGATGAATCGTTGTTGTCCTAATGCAGTAAAGAGAGCAGGAGCGAGAGAGTGGGATTGTATCGGAATGGACAAGGGGGTTTTGCTTGCCTGGCACTTCTGAAGATAATATAGTTCTTCATTGGTGTCATCGATCTCGTCGTCGGAACATTGTCTACTGAGAGGGGACGTTACCGGCAAGCACAGAAGGACACAATCAATGCAATGCGACAATATGATGCATGCTCCTACGGCCCATGAGGCCCTCCGAGAGGGGTGGCCCCTCCCGGTGGACCCCCGGAACCCTTCCGGTGGCCCCGGTACAATACTGATATGCCCCCGGAACTTTCCGGTGACCGTATGACAACTTCCCATATATAAATCTTCACCTCCGGACCATTCCGGAACTCCTCGTGACGTCCGGGATCTCATTCGGGACTCCGAACAACATTCGGTAATCACATACAAGTCTTCCTAATAACCCTAGCGTCACCGAACCTTAAGTGTGTAGACCCTACGGGTTCGGGAGATATGCAGACATGACCGAGACGGCTCTCCGGTCAATAACCAACAGCGGGATCTGGATACCCATGTTGGCTCCCACATACTCCTCGATGATTTCATCGGAAGAACCACGATGTCGAGGATTCAAGCAACCCGTATACTATTCCCTTTGTCGACGGTATGTTACTTGCCGAGATTCGATCGTCGGTGTCCCAATACCTCGTTCAATCTCGTTACGGCAAGTCACTTTACTCGCATCCGTAATGCATGATACCGTGACCAAACACTTGGTCACATTGAGCTCATTATGATGATGCACTACCGAGTGGGCCCGGTGATACCTCTCCGTGTACGGAGTGACAAATCCGATCTCGATCCGTGTCAACCCGCAGACACTTTCGGAGATACCTGTAGTGCACCTTTATAGTCACCAGTTATGTTGTGACGTTTGGTACACCAAAGCACTCCTACGGTATCCGGAGTTACACGATCTCATGGTCTAAGGAAGAGATACTTGACATTGGAAAAGCTCTAGCAAAACGAACTACGATCTTGCGCTATGCTTAGGATTGGGTCTTGTCCATCACATCATTCTCCTAATGATGTGATCCGATTATCAATGACATCCAATGTCCATAGTCAGGAAACCATGACTATCTATTGATCAACGAGCTAGTCAACTAGAGGCTCACTAGGGACATATTGTGGTCTATGTATTCACACGTGTATTACGATTTCCGGATAATACAATTATAGCATGAATAAAAGACAATTATCACGAACAAGGACATATAATAATAATCCTTTTATTATTGCCTCTAGGGCATATTTCCAACACTACGTGCTCCTGGTGAGGTGTGGAGCACGGTGGTGTGCCTGGCTTCGAGCCACTGTGGCTCTGGCCATGACGGCGACGAGGCACGGCGGCGGCGAGCTTCGGCCGTGGTGGAAGACGGGGATAGGGGACGGAAACGGAGAGTGCGAGCAAGGGGAAAGGATCGGGAGCTCACGGGGAGTCGTACGGCGGTCTCAGCGGGCTCGGGGACGGGCTGGAGACGAGGTGCGGTCGCCGGCGATCTCGGCTGCCCGAGGTAGAAGACGACCACGGTGACAGCGTTCGGAGGCGTCTGGTGCCGCGTGGCTCGGCAGAGAGGCGTTGGCGAGGGTGGCGGAGCTTCTGGGCACAACGACGAGGCAAGGCAATGGTTGTGGCCACGGCGGTGCTCATCGGTGGCGACGGCTGCGCTCGGGTTCGGGAGAGAGAGGGAGAGAGACGAGGCAGGGAGAGAGGCGGCGGTCGGGGGTCAAGGTGCGTGGCGCCCGAGGCGTCGGCAAGCGGCGGGAAGCGAGGAGGTGGCAGGCGCGTGGGGGCTGGCGGCCACACGCCTCTCGTCCTACTGGCGAGAGGTGGGAGATGACTGGCAGGCGCCAGTGGGCTGGGCCGGCACAGGTGAGGCCCAGGTGGGCGCTAGGTTAGTGGCCCAGGTAGGCGTTCTCTCTCTCTTTTCTAAATTGTTTCTGTTTTCTATTTCTTCTGCAAATTTAGGGCTTTTATTAAAATACTAAAACTAACTCAAAAATCATGAAACTGCTCAGGGCTACTGTTTGGAATATTTCCAACAGTAAAGATTTTAGTTCATGATTATTTGAGCATTTAAAATATTTTATAGCATTTAAATGCCCAAATGCAAATAACTAATGATTTAATCCGGTGACCCTCTGTTGTCCTAGAAAAGTGTGCACCATTTTTGTCAGAGGTTCTAGACCAAGGCAAAGATGATGAATATTTTAGAAGGGCATTTTGGGTTCATTGGAAAAGATTTTAGTAAACCCTAGTTGGTTTAAGGGGGGTGCTGGGGGTTCTGTCATCCCCATTTCAAGTTTCTTTAAAACTAAACATGTGGCATGAATGCTTATGCAGAGTCAAGCAAGGACTAAGCTAGGGCTGTGACATGATAATTCGTTGTTGTTATATTTTTTGTAGTTAGACAATTGGCTAGACCCACCTAGTGACATTGATGTCAAATGCCTAAAAGATTAGCTAGGTCACTCTAAGTAATTAATTTATAGTTAGGGTCAGTTGGTTTCATTTTAGTGTCTCTGAAAATTGGTAATGAGAAAAAGATGTCGTAGTTTCAATTTTTTGAGGTAGGGGCAGTTGACTCGACACACTTAGTGATGTGATTGCTAATTAGTTGTGGTGTTTAATATCTACATGCTTAGCTAGGTCACTCTATGTAATTAATAATAGTTAGTTCAGTTGGTTTCGTTTTTGCTATCTCAAAAAAATGTGATGACAAAAGGTTGATGGTGTAGTTTTGACTTTTGGAGGTAGATAGTTGACTAGACCCACTTAGTGATGACATTCTGAACTAGTTGTGATGTCAAATGCCTACATGCTTAATTAAGTAGCTCTATGTAATTAACTAGATGATGCCCCGGCGCATTGCTACGGGAAATTTGCTAAAAGAATGCATAAAAGTTGCTACAAAACATCTATAACTAATGGGAAACGAATGTAAGCTTCAAAATGAAAGTGAAATACAAAAGGTATACAAAGAGGAAAAAACGAATTGCAGTTAAGAGAATATCATTTCTATCAAAAAAATGTGAATGTGAACTACATAGGTATGGTGCAAGCGAGCGAACCTACTTAGGTATGGCCCATCAGCGCAATCGCTCCTTGCCACTCGTACTTCCTTGTAGGTTCGCTCGGTAGCTCCTGTTTTCTTCATTTTTTTTCTTTTTCTTTTTCTTTTAGGTTTTCTTTGTTTTTCCATATTCGGTTTTGCCTTTTTCCTTCATTATACTTTGTTTTGTTGTTTTTTCAATGCTTTTCTTTCGTTTTTTTTCTTCTTTATACTTTTGGTTCCTTTTGTTTCTTTCTTGGTTTTCTTCATATTCCTCATTTTGTTTTGCTTTTTTTTTATTCTATGTAAATTTTAATCGGTTTCCTTTTTCTGACACATGTCTACTTTATGCGAATACACAATGTACAATTTTAGTGCACATGTAAAACAATTTTTTGATACATTTTGAACACTTTAAAAATACATATTTTCAATTTTCTGAGTGCATGCAAACATTTTTTCTAAATACACGTTGGACATTTTTAAATGACAATAAAGATTTTTCTAAAATACACGAACATTTTTACATTGCACAAATCTTTCCTAAAATTTCACAGACAGTTTCTGGAAATTTCAAATATTACTTTAAAATGCAAGTTCAATTTTTAAAGGAAATGAACAAGTTTTAAGCTTACGTCAACACTTTTTCAGATTTATCACTTTTTCAAAATGTATTCAATATTTTTTGGAACGTGGGAATATTTCCATCAAATGTTATGTATATTATTTTAATGGCATAAAAATATTTTTCCATTAAGCAAACATTTCTTGACATTATATACATTTTTCATAAAAATTGTATATATTTTTAGAAACATGGGAACAGTTTTTAATTGCCACAAACATTTTTTTGTAAATAATCAACATTTTGATACTGCACTAATAAGTTTTTAATACTATGTTAACATTTTTTGATTTTATAAAATTTCATAATTATTTAACGTTTTTAATATATGCATTTATCTGTCTATACAAATAAATTAAAATTAAAATTATTTCAGTGACGTCTGCATGGCAGGCCGCATCCAACCGGTCCAGCCCACCATTGACGCCATTTAGGCCGGGCTGCCGTCCGCCTGGCAATAGGCCGCGGGCACAGCTATGTCTCGCTTGGCGCAAGATGTAGGGCAGCCTCGCCTGAAGACGATTGTGAGATGGACCTGCCACAACCTTCGTTTTTCTGTTTTTACTATAAGTTATCTTACAAATATTCTGAATGTATGACAAAATGTACTTCACACAAAACATTTGAAAAAATTTAATCCAGCATTGGAAATATGTTTCTCATGTATACAAAAATATACAATGTCTATGAAAAAGTTGATCATGTAGATAAAAATGTTAATCAAGCTTTTGAATCATGTTAATCAAATATATTTGAAAATATTAATCAAGCATTTGAAAGTTTTCAAATGTTCTTAGAAAAATGTTTCCCATGTATATGAAAAAATGTATACAAATTATATATAATGTGTAATAAAATAGTATTGATCATATATTTAAAAAATGTTACACATGTAAAAAAGATTATATGTATAAAAATGTTAAATGTGTATGATAAAATGTTGACAATGGTTGAATTTTTTTAATGGCAATTAAAATTTCAGGCATAATGTACATGCTTCATATATATCAGAAAGATTTTTATATACATTTTGTAATTTAGCAAGAAAATTTTTTATGCATATTTAAAATTTTAAAAATACATGGTCAACATGAAATCACATAAACAAAGAGAAAAGGGTAGAAAACCAACAAGACGGGAAAAACAAAGGAAACTAAAAAGAAGAAAAAACAAAGCCAAAGAAAACCACCACAAAAAGAATTGCGTACAGTGAAAACGGAGAAAGAAACAAAGAAAATGAAGAAAAGCGCTGAAAAGAAGAACAAAACAAAGAATAAATGCGAAGAAAAATGAAAAAAAAATAGCAAAGAAATAAATTTAAATGAAGTACAACGAACAAAGAAAATTGGTGAAGAAATGAAAAAAACCAAAGATAAAACAGAAACAAACCAAAAAAGAAAATAAAACAGAAAAAACTATAGCGAACGAGCGCACTGAGCGACATCGAGCAACTTGTCAACGCGCGAAAAATGGGCCGACATGTTACTTTAGCTCACATGAAAAACTTCAAGCGAGAGAATCTTCTACCTCATGTGAAGGGAAATATAGGGCTAGTTTGTTTGGCACCCTGGGCTTCATGCCTAAAATGTTGATGTTTCTCTGCCTGTATAGGTTAGCGTGGGAGCAGAGAATTTGGATTCTTCCCTTGCCTGATGTTGTGTTGTTTTGTGACTAAAATATATTTAAATATTGACAGGCTTGTCGCAGCATGTGCAGGCGCAATGAACCGGACGTCGGGAGCCAGGCTAATAGCACTACCTGGTCTAATCGCGCGTCCAACATACAACTTAATCGGGCTAATCATGTCCAGAGCTTGCAGAGCTTTTGGCGTGTCGTCATGGGGTTCGACTGGCTCAAGAACATGAAGCTCAGAGGGTGGTGGTAGAGATGGATTCACTGGCTGCGGTAGGGAAGATTAATAACCTGCAGAAAGACCCATCGGCAAGCGGGCTGATAGTCCAAGACATCAAGGAACTGCTAACTCAATTTCAAGAATGCAAAGTCAGATGGGTTCGGCGTGCCGCAAACAAAGTCGCGCATAGACTTGCTAGGGAAGGTTGCTGTAGATCGTTATGTCATGTTTGGCGCCATGTCGCGCCGGATTTTGTAAGCTCGGACTTAGCCTCTGATGGAGGTTTAGAGCACTAAATAAAGTAGCAACGTTCCCCTCAAAAAAAAAATCGGGCTAATCATACTTTAGGGCCAACCAGGCCAGACACACATTTCCTATTCCAGGACAAACAAAACGCATACCAGCCAGACTCTCCCTGCAGCGTCTAGGCCAGGCGTGTGTTGGCGTGGATTCCAACCAAACTAGCCCATAACTCACACGATAGGCGGCACAAAAAACGGTTGCATGCTATCAAACAGGCCATGTTGGTTCGACAAACCACCAAAAGAAAAGAAGTTTTTTAGCTTGAAAGAAAAGAATCTTCTTTTAGATGGAAAAGAAAAAAAATCCTTGATGCCATCTGTTCTATGTCCATCTTTCTTAATTCTTATCACACTATAATAACTTTTTATTTGGAACCTTACTATACTAAGATATTTCGCTCCAGGCCAAATATGTGCAATCAAGTTTTCTTACAGCAGAAGGCCTTATCCAGAAATACCACCACAAACGAGGTCTATATCGCAAACTTGCGCCACTGTCTCACCAATCGTCACACCCGGTCTCGTCCCCCTTCCGAACCCATCGGCGACCTCACCCGCCCCCTCCCTCCCCGATCCGCCGCCCACCCGCTCACCGGAGATGCATCCCGCCGGCGCCAGGTACTACTCCGCCCCCATGTACTACCCCCATACCCTGCCTCGCCTACCAACCCTACGACTCGGCATCGGCGCCGCAGTACTAACCCTACCTGACCACACAAGACTTCACGCCCGCCATGTACCCCGTCTAGCCACCGCCGCTCGCCGACCACCATACCCCCCCCCACCACTACACTGCTGCCCCTTCCGCCACAACACCTCCCTCGCCACATAATCAGTATTACTTGTCACGGACTTGATGCCTATATACATGATCATTACCTTGAATATCATCATAACTATGCGCTTTTCTATCAATTGCCCAACAGTAATTTGTGTACCTACTATATGCTTTGTGTTCGAGAGAGAAGCCTCAAGTGAAAACTATGCCCTCGGGTCTATTTTTATCATATACAAAATCCAAAAATACCTCGCTGCATTTTTATTTCCTTTATTTTGTTTTACAATTTATTTTATCTATCTACCACTACGAGATTTGATTCTTGCAAATAACCGCCAAGGGGATTGACAACCCCCTTGATCGCGTGGGTTGCAAGTATTTTGTTTTTGTGTGTGCAGGTGCTGCTAATGAGATTTTGTGTGGTTCTCCTACTGAATTGATAACCTTGGTTCTTAACGAGGGAAATACTTATCTTTACTGTACTACTCCATCCTCTTCTCTTTGAGGATATCCCAACATAGCTCACAAAGTAGCAAGGGGGCACATCCCGCACCACACAAATCTTATCGACTGCAGCACCCTACCACCAGGGATCTGGGCGGTAGCAGAACACAGCCTACCGCCAAGGACCCCGTCGGTAGGTCCCTTTACCACGGAAGCGCACAGTGACACCCGCGGTGCCTGCCGTTACACCTACCGCCGGGGTCCCCGGCAGTAGGGTGTGTACGGCTTACGCCTAGGTTGGTGGCGGTACCAAAAGAGTCAGATCCGAAATAGTTTCAAATGGGGGTCAGATCCGTCTAAACTTTGGCAAAATGGTCAAAACACCAAAATCGGCCGCCATAGGCCACAACCTTCTTTTTATATTTATTTTTTATTTTTCCAAATATATATATATATATATATATATATATTATTTTTCCAAATATTATATATATATATATTTATTTATTTATTTACAGAAAAATGAAAAATATTAATCAAGCATTTGAAAAAAAGTGTATAGAAAAAATGTTTCTCATGTATATGAAAAATATATACAAAAAAATACAATGTGTATGACAAATTGATCATGTATTTAAAAAATGCTTATCAAGCATATATGTTAATCAAGTAATTAAGCACTTTAAAAGGTTAAATGTGTATAGAAAATGTTTCAAATGTACACTAAAATGTACAAAAATATATAATGTCTTTCAAAAGATGATTTTGCATTCGAAAGTTTTAATCATGTATTTGGAAATATTAAATGTATATAGAAAAATGCTTCCCATGTATACAAAAATGTATACCAAATATTTACAATGTGTATGAAAAGAAAATGATCATGTATTTTAGAAATGTTAAACATGTGTAAAAAATGTTGATCATGTGTTGAACATTTTATTAATGGCAATAAACAATTTTACACACAATATATATTTTCCATATACATCAGTAATATTGGTGTCTATTTTTCTTGAATGTGTTTTGTAAACTTTTGTATCGTCAAAAATATTTTTATACACATTTAACAATTTGAAAATACATGATCAACATTCTTCATATAAACAGAAAAAACAACGAAAACTGAAAAATAAACAAATGAAATCAAAATAATAAATAAAAAGAACAAAACCAAAGAAAACCACCGCAAAAAGAATTGAGAATAGTGAAACCAAGAATGACACAAAGAAAATCATGAAAAACAAGAAAGATAAAAAAGAAACCCTAAGAAAAAGAAAAACAAAAGAAAGAAAAGAAAAAAGAACCAAAGAAAAATGAGGAAAACCAGTAAAGGAACAAATAAATTGAAGTACAACGGAGAAAAAAGAAAAACCCGATCAAAAAACAAAGAAAATCAATGTATAACAAAGAAACAAGAAAACCGAAGAAAAAAAGAGAAACAACCTAAAAAGAAAATAAAACAAAAGAACCGCGAACAGAGTGACAGCGAAAGAGATCAACTCGCGGAAAATGTGCCGGAAAAGCCTTAGCCAAGAGAACCTTCTACCTCGCGTGAAGCGAGATATAGCTCCCCCGATAGGCGGCACCAGAAAAGTCGATGCAGGCTACCAAACAGGCTATTAATGGATGGCAAACCACTGTTTTTCTTTAGCTTGAAAAGAGAAAAGAATCCTTGATGACATTTGGTCAGAAAAATCCTTTGATGGAATCCTGTTCTATGCCCATCTTAGCACAGAAGAACAGTTTTTCATTTTGCACCTTACTATACACCGATATTCGCTCCAGGCCAAACATGAGCAGTTTCCCAACTGCAATCAAGTTTTCTTACAGCACACACACACCAGGGTCCTTATCGCAAACGCGCCCACGCTCTCACCAGTCGTCTCCTTCCTCTGTCCGTCCCCCCTCCCCCACCCACCGGCGACCTCACCCACCCCCTCCCTCCCCGATCCGCCGCCCGCCCGCCAGCCCGCCGGAGATGCATCCCGCCGGCGCAGGGACTACTCCGCCCCCTCCTACTACCCCCCATACCCCGCCCCCGCCTCCGCGCCGGCGCCGGCGCCCGCCTACCACCCCTACGACTCCGCCTCGGCGCCGCCGTACTCGCCCTACCCGGCCGCCCAGGACTTCGCGCCCGCCTCGTCGTACCCCGTCTACCCCCCGCCGCCCGCCGACCACCACCACACCCCCCACCACTACCCGCCCGCGCCCCCCTCCGCGGCGGCGCCCTCGCCGCCGCAGCCGTACTACCCCTACGAGCCCCCTCCGCCGCCGTCCCCGCCGCAGCACCACGCCCCCTCGGCCTACCCCTCGCTGGATCGGGCGGGGAGCTACGGCGGGTACGGATCCGGCTCGTACGGGCAGCAGGACCAGCTCTACCCCCCGGCGGCGGCGGCGGGCGGGGGCGGGTGGTCCGACGACGGCGCGTACGCGTACCGCGGCGGCGACGCGCCGGAGCCCTACGGCGCCAGGGGCACCGCGCCGAGGCAGAGTTCCGGGGCCGCCGCGCTATTCGATGATTACGGGAGGTCAATTGGTCCAGGGAAGGAGAGGGGTGGGGGTGGGGGCGGCGCGGCGAGCCCCAAGGTGGTGAGGGCCGTGCCCAAGGCGGAGACGTCGGAGGACGTGAGGGGCGGGGTGCAGAAGTTCCGGGTCAAGCTGCTGCCGGAGGGCGCCGGTAGCCCCATGGATGTGCTCTGCCAGGTAGTAGTTTGTTGCGACATTGGCATGATGAACAAAAATGGCTGTAGCCAAGGGCTCAAGGCAGAGCTCTTCTCACTTCTCAGTGGCTAGTTTCGACTAAAAATGATCCTATTGGGTGTGGAGTTTGGACCATGGTCCATGGAATTCAGATGCTTACCTAGGAATGCTCCTTTGTGTGGCATCTGTTGCTTAGTGCTTGAATTTGAAACATGGCTCCGAATTTGCAATGCGGGTAAATAACGAGCAGCGCATAAACTTGCTAACTAAGTAATTTATGCTTTGACAAAAAGGTTAGAACATTTTGATTTTACCCAATTGATGCAAGGAGCTTTGTTTGGATCTGCAGAGACTGAAGGGATCATGTAATTTGTTAGGTAGTTTTTGAATGGGAAAAAAATGAACAATTGTGGCCTGCAAGTCTAGGTCAGTGTTAATTCTTAGCTAATCAACTGCAAGGTCATATGAAGAATCAGGGGATGGATATTTTCTTGATTAGTAATCAGGCTTCATTTAGTTTCTCAAAAAATCTGAATTCATTGCATACTGGAGTAGAGTAGGGTTGTTGTGCTGTTCTACTTGGTTGCATCATTGCCTAGAGTAATCAACTGAGAATCACTACTTTTCCTTTTGTACCTCACGCAGGTTGGTTTGGATGGGATTCGGATGCTTGATCCCAACACCAGTAGAACATTAAGGATATATCCTCTTGAAACTGTGACTAGATGGGATGTAAGTCACAAATTCTTGTCAAAAAGCTTTTATTTCTTCTCTTCCTTCTTTGTGATTTATTTTACTAAATATTATAGCATCTCGTATCTAGGTATTGGATTCTTCTGTATTTGCCTTTTGGTCGAAGAGTTCGGTTGATCTTGAAGCAAGAAGAATACGGCTGAAGTCAAGCAGCTATACAACCAACACCATTCTGGACACTGTGACAGCTGCCTCTGTTCAGGTTTGCATCTGAATTAATGATACTTTTTATTTCACCCTTCAGTTTGTTGTAATTTTGAGCTGTTAGCATCCATTGTTTATGGAGAAATGTTGACAGTTGGATTTTTTTTAACCACAGTTCAAGGAGATGGCAAGCAGCGTTTCGAGAAGTAAAGCAGCTGCTGATGCTGCCAGCCCTTCTGAACAGCAAAATGAGAAGAGGAGGAATTTCCTTGATTGGAGGAACTTAGTGAAGCCTGTGACTGAGGAGAAAGACCACTGGGTAAGTTCTTTCTCTGTTTACGTTTGAAATGAGGCTTGCTTCCAAGTGTACATTGAATTATTACCCCTTATTATTACCAATTTGAAATTTTGTAGAGTCAACAATTATATCCTTGTCTAACTTAATTATTGCCTATTTGTCTGGAATGTTTGTTGCTTAGGCAGACTCATTGAAAATTGTTTATCTTTCAGTCAATTACTTCGCTTGTACACATCAAGCTCTTGTAGTGTTTTTTCTCTAGATTATGTAGTTTCTGTATTTAACTCTTGATGAACTGTTTGAACTTTTACTCTGCTCCATTTTTAAGCATTTTATCATGGCAGAAACTAATTCAGCAGATAAAAAAAATGCAGTGTGATCAGAAATGCACGGAAGGTATTTAGGAGAAAGTTGAGAGTTAATGTTTAATTTATATTTACTTGGCTTACCCAATATTGTAGTTAGAACATCTTATATTTTTGAATCAGAGTATGCCTTAACAATATCCTGTTTGCTGACTGTTTTATGGATTCCCAGTTGTGTTCTATAGTTCATGTCTGCGCATATTTTCCACTTGTGCATCTCACAGTAAGGCTTCTGCTGTTGTTCAGTTGCTTTGTGGCTTGTTCTCTGCACTGTTGATTTAACTTGCGGTACTTCCATGGGATGTTGTACCTGGATTGCTGTCTGCCTATATTTTTGTCTCTTCTTCCCCACTGATGAAAATGAAAACCTTAGTTACTCTCTCAGTATATTGGTTAAGTGCCTTGGGTGTACTTCCCTTCTTTCTGTATTCTTATTCATACATTTTTTAGTGGCATCATCTTGTTTTTTGCATTTTACTGTCAGGTCCCAGATGAAGCTGTCAATAAGTGCACGGCCTGTGCAGGAGATTTCAGTGCCTTCAACCGCAGGGTAAGAACAGCTTGCTATTGGCATGTTGATGATGTATACTCAAAATCCATCCGTTAATGCTGTGGACATATACATTCAGCATCACTGTCGGAACTGTGGTGATATTTTCTGCGATAAGTGCACCCAAGGAAGGACTCCTCTAACTTCAGATGCTGATTCTCCACCAGTCCGAGTTTGCGACAGATGCATGGTAGTTTTCTTTTGCTTCATCCTCTTATATTGCAGTCTTAGCTATGATATATGTTGTGTACACCTTTTGCTGTTCCATGGTGTTTAGTGAGTATGGACAATAAAAGAACCTTTTGGTATAATCTGTACTTACACTTCATAAGTTTTGAGGCTAAGATATTGAATATTAAATACTCCCTCGGTCCCATAACATAAGACGTTTTTGCAAGCTAACATAGCTTGCAAAAACGTCTTATATTGTGGGACGGAGGGAGTAACTATTAGTTGTTTGACTTGGGGCTTCATCACTCATTGAGAGCACAAGAGGCCTGGACAACATCAAACTTACATAAATTGGAATTGTATCTTAGTCAAGCTTCCTTGGTACTGCATGTTGGGGGGAATGAGGGTGTGAGCACTAATGTTTAGTGTTAGTCCCTTTTTCTATCTGTGAAGTAGCTCCTGTTGCAGTCGTGCTACTAGTGGGAGGTTACACCATTTCTGATGAGTTCTCAATGAATGATATCGGTGTCATGTTTCTTCCATTCCGATAGGCTGAGGTTTCTCGAAGGCTGAGCAGTGCAAAGGAAGCGGCAAATCGACCTGTTGTTCAGAGCCATGAGGATCTTGCCAAAAAACTTCAGGTGTGCCTTTTGGCTTTCTATTTGTTCTTTAGCCAGCAAGTATAGCTTGCATTATTTAATATTATACAACACACTGTATCACATGACTAGATCTGAAATAAATATGCTGACATAACATGATCTCTGGTCCGATACAGGAAGCGATGGATATAAACAAGAAATCATCTTCAGGTTTGTGTCTTCATATAGTTCCATTTCACAGGTGTCCTCTTCATTGTTCACTATTCTGCTTATAAATAATTGTGTTGGTTCCTTCCTCGGTAGGTTCGAGGTCTTCAGACGGATCTTCTGGCAAGAGAATGCGGGAGGTTGCCTGCCCCATTTGCACAGTACACCTCCAGGTTCATCACTGTCACATTCCTTTTCATGATGGATGACTTGCGTTCGCTCGGCATCGACATCGAAACATGGTATCTGACCCAAGTTGATCAACCCTTTTTCTACAGGTGCAGGTCCCAGCATCTGGCTCGGAGACGATAGAATGCGGCGTGTGCCAGCACCCTTTCCTCGTCAGCTCTCGTTGAACGTCCGTCGCTCAGAGCTCTTACACTTCGATCCCCCTCGAGATCATGGCGCTCGTCAGAGATCCCCGTGCTCACCGAGATCATTGCTCCAGCCAGTCATCATCTGCATGGCGACCTATAGTCCGTGTCTGCGTACGAGCTAATTTAGTACAGTTGTGTTGAGAAGCAAGGATGAAAGAGATGAATAAGAGATGTTGTTTGCCCAGTAACTTTCACCTGCTATGTTCGTCGTCTTCTCTTTCCCTTTTGTTACTATACCAAATATATATATGTGTAGCTTGAAGTTTCATGAGATGTGATGTAATGTAATGTAACGCGTTGCGGTTTGATTTCTTGCAGCCGGTCCGTTCCCTTTCGTTCTCTGGCGGCCTTTTAAGGCAGTTCCCAAACTAGTCTACTCTTTTTAAGCAAGCTGCCATAGAAATATACACTCTTTGTAGGGAGAGAACTTTTGCTCTCGGTCATGTGAACTGTCAAAAAAAAAAAAACTCTTTGTATGAAAATGGAAGATGTTTTTTGACACTATGACAGTGTCAAAAAATGTCTTAGATGTTGATACAGTGGGAGTTTATATTTTTTATTTGCAGGGATGTTTCAGAAACCATTGGCTTGTAAACAAATATTATCGCCGTCCGTGTTTATTGGCCCCCTTCATATTATCTGCCTAATTTTGGTCGTAAATTTGACTAACAAAACATAAGTTGTACTCCGCAAAACTTATTTAGTTGGACTCCTATTTCAAACAGGTTCCAATGATACTATTTTTCTGGTATATAATTTGTTTTTGGTAGTTAAATCAAATGTCGAAGTTTGACCCAAAATGCAAAAGGGACAAATAAATCCTGACGGAGGTGGTACAGAGAAGAAGTAGCATTTGGTTATGTGATTTTGTTAAAATTTCACTGAAATAGCTGGCTCGTGTCAACAAAGTTATTCAACAAGTGCTCCCATATCATTGACTCCTTACTCCCTCCGTTCCGCGAATAAGCGTACTTCTACCTTTTGTTCTAAGTCAAAATTTTAAAATTTTGACCAACTCTATAGAAAAGAGTAGTAGCGTATATGACATCAAATTTGTATATTATGAAAATACATTTCAAAAGGAATCTACTAATATTAATTTAGTGCAATAAATGCTCCTATTTTTTTCCTATAAAGTTAGTCAAAGCTCCAAAACTTTGACTTAGGACAAAACCTAGATGTACACTTATTCACGGACGGAGGGAGTACGAAACTTCATATACCTGGTTTGTTCCAGAGAATTCGAAATATGTTTTTTTTTTTGAGGGGTGAGAATTCGAAATATGTTGTTGCCCGGATCGGTCCACTCGTATCTCGGCCCGTCGGCCCGGCCCACCCCGCTCGCGTGACCCAAAAGCGGCGAGGCGAAAGCAGAGGAAAAGAAAAAGCAGGGAAGCCTCGAGACTCCTCCCCCCCGGTCCTGTCCTGTCCCCCGGCGGCTCCCGCTCGACGGCCGCCGGCGAGCGGCGCCAGGGAGGCAAGTGCAGGATATACAGAAGGGGGCGCACGCCCAACCGACCGCGTGGAGCGGAGCGGAAAGGATGGACGCGGCGTGGGCGTGCGCGGTGGACCGGGCCGCCGGCGCCGCCGACTCCACCAGGCGCTTCTTCCTCTCCTTCCGCCGCCCACCTCCTCCGCCGCCCGGCCCCAACCCGGTAAGCGCGCACGCCCTCCTCCCTCGCCGTCCTCTCGCCCCGTACGGATTCCGAGGGTTTGTGGCCCGGTGGCGGCCAGGACAGCAATGCCGGCCGCGGCCGGCCATGCGCCCGGCCCATCCGAGCGCTCCGCGCATCGCCGGCCGGGCTCGCCGTCTCGGTTAGGAGTGACCATGCCCTCTGCTGCCTAGCGCTTGCGACTGCCGAGGGAGCTGAATTGCCGTGGCACTGAAGAAGCAGCCTCTTCTTCAGATGTAAATCTGCTCATAGTGGATAGTGGTGCCACAAACCAGACCAGGGTACTAGATAACCTGCAAATGAGGCTTTTTTTCATGGCAGTGACCACTGGCCGGCCAGTCCTGAATATCTGCCAAGATCATATATACCTCTTGCCTGCACAAACTTGTCAGATGATCTCTGCTGATCTGCAGAAACGAATGGTTAGAAGAGGTTTTTTGCTGCTAGTTTCTTAGCCTGGGAAAAGAAGTCTCTCAATTACATCGGCGAGGGAGGTATTTTTTCTCCCTCGGGGCTCGAGATACCCGCTGTATTTTCTTGCATACATCTGTCACCATTGCGGCGGCGGCGGGGCACGAAGTTGGTTTTCAATTGGTAGCACAGCATTTTCTTCTTCTCATTTCCTTTGAACATAGACATGTTTTGTGTCCTCTGATCTCATCGTGCATTTGGAAGATGACAAGAAAACCAACCTGTGTTGACCTCTCTGCCTTCTATTATCTTGCCGTATACTGCAGATAGACATCTTGAAGCGTCTGCAGCGACAAGCGTTCTACGACATAATGCAGCTGAGGGATAGACAGGAGAAGGTCGAGAAGGTGCTCACGCTGTTCAAATCTCACAAAATCGGCCCATTTGCAGAAGAGAGCACCCGGGTCAAGGGCCTCGTCAATTTCGCCGGAGCCCTAGCGCTAACCAGCAAAGTAGGCGCGGAACAAGACAGCTCAGGAGCAAATTCCGGCATCAGTTCACAGTTTGCGTTCCGGACTAGTGTTCGGAAGAAGGATTCCCTCCTGGCAGAGCTTGCCACCGACTCCAGATACTTATATCAGGAAAATGATGATCTCATGGGGAGCCCTCTTGTGCTGTCGAAGGTGATGTACCTGGCAAACGTCGGCGGCGACATGTCTGTTGCTGCGGTGCCGGTAGGAGCAAGGTGTGATGATTTTTCGACCGATCCAAGCATCCAGGAGGTAATTGATTTCTTCGTCCATGCACCTGTGCTTATACACCATCATTTTGCCTGCTGATATATCAGGTGATAGTTTTCTTGACAGGGACAATGGGTTCCCAGCTTCCATTCCTCGCTGAGGCCACCTCTGCTGCTTAAGCGTCACAGGCGCGCTGCTGGCTTGATACTGAGGTCGCAGAATTTCGCAGCATCTCTCGCCGAGCTGATCTCAACAACCGCGAAAAGCTCGGGCGAAGCCAGCAGTGTCTTCACCGGATTCGGGCAGATTTCATGCAAGATGTGTGACGACATAAAGCTGACCATGTCCGCGGCCTGGCATGGACCGTCTGCGATTCCTCGGAAGAGCAAACCGACCGCCGGAGGGTGCGTCGACTTCGAGCTGAAGTTCGACGAGGACTCAAGATTTGGGGCGTGGGTCGAGGTGAAGAGGTCCAACCCGAGGCAGCTGAAGTGGGCCGTCACGCTGTCGGACACACCTGAGAACGACCTGGGCTGGGGCGTGAGCCTGCGGCGAGGCTCCGAGGGGGCGCCGGAGCGGATGCAGCTGGAAGGCTTCCTGAATCTGCATCTAGGCCAGAATGCCATCCTGCAGCCTGGTGTCATGTTCAACCTGGAAGGGAGGCGATGCGCCCCAGCGCTCGTGTTCCGGTCAAGTTGGTTCTTGTGAGGCCTGGGTATGTAGAGAAGCCATGGTAGATCAGAGAAAGTAGGAACAATCATTTGTGAAGTCTGAAAGAATGACAGTAATTATCATCATGTCTGATGCTATGATAGGTTTTGTTATCATTTTCATTGTCTAGTGCTATGATTGGTTTTTGTTGTCACAGTGGTTTCATTATCATTATTCTTATGCCGCCCTGTGATACACGTTCAGAAACAGATATGTGTGTCATTTATGTATTTGATGTGTCAACCTGAAACAGATATGTGTACCACTTGGAAAAGCAAAAAACATGATTCCATTCCATGCTCAACTTTTTTTACATGCAATGTAGTTACAAGTTCGTCGTAAAGATTCGGACCTATAGTGCATCCCCTATGTCATCTGCACCAGAATCCACTGGAAATTACAGAAATTTTCCCCTGACTACAACACACCAAGAAAAGGGGTGTTCTACTTTGCACAACCAAAGAAATCATGATCGAACATTTCGGTCCAGCCTAGCTTGCCTGCGAAGTTCTTTTTACAGCGGGGAGCTCGACGGAGCTGAGGTCTGCGGGGTACGGAGTCCATAGCCCTAACCCTCCCCTGCTCTCCTTCAGTCCCTTCTTCAAAATCTCGTCGATCGTCTTGGCCCACTCCACCTTCGACGAGTGCTCCCTCGTGTGTCTGTGCAGGATGAACAAGGAGTTGTACTCGCAGTTGGGAAACATGAAGAACCTGAGAGCGTCCCCGAGCCGATGGGCCACGTAGCCGAAGCTGAGCTGGTCACGGGGCGTGAAGAGATTGACTTCGTTGAACCAGAGGCAGCTGAACAGATCCGTTATCGTCGTGTGCTCCCTGATCAGCACCGCTCCTTCTGGTATGTCTGCAGGTCGCAGCTTGTTTAATTAGCACTGGGAATTGAGGAACTATGGTAGCACAACAGAAATACACAGGAGTTGGAATGATTCGTCAGTCATTTCATGCTGTACGATAAGCTTTGTATCCTAAGCTTTGCTTAACAGCTTCAAACAAATGTCTAACTTAATGCGGAAAATGTAAATGGACTCACCACTAGGCATCCTTTTCGTTTCGTCCCAAGGCTCCATTCCCTCGTGGCGGTATATCTTCATCTGAAGATCAACCAAGGGCCGAGCATACCGCTTCCTTCGTTTGATTGCATCACCCTCCTCATATATGCTTCTATGATGCTTATGGATAGCCACTGCAAATGTGTATTTGCCCCGCCAGAGATATCTGCAAAGAGTTTGCTCTGTTGAATCTGTTTCAGGTGTCAAGAAAACAAAAATAACTTCTTTGAAGTTGCAGGTAAACAACCAACCTTTCAAGAATAAGCAGTGGATCAACCATAAGCTCCATTTTCCCATCAATCCAAATGCTATACCAGGCTTGAGGAAATAGCCTATGCGTCAATATCTTTGGTACTTTTCCATTCCTTCTAGGTTCATCAAATGGAGGGCGGTGCAGTGTTACAAGTCGCCATATACCAACCCATTTCCCTCCTGCACTGTCAACTTTGACAGTGACATTCTGTTCAATGAAGTCAAAGGACACCTCATCGACCACCATCAAGAAGCAGAACAACTTTTGAGAGCGAAGGCTAATATTTGATGGCTGGTGGGGAACGTCATAACCATCAAAAATACCCGAGGCAACCACGAATTTGCATTTCTCTATGTACTCGACATCAACAGCATCCATATCTGCACCACTGTTTTTCATAAATCCACAGTGCACCTGAGCATATAACAGAAGCCACATCATTCACCCAAAAGAAAGTTTCGTGAAACTAAAAAAAATATGCCATGTATAACTGAAGGTCCAGTAATAAGTTATTTTTCTTGAAAGAACAATATGCAGTTTGCTCTAGACACAATGAACATATTGCACGTGATATTTCACATTGTGAGCAGGCACTTGAAAGTTAACACTAGTGTTCGAACTTCAGTGGATTCTAGCAAGTAGCAACTCTCTTGTTCGACTATTTACTTGCTGGAAGAATAAAATAAGCAGGCCAGTGAATATTAATTTGCAAACAACAAGCTTAATATCTGGATAATTTTCACAAAATTAGTTGTATCATTTGTAGCAACCAAACTCTGTAAGATTGAAACAGGATTTCAGGTAAATTGTGAACTGAAGGATGTTTCCAAATTCCAGCCCAGTTTGGAAACCATGTGCTCCTCGTCTGTCAAGATTACAAGATGCACTGACATGGAACACCAAATGCATGGCGGAACATCAAACTCCAAATATATTCAGGAACGTAGTTTTTCAATTAACAACTTAAGAGTACCAATAGGAATCTTCCTGTGTTAAGAGTCGTGCATGTGCTTTAATACTAGACCAGTGGTTTAAATGGCAGGATCGATATGATGAATTAAACAGAAACACAGTTGTTTTTCCAACTTTCATCACACTCTGGTAATTAACAAAAAATGCAGCAATTACCTTCATGGTAGCATTCAGTTTAAAGCTTTCCTCCCTCTGTTTCCAGGTTTGACGTCCTCCGAACAACGGTGGAGAAACTTTGTCCCGCTTGTCAACCGTCATGTACGACAGCTTCTTCACGATCTCATTGGGAGTCCTCTTTGGAACGACGACAGCGTCTGGATCATCTGCCACAGGTATCGAGCAGCCTGTTGAACAAAGGAACCGGTGTTTAGGCTATGAGAGTGGAAAATCTAGTGTAAAAAATCGGCAAAGGTGTAAGTAAATAAATAAATAAATAAATCTTACGGTGGAGCGGTTTGGACGGGGTTCCCATGGGGTCCAACGTGTGGACAACTTTACTGTCTTTTCCACAGAGAGCTGCACGGATGCAAAGCATAGCAAGCCATGTCAGGATAGCACACAAAATGGCCATAGTGGGCAGTGTCCTAGCAGGGACACCGAGATACATTTAACTTGAGATCGTGGCACTACAAAATAAGCGCAAGCAGGAGGTCTAGCACGGCGGGCATCGTTATTGAAGAAGCTGATGCACACGTCACGGGCCAGGGTGATACATCAGTTGTTAGTTAATCAGCTGCAACCTGCAAGTTTAGTCAGGGACTGAATCCCCTGCCTGCAACTTGCAATCTACGAGAAGAGAGCCCATGCTGAGCCACCAATGTACGTACATACTAGTCCTACATGCGAATGGGAGATGGGAGATGGGAGATGGGAGATGGGACCCCATTCCTGTTCCGGGCACGCGAGATGGGAGATGCAGAGGCTGATGCACCATGATTAATCATCGACAGGACAGCCCCGTCGCTCGATCCACACTGGACTCGCTCACCACATGTCAATGCGCGCGGATAGCAATGGCCGTAGCAAGCATCATCGATCGATGGATCAATCAATCGAACAAAGGACTAGCAGGAAAGTGGAAGCAGGAAGCACGGCGGGCACTGGTCGGGCGGG
Organism: Aegilops longissima; assembly: GCA_021605205.1. Lineage (NCBI taxonomy): Eukaryota > Viridiplantae > Streptophyta > Magnoliopsida > Poales > Poaceae > Aegilops > Aegilops longissima. The sequence continues at coordinate 747,744,205 of CM038679.1, forward strand.
GCAGGCAGGAGAGGCTGAGAGGGAGGGGGCGAGCGGGCGGGCGGAGACCTGAGAGGGAGTAGGCGGCGGGGGAGGCGCAGGACCAGAGGTGGAAGGCGAGGAGGAGCAGCGCCCAGGCCACGGCGGAGACGACCAGGAGCCGCGGCCGCGCCGCCCCCCTGCGCCACGCCGCGTCCCCTACCCCAGCCCCGCCGCCGCCGCCCCCCTTGCCTCGCCTCGCCATTCCCCTCCTCCTCCTTCTTCCCTCCCGCGGGAGCCCGGCCGGGGAAGGGGGCTAGGGTTTGGGCCGCGCCAGATCGGAGGGGTGCCACAACTCCTGACCGACCGACCAAGAAAAGCAGTGCCACAACTCCTGCGGGTGCCACAACTCCTGACCGACCAAGAAAGCCACAACGTGTGCTCTATCCACATTTGGGTGAAATTCATGTGCTCCATCCAGATTTCTTTCTCTCTCTTCTTTTTTTTTTTTGAATTTTTATTTGAAAAACAATGATCACGATCCCGGCCAAAAGAACGCGGTCTCACTCGACCGACCGCCTTTTTTTCTTCGGTTTACTTCGGTTAAAATCGACCACGGCCTTCTTTTCACGACATTCCACAGGGTAAGTAAATTCAGCAAAGCGCAGCGGCCGCAAAACCAATCTTCGACCCGGTCATGGTGTTTTCGAAGGACGATTCGGGCTGGTCTCGCCGCCGCTAGGCCACACCAGCGTCGAGAATTCTCGCCTTTACGCCGCAGACTCTACAATTTCGGAATAAAACCCCTTTTCACTGCGCAAGAAAAGAAGAAAGAAAGCAAGGAAGATCGAGCACGCACATTTTCCACAGGAAAATATGAAGCTACTCCTTGGAATGCAAACACTCACGAGTGAGTTCTTCTTCATTTAATGTACCGAATATCCCTAGAAAAAACATTAATGTAATGAATTTTCTCATCACAAAATTCACAGGTCACGCATCCCCTTCAAGGGGCGATGCAACGCCCACCAGGCACAACTTGCATCCAGTGACCACAAATGTAAGAATGGTGTCACTCAAGGAAGCCCAGAAACGTAAAGTTCTGTATCTTGTCATTATTATTATTATTATTATCCACTGGAGTTATGCTATTTACATACATCTGCATACACATATTTACGGGCACCCATCGACATTAAACAACACATACAGTCTGCTTATTAACATACAGCTAACCGGGCGAGCGCGGATCAGAGCGCCACCATGCGCCAGGACGGAACAACCTCCCTATAGAAGCGGAAAGATGTTGCCACTGCCATCGTCGTCGCCGCCGTCGAGGTAGTTGAACGGGGCGTCCCCCTCGTACCGGAAGTCGGGGCCGACGTAGCACTTCATCTCGTGGAACAGCTTCAGGTTGTCCACCAGCTTGTGGAAGATGTTGCAGCCGCAGCACTGATGCAATGAAGCGTATAGGTTTAGGACATGATGTACTTCGATAAATGCTGAGACACTCAGGGAAACAGGCATAAACGAGTGCACATGTAAGAAAAGGAGATACTACTGATGCATATATAATATACCAAAAAATGAAGAAAAAATACTTATAAAAAAGGAATACTCTAGAATTCGTAGATAAGAAATCCAAAAGTAGAATCTAGTGCATAAAACGAAATAAACATAAGATTCACAAACTAACAATAACCAAACAAGGTGTGCACTTACTAACAATAACCAAACAAGGTGTGCACTTACTAGCTCCTGCATAAGCAAGTTTGATTTTGTAGGGCAAAAAACGCACTATGGTATTATCAGGAACTGAGGAAAGTACATTGGGTTAACAGGATAACAGGATTAAAGGTTTCTGCACCTAATAACTGGCTATTGGCTGACTGAACTCGCGCTGCACGTTTATTTAAGCCGTTATTAATAACCTTTTAAGAAGAAAAAATGATTTAATATGTATCTAAAATTTGTAAAGATTGAATAACAGAATCCTACACTGAAACAATAACATGAATTTGTACCACACCTGCTATTTTTATCTGTGTAGCATCTTTTTATGGGAGCATAGCAGTATCATGATTCATGCCATTCTGGTATAAGATGAACTAAAACCTTATTCAAGCCCAGGGCTACAGGTGTCAAAAGAAAATTCTGTGCAAAGAGCATGTCATATGGCAATAACCTGCATTTGTTAACTCGACTACGATTATGTCTAGGTATTCATCAGCTATTGTAATCATATGAAATAAGGCCAACCATTGTAAAATTCATCTCAGCCCAATTATTTAAGGCAGATCAGCTCAGCCTGGATACCTATACAACAATTAACAGTGGCAATATATACCTGAACGAACACAGTGCCATCGGTGTAGGCGTGCGGGTTGATGGCGCGTGTGGTGCGCTGCCCGCAGACGTTGCAGGTGAAGGCCACCCGCATCCGCCGCCGCGGGGACTTTGTGAAGAGCGACCACGGCAGCGTCGACACCTCCGGCCGGTTCGCGGCGCCCCCGGCCATCGGCGGGCCCTCCATCCCCGACCCCGTCGTCCAGCCGCTCCCCGTCGCCGCGCTCATCACCAGCCCCATGGCTGCGTCCTGCAGACGCCACAGCGACCCGATCAGCAACAGCTAAACCGTCAGCTCCAGGGAGACCATACTGATGATGCACCCCCGGCATGGCATAAACCAGAGCACTGATCCGAGTCCAAGCTGATAAATAAATCGGAGTGCTATCGGAGGAACAAATCAATCGGCGAGCTGCGGCACGAATCGGGGCCGAAAACCGTCGGGATCGCGGGCGAATCCGCCGCGAATCGACCACCAGAGCAGACACAAGGCATGTAGTTTGATCCAACATCGACACGCATGCTAAATCGAACGACTAAACGGAGCAAATCAGAGGAAGGCGCGTCGGATCGCGTGGTCAGAGGATAAGATCGACACCACAAGCACCGCCACCGCCGTCCGTACCTTGGAGAAGGGCGAGAGGGAGAGCCCGTACGGCGCGAGGCCGGCGGGCTCGCCGCGCCCGGCGGCGCTCCCCGAAGACGAAGACCGCCTGGACCCGGCTCCGGCGTCCTCCCCCTCGCCGTCTCTCCCTGCAAGGCAAACGGGGACACATCAGCACCGGCGCAGCGGCAGCAGAAACCGGACGCGCGGGAGAGGGGTAGGGTGGTGCGCGCACGCTTGGAGGCGGCCGCGACCGGGGCGAAGGAGGCGGCGCGGCGCCGGCGCCGGAGAGCCGCGGAGGGGAAGGGCGGCGCGAGGGCGCGGGAGGTGGTGGCGATCGCGACGGATTCCATCGGCGGCGGCGGCGGCGGCGGCGACGAGCAGATTCCCTTTGCCCTCTCCGGCCCGGTGGAGACTGGTGAAAGAGAAGCGAAAGGCAAACGCGTCTGGGGGTGAGAGGATCAGCGCGTGCGCGCCGGGCCCACCGCCCCACGCGAGATGTCAGCCTCAGCAAGCTCGGTCACGCCACAGGAGCCCTCTGAACCTGGAGATTTTTTTTTCTCCAAAAAATGTCATCAGCCACCACCAAACCGTGGGAAATTTAGATGAAATTCACGCGAATCGGACGAGACCGGGCAAGGGCGGGCGCGTTTCGAAAAATGCGCGAAATCGCCAAAAACAGGGATGGATAAACCATGGTATCAGTGGGCTGTGTTTTCATCAGGTGAAATAATTTTACCCCCCAGCAAACATTTACACCAACAGCACTATCACCACTCAACTATCCTGGGCTGGAGAGTGCGTATGTACAAGAGAGCTATTGTTGTGGGGGCCAAAAGGACGCCCTTGTTTGAGGTAAGAGTGCTACGAGGCTACCATCAATCGTCGTCGTTCATGTCTTCGGCGCCGCCGCCCCCTTCGTCGTCTTCTCCATCGCCCGAATCTCCGTCTGATGTCACGCCCTCCTCATCCTCCTCTTCATCGCCTTCCTCATCGTCGTCGTCGTCGTCGTTGTCCGTGTCCTCACCATCATCACTGTCTTCATCCCCGTCGGAGGAGCCGGAGCCGGAGCCCGCGGGCGCAAAGATAAAATCGTCCATCAAGTCGGAGATGTCGGAGTCGTCGCTGCTCATGCTGCTGAACATGAACGTGTCCTCGTCGTCCTTCATCAAAACCAAAAGGTAGAAAATCCGCATGTCAGCATTCTGTCACCGATAATAAATTCGCATCACTGGATGGATATATACATAAAGCAGTAACAAAACGCAAGATACGTGTCTCAGGTGTGAAAAAAAAAAAACCCCGCTAGATACGACTTGTGGATGTTTTTCCAGCCCTGTATGTTACAACCAACCTCTGGTGAAAGCAAGGCAGAACACAAAGCGGTAGACACTGGACCAAATGGAACTCCGTGTGGTATAGCATGTACATCATTATTATGCCAACATATGGTTCCGCATTGCAATGGACATATTTGAGTTACGTCTAACATATTAGAGCGCGAGAGGAGAGGGCCAACTTTTTCATCATTTCTCAAAAATGAAAACAAATTCCTTCAGTAAGTGCTATGCATAAATGCAGAATCAGGCCTGCTCAACATATTAGGCCATTATATCTAACAAGTTATGCATGGAAGAATGTAATGATCAGCGAGAAACACAACTTTTTTGAGTAAAACAGAAGAGAACAAACCTCATCCAAGTCAATCGTGGAGGGGTCAGTGTCACCAGGTGCCCAAATCTTGATGTCTGTAGCAATGCCACTGCTTGCAACAACAATCTCAGAAGGATGCTGTTCAACACAGTTGACGATCCGTTTATCTCCTTTCATCACTCGCAGGAGCACCCCATCCTTCTTTCTCCAAATAAATACATGGCCGCAGTCTGATCCTGAGGCAACATAGTCACAATTGGGACCAAGGAAGTTGACACCCTTAACGGTTTGCTTGTTACGGTGCCCCACGAAAGACCGAGGTTCAGGCAACTTGTCTTTATAGAGGGGTAAGGCGGCACCCACACCGTCACCATAAAGGGGCATTATACCAACCTTGAAATCGTTGAAGTGCAACCCATGCTCTCTCTCGAAGAGGTAGATATTGTCACAACTATATGACGCTAATATCTCGCCGGTCTGTGAGAATGCCAGACCGGTTATTCCATCTTCGTTTTTCGTAATCAAACCCGGAGGGCAGAAGTAATCAATTGGGCAACCGAAATCCCCGTGCAGATACTTGCGGGTGTCATATAACCTCACAAACTCGTCGGACCCAGAGACTGCCACACGATACGGATTTCTTGGGTCCACAGCGATGGCGTAGAGGTCGAGGGCATCATTCATGCCATCATCATAAATCACCCCAACTTTAAGGAGCTCTTTGGACTGCTTCCCCCTTAGGTCAAACTGGAAGGAGAACGAAGTCAGCAACAAAGGGATCCAACAATGATAAACAACAAAATTACCGAATGAAGGTAGCAGCAAGTTTAACAACAACTTACGCGCCACACGGATCCATCTTGCCCGGCGCTATAGAAGGTGTGGGGGCTCCCTGGCTCGACGGCCAACCTGTGCACCGCATACTCCGTCTCGACGACCTGATCCACGACCGCGCGGCCCCCTTCCTCTATCTGCATGTACCGCACCTGTTTCGCAGCCAGAGCAAACACCCAAACCATGGAAGCGTGAGAAATGTAAACCGCTTTATTACGCAAGATGAACATAGGCAGAACCGTCGAATAAGAGTGCGCGGTACAGGTGTACCTCCCCGTCGGCGCCGCAGGTGACGATGCTCCGGTCGTCCGAGAGGGGCATGAACTGCGCGTGGAGCACGTTGTTCTCGTGTCCGGTGTGGATCTGCAGGGCCGGCCTGGCTCGCTCCCAGTCCCACAGCACGACGGTGCGGTCGTCCGACCCGGACAGCAGCAGGCTCCCGGTGCTGTTGAAGCTGATGGTGTTGACGCAGCCCCGGTGCTCCCGCAGACGCTTCTGGATGCCCAGAGAATTCACAAAGTCCTGCACATCGCCAGCCAGCCAACCAAGCAGGCACCATTGTTACCGAAAGCAACAGCTTATATAATTACTGTAGAAAATACTACCAGAAGGCGATGGCCCGCCATGGAGTTAGCTGCGGAGGTGCTCTGAGGCTAGGTTAACCGCGGCGAATCTCGCTAGGTCGGCCTAATCCGGCTCGATTTCGGGGCGGGGGAGTGGGGGGAGAGGGGGGAAGGGGGGGCGGACCTCGGAGGCCCTGACGGAGTCGGCGAAGCGCTTGGGCCGGAGGCGGCCGACCTCCCGCTCCCACAGCCCGGCCATCCGGGTCCCCTCCGCCGGCATCGCCTCCGCCGCCGCCGCCGCCGCCGCGAGGGTTTCTCAGCTTCTTCGCCTTGTTCACGGGGACCGGGGGGAAGACGGGGAGGAGAGGCCCATGGCGTGGCGGTGACCGAGGAGGACAGATCTGGCCGTCCCATCTCCGAACTACGGGGGCCGAAACCCAGGCGTGGTTCTGTTGGGCCTCGGCCCCGGCGTGGAACTTGTTTGGGCCGCGCCCACTGCTAACCAGATGACATCTTTGGGACGCCTCAAAAAAAAAAAGGACGCGACTAACCACCATTCGACTGGTGGTTAGCGACAGATCCGATGGTGGTTAGCGACAGATCCGCGCGATCGGGAACCTGCGTCCCTCCCCGCGCGTGATCCAATTCGGCAGCTCCACCCACGACCCAGACTTCTCTCGCTAGGCCCACCTCCCCTCTGCGCCCTTCCTCACAAGAACGCATCGAGGCCCAATTTGGCCCGCCTCCCCCCTCCTGCACGTGACTTACCACTCAAAACCTAGTTTCTTACCTCCATCGCAAGAAACAGCCACCTGCCCCGATCAGTTCTCTCCTCTCTCCCCGACGCCACCATCGCCGCAGCAACATCGACGCCAGATCAGATCCACCAAAAAAAAGGAAACCATGAAAAAACACCACCAAAACACAAGGATTTGAGGGAGGGCCCCGGTTTACCACAAGAACATCACATGGGTTATCATCAATTCGTCCAAATTTCGTCATAATCAGTCAAAAAAGAAAGGAGGTAAGTGATTCAACCTCTATACCCATGCTGCATTTGCATTTCATACCAATAAAATCAAGGGGGGAAAACATGGGGAAAAAACAACAAGAACTAAAGCATGCAAAAAAAGGTAGTATTTTTACTACATGTGTGTAATTCCTATGTTGAAATTGAGTTACCACTCAAATTCAGTCAGGTTACCAACAAAAAGATTGACTAAATTTCATCTTTTACAGTCAAGTTAGAAAATACATGTATGAATTTTCTCATTAAAACTGACATACCATCTCGATTGAAAATAGATTACCAGAGTGTGTGCATTGAGTAATCAGCATCCTGTAAGACTTATTCAGCATAAAAAAAGATCCCTTTCTTCCTTTATATATTGAACAAACCCATGTCAGAACAAGTTATCATGCTAATTCATTACAAATTACCAGGAAAAACTCAGAACCAAAGGTGCTAAAAACACTACAAGAATACCATGTGTTGATTTACATTGTTGCCACCATTCTTTTTTGATAAAAAATGATGTTCATGAAATGAGGTTCATAGAAACTGTCGCTGTCATACTCCCATATGCTGGTTACTGCCAAAACGATACCTGTTATAAAACAGAAGTTATCATGGCATTAAAAGGAAAAAAAATATAGTTGTTGTGAAAAAATAATCAAGATTGCTAGTAATTGTGGAAAATTAATTGGTGCAATCATATGTACTAGCAGGTGCTACGACACAAGAAAATGACGCATGACAACGGGGGTAATGTGGATGTCATGATGAGTGGTGTGGGGACAAACCAACAGTGTGAATATGCACACACGGCAAGCTTTGGTTCTGCCAAAACAGATGAAGGTAAAACATTTACCATGCTACCACAATTTTGTACACAAATTTGTTACCATCGTACTTGAATTGCAACTACCACCTTAGGTTATTTACAACCATCACATTCACCATGAAACAGTTGACAAATCACGTAGCTTGATGCACACAGGTTACCATGAATTTAGGTACAATTACCACACTTACTGCATACAAATTATCATGCAATCTGTATTGCAATTGGAATTACATGCTTTCACTGGTTACCATGAATTTAGGCACAGTTACCTCACTTACTGCATACGAATTATCATGCAATATGTATTGCAATTGGAATTACATGCTTTCACTTTACAGCTACAAAAAAACATCTTAATGCATGCAAACTTTACCAAGCAACTGGAGTACAAGTTACCACTAGTTTTGGCATGCAGAAAAATATAACACAAAATAACAACTTTCAAAAACATTACAGGTGCTACTTCTAGAAGCAACCCGATGGTTCGAGAAACAAGCAAAGAACCGACTACTAGCAACATAGGGGGGAGAGAAAGCTTCTTTGATCATTTAGTCAGCGAGCCAGCGAGTCCAGAAACAGGGGGAGAGAATGCTGAACAGGGAGACAAAAATACCGAGGCATACTCCACACCGAAACCTCCTGATGAAACGATTAAGTTTGATACTTTTGAGGAAGCTTATGAACACTACAGGCAATATGCATGAGACATGGGTTTGGAATGAGACTGGAATCTGGAAAAACAATCAAAGACAATACTGTAAGCAGAGTCCTCCTGGTTTGTGGGAAATACGGCAAGCCAAAAACAAACAAGGAAGAGACAGAGGATGTGCAGGACCCAAAAGGCATCGTGAAGAAGAGGAAAAGAGGGAAGGTTGTGAGGTCGGGATGTCCGGCCCACCTTTACATCACCCACACGGATGCGTGGTGGAGAGTCAAACACTTCAACGATGACCACAACCTCCCTCTAATAAGAAAGCCGTCCTTGACAAAGTTCCTATCATCACATAGGAACATTCCAAAAGATGAGCAGGACTTCTTGAAGATATTGCACGGATGCAACATAGAGACAGCCAGACAGATGCAACTAATGGAATGGTTCTACGGGAATCCTAAAGATGTACCATACACAACAAAGGACATCGCAAACCAGCGAGCTAAATTCCGGATGGAGTACCGCCATGCTGATGTGGGGAGCACAATCTCGTACTTCCAAGATATGAAGGCACAAGATCCAGATTTCTATTGGAGAATAAAGCTTGATGATGAGGACAGAGTGGAGAATTTATTCGGATAGATGGTGCGCTTGCAGGCATATGCTAGATACAATGATGTCATCTCATTTGACACAACATACATGACAAACATGTACAAAATGCCCTGTGCACCCTTCATTGGCATTAATAACCATGGGCAGTCGATCCAATTTGGTTGTGGGTTTGTTCGAAACAAACTATCTGGTAACTTTTGTGTGGCTGTTTAATGCATTCTTGCATGCAATGGGTGGAATTGCGCCAAAGAACATAATAACAGATCAAGATTTTGCAATGAGGAGTGCTATTGATGAGGTGTTCATCGGGATAGTACACAGGAATTGCGCGGCATATAATGAAAAAAGCACAAGAGAAGCTTGGGAAGGCGATGGTGACAATGACCCACTAAACAATGCATTCAAGGATTGTGTTGACAACAACTTTGACCGGTATTTTACTTCCCACCCTCACTAGCTTAAAACACGAAAAATGGGCACATAGAAAATGGGTTTAGATGCATGATAACAACAGTTACCATCTAACAAAATGACAAGTTACCAGAGGATTATAACAAAATTACCTACATTAGTTGCTTTCAGACTACCCCTATAATGTCCATGTTTGATGTACACATTTCAGTTGTTCACCCCACTAGTTACAACAAAACTTTTCAATCACCAGCTAGTCTGATTGATATGAGTATCTTTTTGTTGCTAGTTAAAAATGTTGCTTGTACTACACACACAGAGTGGTATTCGCTTTGGAAAAGAAAATCTTATCCTGTCTGCAAAGTACTTACCATGATCCTTCAACTAAAGTAACCATGTGTGTGTGACATAATTATCAATAGCATTGGTGTTCCTAGTTACCAGCTATGTTTGAACAGATGTTACCATCCTCCAATACTTGATGTTACCATGTTTATATTATGAATGCAGTTGAGGAGTTTGAGCACAAGTGGTGGGTGATGATGGAAGCGTATGGCCAGACTGACAACGAGCATTTCCAATGGCTGTGGGAGAACAGGAAGTGTTGGGTCCCGGTATACTATATGCACGACTTTTTCCCGTTCTTGCACACCACGGCAAGAAGCGAGGGATTTAACTCTGTGCTCAAGAAGTATGTCAACCCAAACAACTCACTGGTCGAATTCGCACAACAGTACACTGCGATACAGGATAAGGTGATGGCTAGCGTGTCAAAAGAGCAGTTGGAAACAGTGTACAAACAAACCTAAATGTACTCGATGAACCCGCTGGAGATGCAGGTGCGGGGGCTATACACACATAACTTGTTTTGCAAGTTCCAGGTGGAGATGAAGGTGAAATCCGCATACAGATGCGACGCATTGGATGATGGTACTTTCAAGGTCAGCTCAGTACGCGGGATAATACCGAAATATGGAGACAGGGACTACCATGTGCAAGCAAACATGGTTGAAGAGACATACTCGTGTAGTTGCTGCAAGTTTGATCGTGACGGGCTACTGTGCGCGCACGTACTACGAGTTATGGACCAAATTGGGGTATACGAGATACCTGAAAAGTACATCCTAAAGAGGTGGACCTGGGATCCAGAGAAGGATCTTATTCAACCTGATTTCGAACAGCCGACAGTTAAGAAGTCGATGCCAGAGGAGGGGAAAAGCGTCATGCGATACACGTCAATTCTTAAAGAATTTAAGGTATCGGCCAAAGATGCTTGCCTAACAGATGACGGGACCAGATTGGCAAGAAAACACCAGATAATTTCAAGGAGGATCTTGAAATCTGAAGAACAATCAACTTAAAAAGCAAGAAAGGAAAAGGAAGAAGCAAAAGGATCGTTTCAAGGACAGCGGATCCTGCTCGATACATGTGGGCGGATGAATGAAGACAACCTGTCACACATCACCAAAACGCCCCCGATGCAAGACATCCGGAGAACCCAGCCACACATCAAACAAGTGCCACTAATGTGAATCAACAGGAGAACACCGCCACACAACAAGAAAGTGCTACTAATGTGCAGCGACAGGGTAACCCTGCCACACAGCAAGAAAGTGTGCGGGTGACGATACATGCTAGCAAAAACAATCACGCTTTTGTCATCCAGCCCCCACATCCTGATGCAGCTCCATCCTCAAACGCAAAGTTGATACTAGACCCTCCCAAGACTATAACGAAAGGGCGGCCAAAGTCAAAAAGAAAGCAATCAGGTTTTGAGATTGCAAAACCAAAGACAAAAAGGAAATGTGGTGTGTGCGGGAGTCTGGAACATGACAAATTAACGCACATGCAAATCTCCCCTAGCAAGATAAATGAAGAAGGTGCTATTAAAATGGAAGATGGTGGCTGCATTTTTTTTCATGGACCATAATGTGCAAGCTACGAGCCCCATAACATTCCAGTTATCAGCATTGTATCGTAGATTTTATCATGGCTTTGTAATGCAAAACAAGTGTATCTCTATAATTTAAGCAAGCTATCAGTACCCTGTTATGCCAGTTACCAGCAAATGTTTAATGGGATTGACATGGATTTGTAAATCCAAAATTTTTATTTCTTAACCAAGCTATCAGTACATTATTATGCCAGTTACCAGCAATGTATGATGGAATTGACATGGATTTGTAAAAGCCAATGTTTTTGTATCTACATTTTTTGAAGGCTACCAGCACTGCATTGTATTACTTATGGACAAAAAATTAGTCCTCCTTGCACTTCTAAAAATTGCTTATGAACAAATTATAATCACAGTAGTGAATTATATCATATAGTCAGTGATTTTGGACTGTGTATACTATAGTAAAATAGCATGTCAACACTTTGCTCCATGGCATTGTCATGACAGATTCAAATAAAAAAGTTATCATCACAGTTTGGTAGAACTTATCACACTGTAGTAAAAAAAATATCACCTCATCACCCGCTGCCGAACAGATGATAGCGCCACTGTTTGCATTTGTTTTGATAATGATCTAACCACCTCAATGTCATAATTTTCCGGAGAGCTGGAATTTGTTCATGAGTTAAGGCTGGAACATTTTTGCCATACCACACCTCAAGGTACGTGCAGGCGAAAAATCCACAATCAATGCTAAAACATTTGTGATGAAAAAAACAACACAAAATCAGTTTAATTGGAGTTTCGGACCGGGTCAAATAAACAGGGATGACAAACATGTAGTCGGGATGCTAAAAAGAGAGTGAGTAATCCACAACTAACCCATTTTCCTGTTTCAACACATCAATGTACACAAGTTCATAGTCCTCGATCTGCTTATGCGAGTCCTTGTAATTTATCAACCAGGCCTTCTTTATTGCGTTCATGTATCTTGTCGCATGCTCGAGAAGAGAAGGACTATCTTGGTCACGCAATGAATCTAGAACTTCAAACCGCTTCGCCCTAAGATTTAGTGACAACACATACCAATGCCCGTCATCTTGACCGCGGCCCAACTTTTGCAAAGCAGGGAATAGCAGCTGAAAAAATTTAAAAGGCAGTAAGCATAAAAGTAGTTGGAAAAAAAACAAAATTACCAAGATAACAAATGGTCATGAAATTCACATGGGAGGCAACTAGAAAAAGAAGTTATCAGGGCAGAATGGTCAAAAGTTACCAGTGTGCATGAAACAGGTTATCATGACATGAAGAACAAACAATATCCGCAAATAACAGGAAGTTACATGATATTATCAGGAAGTTACCAAGACACTAACTGTACAGTTACCAGATCCATCAAACATAACATACCTGATCCTGGTGACTAAGAATGTAAAACTTGTCCCGTCGAAAATACTTCAGTAAACACTTGGATTTGAAGTCTCCTAACAACAGATACACAGAGAGCACCCAAGGGAAGATGAGCCTGTTTGGCGTTTCCTTATACTGGAGAACGCGAACATGTAACTCGACAATGCTGGTTGATAGTTGCCCAACTCCCTTCACACAATTGGCAAGCTCACCAAGGGTAACCCACCTACCATCAATGTCGATGACCCTAACACTACAAAAGACAAAAAACAAAAACAAAAGATTTAAAAAATACATTTAAAAAAAGGCGCACAAAATAATGATTTGTGTTAAGAAAGATGAGAAAAATGATGGAAACATACTCTTTAATCTTAGAGTTAGAATCAGTAGTATGCTTGATAACTTCATTGTAAACGTACTCTTCCTCCTCGCTCGTTGTGAGGGTGGCAAAAGGCGGGAGCAGGTATTTGGACGGGTGGGTGACCCTAACTTTCCGAATAAAGGATTTAAGTGCTGAACTGCGTACTAAATGCTCTGTGCGAGGTGGTAACTCTGGTGTAACAAATGTTGGACTTTGGGGGTTGTCTGGTAGAAACAGAAAAAAGGGAAAACCATGAACTATCATCAGATGGGAGAAAGAATTATCAAGTGATGGGTCAAAACATATCAACTGCCACATGTTTTGATTATCAAGTGGTGGTCCATAATTGAAAAAATAAAGAAAGTGGTTTGTGCAAGGGTTGCAATGTTCATGGAGCAGAAAAAAAAAATCACCTATTTGAACATTAGATTTCCCTTTTAATGCTGGATTGCCATGTTCAAATTCTTCCCACCACATGAGAACCTCATCATCGTCAATCTCAACATCATACACTTGCACACGACCAGCTTCCGGTGTTACTTAAATAAAAAAAGAGCGATGAGGATATGAACAGTAGTGATAAACAACATAAATTGTTGCAAAAAAAATCAGGTATTAAAAATTGAGACAAGATACAAGAAGTTATCAGGAACACAATATAGAAGATACCAGACAATGTGAATGTGGATTACCAGCACACATGTATGGGCCTTTTAAGGAACAAATTAGATAACACTGGTGCATAACGAGGAACAGTTGTGATATAAACTAATCATCATAACATGTTAAAAAGAAGACCAAAAAGAATTGTATAGCCCAGAATGGTAAAGAATGCATATGGCTGAAGTTATGGTGTCAATGGATCATAAATTGACAGGATTTGAACATTTGAGTTACCAAGATATGTCATATGGAGTTATCAGGGTGATTAGAAAAAATTGAAGGAGTAATGAAAAAGTTCAGATGAATAACTACGAGTACAGTATTGTTTTGTAAGCATAACAATGAATTAAGAAAAATAAATAGGCAATGATAGGAGATGTACGTATCACACGCTTACTAAAAGTCAGTAACAGATAACATCGGCTTTCAAAACTGACAAAGTTACCATGGGGGAGGAGGATGGACTTATCGTCTATGCTAGCATCGTACAAAATATTGTAGCGGACACAACAGAAATATATATTACGGGTACTGAAAGCACATATGTTCATTTACATCACACAAAGCATAGAAGTAGTATTACATTCATCCATACACACGGAATGATAGAAAGTTCCAAACACATAAATAAAAAGAGCACACCAAGGCACAAAACAATACGATGAACACTGACATGTCTCAATCCATCACTCTCGCATAAAAGCGAAGACACAAGGTCTTCACTTACCAGAGTTGTTGGGTGGCGGAGCCCAAGCAACCGGTTGAGCCTTGGTAACTTTCATCACTGCCTTGCCCTTCGAGTCAGCATCAACAGGAGCTGCGAGCCCTAGAATGGCGTCAGGGCCAGTAGCTGGTTCTGCAGGTGGTACTTGAGCAGATGGTGCCGCCACAGGTGCTTCTGGTGCTGCAGGTGGTACTCGAGCAGATGGCGCCGCCGCAGGTGCTTCTGGTGCTGCAGGTGGTACTTGAGCCAACGTTGGTGCAGCTTGAGCCGTTGCAGTTGCTTCAGTAGATTGTGGCACTTGAGGACTCGCACCAAAGATGACATCCAGCCCAAGAGAGCAGCTGGGTGGCGTAAAATTACCATCGTAGTTTCCAGCTCCAGGGTTGCTCAACTCCAATGCAGGGTCAGCTACTGCTTCAAAACATCACAAGTAACACACAAATAAGGAAAAAAGGCATCAGGAAAACATGTAGATGACATTGTATTTGTTAGTGCCAGAAACAATATCTTGAGTTATCATGTATTAGACAGACAAGTTATCAACATAAAAAATTAAGTTACCAACCTGTGACAACAGGATTATCGGCATCATTCTTTTCACCTCCAGCTTTAGCCAGATCAAGAGGCATATTGTCTCGGTACTTCCCACAACTTTCTCAGCTACAGCGGAAAAAGATTAAACACATCGTCAACAAAAACATCATAAAAATACAAGAAACAAAAACAAATGTGATGGCGAACAGAACTACCTTCACTTCCATCATGCGCTATATTAGGGACGACTTCATTTTCGCATTCAATAGCTACAGCCACGCTGGCGATATCTTCAACAGCAGCAGTAATAGTTGCCGCTGCAGCTAGCTGAAAAACAGCGCCATCGAAACACCACCGATGTCGCCAAGAATAAGCATCGATGCACCTCGCTAGATGCTGCTGCTTTTTTAGACGGAGATGTCGCCGTGGGAGATTCATCAAGATGGATAACTTCTGTTGTCTCCGATGACGTTGTCTGCGACAATGTTGCCCTTAGTCGTGGAGAGGATCTGGTCTTGGCGAATTTCACCTTTTTCACTGCACTTTTATCTTTTGAACGACTGAAAAAATCGGTACACAAGGGTAGTAGTGAGATTACACATGTTGTTAAACCTGAGTTACCACATGCTTCAATCAAAAAAGGATGTCACATACTTCAGGTATAAGTAGCATCCAGGGAAAAAATTACAAAGTTATCAAGGACTAGAAATATAAAGTTATCAAATCATATGAACAAAAAAACCAACAATTATTTTTGAATAACTGCAAACTAGATAGGTATGTGAACACCTTTTTCCTGGTACACTTGGAGAACCCTTAGCAGCAGCAACTTGTTTCATAGGTGCACTGAATGAAAAAAATAACCAAATGTTACAAGCACATACAACTATCAAGATTGGTAACTCTAAATTACCGGGGGGGGGGGGCAAAGTTGAGTTATCAATGTTCATCAACATGAGTTATCAGACAACAAGAACAAAATAACTGCTGAACATAAACGAAAGTAACAATTTGAATACCTTTTCACTGGTGCAATCCCTGAATCCTTAGCAGCAACAGATTGTTTGCCGGGGGCCCTGCAGATGAAAAATAAGCAAGTTGATCACCGACATGAAATTACCCAAACTACCTTACTCAAATAACTGTATTTACCATGTTGTTTCAGGCACATAATTGATAAGAAGGACATTGGAAAATAATAATTCACCTACGCGGGGCCTCCTTGCGCAAGGTGGACAGTGGGACGGAGGCACCAGTTCCCTTTTCAGCCACGCGTATACCAAGCTCCTGGATGTAACGCCCCGGATTCGATGCACCAGGTGTCTGCCAGTTATTTGCCGTCCTTGCCATGTCATTTTCTTGCGTGTTGCACTTTTCCATGTCATCATATGCATTTCATATCATCTCATCATGTGCATCGCTTTTGCATACGTGTTCGTCTCATGCATCCAAGCATTTTCCTCGTTGTCCGTTTTGCAATCCGGCACTCCTATGTCTCCCGGCGCCCCCTTTTACCTCTTTTCATGTGCGGGTGTTAAACGGTCTCGGAATGGACCGAGGTTTGCCAAGCGGCCTTGGTATAGCACTGGTAGACCGCCTGTCAAGTTTCGTGCCATTTGGAGGTCGTTCGGTACTGCAACGGTTAACCGGGTAACCGCAAAAGCCTCCTTCTCTTTGCAGCCCAACACCCCTTTCAAAGTGGCCCAAAACCCAGCAAACTCCCCTCTATGCTCTCGGTCGTTCGATCACGATCGTGTGGGTGAAAACCGCACCTCATTTGGACTCTCCTAGCTCCCTCTACCTATAAATATGTGCCTCCCCCGAAATTTTCGGGTCCAAACCCTAGCCAACCTCCCCTCCGCTACGGACATGTCCGCCGCGTCCCGACGAATCCGCCGCCGCCGCCATCGCCGCTTCGCCGCCGCCTCTCCGCCGCCAGGGCTGCAAGGCCCAGATCCGCTGCAGCTGGGGCCCTGCCGCCGGCCGCCCGCTGCCTGCCGCTGCCGCCCCACCGCCCAGCCCACGCTCGCCGCCGCCGGCGTGGCTGCGCCGCTGCACGCGCCTCGCCGCGCGTCCGCCCCTTGGCGCCTTCCTCCGCGCCGCCCGGAGCTCCTCGCCGAGCTCCATGCATGCCTTGCGCGCAGCGCCTCCGCGCCCTCCGGCCGCCGGATCCGCCCTCGGTCGCCGACGTCCTTCTCCTCTCCCCCGCGTCGGCCTCTCCTTCCTCTCCGGCCACCTTCGCGCGAACTCCGGCGAGCTCTCCGGCGAGGTCCGGGAAGATGGACGAGATCCACCAGGAATTGAACCAAACGGGATCCCCGCGTCCCGGATATCCCCGTCCCGAGTTGACTTTTCGCGAGGGTATATTTCTTCTAAGTCCCCAGATTCCAGTATTATCATGCCATGTTTGACCTGTTGTATCTCTGTGCATGTAACTCCGTTTCGTGCGTGTAATATGTCAAATTGTTCGTCCCGACGAGTACATCATTTCATCTCATTGCATCATTTGCATTTGAGCTCATCTTGATGCCCTAAATGCTGTTAGAAGAGGGCTATGTGATGTTAGTTTTAGATTCTTATCAGTACATGCACTTTTGTCATTTTTGCCATGATTGATGTGTGCACCCTATGAACTTGATGTTGGGAAACGTAGTAATTTCAAAAAATTTCCTACGATCACGCAAGACCATGGTGATGGCATAGCAACGAGAGGGAGAGTGTCCGTCCACGCACCCTCGAGACCGAAAGCGAAGCGTTATATCAACGCTGTTGATGTAGTCGACGTCTTCACGATCCGACCGATCCAAGCACCGTTACTCGCACCTCCGAGTTCTTAGCACACATTCAGCTCGATGACGATCCCCGGCTCCGATCCAAAGCGTCGGGAGGAGTTCCACAAGACGACGGCGTGCAGGACGATCTTGATGTTCTACCGTCGCAGGCTTCGCCTAAGCACCGCAACAATATGACCGAGGTGGAATATGGTGGAGGGGGCACCGACACGGCTAAGGAACGATCACGAAGATCAACTTGTGTGTTCTAGGGTGCCCCCTGCCCCGTGATATAAAGGAGCAAGGGGAGGGCGGCCAGCCCTGGGGCGCACCAGGGGGGGGAGTCCTCCTCCTAGTAGAGTAGGACTCCCTTTCCTAGTCCTACTAGGAAGAGGGAAGGGGAAGGAAAGAGAGGGAGAGGAGAGGAGGGGCTGCGCCCCCTAGTCCAGTCGGACTCCCCATGGAGGGGGGGCGCCACCTCCTGGTGCAGCCCTCTCTCTCCCTCTTGGCCCAATAAGGCCCATAACTTCCCGGGGTTCCGTAACCCTCCGGCACTCCGGTTTTCTCCGAAACTTCCGAACCTTTCCTGTCCGAATATAACCATCCAATATATCAATCTTTATGTCTCGACCATTTCGAGACTCCTCGTCATGTCCGTGATCACATCGGGACTCGAACTCCTTGGTACATCAAAATACATAAACTCATAATATAACCGTCATTGAAACCTTAAGCGTGCGGACCCTACGGTTCGAGAACTATGTAGACATGACCTAGAACCATTCTCGGTCAATAACCAATAGCGGAACCTGGATGCCCATATTGGTTCCTACATATTCTACTGAAGATCTTTATCGGTCAAACCGCATAACAACATACGTTGTTCCCTTTGTCATCGGTATGTTACTTACCCGAGATTCGATCGTCGGTATCCAATACCTAGTTTAATCTCGTTACGGAAAGTCTCTTTACTCGTTCCGTAATACATCATCTCACAACTAACTCATTAGTTGCAATGCTTGCAAGGCTTATTTGATGTGTATTACCGAGAAGGCCTAGAGATACCTCTCCGACAATCGGAGTGACAAATCCTAATCTTGATTCATGCCAACTCAACATATACTTTCGGAGACACTTGTAGAGTACCTTTATAATCACCCGATTACGTTGTGACGTTTGGTAGCACAAAAAGTGTTCCTCTCGTAAACGGGAGTTGCATAATCTCATAGTTGCAGGAACTTTGTATAAGTCATGAAGATAGCATAAGCAACATACTAAACGATCAAGTGCTAAGCTAATGAAATGGGTCATGTCAATCACATCATTCTCCTAATGATGTGATCCCATTAATCAAATGACAACACATGTCTATGGTTAGGAAACATAACCATCTTCGATTAATGAGCTAGTCTAGTAGAGGCATACTAGTGACTATCTGTTTGTCTATGTATTCACACATGTATTATGTTTCCGGTTAATACAATTCTAGCATGAATAATAAACATTTATCATGATATAAGGAAATAAATAATAACTTTATTATTGCCTCTAGGGCATATTTCCTTCAGTCTCCCACTTGCACTAGAGTCAATAATCTAGTTCACATCATCATGTGATTCAACACTAATATTCACATCTCGTATGTGATTAACACCCATAGTTCACATCGTCATGTGACCAACACCTAAAGGGTTTACTAGAGTCAATAATCTAGTTCACATCGCTATGTGATTAACACCCAAAGAGTACTAAGGTGTGATCATGTTTTGCTTGTGAGATAATTTTAGTCAACGGGTCTCATCACATTCGAGCCGTAAGTATTATGCAAATTTCTATGTCTACAATGCTCGCACGGAGCTACTCTAGCTAATTGCTCCCACTTTCAATATGTATCCAGATTGAGACTCGAGTCATCTAGATTAGTGTTGAAATTTGCATCGACGTAACCCTTTACGACCTAACCTTTTTTTCACTTCCATAATCGAGAAACATATCCTTATTCCACTAAGGATAATTTTGACCGCTGTCCATTGATCTACTCCTAGATCACTATTGCACTCCTTGCCAAGCTTAGTGGTAGGGTATGCAATAGATTTGGTACACAACATGACATACTTTATAGAACCTATGGCTGATGCATAGGGAATGACTTTCATTCTCTTTCTATCTTACGTCGTGGTCGGGTTTTGAGTCTTACTCAATCTCACACCTTGTAACACAGGCAAGAACTCTTTCTTTATCATTCCATTTTGAACTATTTCAAAATCTTGTCAAGGTATGTATTCATTGAAAAACTTATCAAGCGCCTTGATCTATCTCTATAGATCTTGATGCTCAATTTGTAAGCAGCTTCACCGAGGTCTTTATTTGAAAAACTCCTTTCAAATACTCCTTTATGCTTTGAGAATAATTCTACATTATTTCCGATCAACAATATGTCATTCACATATACTTATCGTAAATCTTGTAGTGCTCCCACTCACTTTCTTGTAAATACAGGCTTCACCGTAAGTCTGTATATAAAACTATATGCTTTGATCAACTTATCAAAGCGTGTATTCCAACTCGAGATGCTTGCACCAGTCCATAGATGGATCATTGGAGCTTGCACATTTTGTTAGCACCTTTAGGATTGACAAAACCTTCTGGTTGCATCAT
Source organism: Aegilops longissima (assembly GCA_021605205.1). Classification (NCBI taxonomy): domain Eukaryota; kingdom Viridiplantae; phylum Streptophyta; class Magnoliopsida; order Poales; family Poaceae; genus Aegilops; species Aegilops longissima. The sequence goes on from CM038679.1 coordinate 747,764,706, forward strand.
ATACAACTCTTCTTTAATAAATCCATTAAAGAATGTAGTTTTGACATCCATTTGCCGATTTCATAAAATGTGGCAATTGCTAACATGATTCGGACAGACTTAAGCATCGCTACAATTGAGAAAATCTCATTGTAGTCAACACCTTGAACTTGTCAAAACCTTTTGTGACAAGTCGAGCTTTGTAGATAGTAACACTACTATCGTGTCCGTCTTCCTCTTGAAGATCCATTCATTTAACATGACTTGCGATCATCGAGCAGGTCAACCAAAGTCCACACTTTGTTCTTATATATGGATCCTATCTCAGATTTTATGGCCTCAAGCCATTTCGCGGAATCTGGGCTCATCATCGCTTCCTCATAGTTCGTAGGTTCATCATGGTCTAGTAACATGACTTCCGAACATGATTACCGTACCACTCACAGTGCGGATCTTACTCTGGAAGACCTACGAGGTTTGGTAGCAATTTGATCTGAAGTTTCATGATCATCATCATTAACTTCCTCACTAATTGGTGTAGGAATCATGAAACTGATTTCGTGATGAACTACTTTCCAATAAGGGAGAAGGTACAATTACCTTATCAAGTTCTACTTTCCTCCCACTCACTTCTTTCGAGAGAAAACTCCTTCTCTAGAAAGGATCCATCTTAGCAACGAATGTTTTGCCTTTAGACCTGTGATAGAAGGTGTACCCAACAGTTTCCTTTGGGTATTCTATGAAGACGCACTTCTCCGATTTGGGTTCGAGCTTATCAGGTGAAAACCTTTTCACATAAGCATCACAACTCCAAACTTTAAGAAACGACACTTAGGTTTATCGCTAAACCATAGTTCATACGGTGTCATCTCAACGGATTTAGATGGTGCCCTATTAAACGTGAATGCAGCTGTCTCTAATGCATAACCCCAAAACGATAGTGGTAAATCGGTAAGATACATCATAGATCGCACCATATCATAATAAAGTACGGTTCTGACGTTCGGACACACCATAACGTTGTGGTGTTCCGGTGGCGTGAGCTGTGAAACTATTCCACATTGTTTTCATTGAAGACCAAACTCAGAACTCAAATATTCATCTCCACGATCAGATCGCAGAAACTTTATTTTCTTGTTACGATGATTTTCCACTTCACTCTGAAAATTCTTTGAACCTTTCAACTATTTCAGACTTATGTTTCATCAAGAAGATATACCCATATCTGCTCAAATCATTTGTGAAGGTCGAAAATAACGATACTTGCCACGAGCATCAACACTCATTGGATCGCATACATCGGTATGTATTATTTCCAATAAGTCAAGATCTCGTTCCATTGTTCCGAACAACGGAGTTTTAGTCATCTTGCCCAAAAGGCACGGTTATAAGCATCAAATGATTCATAATCAAGTGATTCCAAAGGTCCATCAAGATGGAGTTTTCTTCATGCGCTTTACACCAATATGACTTAAACGGCAGTGCCACAAAATAAGTTGCACTATCATTATTAACTTTGCATCTTTTGGTTTCATTATTATGAATATGTGTATCACTATGATCAAGATCCAATGAACCATTTTCATTGGGTGTGTAACCATATAAGGTTTTATTCATGTAAAATGAACAACAATTTATTCTCTTACTTAAATGAATAACCATATTGCAATAAACATGATCAAATCATATTTATGCTCAACACCAAATAACACTTATTTAGGTTCCACACTAATCCCGAAAGTATAGGGAGTGTGCGATGATGATCATATCAATCTTGGAACTACTTCCAACACTCATCATCACTTCCCTTCAACTAGTTTCATTCATCCTGCAACTCCGTTTCAGTTACTACTCTTAGCAACCGAACCAGTATCAAATACCGAGGGGTTGCTACGAACACTAGTAAAATACACATCAATAATCAGTATATCAAATATACCTTTGTTCACTTTGCCATCCTTCTTATCCGCCAAATACTTGGGGTAGTTCCGCTTCTAGTGACCAGTTCCATTGCAGCAAAAGCACTTAGTCTCGTGCTTAGGTCCAGACTTAGGCTTCTTCACTCGATCGACAACTTGCTTGCCGCTCTTCTTGAAATTCCCTTCTTCCCTTGCCCTTTCCCTGAAACTAGTGGTCTTGTCAATCATCAACACTTGATGCTCTTTTCTTGATTTTTACCTTCGTCGATTTCAGCATCACGAAGAGCTTGGGAATTACTTTTGTCATCCCTTGCATATTATAGTTCATCACGAAGTTCTACTAACTTGGTGATGGTGACTAGAGAATTCTGTCAATCACTATCTTATCCGGAAGATTAACTCCCACTTGATTCAAGCGATTGAAGTACCTGCATAATCTGAGCACATGCTCACTAGTTGAGCGATTCTCCTCCATCTTTTAGCTATAGAACTTGTTGGAGACTTCATATCTCTCAACTCGGTATTTGCTTGAAATATTAACTTCAATTCTGGAACATCTCATATGGTCCATGACGCTCAAAACGCCTTTGAAGTCCCGATTCTAAGCCGTTAAGCATGGTGCACTAAACTATCAAGTAGTCATCATATTGAGCTAGCCAAACGCTCATAACGTATGCATCGCTCCCGCAATATGTCATCACCTAGCGGTGCATTAAGGACATAATTCTTCGTGCAGCAATGAGGATAAACCTCGATCACGGATCCAATCCGCATCATTGCTACTAACATTTTTCAATACAATTTTTCTAGGAACACATATAAAAACATAGGGAAGCAACAACGCGAGCTATTGATCTACAACATAATCTGCAAAATACTACGGGACTAAGTTCATGATAAATTAAAGTTCAATTAATCATATTACTTAAGAACTCCCACTTAGACAGACATCTCTCTAGTCATCTAAGTGATCACGTGATCCAAATCAACTAAACCATAACCGATCATCACGTGAGATGGAGTAGTTTTCAATGGTGAACATCTTATGTTGATCATATCTACTATATGATTCACGCCGACCTTTCGGTCTCCGTGTTCCGAGGCCATATCTTCATATGCTAGGCTCGTCAAGTATAACTTGAGTATTCTGCGTGTGCAAAACTGGCTTGCACCCGTTGTAGATGGACGAGAGCTTATCACACCCGATCATCACGTGGTGTCTCGACACGATTTAACTTTGGCAACGGTGCATACTCGGGAGAACACTACTTGATAATTTTAGTGAGAGATCATCTTATAATGCTACCGTCAATCAAAGCAAGATAAGATGCATAAAGGATAAACATCACATGCAATCAATATAAGTGATATGATATGGCCATCATCATCTTGTGCTTGTGATCTCCATCTCCAAGCACCGTCATGATCACCATCGTCACCGCGCGACACCTTGATCTCCATCGTAGCATCGTTGTCGCCTCGCCAACTATTGCTTCTACGACTATCGCTACCGCTTAGTGATAAAGTAAAGCAATTACATGGCGTTGCATTTCATACAATAAAGCGACAACCATATGGCTCCTCGCCAGCTTGCGATAACTCGGTTACAAAACATGATCATCTCATACAATAAAATATAGCATCACGTCTTGACCATATCACATCACAACATGCCCTGCAAAAACAAGTTAGACGTCCTCTACTTTGTTGTTGCAAGTTTTACGTGGCTGCTACGGGCTGAGCAAGAACCGTTCTTACCTACGCATCAAAACCACAACGATAGTTTGTCAAATAGACTCGTTTTAACCTTCTCAAGGACGGGCGTAGCCACACTCAGTTCAACTAAAGTGAGAGAGACAGACACCCGCCGGTCACCTTTAAGCAACGAGTGCTCACAGCGGTGAAACCAGTCTCGCGTAAGCGCACGCGTAATGTCGGTCCGGGCGCTTCATCTCACAATACCGCTGAACCAAAGTATGACATGCTGGTAGGTAGTATGACTTGTATCGCCCACAACTCACTTGTGTTCTACTCGTGCACATGACATCAACGCATAAAACCTGGCTCGGATGCCATTGTTGGGAAACGTAGTAATTTCAAAAATTTCCTACGATCACGCAAGACCATGGTGATGGCATAGCAACGAGAGGGAGAGTGTCCGCCCACGCCCTCGTGAGACCGAAAGCGGAAGCGTTATATCAACGCTGTTGATGTAGTCGACGTCTTCACGATCCGACCGATCCAAGCACCGTTACTCCGGCACCTCCGAGTTCTTAGCACACATTCAGCTCGATGACGATCCCGGGCTCCGATCCAGAAAGCGTCGGGGAGGAGTTCGTCAAGACGACGGCGTGGTGACGATCTTGATGTTCTACCGTCGCGCAGGCTTCGCCTAAGCACCGCAACAATATGACCGAGGTGGAATATGGTGGAGGGGGCACCGACACGGCTAAGGAACGATCACGAAGATCAACTTGTGTGTTCTAGGGTGCCCCCCGCCCCGTATATAAAGGAGCAAGGGGAGGGCGGCCAGCCCTTGGGGCGCACCAAGGGGGGGAGTCCTCCTCCTAGTAGAGTAGGACTCCCTTCCTAGTCCTACTAGGAAGAGGGAAGGGGAAGGAAAGAGAGGGAGAGGAGAGGAAAGGGGCTGCGCCCTCCTAGTCCAATTCGGACTCCCCATGGAGGGGGCGCCACCTCCTGGTGCAGCCTCTCTCTCCCTCTTGGCCCAATAAGGCCCATAACTTCCCGGGGTTCCGTAACCCTCCGGCACTCCGGTTTTCTCCGAAACTTCGGAACCTTTCCGTGTCCGAATATAACCATCCAATATATCAATCTTTATGTCTCGACCATTTCGAGACTCCTCGTCATGTCCGTGATCACATCGGGACTCGAACTCCTTGGTACATCAAAATACATAAACTCATAATATAACCGTCATTGAAACCTTAAGCGTGCGGACCCTACGGTTCGAGAACTATGTAGACATGACCTAGAACCATTCTCGGTCAATAACCAATAGCGGAACCTGGATGCCCATATTGGTTCCTACATATTCTACGAAGATCTTTATCGGTCAAACCGCATAACAACATACGTTGTTCCCTTTGTCATCGGTATGTTACTTACCCGAGATTCGATCGTCGGTATCCAATACCTAGTTTAATCTCGTTACCGGAAAGTCTCTTTACTCGTTCCGTAATACATCATCTCACAACTAACTCATTAGTTGCAATGCTTGCAAGGCTTATTTGATGTGTATTACCGAGAAGGCCTAGAGATACCTCTCCGACAATCGGAGTGACAAATCCTAATCTTAATTCATGCCAACTCAACATATACTTTCGGAGACACTTGTAGAGTACCTTTATAATCACCCGATTCGTTGTGACGTTTGGTAGCACACAAAGTGTTCCTCCGTAAACGGAGTTGCATAATCTCATAGTTGCAGGAACTTTGTATAAGTCATGAAGATAGCATAAGCAACATACTAAACGATCAAGTGCTAAGCTAATGAAATGGGTCATGTCAATCACATCATTCTACTAATGATGTGATCCCATTAATCAAATGACAACACATGTCTATGGTTAGGAAACATAACCATCTTCGATTAATGAGCTAGTCTAGTAGAGGCATACTAGTGACTATCTGTTTGTCTATGTATTCACACATGTATTATGTTTCCGGTTAATACAATTCTAGCATGAATAATAAACATTTATCATGATATAAGGAAATAAATAATAACTTTATTATTGCCTCTAGGGCATATTTCCTTCACTTGAGTCCTACATGTGTTTTGTAATATGCCATGCCATCTTTACAGGGGTGTATTCCATGTATTTTTGTGATCTCTGTGGTGACTAGCACAAGCATGTAAACTAGGCTTCATGATGTTGCTGATTTCAGCCCATGTTCTGCTGATATTTTTATGCCATGTTAACTTGATGCTACCGAGAGATCCATGCTTATTTTGAGATACTTCAGTAAGGATGTTTTGAACATATGGTTATTCTCTATCCATCCATGCCCTTGTTTGCAATTATGGAGTGCCATAGCTTGAGTCAATCGAGCTCTACTTTTGCTATAAAATGTTTCCTGGCAGGTTGTTTACATGTTATTCAATTTTGCCAAGGTTGTTGAAGTTGATCCGTGTATGCTATGATGTTGTTCTTGCCATGTATAGCCTCTATGCCATGTATTCGTACTGTGAGTTGCCTTGCAATGCCATGTATTGCTCTGTGATGAGTGGTTCAAGCTCACCAACATGCCTACTTGTTGTTGTTCCTGCCATGTATGAATCTGTCATATAACTTGCCATGTTTACATGGGTGCCATCATATTTTCTGATCCCTTTTGGCTTATGGTCAGTAAGGGACTTTTGTTCTATGCAATTAGTATATTCATGCCATGCCTTTGTTTGACATGATAAGTTCCTGTAGCATGTTGTTTGATAGCTCTTAAACATTGCAACCTGATGTTATTTCTGCTAAAGTCTGGAACTGTTATTATTTGCAATCTTGCCATGTGTTTTTGAGCATGTTCTAGTGATTTCTAGAGATAGCTCAGTGTTCATGTTTTGTCATGCTTTACCTTTACATCATGCCCATTCCTTTTGTTTTCATATTGAGGTGCTGTAGCATAGTGTTTTTGTGCTTGCAATATGCCTAGTTGTTGTTTTGGACATCTTGTCCTTTAAACTTGTATAGTATGTATGTGTTGAACCGTTGCTCCGTTTTGAGTGTGCTCTATATGAAACTTGCTTGATTTTGCATGTAGTTTCATATTATCATGTTGCATCCTTGTTTTGAGGTGTTTTCTTGATGTTTGTATGCATTTTGCATCAATGCCATGTTTAACTTGTTTTGCTCATATCTTCTAGACCGTAGCTCCGAATCTAATGAACTTTATATGTAACTTGACTAGAATTTCGTGTAGATCATCGTGGTGCATCTTAACTTGCTGTTTAACAACTTGAACATAAGATTTATTCAGATCTGGACCAATTTCGAAATTTGCATATGAGGACTTACCGGAATTGTTCTATGTTGTTCCCGACCTCATTTAAACTTGCTTTGATGTGTTGCTCTTGTTTGCATCATCTCTTGCCATGAGTAGCTTCATGTAGCTTTGTCATGCATCATGCTTGTTGTGCATCATGTCTTGTCTATGTGTGGTGTGTTTACCATGTTGTGTGCTTCTTCTTGTTAGTTCCTGTTTCGTTGCGATCGTGAGGATTCGTTCGTCTACGCTTGGTTCGGCTTCATCCATTCGTCTTCTTCATGGACTCGTTCTTCTTCCTAGCGGGATTTCAGGCAAGATGACCGCTACCCTGGATCTCACTACTATCATTGCTATGCTAGTTGCTTCGTTCTATCGCTATGCTGCTTTACCTATCACTTGCTGCTCAAGCCTTCCAAATTGCCATGAACCTCTAACCTTTGTTACCCTTCCTAGCAAACCGTTGTTTGGCTATGTTACCGCTTTGCTCAGCCCCTCTTATAGCGTTGTTAGTTGCAGGTGAAGATGAAGTTTGTTCCTTATTGGAACATGGAGATGTTGTTCCTTGTTGGAACATGTTTACTTGTTGGGATATCACAATATTCCTTATATTATTAATGCATCTATATACTTGGTAAAGGGTGGAAGGCTCGGCCTTATGCCTGGTGTTTTGTTCCACTCTTGCCGCCCTAGTTTCCGTCATATCGGTATTATGTTCCCGGATTTTGCGTCCCTAACGCGGTCGGGTGATTTATGGGACCCCCTTGACAGTTCGCTTTGAATAAGACTCCTCCAAAGAAGGCCCAACCTTGGTTTTACATTTGCCTCACCTAGCCCTTTTTCCCTTGGGAGTCGCGCTCTCAAGGGTCATCTTTATTTTACCCCCGGACCAGTGCTTCTCCAAGTGCTGGCCCAAACCAGCGATGTCCGGCGCCCTCAGGCAATCGGGTCTATGCCAACCCGACGTCTGCTCATCCGGTGTGCCACGAGACCGAGATATGTGCAGCTCCTATCAGATTTGTCGGCACATCCAAAGGCGGCTTTGCTGGTCTTGTTTTATTGTTGTCGAAATGTCTTGTAGCCGGATTCCGAGGCTGATCGGGTCTTCCGGGAGAAGGAATATCCTTCGTTGATCGCGAGAGCTTATCATGGGCTAAGTTGGGACACCCTGCGCAGGTTTAAACTTTCGAGAGCCGTGCCCATGCGGTTATGTGGCAGATGGGAATTTGTTAATATCTGATTGTAGTAAACTTGAAGCAAACTCTTCTAAAATACACCAACCGTGTGCGTAACCGTGAGTGTCTCTTTTCAGGGTTGATTGAGAGGAGAACACGGTTTCTGGGTTATGTCTGACGTAAGTAGGAGTTCAGGATCACTTCTTGATCATTACTAGTTGACGACCGTTCCTTTGTTTCTCTTCTCGCTCTCATTTGCGTATGTTAGCCACCATACATGAAGGAAATATGCCCTAGAGGCAATAATAAAGTTATTATTTATTTCCTTATATCATGATAAATGTTTATTATTCATGCTATAATTGTATTAACCAGAAACATAATACATGTGTGAATACATAGACAAACAGATAGTCACTAGTATGCCTCTACTAGACTAGCTCATTAATCGAAGATGGTTATGTTTCCTAACCATAGACATGTGTTGTCATTTGATTAATGGGATCACATCATTAGGAGAATGATGTGATTGACATGACCCATTTCATTAGCTTAGCACTTGATCGTTTAGTATGTTGCTTATGCTATCTTCATGACTTATACAAAGTTCCTGCAACTATGAGATTATGCAACTCCGTTTACGGAGGAACACTTTGTGTGCTACCAAACGTCACAACGTGAATCGGGTGATTATAAAGGTACTCTACAAGTGTCTCCGAAAGTATATGTTGAGTTGGCATGAATCAAGATTAGGATTTGTCACTCCGATTGTCGGAGAGGTATCTCTAGGCCTTCTCGGTAATACACATCAAATAAGCCTTGCAAGCATTGCAACTAATGAGTTAGTTGTGAGATGATGTATTACGGAACGAGTAAAGAGACTTTCCGGTAACGAGATTAAACTAGGTATTGGATACCGACGATCGAATCTCGGGTAAGTAACATACCGATGACAAAGGGAACAGCGTATGTTGTTATGCGGTTTGACCGATAAAGATCTTCGTAGAATATGTAGGAACCAATATGGGCATCCAGGTTCCGCTATTGGTTATTGACCGAGAATGGTTCTAGGTCATGTCTACATAGTTCTCGAACCGTAGGGTCCATGACGCTTAAGGTTTCAATGACGGTTATATTATGAGTTTATGTATTTTGATGTACCAAGGAGTTCGAGTCCCGGATGTGATCACGGACATGACGAGGAGTCTCGAAATGGTCGAGACATAAAGATTGATATATTGGATGGTTATATTCGGACACCGGAAAGGTTCCGGAAGTTTCGGAGAAAACCGGAGTTGGGAGGGTTACGGAACCCCGGGAAGTTATGGGCCTTATTGGGCCAAGAGGGGAGAGAGGGCTGCACCAGGAGGTGGCGCGCCCCCCTCCATGGGGAGTCCGACTGGACTAGGAGGGGGGCGCAGCCCCTTTCCTCTCCCTCTCCTCTCTTTCCTTCCCCTTCCCTCTTCCTAGTAGGACTAGGAAAGGGAGTCCTACTCTACTAGGAGGAGGACTCCCTCCCTTAGTGCGCCCCAAGGGCTGGCCGCCTCCCCTTGCTCCTTTATATACGGGGCGGGGGGCACCCTAGGACACAAAAGTTGATCTTCGTGATCGTTCCTTAGCTGTGGCGGTGCCCCCTCCACCATATTCCACCTCGGTCATATTGTTGCGGTGCTTAGGCGAAGCCCTGCGACGGTAGAACATCAAGATCCTCACCACGCCGTCGTGCTGACGGAACTCCTCCCCGACGCTTTGCTGGATCGGAGCCCGGGGATCGTCATCGAGCTGAACGTGTGCTAAGAACTTCGGAGGTGCCGAGTAACGGTGCTTGGATCGGTCGGATCGTGAAGACGTCGACTACATCAACAGCGTTGATATAACGCTTCGCTTTCGGTCTCACGAGGGTGCGTGGACGGACCTCTCCCTCTCGTTGCTATGCCATCATCATGGTCTTGCGTGATCGTAGGAAAATTTTTGAAATTACTACGTTACCCAACAATGGCATCCGAGCCTGGTTTTATGCGTTGATGTCATGTGCACGAGTAGAACACAAGTGAGTTGTGGGCGATACAAGTCATACTTGCCTACCAGCATGTCATACTTTGGTTCAGCGGTATTGTGAGATGAAGCGGCCCGGACCGACATTACGCGCAGACGCTTACGCGAGACTGGTTTCACCGCCCGAGCACTCGTTGCTTAAAGGTGACGGCGGTGTCTGTCTCTCTCACTTTAGTTGAACCGAGTATGACTACGCCCGGTCCTTGAGAAGGTTAAACGGAGTCTATTTGACAAACTATCGTTGTGGTTTTGATGCGTAGGTAAGAACGGTTCTTGCTCAGCCCGTAGCAGCCACGTAAAACTTGCAACAACAAAGTAGAGGACGTCTAACTTGTTTTGCAGGGCATGTTGTGATGTGATATGGTCAAGACGTGATGCTATATTTTATTGTATGAGATGATCATGTTTTGTAACCGAGTTATCGGCAACTGGCAGGAGCCATATGGTTGTCGCTTTATTGTATGAAATGCAAACGTCATGTAATTACTTTACTTTATCACTAAGGAGTAGCGATAGTCGTAGAAGCAATAGTTGGCGAGACGACAACGATGCTACGATGGAGATCAAGGTGTCGCGCCGGTGACGATGGTGATCATGACGGTGCTTCGGCGATGGAGATCACAAGCACAAGATGATGATGACCATATCATATCACTTATATTGATTGCATGTGATGTTTATCCTTTATGCATCTTATCTTGCTTTGATTGACGGTAGCATTATAAGATGATCTCTCACTAAAATTATCAAGAAGTGTTCTCCCTGAGTATGCACCGTTGCCAAAGTTCGTAGTACCCAGACACCACGTGATGATCGGGTGTGATAAGTTCTACGTTCATATACAACGGGTGCAAAACAGTTGCGCACGCGGAATACTCGAGTTAAACTTGACGAGCCTAGCATATAACGAGATATGGCCTCGGAACACGGAGACCGAAGGTCGGCGTGAATCATATAGTAGATATGATCAACATAGTGATGTTCACCATTGAAACTACTCCATCTCACGTGATGATCGGACATGGTTTAGTTGATTTGGATCACGTAATCACTTAAGATGACTAGAGATGTCGGTCTAAGTGGGAGTTCTTAAGTAATATGATTAATTGAACTTTAATTTATCATGAACTTAGTCCTGGTAGTATTTTGCAAATTATGTTGTAGATCAATAGCTCGCGTTGTTGCTTCCTTATGTTTTTATATGTGTTCCTAGAAAATTGTATTGAAAGATGTTAGTAGCAATGATGCGGATTGGATCCGTGATCCGAGGTTTATCCTCATTGCTGCCTGAAGAATTATGTCCTTAATGCAACGCTAGGTGACAGACCTATTGCAGGAGCGAGATGGGCGTTATGAACGTTTGGCTAGCTCAATATGAGCGATCTGAGGCGTTATGAACGTTTGGCTAGCTCAATATGATGACTACTTGATAGTTTAGTGCACCATGCTTAACGGCTTAGAATCGGGACTTCAAAGGCGTTTTGAGCGTCATGGACCATATGAGATGTTCCAGAGTTGAAGTTAATATTTCAAGCAAATACCGAGTTGAGAGATATGAAGTCTCCAACAAGTTCTATAGCTAAAAGATGGAGGAGAATCGCTCAACTAGTGAGCATGTGCTCAGATTATCAGGTACTTCAATCGCTTGAATCAAGTGGGAGTTAATCTTCCAGATAAGATAGTGATTGATGAATTCTCTAGTCACCATCACCAAGTTAGTAGAACTTCGTGATGAACTATAATATGCAAGGGATGACAAAAGTAATTCCCAAGCTCTTCGTGATGCTGAAATCGACGAAGGTAGAAATCAAGAAAAGAGCATCAAGTGTTGATGATTGACAAGACCACTAGTCTCAAGGAAAAGGGCAAAGGGAAGAAGGGAACTTCAAAAGAACGGCAAGCAAGTTGCTACTCGAGTGAAGAAGCCCAAGTCGGACCTAAGCACGAGGCTAAGTGCTTTTGCTACAATGGAATTGGTCATCGAAGCGGAACTACCCCAAGTGTTTGGCGGATAAGAAGGATGGCAAGGTGAACAAAGGTATATTTGATATACAGTTTATTGATGTGTGCTTTACTAGTGTTTATAGTAGCCCCTGAGTATTTGATACTTGTTCGGTTGCTAAGATTAGTAACTCAAACAGGAGTTCTGAGAATGAATGAAACTAGTTGAAGGGGAAGTAACGATGAGTGTTGGAAATAGTTCCAAGATTGATATGATCATCATCACACACTCCCTATATTTTCGAGATTAGTGCCAAATAAATGTTATTTAGCGTTTGCGTTGAGCATGAATATGATATGATCATGTTTATTGCGATACGGTTATTCATTTGAAGTTAAAGAATAATTGTTATTCTGTTTACATGAATAAGACCTTCGATGGTTATGCACCCAATAAAAATAGTTTGTTGGATCTCGATCGTAATGATACACATATTCATAATATTGATGCCAAAAGATGCAAAGTTAATAATGATAGTGCAACTTATTTGTGGTACTTGCCGTTTAGGTCATATTGGTGTAAAACGCATGAAGAAACTCCATGTTGATGGACTTTCGGAATCACTTGGTTATGAATCATTTGATGCTTGCGAACCGTGCCGTTTGGGCAAGATGACTAAAACTCCGTTCTCGGAACAATGGAACAAACTCTTGACTTATTGGAAATAATACATACCGATGTATGCGATTCAATGAGTGTTGATGCTCGTGGCAAGTATCGTTATTTTCGACCTTCACAAGATGATTTGAGCAGATATGGGTATATCTACTTGATGAAACACAAGTCTGAAATAGTTCAAAAGTTCAAAGAATTTCAGAGTGAAGTGGAAAATCATCGTAACAAGAAAATAAAGTTTCGCGATCGATCGTGGAGATAAATATTTGAGTTCTGAGTTTGGCCTTCATTAAAACAATGTGAAATAGTTTCACTACTCACGCCACCGAACACCACAGCTTAATGGTGTGTCCGAGCGTCGTAATCGCACTTTATTGGATATGGTGCGATCTATGATGTATCTTACCGATTTACCACTATCGTTTTGGGGTTATGCATTAGAGACAGCTGCATTCACGTTTAATAGGGCACCATCTAAATCCGTTGAGATGACACCGAATGAACTATGGTTTAGCGAAGAAACCTAAGTATCGTTTCTTAAAGTTTGGAGTTGTGATGCTTATGTGAAAAGTTTTCACCGATAAGCTCGAACCCAAATCGAGAAGTGCGTCTTCATAGAATACCCAAAAGTAACTATTGGGTACACCTTCTATCACAGATCCGAAAGCAAGATATTTGTTGCTAAGATGGATCCTTTCTAGAGAAGAAGTTTTCTCTCGAAAGAAGTGAGTGGGAGGAAAGTAGAACTTGATGAGGTAATTGTACCTTCTCCCTTATTGGAAAGTAGTTCATCACAGAATCAGTTCGATGATTCCTACACCAATTAGTGAGGAAGTTAATGATGATGATCATGAAACTTCAGATCAAGTTGCTACCAAACCTCGAGGTCTTCGAGTAAGATCCGCACTGAGTGGTACGGTAATCCTATTCTAGAAGTCATGTTACTAGACCATGATGAACCTCACGAACTATGAGGAAGCGATGATGAGCCCAGATTCAGCGAAATGGTTTGAGACCATGAAATCTGAGATGGGATCCATATATGAGAACAAAGTGTGGACTTTGATGGAGTTGCCGATGATCGGCAAGCCATATTATATAAATGGATCTTCAAGAGGAAGACAGATCTTGATAGTAGTATTACTATCTACAAAGCTCGACTTGTCGCGAAAGGTTTTCGACAAGTTCAAGGTGTTGACTACAATGAGATTTACTCAAGCTGTAGCGATGCTTATGTCTGTCGAATCATGTTAGCAATCGCCACATTTTATGAAATCTGGCAAATGGATGTCAAAAATACATTCTTTTATGGATTTATTAAAGAAGAGTTGTATATGATGCAACCGAAGGTTTTGTCAATCCTAAAGGAGCTAACAAAATGTGCAAGCTCCAGCGATCCATCTATGGACTGGTGCAAGCATCTCGGAGTTGGAATAAGCGCTTTGATAGTGTGATCAAAGCATATAGTTTTATCTGAGACTTGCGGTGAAGCCTGTATTTACAAGAAAGTGAGTGGGAGCACTACAGCATTTCGATAAGTATATGTGAATGACATATTGTAGATCGGAAATAATGTAGAATTATTCGCAAAGCATAAAGGAGTGTTTCAAAGGAGTTTTTCAAAGAAAGACCTCGGTGAAGCTGCTTACATATTGAGCATCAAGATCTATAGAGATAGATCAAGGCGCTTGATAAGTTTTTCAATGAATACATACCTTGACAAGATTTTGAAGTAGTTCAAAATGGAGCAGTCAAAGAAAGAGTTCTTGCTCTGTGTTACAAGGTGCGAGATTGAGTAAGACTCAAAACCCGACCACGGCAGAAGATAGAAAAAGAATGAAAGTCATTCCCTATGCATCGACATAGGTTCTATAAAGTATGTCATGTGTGTACTGATCTATTGCATACCCTACCACTAAGCTTGGCAAGGAGTGCAATAGTGATCTAGGAGTAGATCAATGGACAGCGGTCAAAATTATCCTTAGTAGAATAAGGATATGTTTCTCGATTATGGAAGTGAAAAAGGTTAAATGCGTAAAGGGTTACGTCGATGCAAGTTTTAACACTAATCTAGATGACTCGAGTCTCAATCTGGATACATATTGAAAGTGGGAGCAATTAGCTAGAGTAGCTCCGTGCGAGCATTGTAGACATAGAAATTTGCAAAATACTTACGGCTCTGAATGTGACCAGACCGTTGACTAAAATTATCTCATAAGCAAAACATGATCACACCTTAGTACTCTTTGGGTGTTAATCACATAGCGATGTGAACTAGATTATGACTCTAGTAAACCCTTTGGGTGTTGGTCACATGACGATGTGAACTATGGGTGTTAATCACATACTGAGATGTGAATATTAGTGTTGAATCACATGATGATGTGAACTAGATTATTGACTCTAGTGCAAGTGGGAGCTGAAGGAAATATGCCCTAGAGGCAATAATAAAGTTATTATTTATTTCCTTATATCATGATAAATGTTTATTATTCATGCTATAATTGTATTAACCGAAACATAATACATGTGTGAATACATAGACAAACAGATAGTCACTAGTATGCCTCTACTAGACTAGCTCATTAATCGAAGATGGTTATGTTTCCTAACCATAGACATGTGTTGTCATTTGATTAATGGGATCACATCATTAGGAGAATGATGTGATTGACATGACCCATTTCATTAGCTTAGCACTTGATCGTTTAGTATGTTGCTTATGCTATCTTCATGACTTATACAAAGTTCCTGCAACTATGAGATTATGCAACTCCCGTTTACCAGAGGAACACTTTGTGTGCTACCAAACGTCACTGGCGAATCGGGTGATTATAAAGGTACTCTACAAGTGTCTCCGAAAGTATATGTTGAGTTGGCATGAATCAAGATTAGGATTTGTCACTCCGATTGTCGGAGAGGTATCTCTAGGCCTTCTCGGTAATACACATCAAATAAGCCTTGCAAGCATTGCAACTAATGAGTTAGTTGTGAGATGATGTATTACGGAACGAGTAAAGAGACTTTCCGGTAACGAGATTAAACTAGGTATTGGATACCGACGATCGAATCTCGGGTAAGTAACATACCGATGACAAAGGGAACAGCGTATGTTGTTATGCGGTTTGACCGATAAAGATCTTCAGTAGAATATGTAGGAACCAATATGGGCATCCAGGTTCCGCTATTGGTTATTGACCGAGAATGGTTCTAGGTCATGTCTACATAGTTCTCGAACCGTAGGGTCCATGCACGCTTAAGGTTTCAATAGCGGTTATATTATGAGTTTATGTATTTTGATGTACCAAGGAGTTCGAGTCCGGATGTGATCACGGACATGACGAGGAGTCTCGAAATGGTCGAGACATAAAGATTGATATATTGGATGGTTATATTCGGACACCGGAAAGGTTCCGGAAGTTTCGGAGAAAACCGGAGTGCCGGGAGGGTTACGGAACCCCCGGGAAGTTATGGGCCTTATTGGGCCAAGAGGGAGAGAGGGCTGCACCAGAGGTGGCGCGCCCCTCCATGGGGAGTCCGACTGGACTAGGAGGGGGGGGCAGCCCCTTCTCCTCTCCCTCTCCTCTCTTCCTTCCCCTTCCTCTTCCTAGTAGGACTAGGAAAGGGAGTCCTACTCTACTAGGAGGAGGACTCCCCCCCTTGGTGCGCCCCCAAGGGCTGGCTGGCCCTCCCCTTGCTCCTTTATATACAAGGGGGGGCACCCTAGGACACAAAGTTGATCTTCGTGATCGTTCCTTAGCTGCAGGCGGTGCCCCCTCCACCATATTCCACCTCGGTCATATTGTTGCGGTGCTTAGGCGAAGCCCGCGACGGTAGAACATCAAGATCCTCACCACGCCGTCAGTCTTGTGGAACTCCTCCCCGACGCTTGCTGGATCGGAGCCCGGGATCGTCATCGAGCTGAACGTGTGCTAAGAACTCGGAGGTGCCGAGTAACGGTGCTTGGATCGGTCGGATCGTGAAGACGTCGACTACATCAACAGCGTTGATATAACGCTTCGCTTTCGGTCTCACGAGGGTACGTGGACGGACACTCTCCCTCTCGTTGCTATGCCATCATCATGGTCTTGCGTGATCGTAGGAAAATTTTTGAAATTACTACGTTACCCAACAATACATGCTTAGTCGCTGCTGCAACCTCACCACTTTACCCCTTCCTTCCCCTTTAAGCTTTGCTAGTCTTGTTACCCATGGTAATGGGATTCTTTGAGTCCTCGTGGCTCACTGATTACTACACCACCGATTGCAGTGTACAAGTTGCGATGATCATGACGTGAGAGCGATGTTTGCTTGTATTGGAGTTCTTCTTACGCTTCTTCTTCGATCGGGGATAGGTTCCGTGTCGGCACTGTGCTAAAGGTGGTGGATATCGCTTGAGTTTCATTTATGTTTCATCCATAGCGGATGTTGGTCTTGTATATGATGTTGATGTATTCGTGGCATTTGTGCCTTATGTATGTATCCCCATCTATTATGTAATGTTGATGTAATGATATCCACCTTGCAAAAGCGTTTCAATATGCGGATCTATCCTTGGTGGGACCTTCGAGTTCCTTTTGGATAGGGTCGCATATTGGGCGTGACACTGGACCACAACTTTCTTCACAGCTTCATGAATCTCAGATGCTGACAGTGCAATTGGTGAAGACGACCTTTGCGATGGGCTGGCAGCACAAGTGGTGAAGTTGACGACGGGGGGGGGGTGATGGCACAGCTTGGTGAAGCTGAACGGGGGGTGATGGTAGCCTCACTTCTTGCGCCTCTGGTAAGCCAACTTTTTCAAAAGCTCAAGACCGCACCGCTTGACGGAAGAGTCGATGGCCGCCTCGACTTGCGTGTCTGTCGAGACCTTGTTGGCTAAGCCCTCGATCACCGATTCGACGGATGCTGCATGAGATGTTCCGATGAGTAAGATCCGAGACTCAACGAGGTTATCGCCCGATGGCGGATCGGGTGTCTTCAACATTTGGTCATGTGCCATCATGGGCTTTGACAGTTGCACCATCAAGATGTGTGGTCTCATCATCATTTGGACCGCTGCCCATGTCTACATCCACGGTACCACCGCTGAAGCAACAAAAGGATCTTTAGGGCGACGAAGAACAACTCGATAGTCATCATCATCATCATCGGTCGGCGTCGAATCGTAATCATCGCCTCCGTGATATCGTCATCGCCGTCGTAATCTTCACCACATTCTTTCCAAAGCACTTTCGTCCGCTTTGCCTTGCAATGACCGCGTAGTCCTTGACGTCAGACAGGCGGCAGAGGAGATAACGTTCAATCCAGCGTCTAGTCGACGGGATGCATGTGAATGGCCCTCATCATCTAAAGCGTGAATTATTCCACAAGATTGCCTAGGATGCCAGCCATGGCGGGCGTGTATCGAGCAACTATCTGAGTTGATTTGCAAATTTCTGTTCAATATAAAAAATGAAAAAAGAATGAAAATAACTAGTAAGTTATCACAAAAATGCAATAAAAGTTATCATGAATATCAAGTTATCACAGGAATGCTACAATCATCATAATAAATGCAACCAAAAGTTATCATGATATCAAGTTATCACAGAAATGTTGCAAAGTTATCAAGGCATTGCACTAATAATTATCACATGGTTGCATCATAATTATTATTTTATATAGAGGATATGCCACAATGGAAATCATCCAGATTAGTAAAGAGTGACAAGTTGGCAATAAATCAGGGTAACCACAATGGGTGCAAAAAATAATTTATCAGCCAATGAAAGAACATAAAATAGCAAAAAAAAAATCAAGAAACTAGGTTACATGCTCACCTCTTCACTGCAGCTTGGGGCAGTATGAACACGCATAAACTTGTCAAGACCTTCCGGACCACCAAATGATGTAAATTCATGCCAAACTCAGGCTTCAACTGGAAAAAATGTAGCCATCACGGATAAGTAACAACAAAAAAACAATGAAAATAAAATGCAGTTGCAAAGCGATCGTGAACTGAAAAACATAGATATATATTACGGTAGTTTCGAAAGAAACTTTGTCAGCCTGAACATCCTTGTTGAGGACAAGAGTTATCATCTTCTTTGTCCATACATTGATGGGAAAAGGACCATCAGGCAGTTCGATGCCAAGTCCAGAAAGATCAATCGCATGAATGTACAATAGCTGATAAGAAAAACACAAGCGCCATGGTAAACACTTACAAAAATCAGCCACAAAATGACAAAGAAAATGACAAATGACAAAAGAGAAGGTAAGAGGAAAGCATCGTCACTTACATTGTAGAAAAGAAGGCAACCCCTGGTAGGCTTGCGTTTCAACAGCGCCTTGTGCAGTTCATCAGCAATAAATTTGGACCAATTGAGATTTTTAACACCATTGATGTCACGCTGCAATATAAAAAACAGCAAGAAACTGAAGTTCACCGAATGCACCACAAAAATATGAAAATTATCACTCGACATATAGTAAAGTTATCAGCACACAAGAAAGAAAATGACATATTCACAAAAACTTACCAAAGACAAAGATAACCAACGGGGCTAACTTTGTTGGAGGTGGTCGGGCAATGATTGTATTCCCATAGCGAAGCCACATACGCTTGAAAGTGTCATCGAATTTTCAGAACCCTTTATGAGATCAACAAGATCAGTCATTTTAGGGGCATATTCGAGCTCGCCAAACAACTCAAGCCCTAACTCAATATCAGTTTCAGATGGGAGGTTGTAAGGGACATCATTCCCTCCACGCGGCACACCCATAACATGATGCACGTATTCTTCATTGACCGGAAGCCTGCCTCGGCCTGGTATAACCACCTCACGCGAATTGGGGTCCTAGAGATCAGCAAGCCACACACTGAGATTGTTCAATAGATGGTCACATTGGATATTTCGAAGGCTAGTTAAATCCATATCATCAATGGCACCCTTCTGTCATCATTCATGTCCTTGCATGCTAGAAGAAGCGAACTGGGTGAGGCTACATTCATGGAGGAGGGCGTTTAGCGCTTTTTGAAGGAACCTCATCGATTCCATCGCCATCTCCTTTACGCTTCCTCAGCATTGTCTCCCTGACACGTAGGAAAAAAAGGAATACATTGTTTATAAAACCGGTGTTTGACAAAGCAATAATACAGCTGATAAAAGGAAATAAGCAAACTGCAAATTGGTCGCACATGCTAAAAAAAAGTAAAACAGATAGCACAGGTATATAAAAAGCATGTGAGACTGATAATTGAGGCACAATGCAATTGGTAAGTTACAACCAAATGTTGGGTAACGTAGTAATTTCAAAAAATTTCCTACGATCACGCAAGACCATGATGATGGCATAGCAACGAGAGGGGAGAGTGTCCGTCCATGTACCCTCGTAGACCGAAAGCGGAAGCGTTATATCAACGCGGTTGATGTAGTCGTACGTCTTCACGATCCGACCGATCCAAGCACCGTTACTCCGGCACCTCCGAGTTCTTAGCACACGTTCAGCTCGATGACGATCCCCGGGCTCCGATCCAGCAAAGCGTCGGGGAGGAGTTCCGTCAAGACGACGCGTGGTGGCGATCTTGATGTTCTATCGTCGCAGGCTTCGCCTAAGCACCGCAACAATATGACCGAGGTGGAATATGGTGGAGGGGCACCGACACGGCTAAGGAACGATCACGAAGATCAACTTTTGTGTCCTAGGGTGCCCCCCCCTGCGTATATAAAGGAGCAAGGGGAGGGCGGCCAGCCCTTGGGCGCACCAAGGGAGGGAGTCCTCCTCCTAGTAGAGTAGGACTCCCTTTCCTAGTCCTACTAGGAAGAGGGAAGGGGAAGGAAAGAGGGAGAGGGAGAGAGGGGGGGGCTGCGCCCCCTCCTAGTCCATTCGGACTCCCCATGGAGGGGCGCCACCTCCTGGTGCAGCCCTCTCTCTCCCTCTTGGCCCAATAAGGCCCATAACTTCCCGGGGTTCCGTAACCCCTCCGGCACTCCGTTTTCTCCGAAACTTCCGGAACCTTTCCGGTGTCCGAATATAACCATCCAATATATCAATCTTTATGTCTCGACCATTTGAGACTCCTCGTCATGTCCGTGATCACATCCGGACTCGAACTCCTTGGTACATCAAAATACATAAACTCATAATATAACCGTCATTGAAACCTTAAGCGTGCGGACCCTACGGTTCGAGAACTATGTAGACATGACCTAGAACCATTCTCGGTCAATAACCAATAGCGGAACCTGGATGCCCATATTGGTTCCTACATATTCTCTGAAGATCTTTATCGGTCAAACCGCATAACAACATACGCTGTTCCCTTTGTCATCGGTATGTTACTTACCCGAGATTCGATCGTCGGTATCCAATACCTAGTTTAATCTCGTTACCGGAAAGTCTCTTTACTCGTTCCGTAATACATCATCTCACAACTAACTCATTAGTTGCAATGCTTGCAAGGCTTATTTGATGTGTATTACCGAGAAGGCCTAGAGATACCTCTCCGAGCAATCGGAGTGACAAATCCTAATCTTGATTCATGCCAACTCAACATATACTTTCGGAGACACTTGTAGAGTACCTTTATAATCACCCGATTCGTTGTGACGTTTGGTAGCACACAAAGTGTTCCTCAGTAAGCAGGAGTTGCATAATCTCATAGTTGCAGGAACTTTGTATAAGTCATGAAGATAGCATAAGCAACATACTAAGCGATCAAGTGCTAAGCTAATGAAATGGGTCATGTCAATCACATCATTCTCCTAATGATGTGATCCCATTAATCAAATGACAACACATGTCTATGGTTAGGAAACATAACCATCTTGATTAATGAGCTAGTCTAGTAGAGGCATACTAGTGACTATCTGTTTGTCTATGTATTCACACATGTATTATGTTTCGGTTAATACAATTATAGCATGAATAATAAACATTTATCATGATATAAGGAAATAAATAATAACTTTATTATTGCCTCTAGGGCATATTTCCTTCATCTCCCACTTGCACTAGAGTCAATAATCTAGTTCACATCATCATGTGATTCAACACTAATATTCACATCGTATGTGATTAACACCCATAGTTCACATCGTCATGTGACCAACACCCAAAGGGTTTACTAGAGTCGATAATCTAGTTCACATCGCTATGTGATTAACACCCAAAGAGTACTAAGGTGTGATCATGTTTTGCTTATGAGATAATTTTAGTCAACAGGTCTCATCACATTGAGCCGTAAGTATTTTGCAAATTTCTATGTCTACAATGCTCTTGCGGAGCTACTCTAGCTAATTGCTCCCACTTTCAATATGTATCCAGATTGAGACTCGAGTCATCTAGATTAGTGTTAAAACTTGCATCGGCGTAACCCTTTACTTATTTAACCTTTTTCACTTCCATAATCGAGAAACATATCCTTATTCTACTAAGGATAATTTTGACCGCTGTCCATTGATCTACTCCTAGATCACTATTGCACTCCTTGCCAAGCTTAGTGGTAGGGTATGCAATAGATCCAGTACTGACATGACATACTTTATAGAACCTATGTCCGATGCATAGGGAATGACTTTCATTCTTTTTCTATCTTACGCCGTGGTCGGGTTTTGAGTCTTACTCAATCTCGCACCTTGTAACACGTGCAAGAACTCTTTCTTTGACTATTCCATTTTGAACTACTTCAAAATCTTGTCAAGGTATGTATTCATTGAAAAACTTATCAAGCGTCTTGATCTATCTCTATAGATCTTGATGCTCAATATGTAAGCAGCTTCACCGAGGTCTTTCTTTGAAAAACTCCTTTGAAACACTCCTTTATGCTTGCAGAATAATTCTACATTATTTCCGATCTACAATATGTCATTCACATATACTTATCGAAATCTTGTAGTGCTCCCACTCACTTTCTTGTAAATACGGGCTTCACCGCAAGTCTGTATAAAACTATATGCTTTGATCACACTATCAAAGCGTTTATTCCAACTCGAGATGCTTGCACCAGTCCATAGATGGATCATTGGAGCTTGCACATTTTGTTAGCTCCTTTAGGATTGACAAAACCTTCGGTTGCATCATATACAACTCTTCTTTAATAAATCCATAAAGAATGTATTTTTGACATCCATTTGCCAGATTTCATAAAATGTGGCGATTGCTAACATGATTCGGACAGACATAAGCATCGCTACAGTTGAGTAAATCTCATTGTAGTCAACACCTTGAACTTGTCGAAAACCTTTCTGCGACAAGTCGAGCTTTGTAGATAGTAATACTACTATCAAGCATCATCTTCCTCTTGAAGATCCATTTATATAATATGGCTTGCCGATCATCGGCAACTCCATCAAAGTCCACACTTTGTTCTCATATATGGATCCCATCTCAGATTTCATGGTCTCAAACCATTTCATGAATCTGGGCTCATCATCGCTTCCTCATAGTTCGTAGGTTCATCATGGTCTAGTAACATGACTTCTAGAATAGGATTACCGTACCACTCAGTGCGGATCTTACTCTGGAAGACCTACGAGGTTTGGTAACAACTTGATCTGAAGTTTCATGATCATCATCATTAACTTCCTCACTAATTGGTGTAGGAATCACTGGAACTGATTCTGTGATGAACTACTTTCCAATAAGGGAGAAGGTACAATTACCTCATCAAGTTCTACTTTCCTCCCACTCACTTCTTTCGAGAAAACTTCTTCTCTAGAAAGGATCCATCTTAACAACAAATATCTTGCTTTCGGATCTGTGATAGAAGGTGTACCCAATAGTTACTTTTGGGTATTCTATGAAGACGCACTTCTCGATTTGGGTTCGAGCTTATCGGTGAAAACTTTTCACATAAGCATCACAACTCAAACTTTAAGAAACGACGACTTAGGTTTCTTGCTAAACCATAGTTCATTCGGTGTCATCTCAGCGGATTTAGATGGTGCCCTATTAAGCGTGAATGCATTTGTCTCTAATGCATAACCCCAAAAGCGATAGTGGTAAATCGGTAAGATACATCATAGATCGCACCATATCCAATAAAGTCGATTCTGACGTTCGGACACACCATTAAGCTGTGGTGTTCGGTGGCGTGAGTAGTGAAACTATTTCACATTGTTTTAGCGAAGGCCAAACTCGTAACTCAAATATTTATCTCCACGATCGGATCGCGAAACTTTATTTTCTTGTTACGATGATTTTCCACTTCACTCTGAAATTCTTTGAACTTTTGAACTATTTCAGACTTATGTTTCATCAAGTAGATATACCCATATCTGCTCAAATCATCTTGTGAAGGTCGAAAATAACGATACTTGCCACGAGCATCAACACTCATTGAATCGCATACATCGGTATGTATTATTTCCAATAAGTCAAGTAGCTTGTTCCATTGTTCCGGAGAGCGGAGTTTTAGT
The DNA here is from genome assembly GCA_021605205.1 of Aegilops longissima. Classification (NCBI taxonomy): domain Eukaryota; kingdom Viridiplantae; phylum Streptophyta; class Magnoliopsida; order Poales; family Poaceae; genus Aegilops; species Aegilops longissima. The sequence continues at coordinate 747,788,857 of CM038679.1, forward strand.
CATCTTGCCCAAAGCGGCACGGTTCGCAAGCATCAAATGATTCATAACCAAGTGATTCCGAAAGTCCATCGACATGGAGTTTCTTCATGCGTTTTACACCAATATGACCTAAGCGGCGATTGCCACAAATAAGTTGCACTATCATTATTAACTTTGCATCTTTTGGCATCAATATTATGAATATGTGTATCATTACGATCGAGATCCAACAAACTATTTTTATTGGGTGCATAACCATCGAAGGTCTTATTCATGTAAGCAGAATAACAATTATTCTTTAACTTCAAATGAATAACCGTATCGCAATAAACATGATCATATCATATTCATGCTCAGCATAAGCGCTAAATAACATTTATTTGGCACTAATCTCGAAAATATAGGGAGTGTGTGATGATGATCATATCAATCTTGGAACTATTTCCAACACTCATCGTTACTTCCCTTCAACTAGTTTCATTCATTCGCAACTCCTGTTTGAGTTACTACTCTTAGCAACTGAACCAGTATCAAATACCGAGGGGTTGCTACGAACACTAGTAATACACATCAATAATCGTATATCAAATATACCTTTGTTCACTTTGCCATCCTTCTTATCCGCCAAATACTTGGGGTAGTTCCGCTTCGATGACCAGTTCCATTGCAGCAAAAGCACTTAGTCTCGGGCTTAGGTCCAGACTTGGGCTTCTTCACTTGAGCAACAACTTGCTTGCCGTTCTTCTTGAAGTTCCCTTCTTCCCTTTGCCCTTTTCCTTGAGACTAGTGGTCTTGTCAACCATCAACACTTGATGTTTTTCTTGATTTCTACCTTCGCGATTTTAGCATCGCGAAGAGCTTGGGAATTGTTTTCGTCATCCCTTGCATACTATAGTTCATCACGAAGTTCTAGTAACTTAGTGATGGTGACTAGAGAATTCTGTCAATCACTATCTTATCCGGAAGATTAACTCCCACTTGATTCAAGCGATTGAAGTACCCGGACAATCGAGAACATGCTCACTAGTTGAGCGATTCTCCTCCATCTTTTAGCTATAGAACTTGTTGGAGACTTCATATCTCTCAACTCGGGTATTTGCTTGAAATATTAACTTCAACTCCTGGAACATCTTATATGGTCCATGATGTTCAAAAACATCTTTGAAGTCCCGATTCTAAGCCGTTAAGCATGGTGCACTAAACTATCAAGTAGTCATCATATTGAGCTAGCCAAACGTTCATAACGTATGCATCTGCTCCTGCAATAGGTCTGTCACCTAGCGGTGCATTAAGGACATAATTCTTCTGTGCAGCAATGAGGATAAACCTCAGATCACGGATCCAATCCGCATCATTGCTACTAACATTTTTCAATACAGTTTTCTCTAGGAACATATATAAAACATAGGGAAGCAACAACGCGAGCTATTGATCTACAACATAATCTGCAAAATACTACCAGGACTAAGTTCATGATAAATTAAAGTTCAATTAATCATATTACTTAAGAACTCCCACTCAGACAGACATCTCTCTAGTCATCTAAGTGATCACGTGATCCAAATCAACTAAACCATAACCGGTCATCACGTGAGATGGAGTAGTTTTCAATGGTGAACATCTTATGTTGATCATATCTACTATATGATTCACGCTCGACCTTTCGGTCTCCGTGTTCGAGGCCATATCGCATATGCTAGGCTCGTCTAGTATAACTGAGTATTCGCGTGTGCAAAACTGGCTTGCACCCGTTGTAGATGGACGTAGAGCTTATCACACCCGATCATCACGTGGTGTGCAGGCACGACGAACTTTGGCAGCAGTGCATACTCGGGAGAACACTACTTGATAATTTTAGTGAGAGATCATCTTATAATGCTACCGTCAATCAAAGCAAGATAAGATGCATAAAGGATAAACATCACATGCAATCAATATAAGTGATATGATATGGCCATCATCATCTTGTGCTTGTGATCTCCATCTCCGAAGCACCGTCATGATCACCATCGTCACCGTAGCGACACCTTGATCTCCATCGTAGCATCGTTGTCGTCTCGCCAACTATTGCTTCTCGACTATCGCTACCGCTTAGTGATAAAGTAAAGCAATTACATGGCGTTGCATTTCATACAATAAGCGACAACCATATGGCTTACGCGATTGCCGATAACTTCGGTTACAAAACATGATCATCTCATACAATAAAATATAGCATCATGTCTTGACCATATCACATCACATCATGCCCTGCAAAAACAAGTTAGGCGTCCTCTACTTTGTTGTTGCAAGTTTTACGTGGCTGCTACGGGCTGAGCAAGAACCGTTCTTACCTCGCATCAAAACCACAGCGATACTTCGTCAAATAGACTCCGTTTAACCTTCTCAAGGACGGGCGTAGCTACTCAGTTCAACTAAAGTGAGAGAGCAGACACCCGCCGGTCACCTTTAAGCAGCGAGTGCTCACGGCGGTGAAACCAGTCTCGCGTAAGCGTCTGGCGTAATGTCGGTCCGGGCGCTTCATCTCACAATACCGCTGAACCAAAGTATGACATCTTTGGTAGGCGGTATGACTTGTATCGCCCACAACTCACTTGTGTTCTACTCGTGCACATGACATCAACGCATAAAACCAGGCTCGGATGCCTTTGTTGGGTAACGTAGTAATTTCAAAAATTTCCTACGATCACGCAAGACCATGATGATGGCATAGCAACGAGAGGGAGAGTGTCGTCCACGTACCCTCGTGAGACCGAAAGCGAAGCGTTATATCAACGCGGTTGATGTAGTCGTGCGTCTTCACGATCCGACCGATCCAAGCACCGTTACTCGGCACCTCCGAGTTCTTAGCACACGTTCAGCTCGATGGCGATCCCGGGCTCCGATCCAGCAAAGCGTCGGGGAGGAGTTCCGTCGAGACGACGGCGTGGTGGCGATCTTGATGTTCTACCGTCGCAGGCTTCGCCTAAGCACCGCAACAATATGACCGAGGTGGAATATGGTGGAGGGGCACCGCACACGGCTAAGGAGCGATCACGAAGATCAACTTTTGTGTCCTAGGGTGCCCCCGCCCCGTATATAAAGGAGCAAGGGGAGGGCGGCCAGCCCTTGGGGCGCACCAAGGGAGGGGGAGTCCTCCTCCTAGTAGAGTAGGACTCCCTTTCCTAGTCCTACTAGGAAGAGGGAAGGGGAAGGAAAGAGAGGAGAGGAGAGGGAAAGGGGCTGCGCCCCCCCTCTAGTCCAGTCGGACTCCCCATGGAGGGCGCCACCTCTGGTGCAGCCCTCTCTCCCTCTTGGCCCAATAAGGCCCATAACTTCCCGGGGGTTCGGTAACCCCTCCGGCACTCCGGTTTTCTCCGAAACTTCCGGAACCTTTCGGTGTCGAATATAACCATCCAATATATCAATCTTTATGTCTCGACCATTTCGAGACTCCTCGTCATGTCCGTGATCACATCCGGGACTCGAACTCCTTGGTACATCAAAATACATAAACTCATAATATAACCGTCATTGAAACCTTAAGCGTGCGGACCCTACGGTTCGAGAACTATGTAGACATGACCTAGAACCATTCTCGGTCAATAACCAATAGCGGAACCTGGATGCCCATATTGGTTCCTACATATTCTACGAAGATCTTTATCGGTCAAACCGCATAACAACATCGTTGTTCCCTTTGTCATCGGTATGTTACTTACCCGAGATTCGATCGTCGGTATCAATACCTAGTTTAATCTCGTTCAGGAAAGTCTCTTTACTCGTTCCGTAATACATCATCTCACAACTAACTCATTAGTTGCAATGCTTGCAAGGCTTATTTGATGTGTATTACCGAGAAGGCCTAGAGATACCTCTCCAGACAATCGGAGTGACAAATCCTAATCTTGATTCATGCCAACTCAACATATACTTTCGGAGACACTTGTAGAGTACCTTTATAATCACCCGATTACGTTGTGACGTTTGGTAGCACACAAAGTGTTCCTCCAGTAAGCAGGAGTTGCATAATCTCATAGTTGCGGAACTTTGTATAAGTCATGAAGATAGCATAAGCAACATACTAAGCGATCAAGTGCTAAGCTAATGAAATGGGTCATGTCAATCACATCATTCTCCTAATGATGTGATCCCATTAATCAAATGACAACACATGTCTATGGTTAGGAAACATAACCATCTTCGATTAATGAGCTAGTCTAGTAGAGGCATACTAGTGACTATCTGTTTGTCTATGTATTCACACATGTATTATGTTTCCGGTTAATACAATTATAGCATGAATAATAAACATTTATCATGATATAAGGAAATAAATAATAACTTTATTATTGCCTCTAGGGCATATTTCCTTCACCAAATTACCAATGATAAGAAATAGCATTCACACATGCTCATTAATAACCCAACCAAAACAAAATGAATGAGAAATAAGCGTTGTGCTGCATATAGTTAGTCTAGCAAAAACTTATGGTAACTACGGTAAAATGACAGAGGTAAGTGTAAAACCATCACCATGATAATTCAACCATAACAAGACAACACTGATAAATAACAGAGTTTAAAGCATCTGGTAATTTGAGTGCAATATAGTTGGTAAGTTCAATATAGACATCATGATAATTGAACAGAACAAGACATAACAAGCAAATCAAGCATTGTAAACAAGCTAATTGGAGCAGCACAAAAGCCTAATCAATGGACAAACCGCATCTAACAAAACCAACATAAAACAACATTATGTGAAAAAACTTAGGGTTGCTTTTTAAATCCTCATCCACTGATGCACAACTTGAAATCCATAAACACCAAACATTATTGGATGTCCTAAACAACCACATCCACAACAGTAACACCATAACAAAATCCCTATTAGAACCAACCACATTTACCACCACTAAGACCTATCCACACCCACGATTACCACAAAATTAAACCAGATGTCCGAACCATATTCAAACTGAACTTAGAAGGCGACATAACCTAGCCTAATAGCAACAACAACCGCGAGAATCAAAGAGTCCGAGCACCAAAAATCAGCGAAGCATGGAGGCGAGCAACAGAAATCTGAGCGGGCGGGTGGATGGGTGGGGAATGGGGATCTTGTTGCTCAACGTCGACTCGAAATTAGAAGCGGCCTTAATCTAACCTAATAGGAACAACAATCTACCAGATTCGACGGCTCCAACCTAAATCAATGGCGGACAGAGGCGGTGAGCAAAAAGAGGAAGGAAAAGCAGGCGGGGAATCGTTCCTCACATGGATTCAGACGCCGTCCGCCCTTGAACCTAACGCGCCACCAGAAAGAAGCTATCGCGCGACGAGGGAGGAGCGAGAGGAGATTCAAGACAGGCCCAAGCGGAGGAAGAAGAAGTAGAAAAGGCGAGCAGCGAGAGAGGCGAGTGGGGATCGTGGCATTGGGCGATATGGGCGGTTCCAGTGGACCCACTAGTCGGCGACACTAGCGATGGTAACGGCTACCGCCACCAGCTGCAGCGCACCGAAGCGGCGGGCGTTGGATCCGGATCGACTGACTATCGAGTCGTATGGATTTGAAACAAACCGCCCGGTCGGTGGTGGATAGATTTATCGAAAAAAAAACATGATGACATCTTTGGTTGTTTCTAAAAGAAAGATGACATCATGGGGGCAATGTCTGCCTGTTTTTTTCCCCCGAGAAACCTAAATGTGCATGGTAATTATTATTATTTGAATATAAAAATGTAGTACATGGTAATTTTGAACATGTTTACCAATGCCACCGTAAAAAATGATTGCCTGAGACAAATGTGAAAAAAAAACGGTTACCATGGACCGTGCTAGTTCATATAGGCCCAATGGAAGGTTAAAAAAAGGCCAAATTAATCCCCTACCTGGAAGAAACTTTTTTCTTCTGAAAACAGGAGTGCCTGTTACTGTCCAAAATGTTGCTAATATGCATTACTCGGTCACTAGATAATTGCCGCCTAGAAACATTTAACATCAGAACAATCAACTACAATAGAGAGTATATACAAAAATGGAACTGCAAGGGAGTGAAGAGGAAGCACCTGAGGGTAACCTAACAGTACACATCCTAACTAATCACACAAGCTCTTTAAAGTAGAGTACTATGACCGGCTCTGCCCTGCAGGAAACCAAGGACAACTCCTAGAAATAAAGAATCGCTATGACACGATCTCCATCCCCGCTACAATGCTAACAGCACCTTCATCATGCTTCCATTCATACATCCGATATCGCCTTCGTCGGGTTTCTGGTCCTCGTCTTCCCTCCCCATCCGCATCTCTCCCTCGTCTTCGTCGGGTTGCTGCTTCCTTTTTTTTTTTTTTTTGGAGCGAAGCTAATGGCCTGATGATGCTGGGCCTGCCGAGCCCCGCGCCTGCTGGGCCTGGGCCGCGCGCGTCGGGGCCCAACCGGAACCGGGCTCCTCCCCGGCCCGACGCCCGCCCTACACAAACCAGACCAAATCGAACGAGCGAGACCCATTCCGGCTGGAGCATGGTCAACCCAGCCGCACCGCACCGCACCGCGTCGCACGCCCGAAGCGCAGCCGAAACCCTAGCTCCGCCCCGCCCCGCCCCTCCCTCCCCCGCGCACTCCGCCGTCCCCGCCGTCCTCGCGCCATGGTGAGCCCCTCCCCCTCCTCCCCGCCGCTCTCCTTCCCGAGGCCCTCCCTCGGTTTGTCTGTCTGTCTGTCTCCGCGCTGACGGCTCGTTTTTGGCTGCTCCTCTTCTCCTCGCAGGCCGACTCCCCGCGCCGGAGGTAAATGGCGACGCCGGCCTCCTCGGATCTCCCTCGCCCTCTCCCCCTCTCTGATTCGGTGCCTGGTCTGAATCTATTTTCGCTCGCCGGCCTCCGCTCCCGCCCGCCCCGATCTGGGGCCTAGGGGTGCCGCCGCTAGGAACAGAGCTTCGGCTCAGGGGTTGGTTGGTCGGCTGGGTGTAGGGACGCGCGGGGCATACGAGGATGCGTATCCTGCTGCGGATCTCGCTGCCCGCCTGTTGTTTTCGAGCTGGATTGTGGTGGTCTGTGAGATTGACCGGCTGGCTGGATGCGTGTTGCGTGTCAAGTAGCCGTGCGTGGATCTCGCTGTCCCCCTGCGCTGGGTTGTAGACTGTATAGTTGGTGAGGTTGACGGCGTGTTAGTGTAGGTTTGCTGCCGCTGTCCCTGCATGCTAGTTGGTTTCCCAAGCTCTTGCGGTTTTACTGCTTGTTAGAACCCGTGGTTTGCTTGTAGATGTGGATGCGCCTTTTCGCCCATCTGAATCTGATATGGCTTCAGAAAAGTGCAAGTTTATGATAACATCATCATCATGGTATTAATAGCCTATTAGGTTTGCCAATAAAAGAACTTCAGAGTTTAAGTGGTTACTAGCTAGCACAGTAATAAACTTGAGCATAACAGTGTAGTATATGTCTGATTGAGGTCCAGATCTGAAGCCAGCTCAGCTGGGGAGGTGGGGATGTTCACACACGCCCAAGCCGTTCGGCTAGTTTGTTTCATCGAGTAGATCTCTCCTGTAGTAGAGGCTATAAGAATTATTAGGAGGTTTTATGCGATTGCTGATGGATGAACAGATTGTTCAATGAGTCCAGTAGTCCACATACAGAGTTAAGACTTGACTTTACATTGCTTGCTGCCCTTATTCCTCGACCCCTTTCTCATAATATATGCTTGTACGTGTTGTGCTATGTATTTGCTCAGTGTTTCATTAGGCAAGCAGTTAACGGGACACTAAAAATGATGTTGATTCCCGAGAACTGTTTTATCAGCATTTCATATTGTTATCTTTAAACACGTAAAGTTGCATCAAAGTTATGGATGTGCTCTGCTATCCAATGTGCCATGTTCTCTTTGGCCAGCCACGCACATTACTATAGGAAAATTCTGGAGGGAAGAAAATGTCTTTCTCTGAATTATTCAGCAGTCTAGTGACAGTTTCTTACTTCCAGGTACACAAGGCCCTCAAGGTCCCCTTCTCCTTATAAGGGACGCCAAAAGCAAATGTCAAGGTCAAGATCACCTGTAGCTCAATCCCAGTCTAGATCTCCATCGCCTGATCCTAGAGCTCAGGCGAGGTCAAGATCTCGAAGCCCTGCGAGGTGTGGATTCTTTGTTCAACCTTTTTGCTAATACTGTGTGTACTCTGTGTCCTGCGTATTCTGTTTCTTGCACTAAAAGCCAAACAGCCGTTGAGAGTTGTGTTCATGATAGCTTAATTTATGTTGTACTAGCTTGTACGCTCATGGCGTAAATTCCATATAATTATTTGTAGGATAAAAGAATATATAAATTGGTTGTAAAAATTGGTCATCCTGTTATAATACTCCCTCCGTTCACTTTTATAAGACTTTTCAGACAGCTGACATTGAACTGTTTTGGTTGATGTCTGAATTGTCTACAAGGTCTTATAAAAGTGAACAGAGGGAGTAGCTTATATCGTGGCGGGTAGCCGAATCACTTGGTATTATTTGTATGCAATAGTTGTGATAGTTAGAAGTCATATTATAATAGCTGTGACATACAAAGCCACATCACATAGTAAGTAGCTAGTTAGAAGTCATATTATAATAGCTGTGACATACAAAACCACATCACATAGTAAGTAGCTAGTGGCGTAATGGCTAATGATCACAAAACTTGTTGGATGAAGCTATTAGATAATAGATACTGCTATGTAAGAAATGCATTCTAAGATTGTAATAGCTCCTCTGATAGGGAAATGGAATTCTATCCATGGAAAATGAAGTAGTTTATGGTCTGGTTATGTATAAACTTTCTGAAACGCAAAGACAAAAAGAACACAACATATTTCTACAGATTTTCCTGAATGTGGCATATGCTTCAAAAGACTGAGTTGAATGACCAATACTTAACATTTGACTTAAAAACATCACAAGCAGTAATTCATCATATGTAATTTGTACACGCTTAATATGTACCATTTCTCTAGGGAGCGGGAGCCTGAAGCTGTAAATCATGGAAATACTCTGTACATTACTGGACTTTCTTCTAGGGTGACTGATAAAGAACTTAGAGAGTACTTCAATAAGGAAGGAAAGGTTAGTTACTTGGCTTCATGTAAGTTTGCAGATTTGTTGTTCCTTGTGAGGTACAAAGTTATGACATCTCCTCTTTGTCAGGTGGTTTCTTGTCATGTTGTTCTTGAACCCCATACACGCGTGTCTCGTGGATTTGCCTTCATCACCATGGACACTGTTGAAGATGCTGAACGCTGCATCAAGTATCTTAACCAGTCTGAACTGCAAGGCCGAAACATCACAGTTGAAAAGGTAATTGTTTGTGCGTCCACATGGGTTGTCGTCTTGTTGGTTCAGATGCAACCTTGTATTTCATGTGTGTTGACCTGGAGGTTTTTTGGTGGTTATTCAGAAGACATTGTGCAAGCTATGTGCCAGCAATCAAGATGCTGAGTTCATCAATTTCAACTTTAGCTCATACAGCTTGATCAATGGACAGCCCAAAGGGTTACTATGCAACACGAGATTCACAACAACTAAACGTAGCAAATTTTCAACTAAACCTGAGCATTCACCTTCAACTCCCCCATCAACTAATCAACGGGCATTTCCAACACATTAGTCAAGGTGTCTGGTGACATATGCATAGCAATGTTGGATGTCTGCTAGTTGGAGTTTGTGCTCTTCATTAAGTATTTCCTTCCTCCTTGGTCCCTTAATGCAGGGTGTATGTCGGCCGATCGTAAGGGAAACTCATAATTTCCTACACAATCCAGCATGATATTTATTTTTGTTCTTTCTTAGCTTGGAGCCTGATATTGTACTGATTGTTGTTATGGTTGTTTCAGTCACGCAGAGGCCGCCCGAGGACGCCTACTCCTGGGAGCTATCTGGGTATGAAAAGCAGCCTAAGCTTGTGGTCTACATTTTTGGCCCTTGAACTTACACTATAACTTCCATCTCATCTCAGTGCTCCTTTTCATTTCTGCATGTTCTACTGTATGTATATATGATGTACGTATATGCCTGGTTAAGTACAACTTATGGTTTACTTGCAATTTTCCTTGGACAGGCCATCGCTATGAGCGTAGAGAGATGCAGCGTGGAGGTAGATTCCGCAGAGGAGGCTATGGTCGTGACGACTACTATGGCAACAGCTACCGCAGGTCTCCGCCTCCCATGTACCGAGAATACAGGGACACCCGGGACTACCCTCCCTACAGGGACACCCGCGACTACTCCCCACCCCACAGGGATGCCCGAGACTACTATGATGGCAGGGGTGGCCGGGGCTACTCCCCCCACAGGTCTCCCCCTCCTTACGGTGGCAGGGCAAGGAGGGAGCGGTCTAGGTCGCTGCCGTATTCCCCGTACCGGATGCCCGAAAGGGGCTACGGCCGCCGTGCTGGTGGCGGTGGCTACGACAGGTGAAGGGTTGTTGTTCCCTTTGCGTCAGCAGAGGCCCGATGTCAAGTTGGATGATAACATGCTGCGCATGACGGGCCTCATGCTAGATTATGTGTAAGCTGTACTGTCTTGAACGATATGTTCCTGGATTTTGCAATGTTGTACCTCCACCTAGTTTGTAACTTGGATGACCTTAGACATGTTCGTTCTATTTGGATCCATCTTTTAACTATTCAAAATCATGTTGCTCTGCTTCATGGCCTGAATGGCGGGGAGAAGCAAGGGAGGGTATATTCCTTGTGAATTTGTGATAAGCTTACAGCGTGATGTCTGGTGCTGGTAGCATGAAGCGCCAACATTATTCAGCTCGAAAACATAGCACGTCGTGAGTCTGGAGCGCGTCATGACACGATCATGCATACACAGGGTGTTAAGACAATGCATAGAGATGTGCGGGCGCGGACAAGATACAGGGTGGAGCATGGTTGCAGCCGGATAATTTTGGCTGGGTCGGACTAAACAGTTTGATGGATTGAGGAGGATGTCGGTAAAAAGTAGATGACAACGATGATTTCAGCGACGATGAGATAAGAGCGTGATGTTGATGGTGGCCGAATTTTGGAGCGTGGAAACACGTGGTGCAGGCCCAAGGGCTTGTGCGGCTTCGACAAGACTATGATGTAGGGTTGATTCAAGGTAGTGCACACATGAGAGCTTGAAGTCGACGGGGTGTGGTGGTAGCATAGCACAGCTACATGGAGTCATGTTGAAGGTGGAGCTGTAGTCTTATGGACGACTTCACTCTGTGCTAATGTAGGGGCTACGGCGTAAATGCATGGATAGCAAGAGACACGTGGATCGGACTGGGTACAAGTGGTCTGATGGAGACGTGATATTCGGCATTGATCGGTGATGATCGATGGTTCTCTGCAGTGGGGGTTGAGTGCTGTGGGTTCGCGACCTTGGGAGACTCGACCAGGACAGCAGAGGCTCGACGCGGTGATAGCGACGAGGCGTGCGGTAAGCACGGGACACAACGACAGGCCAAGGCACTGGTGGTCAGACAAATTGTGCAAAGGGTGCTAAAGTAGTGTTGACGAGTACCAGATTCAAGTTGGTGACTGGGTTTATCGGTGCCGGAAGATGTACATGAGTTGACCATGGAGAATCTGAGAAAGTGGTCGAGAGTCTGGAATTGTCAAAAGCTGAGAGAGTACATGGATGCATATTCTGTGGTGTTCAGTGCACATGACAAAGCGCGGGTGACAAATACAGAAGGAGACGGAGTGCTATAGCTATGGGACATGTTAGAGACTATTTGGAAAAAAGGTGAGACAACTGTGAATTTGACTCAGGGTGACACAGGGCGACAGTGAAATTCCTTCATGTTTCAGACAGACAGTCAAGAAATAGCGGCGACGTTGAGTTCAGGTAACTCTTATATGTGGCATCCAATAGGTGGGTTGTTCATTTTCACGCAGACAATGGTCGGCGTGTGATGGCGTTGAACTGATACTCCAGAAGTTATGAGCATAAAGTAGAGTAACGAGGAACTTAATTTTGCTCGAGTGTTGACCATGAAGAAGACAAGAAGGGACTACAGTTGTAAGTGGAGGCACATGGAGTCTGAGAGTAGAAGCGGTGTTCATGGCGTATATCAAGTCCAATGGACACGAGGTTCGACGTATGGATAAATTTAAGGTGGTGAAGAATATTCAAGAAGGTGGAGTTTGTTAGAGTTGTGTCGAATATTATTATAAAAGGTAAGTTACAGTTGGACTTGGTTTTGGACTATGTATAGACAGCAGGATAGGAGTTGTGTCCTAATAGGACACTTGTATCCCAGGTCTCATATATATATCGGAGGTAGACACACGATGTAACCTATGCCAACATAATAGCACAGGCACGCGGGGGGAGCCGACGGTGTGTGCCGGCGCCCGGGCGATCGGGGTGCGGTATTGTAGCGGTGTCATGGGGAGGAGCGCCCGTAGTTAGGCCCCGGAGATGTAGCCATATCGATGAACCTCGTTAACAAATTTTTGGTGTCGTACTTGTGTGATTACTTGATTCTTGATAGATCGACGATGGCCTCGATTTATTCTAACACAGAAAAAGTTTAACTAAGGGATTATGTCAACGTTTAAAAAGAATCTAGCGACAAGGGTCCCACGGTGATGTGGTTCGAAGGAGGCCAAAAATCCATCAAATATTAAGTGTATGTAATTAAAATAAATAAATAAATAACCCGTAACAAAGCACCGACATTCTATTATAAGGTATGGCGGACGAGTCGGTGTGGTTAAGAGCATCTCCAGCCGCGTCCCCAACAAGGCCCCCCAGACGATTTTTCGGCCGTCGGCGCCAAAAAATCGGCCCAGTCACGCCCCAAGGGCCCAGTTTTCGCCGGCTCGGGCCGAAATTGGCGCCGGCGGACCCAACCCGAACCCGGCATGCTGGGGGCGCTCGGGGGCGCCGGGCGAATCATTTTTGGCGTGAAGAGCCGCGGGCCCCCCTTGCCAGCGACTCGACTCTCTTCTCGCCGCTTCGTCATCCTCATTGCCTCGTTTCCCGCAGCGAATCAATGCCAAAGCTGCGGGAGCTGCCGCGCCGGTCAGCCTCCATTGATGCCTCACGGGCGGCGCGCGTCCCCTCGCCCACCACGCCTCCCGCCACGCGTAACGCGCCGGCCAAGCCTACCATGCGGCGCCTCCGCCTATATAAGCCGACAACCAGCGCGCCAGAGACACGCACAGATACTCCACCACCGACGCGCCCATTTCTTCCCCTTCCTCCTCTCGCCGCCTCCAGTTCAGAAGAATGGCCGAGCACTTCCCAGGCGACGGCGCGGCGGCGAATGGCTTCGGGCACCGCCATCTTCACGAGGACGAGGCTCGCCTCCTTTTCGAGGCCGAGTACCCAGCCCCGCCGGACATGCGGGTGCCCGTGGCATGGAGGATCAGCACCAGCGGCGTGCCGGTGCCACCACCACCCACCGGGGCGGCGCGACATGCGGAGATCGCACGTATCCGCGCGTCCCTGCCGCGGGCGGCGAGGGAAGGCCCGCGGTAGAGCCCGCTCTGGGAGCCCTACTTCCGCCGCCGCCACGCCGAGCAGCTCGAGGCGACGAACGGCGTCGTGCCCTCCGGCGAGCTCAACTCCGAGGGTGGCGCCGGTGGTGGGGCGTGCCCGCCGCGACGTTGAGGCCGTCCTCGAGTACATCGAGGGCGGCAACACGCCGTGCCTCGAGTACCCGCTCCCGTCATTCTCACGCCGCCGTGGAGCTCACAGGCGCCGAGGTGCATGGGCGGCCGGGCGTCCTCCTCCTCGTCCGGCCGCTCGTCGGGCTCTCCTCCTCGGCCCGTCAAGCGGAGCCCGGGACGCGCTGTCGGCCGCGCACCCGCAACTCCGGCGTCGCATCGGCGACTCCCCCCTCCTCCGGCCGCCGTCCTCGTTGAGTCAAGCGGAGCCGGCCTCCCAGCGAGTACGAGGAGATAGCCCGCGGCTTCTCCAACGAGGGCGCCATGCGATGGGCGCGGGGCGACTACCTCCGTGGCGAGATGGTCGGCGGCCTTCGTGGAAGATAAAGCCCATAGCGTGGGCGCGAGGACGAGCACGGCGTTGTGATCCTTGACAGCGACGACGACGAGGACGCCCCCGGACCGTCCAACCCGCCGCGCCAACCGGGGGAGGGATGCAGCAGGGATGGCGGCGGTGGCGACTACATGCGGTTTTACAGCTTCCTCGGCATGTAGAATTGCAAGGGCGGGCGGCGGGGAGCGGCGAGGTAGACGACGAGGAGCGGCGATGGAGACGACGAGGGGCAGCCCCTAGTAGTTTATCTTTTTTTTGTAAAATATGTTTAAATCTGAACGAACTCGTCGATGTTTGCGTTAAATTTGAGCCGTGTTTGCGCCGTATTCAACTTTTTCAAAAAAACATGGGCGCCGTGACGGGGGAACATCATGCCCCCGATGCGCCGGTTAGCGCCGGTGCGCCCTCAGGGGGTGATTTTTAGCCCCCACCTAGGAGGCCAACGGCCGGAGATGCTCTAAGAATACGATGAAAAGGCGCCGAGTGTGGGTCCTTTGATCAGTCGTATCTTTTGCCGAGGAAGTGCGATGGGACCTAGCGGCGGAACGGTCAGGCGCTAGCTGGACATGGCTACCCTCCTTGTCGCTACCCCTTCCCTTCGTGTGTGTTATCAATGGTTAATACTTTTCCTTTTGTGTTATCAATGATTACTACTTTTCTTGTTCTTCAGCGCTTGATCAGCTGGTAAACCCGCCTGCTCGCCCAACTCCACCAAGGGGAAGTGGTAGCCTTCGTTGGTGAAAGTAGAGCAGCTAGATAAGCTTGCAACACTTGGCTACGTTGCATCGCAGGTTGTGGCTGCTTGGCGTGTGTGTCAGTGTCACATCGCTTGCTTCATTGTGATGTGCGAGTGTTTTTGGGGGTTCCACCGCATTTTGGCTTGTGGAGGAAATACTTTCATGTTAAGGCACAGAAGAACGCTGATGATCTCTGCGAGTGTGGTTGTTCCCTCATCCATCTGAGGTGAGGTCAAATGTCAGATAATTCGATATGTGACTGACAGACTCTGTGAAGAGAAGGCGGCAATGTTGGTTCTTCTTTTTCGACACTGCGATTGGAGGTGAGCAGATGGGGTTGCCACCGTTCTCGGCCAATCCACCGGTCCGGCGATCGTCTTGGGGCGAGCCCATGGATATAGATGTGTCTGAGAGATCAAGATCCTTGATGAGGTAGTAGAAGCCCCAGGGAAAAGCAGCCTTACTTGCAAGCAGATCTTACTTAGTTAAACGGGATTATAACCACATATATTTTTATGAAGTTCTAGAAGGTTGACTAAATCAAAGGGGTACAATTTGTTTAGGTACGTTTATGTAAATCTAACAGATGTGATTCATTATATTACAAATCCAACGGTTAAGATATTTTTGATGATGTGGATTAACGTGGTTTCTCGAATAGAACCCCGTATTTGCTTTTAGGATATAATAGATAGAATAGATATTTTTCTAGGGTCATGCATTGTAGATTCTTCTTCTACGAAGACATCTATAGATAACACGACATCAAAGAGGCACAAATCACTATTTATGCTTGCAATTTTATTAGCTCTTATTTTTGAAAAATAACATGGCTTATATGAGAGGGAAAATGCTTAGCATTGGTGTTTGTAACAAAATACTTTCGTGTTGTATAATAATAAATTGGACTTTAATATTGAAAATATAACTATGTGGCTAATGTTGTTGTATAACAATAAATTCCGTGTTGTATAATTGTGTAGCTAGAATATTGGAAAATGCAACAAAGGTTGTATCGATTAGAAAATCTAATTAATTTTGAATTAAAAATTAATAAAAGTAAAAATATTTAGTATAACTAGATGGGAGCCTCATAAATGATATGACCATCATCACCATAGAACCTATGTATAATTTTTTCTTCTGTTTCTATTCGTGACAATTTTTTTTGCTTATTTTTATAACTATACCTAAAATAATGGGTAAACAAAAGGTGCCGGCGTTTAAATGATCTTATACAATTTGATCGACCACTACGTACAGTGTGATTGGGTTGCTAACTTCTGAAAATGAACACATTGTCAATCTTGCACCATCGACGCCGCCAGTTCATAGTCTTAAGCATCTGTTTCTGAACTTATTCAAGTTGTCGGTTCTATCCATTTTTAATCTACCGCATGCGGCCAACGCTTACTCTCCTGCACTGATTCTTATTTTTCATGCTTTGGAGCCAATGTTGTTAATGACAGTTGCTTTGGCCTTTAGACATTCTCGGATCAGTTGCCCGCTTACCCGCCTGTAACGCATTTGCCACATCGCCCCTTAGCAATAAACTATTAAAAATATTCTTAATGTCTCATCTTTGTGCGGCAAATCTATTTTTTTTAGATTTTTCATATTCACTAACCCTAGAAATTAGGAATGTGTAATTACCTTAGCAAGCCTCTAGTAATACAGTTTATCACTTGAATTGACGAGTAATAAGATTTTTGTACAAGATTGGGGAAAGTTAGCATCGAAGAAAAAAAATGGAATTACATCCTATTATGAAGCTTATTGAAAAATTAAAATAAAACAATCTCGCATATAATTTAATTGCCTCCTTATTGTGTCTTGTGGCCGGTAGATATCTAGAACTTATACACCACATTGTAGAATATTTTATCAACACAAATGATAGTCGAGGTGGATATTCAGTGCGTAAGTATCCGGTGCAATAGATGGCACCAGGACACCACATCATCCGCCATGCAACACGCCGACACCCCATTTTCATCGGACGGTCCTCCACATCTCGCACTTTAGAAGCATGTTTAGTTTGTTAGCATGTCAGTTAGCTGCCTTAGCTCGAGAGTGGTAAATGCTTCAATAGGTCTATAAGTGCTCTACAAAACAAAGAAGCTGGCTATACGTTTAGAAGTTGCACTACATATTAATGGTTTATTTAATTTCTAAAGAAAAACATTTTTCGATAGGAAAATACAACAGACTGAACAGCAAGTGTTCTGGTCTTCTTGTTTACTGTGGTAATGTCACATGGAGGAGGCAATTGCAAAAGACAATAGCATTGAAGGCTAGGTTAGCAGAAATCATCACGTTCTTTTTTGCAAAAAAACACTAATTTTATGGGTTATGTGTTTTTGATGACCGAAGTTTGCTCGGAGTCCCGGATGAGATCACAGACGTGACGAGGAGTCTCAAAATGCTCGAAACATAAAGATTGATATATTGGAAGACTATGTTTGGACACCAGAAAGGTTTCAGAAGAGTTCGAGCATTTTTCAGGGAACCGAGGGGTTCCAGTAACCCCCCGGGGAAGTTATGGGCCTAGATGGGCCATAAGGGAGTAGGAGATGGAAGGCCACAAGGTGGCGCGCAACCCTCCCCTTTGCAGTCCGAATTGGACTAGGGAGAGGGGGCGTAGCCCCCTCTTTCCTTCCCCTTTCCCTCTCCTTCCCTCCTTCCCTCTCTTGGATTAGGAAAAGAAGGGGAGCCGATTCCTACTAGGTTTGGAGTCCTAGTAGGACTCCCCCCTTGGCGCCCCTCCCCTTGGCCGGCCTCCTCCTCCTCCCTCCTTTTTATACGTGGGAGGGGGGCACCCCAAAGGGACACCAAGTTTTGCGTTAGCCCTGTGCGGTGCACCCCTCCACAGTTACACACCTCTATCATGTCGCCGTAGTGCTTAGGCGAAGCCTTGCGCCGGTAACATCATCATCACCATCGCCACACCTTCGTGCTGACGGAACTCACCCTCGTCCTCAACTGGATCAAGAGCACGAGGGACATCATCGAGCTGAACGTGTGCTGAACGCGGAGGTGCCGTACGTTCGGTACTTGGATCGGTTGGATCGCGAAGACGTTCGACTACATCAACCGCGTTAACTAAACGCTTCTGCTTTCGGTCTACGAGGGTACATGGACACACTCTCCCCTCTCGTTGCTATGCATCTCCTAGATAGATCTTGCGTGATCGTAGGATTTTTTTTTTAAATTACCGTGTTCGCCAACAAATACTTGGGGCCGTTCCGCTTCCAGTGACCAGTCCCTTTGCAGTAGAAGCACTCAGTTTCAGGCTTAGGTCCAGACTTGGGCTTCTTCTCGGGAGTAGCAACTTGCTTGCTATTCTTCTTGAAGTTCCCCTTCTTCCCTTTGCCCTTTTTTCTTGAAACTAGTGGTCTTGTTAACCATCAACACTTGATGCCCCTTGCATATTATTGTTCATCACGAAGCCTTTATAGCTTGGTGGCAGTGATTGAAGAACTCTGCCAATGACACTATCATCAAGAAGATTAACTCCCAGCCGAGTCAAGTGGTTATGGTACCCAAAACATTCTGAGTATGTGTTCACTGACAGAACTATTCTCCTTCATTTTGCAGCTATAGAACTTTTTGGAGACTTCATATCTCTCAACTCGGGCATTTGCTTGAAATATTAACTTCAACCCTTGGAACATCTCATATGCTCCATGACGTTCAAAACGTCTTTGAAGTCCCGATTCTAAGCCGTAGAGAATGGTACACTGAACTATTGAGTAGTCATCAACACGTGACTGCCAGGAATTCACAATGTCTACAGTTGCTGGCGCAGGTGGTACACCTAGCTGTGCTTCAAGGACACGATTCTTCTGTGCAGCAATGAGGATAATCCTCAAGTTACGGACCCAGTCCGTGTAATTGCTACCATCATCTTTCAACTTAGCTTTCTCTAGGAACGCATTAAAATTCAAGGGAGCGGTATCACGGACCATTGATCTACAACAACAAAGATATGCAAAAAACTATCAGGACTAAGTTCATGATAAATTAAAGTTAAATTAATCATATTACTAAAGAACTCCCACTTAGATAGACATCCCTCTAGTCATCTAAATGATCACGTGATCCATATCAACTAAACCATGTCCGAACGTGAGATGGAATAGTTTTCAATGGTGAACATCTCTATGTTGATCATATCTACTATATGATTCACGTTCGACCTTTCGGTCTCAGTGTTCTGAGGCCATATCTGCATATGCTAGGCTCGTCAAGTTTAACACGAGTATTTTGCACGTGCAAAACTGGCTTGCACCCGTTGAAAGGATCGAGAAGAGGTGTCTAGAGGGGGGGTGAATAGACTCTAAGTAAGAAAAGTTGCAGTTTTTAATCTCTTTAAGTTGAAGTGGAGTTTTGGCACAAGTTTTAACATTCATAATACATATCAAGCAAGCATGACAAGAGTATATGAGCATGCAAATTGCAAGAATGTAAAGGGATGGGATTGGAGTGTGCAAACGCAATTTGGAGACACGGAGATTT
The DNA here is from genome assembly GCA_021605205.1 of Aegilops longissima. NCBI lineage: Eukaryota > Viridiplantae > Streptophyta > Magnoliopsida > Poales > Poaceae > Aegilops > Aegilops longissima. The sequence goes on from CM038679.1 coordinate 747,808,077, forward strand.
TTTATCCGTGGTTCCGATAGGTGGTGCTATCATACATCCACGTTGATGGAGACTTCAACCCATGAAGGGTAACGGTTGCACGAGTCCACGGAGGGCTCCACCCACGAAGGTCCACGAAGAAGCAACCTTGTCTATCCCACCATGGCCGTCGCCCACGAAGGACTTGCCTCACTCGGGTAGATCTTCACGAAGTAGGCTATCTCCTTGCCCTTACAAACTCCTTGGTTCAACTCCACAATCTTGACGGAGGCTCCCAAGTGACACCTAGCCAATCTAGGAGACACCACTCTCCAAGAGGTAACAAATGGTGTGTTGATGATGAACTCCTTGATCTTGTGCTTCAAATGATAGTCTCCCCAACACTCAACTCTCTCTCACAGGACTTGGATTTGGCGGAAAGAAGTTTTGAGTGGAAAGCAACTTGGGGAAGGCTAGAGATCAAGATTTATGTGGTAGGAATGGAATATCTTGACCTCAACACAAGTGTAGGTGGTTCTCTCTCAGAAAATGTATGTTGGAAGTGTAGGCATGTTCTGATGGCTCTCTCCACGAATGAAGAGTGGGTGGAGGGGTATATATAGCCTCCACACAAAATCTAACCGTTACACACAATTTACCAAACTCGATGGGACCGAATCGTGAAACTCGGTCAGACCGATTTAGTTCATAATTTGACCGTTAGGCATTTTGGTGGGACTGATATGATCAACTCGGTAGGACCGATGTGCTAGGGTTAGGGTAAAGCCTCAACCCGGTTTGACCGATTACACAAACTCGGTGGGACCGATTTGGGTAATAAGCGAAACAGAGAGTTGGCCAGGCAAACTCGGTGGGACCGATTGCATACCTCGGTGGGACCGAAATTATTGCAATAGGCAACAGAGAGTTTGCAAGCCCATCTTGGTGAGACCGAGATCCCATCGGTGAGACCGACTTGATTAGGGTTTCTGGCAGTGGCTATGTTAACTGCACTCGGTGGCGCCGGATAGAAAGATTCGGTGGGGCCGATTTTGACTTTTGGTTTGGGACATATGTGGATGTGAGAAAGTGGTTGAGGGCTTTGGAGCATATCACTAAGCACTTTGAGCAAGCAAGCCATTAAGCAACACCTCATCCCCTCTTAATAGTATTGGCTTTCCTATGGACTCAATGTGATCTTAGATCATTAAAAGTAAACTGTAGAGTCTTGTGCTTTGAGCTTGAGCCAATCCTTTGTCCTTAGCATCTTGAAAGGGTTCCACATCCTCTAGTCCAGGCCACTCCATTGTTGAACTTATCTGAAACATACTAGGTAAGAGTATTAGTCCAACAAGAGATATGTTGACATTAATTACCAAAATCATTCAGGGAGCACTTGTGCTTTCAATCTCCCCCTTTTTGGTAATTGATGACAACATACATCAAAGCTTTAGATAAAGATATAGAGAATAACAGGTAAAGCTTGGAAAAACATGTAACATGCATAGGCTCCCCCTACATGTATGCAATCATGTAAATATGGAATATAGGAGCATGTGAATGCATAAGCATGGCATAGTAAGCAATGTGTTACATGTATCTTGGCTATATGCATCAGAGCAAATGATGTGAATATAGGAAATGTACCTTCATGCTCATGAGTCCTTGTTGCAAACAGTATGTACATCAGCAAGAAATCCTCATACACATGACTGTGATGCAAATACTTACCTTGTGGTCTTGAGTTGGCTTAGGAAGGAATGAACCTGCGTAAACAAGGTTAGATAACACAGATACACCTACTAGCCAGAGCAAACAAAAGAAACCACAAGAGTACTGATACGTCTCCAACGTATCTATAATTTTTGATTGTTCCATGCTATTATATTACCCCTTTTGGATGTTTATGTTCTTTATTTTACACATTTATATCATTTTTGGGACTAACCTACTAACCGGAGGCCCAGCCCATATTGCTGTTTTTTTGCCTATTTTAGTATTTGAAGAAAAGGAATATCAAGCGGAGTCCAAGCGGAAAGAAACCTTCGGGAGCGTGATTTTTGGAACGAACGTGATCCAGAGGACTTGGAGTGCAAGTCAAGAAGCAGCCGAGGCTACCACGAGATAGGAGGGCGCGCCCCCTATAGGGCGCGCCCCCGGTCTCGTGGGCCCCTCGGGCGTCCACCGACATACTTCTTCCTCCTATATAAGCCTACGTACCCCGAAAACATCCAGGGGGCAGACGAAACATAATTTCCACCATCGTAACCTTCTGTATCCGCGAGATCTTGAAAGTGCAACTATCCCTAGGTGGTTTTGGTAATTCATAACAACATATAGCTCATTGAGCTAATGCTATTCCAAGACAAATATTTCAGGAAAGCTCAATGAATGGCATGGCATGGATGATGAAAGTGGATCCCTCAAAATATTAAGGACAAAGGATTGGCTCAAGCTTCAAGCTCAAGACTCTTCATTTTACATTTTAGTGATCCAAGATCACATTGAGTCTATCGGAAAAGCCAATACTATCAAGGAGGGATGAGGTGTTGCTTAATGAGTCTCTTGCTTCATATGCTTAGTGATATGCTCCAAAACCCTCCACTACTTTCTCACATCCACATATGACCTAAACCTAAAGTCAAACTCGGCCCTACCGATTCTTTCTATCCGACGCCACCGAGTTCAATTGTCATAGCCACTGCCACAAACCCTAGGCAAATCGGTCTCACCGATAGGGATCTCGGTCTCACCGAGATGGGATTGTAATCTCTCTGTTTCCCTTCGTAACGTTTTGGTCTAACCAAAGTGAGCGATCGGTCCCACCGAGATTGCAATGTAAACTCTCTGCTTCCCTTTCGTAAATTTTCGGTCTCACCGAAAGAGCGAATCGGTCCCACCGAGTTTATCTGACCAACTCTCTGGTTAGCTAATTACCAAAATCGGTCCCACCGAGTTTGTGTAATTGGTCTCTCCGAGATTACGTTATGCCCTAACCCTACCCATATCGGTCCTACCGAGTTGCATGTCATCCCACGAAAACCCTAACGGTCACTAGGTTTCTTTGGATTGGTCCGAGTGAGTTTGTTGATTCGGTCCCACCGAGTTTGGTAAATGTGTGTAACAGTTAGATTTTGTGTGGGGCTATATATACCCTCCACCTCCTCTTCATTCGTGGAGAGAGCCATCGAACAAACCTACACTTCCAACTTACCAGTTCGAGAGAGAACCACCTACTCATGTGTTAAGACCAAGATATTCCATTCCAACCATATGAATCTTGATCTCTAGCCTTTCCCAAGTTGCTTTCCACTCAAATCTTCTTTCCACCAAATCCAAATCCTGTGAGAGAGAGAGTTGAGTGTTGGGGAGACTATCATTTGAAGCACAAGAGCAATGAGTTCATCATCAACACACCATTTGTTACTTCTTGGAGAGTGGTGTCTCCTAGATTGGCTAGGTGTCACTTGGGAGCCTCCGACAAGATTGTGGAGTTGAACCAAGGAGTTTGTAAGGGCAAGGAGATCGCCTACTTCGTGAAGATCTACCGCTAGTGAGGCAAGTCCTTCATGGGCGACGGCCATGGTGGGATAGACAAGGTTGCTTCTTCGTGGACCCTTGGCGGTGGAGCCCTCCGTGGACTCGCGCAACTGTTACCCTTCGTGGGTTGAAGTCTCCATCAACGTGGATGTACGATAGCACCACCTATTGGGACCACGACAAAAACATCCGTGTCTCCAATTTCGTTTGAATTCTCCAATCCCTTCCCTTTACATTCTTGCAAGTTGCATGCTTTAATTTCCGCTGCCTATATACTCTTTGCATGCTTGCTTGAATTGTGTGAAGATTGCTTGACTTGTTCAAAGATAGCTAAAATCTGCCAAAGTCTAAAATTGGGAAAAGGTTAGGTTTTTAATCGGTCAAGTAGTCTAATCACCCCCCCTCTAGACATACTTCAAGGTCCTACAAGTGGTATCAGAGCTTTGGTCTCCATTTGCTTTGATTTCCATAGCTTTTGGTGGTCATAGCCTTGGTTTCACAACCTAGGAGAGTATGGCGTCTAGCGAGGGAAATTATCACCATAGAGGTTCTTACTTTGATGGCACTAATTTTGCTAGTTGGAAGCATAAGATGAAAATGCATATTCTCGGACATAACCCCGCCGTTTGGGCTATTGTGTGTATTGGTTTGCAAGGTGAATTCTTTGATGGGAGAGAACCGAACCGTGAAGCTAGCACGGAAGAGTTGAAGATGCTGCAATACAACGCTCAAGCTTGTGATATCCTCTTCAATGGCTTGTGCCCCGAAGAATTCAACAAAATCAACCGCCTTGAGAATGCAAAGGAAATTTGGGATACTTTAATTGATATGCATGAAGGTACCGACTCCGTCAAGGAATCCAAGTTGGATGTGCTCCAAAGTCAGCTTGACAAGTTCAAAATGAAGGATGGTGAAGGTGTCGCTGAAATGTACTCTAGGCTTGCTCTTATCACAAATGAGATTGCCGGCTTAGGAAGTGAAGAGATGACCGACAGATTCATCATCAAGAAGATCCTAAGAGCATTGGATGGAAAATATGATACCGTGTGCACATTGATCCAAATGATGCCAAATTACAAAGATCTCAAGCCAACGGAAGTCATCGGAATAATTGTTGCTCATGAGATGTCACTCAAGGATAAGGAGGAACTTCACAACAAGTCAAGTGGTGCTTACAAAGCCTCATGTGAAGCCCCCACATCATCAAGTGAGAAACAAACCTTTAATGAAGAATTGAGCTTAATGGTGAAGAACTTCAACAAATTCTACAAGAGTAAAAGCAAAGAAAGAAGCTCTAAGTCAAGGTCCTACAATGACAAAAGGTCTTCTAGTCGAGGCGCAATTGCTACAATTGTGGGAGACCGGACACTATTCAATGAGTGTACGGCACCCTACAAAAGAAGAGAAGATTCTCCCAAGAGAAGAAGTAGAAGAGAAGAATCACCACCAAGAGAGAGAAGGAGTAAAGATGATCGTTATGAACGAAGACCCTCACGGAGAAGCAAGGATTCGGAAAGGAAGGACAAGTCATCAAAGAGCTACATAAAACGAAGACATCAAGCTCATGTTGGTGAATGGGTATCCGGCTCCGACTCCGACAATCACTCCAAGAGAAGCTATCACTCCGAATCCGAATACACTCAAGATGAAGGTGTTGCCGGTCTAGCACTTGTGTCAACCAACTCCTACGACATATTTGATTCACCAAATGAAGGAATTGGAAGATGCTTCATGGCCAAAGGTCCTAAGGTAACACACCCCGAGTATGTGGATTTTAATAGTGATGAAGATGACTTGCTAGGTGATGATGATTTACTTGTTGACAACTCTAGTGATGAATACTATGATGAAACGTCAATTAATCATGCTAATCAAGATGAAACGAATGACAATGATAATGAGAAGATTGAGCTTCTAACTAAAGAACTAAACACTCTTAAGTTAGCTCATGAAACTATCTTCGAAGATCATCGAGAACTTTTAAGGGCTCATGAGAAGTTATGCTTTGAAAAGCTCAATCTTGAGCAAGAGCATGAGTTCCTAAAAGCGATCAATGATGATCTCCGTAAGAAAATTTCTTCTTACATTGCCAAGCATTTACTCTTATCTACTTACATGCCTCGAGTCAAGTCAAGTAACAAGAACAAGAAAGATTCTTCCTCTAGTAGTAACAATAATAATGCTAAATCCAATATTGTTGCTTCTAGTAGCTCTCTTGATTCCACTAATGATCCTCTTAGCCAAGTTACACTTGAGCAAGAAAATAGCTTATTGAAGGGAATTATAGAGAAAGGTGTATACAAGAGCCTTGCGGGAGTAAGAAATTTGAGGAAATTATGCATAAGCAAGGAAGGCACTGAAGAATCAAGGTGTTGGTTTTGAGCGAAAGTTCAATGCCGATGGAGTAGAGTGGGAAGAAGATCAATACCCCAAGGCGAAGTTTGTTCCTCAACAAGAGAAGTATGATCCTACTTCCTTCAAGGGAACACAAGCACAAGATGATCTTCCACCACAAGACCACAAGAACAAAGGCAAGGACAAGCTTCAAGAGGAGATTGATGCATTTGAAGAAGCACCTAAGGCCTTGGTCAAGTGGGTTCCCAAGACTACGTCAAGTTCTACTTCATCAAGTACAACTACTACACCAAGGATTCCCATCAAGATGATGTGGATCCGAAGAAGAAGAACTAGAGAGTTCTTGAGGTGACTCCGCCAACATTCTTCACTCATATCATTATGGCAAGGACAAGTGCAATCATCTTCCATATCTTGCACTAGTTCAAGGAGTCACAAACCCTCATGTTGGTAAGGCAAGGGACAAGGTAACCTAATGTTTTCATGGACATCATTTTGTGTGTGCATCACTCTATGTCTATGGATATTCTTGTTTGTTCCTTGTGGGACTAACCCATGTAGGTATTGAAAGTGCAACTCACTCCAAAGGTTTGTTCCAAAAAGATCTACATCAACATTGAGCATCCACATCTTCAACACCTACATGAAGTCATCATCGACAAAACCCAAGGTTAGTTCATCCCTCTAAGGGGGGATCTCACATCTAGGGGGAGCTTAACCCTAAGAATTGAGTCAAAGCAACTCTAATGATGTGAACACATAAATGCTTTATGTAAAAGTGGTAACCCCACTTGAGCTTAAATGATGAGTATGACCTATGATCAAATTTTCTCATTTGACTCCTAAGTCAATATACTCATATATAGATGACCTAGTCATCGCCAATTGTTTGATAGATACTAGAATTGGTTGTGCATGCTTTGTCACATATTTCATTTGTCATTTTGTTGTGTGAGCATGTTGGTTGCATATTTTACTCATTCGAGGACATCCACTTGTTGTTTTGATTGATTGGCCTCTTCTTCTTGGCCAAGTGGATGGACAAGAATGCCTAAGAACCTTCTCTAGCTATCTATCCTTTTCTCGTCTCAAACTCTATTCATGCTACATCACAAAATTTGGTCAAGTCAGATTTGAACCACTCTGTGTGAGGAGCACTCGGAGTCCCCGATTCGTCATAGACTTAAAACTTCCAAACCTTCTTTGTGATTTTCGGTCTGACCGATTCATCCATTTCGGTCATACCGAGATTACTAAGTCGATCTAGGTTTTCATCTCGGTGCAACCGATTTGAACTTTTCGGTCACACCGAGTTGCTGTAACTGTTAACAGTTATGCATCTCGGTGCCACCGAGTTGTTCCACTCGGTCACACCGGCGGTGTCGGGCTATATATTCACACGGGCAAATTTTGGAAAACTTTCTCCGAAACTCCTCGCCCGCGCATAGCTCGCTCTCCCTACTAGGTCTCCAGATCGTCGACTTCGTCGCCAGCCGCCTCCTGTCGCTGGTCTCCGCCGCCGTCAACGGAATTCATCTCCGCCGTTGCCGCCATAGCGAGTTCACCGCTGAACTAGGGTATGAACTCAATCACAGTGCTATCCTCGTCTGATTCTCAACACATTGTGTTCATAATGCTTCTTGCCACGATTGAAACACCTCTATCCAGTCAAAACAATCCTTAGAATAGGTGTGATTCGAAAATTTAGGGTTAGGTTTCCGCCGAAACCATCTCGGACCCACCGAGTGGAAAAACTCGGTCCCACCGATTTGGCTAACGCCATTGCACTAGTAACTCTCGGTCTGACCGAGAATTACAAATCGGTGTGAGCAATTTTAAAACTTTGTGAAACCCTAGCAGTCTCGGTGCCACCAAACTGTGACTCGGTCTGACCGAGTTCACTAGTTTAGGTTCCAAAACTACTTTGGTATCACCGAGTTTGAAAATCGGTAGATCCGAAATGCTTTCTGTGGAAAACTAAAACTAAGTTTTTTGAATCATTCTTTTGCAAAAATCTCTGCATTTTGTGATGCTCATCCACTCTACCTCATCTATAACTATTCACAGGGTCAACAGTCAGTGTGTGCAGCATGTCAGACCAAAGTGACAGCCAGAACAAGTCAGAAGAGCAGATTCACATGAGTGAGGGCACTAGTCCCTCTAGCAGCTCAGATGAGGGGAGCAGAAGCACTCCCAACAATTTGCCCAAGGCTGCCACAAGGACAAGGAAGAAGAAAACCTCAAGTCTGAGGATGAGGATTATGTGGCAGTTGAGGATGAGGCTATTTCAAAGAAGAAAGTGCTCAAGAAGGAGTATAGCTCAGCTGCAGTTAAGCCAGGGATGAAGATCAAAAGGCCAGCAGGAAGACAACCAATGTCCAAAGCCAGAGTCTCCACTCAAGCTTCTTTGGAATCCCAACCCAAAGAGCCTGCTGCTGAAGGAAAGAGAAGGAAGGAAAGGGTCAAGAAGACCATGACCAGAGTAATTGGAAAGCCTTCCATGATGGAAGAAGAGGAAGAAGAAGAGGTTGCTGAACCAGCACCCAAGGCACAAAAGCTGATGGGTGATGCTATAAAGTCAGGGGCTACAACTTCAAAGCCCAAAGAAGCACCCAAAGCTGCCTCCAAGCCCAAGAGTGCACCTAAAAGGAATAACAGGAGCATACCAGCTACTGAAAAGAACAAGGCCCCAGTGCCTGATGTTGCTGCTGAGGAAGATGATGAAGGGAAAGTCCTAAGGAAGCTCAAACCCAAGATTCCAGACCACAATGATGCTCATCCTGTGGCTGAAAACATGAAGATCAGGAGAGACTTAGGGTTGAGGCTATGGAGAGAGTCAGATTCATATGCCACCAGGAGAAGGACTGCTATAAATTACAGGTTCCACACCAAGGAGCAGCAGGACTTCTATGAGACCATCTTGTTGGATAAGAAGCCCATAGTGTGTGATATGAGGTGGGTCGACTGGACCTACATTCAGGAAAATGAAGAACACCATCTTGGAGTGTATGAAAACTTCAGTGCGTGTGGAGTTGCAGATTTTGTTGGGCAGAAGCTCACAAACTGGAATGACGAGCTCATTATGCAATTCTACTCCACAGCACATTTCTATCCAGATGGCAGGATAGTTTGGATGTCTGAAGGAACGAGATACCAGTCAACCATAGAGGAATGGGAAAGTCTGATCAATGCCCCCAAGGAGAGTGAAGATGACTTGGACATTTATGCCAAGAAGAAAATGGATCACAACTCAATGTCACAGATGTACAAGGAGATCCCTGATGATGCACTTGAGACTTTCAAGTTTGGATCAGTTCATTTTCTTCTGTCAGGGCTGCCAACGATCAACTGGATCCTAAGGCACACTCTGTTGCCCAAATCAGGTGACCACAACATGATCAGAGGGCATGCAATTAATTTGCTTCACATTTTTGATGTGCCCTAGAAATTCAAGGTCATGAGCCTCATAGTTGAGACTATCAAGAGGACAGCAGCAGACCAAAAGAGAAGCTGTGGGTATGCCCCACAAATTCAGGAGTTGATTAACTCAAGGATGGGCACATGGAAGTATCTGTTGGATAAAGAACACTTAGTTCTCTATCCTGACTTTGAGGACAATCAAGTTGTCATGACTGAGAATGAACCATCATCAGTTCAAGCTCAAGAGAAGAAGGAGAAAGCAAGGAAAGAGAAGGCTGCCAAGATGCCAACTCTAGCAGAGGCATCTGAGTACTTTTTGAAGAACAAGCAGGATCAACTTGGTTACTTGATAGCATCAACTCTGCGGATTGAGAAGGGGTTGGCCACCCTAACTCAAAACCAGGAGAACCTGGAAAGAATCATGGAACAAAAATTCTATGATCTTGATGTCAAAGTAACTGAGATTGAGTCAGTTGTGGAGCAGCTACAGGATGACATGCAGGAGAGGAAGGGCTGGACAACAACTGATGCATTTGCCAGAGTGCCTCGAGCTCAGAGATCAGCTGCAGAGCCAGTACCAGTCACCAGAGTCACTTCATCTGCTCCAGCTATAGCTCCAGCGCAACCAGCTCCAGCACCAACTCCTTCAGCTCCTCCCACATCAACTGAAGTCTTCGTCCAAGGAGCCATCTCTACGCCACCAGCAGAAGACCAAGCCTGAGAGACGATATAGTCCTATGCATTTCCTAGGAACTTTTTGGTAACTTGTTGCCAAAGGGGGAGAAAAATGTATAGATCATAGGGCTTCGAGAGAGAGAGAGTTTGCTTTTGTTCTCTCTTGTCTTCTTGGTTGAACTTTGTTTGCCTTTGATTGCTTGAGATACTATGCTATTACCTGTGAGACATTGATGATCATGTGTTTGATCATAAGCTACACTTATGCTTGTTATGATATTATCTTACTTACCCTTATATGATCATTCAGTTTGCTTGGTGATGAGTGCATGTATTCAATCTTTATTATTTTGAGCGCTCCACCAAGATGTATGTGACATGGAAGAGTAACCCATGAGCCTAATTCCTTGTGAATTTGCAGTCCAAAGCAAATCTTAAAATATGCACAAATTTAGGGGGAGCTCTTTCTTATCACATACTTCTCAAAGCGACGATGTTTTTCAATCTTATTATCATTTGTCGAGCTTTGATCTATATGTTGTCATCAATTACCAAAAGGGGAGATTGAAAGTGCAACTATCCCTAGGTGGTTTTGGTAATTCATAACAACATATAGCTCATTGAGCTAATGCTATTCCAAGACAAATATTTCAGGAAAGCTCAATGAATGGCATGGCATGGATGATGAAAGTGGATCCCTCAAAATATTAAGGACAAAGGATTGGCTCAAGCTTCAAGCTCCAGACTCTTCATTTTACATTTTAGTGATCCAAGATCACATTGAGTCTATAGGAAAAGCCAATACTATCAAGGAGGGACGAGGTGTTGCTTAATGAGCCTCTTGCTTCATGTGCTTAGTGATATGCTCCAAAACCCTCCACTACTTTCTCACATTCACATATGACCTAAACCTAAAGTCAAACTCGGCCCTACCGATTCTTTCTATCCGGCGCCACCGAGTTCAATTGTCATAGCCACTGCCACAAACCCTAGGCAAATCGGTCTCACCGATAGGGATCTCGGTTTCACCGAGATGGGATTGTAATCTCTCTGTTTCCCTTCGTAACGTTTTGGTCTAACCGAAGTGAGCGATCGGTCCCACCGAGATTGCAATGTAAACTCTCTGCTTCCCTTTCATAACTTTTCGGTCTCACCGAAAGAGCGAATCGGTCCCACCGAGTTTACCTGACCAACTCTGTGGTTAGCTAATTACCAAAATTGGTCCCACCGAGTTTGTGTAATCGGTCTCACCGAGATTACGTTATGCCCTAACCCTACCCATATCGGTCCTACCGAGTTGCATGTCAGTCCCACCGAAAACCCTAACGGTCACTAGGTTTACTGGATCGGTCTGACCGAGTTGGTTGATTCGGTCCCACCGAGTTTGGTAAATTGTGTGTAACGGTTAGATTTTGTGTGGGGGCTATATATACCCCTCCACCTCCTCTTCATTCATGGAGAGAGCCATCAGAACAAACCTACACTTCCAACTTACCAGTTCTGAGAGAGAACCACCTACTCATGTGTTGAGACCAAGATATTCCACCAGGCATATGAATCTTGATCTCTAGCCTTTCCCAAGTTGCTTTCCACTCAAATCTTCTTTCCACCAAATCCAAATCCTGTGAGAGAGAGTTGAGTGTTGGGGAGACTATCATTTGAAGCACAAGAGCAATGAGTTCATCATCAACACACCATTTGTTACTTCTTGGAGAGTGGTGTCTCCTAGATTGGCTAGGTGTCACTTGGGAGCCTCCAACAAGATTGTGGAGTTGAACCAAGGAGTTTGTAAGGGCAAGGAGATCGCCTACTTCGTGAAGATCTACCGCTAGTGAGGCAAGTCCTTCGTGGGCGACGGCCATGGTGGGATAGACAAGGTTGCTTCTTCGTGGACCCTTCGTGGGTGGAGCCCTCCGTGGACTCAAGAAGCTGTTACCCTTCGTGGGTTGAAGTCTCCATCAACGTGGATGTACGATAGCACCACCTATCGGAACCACGACAAAAACATCCGTGTCTCCAATTGCGTTTGAATTCTCCAAACCCTTCCCTTTACATTCTTGCAAGTTGCATGCTTTAATTTCCGCTGCCTATATACTCTTTGCATGCTTGCTTGAATTGTGTGAAGATTGCTTGACTTGTTCAAAGATAGCTAAAATCTGCCAAAGTCTAAAATTGGGAAAAGGTTAGGTTTTTAATCGGTCAAGTAGTCTAATCACCCCCCCTCTAGACATACTTCAAGGTCCTACAGATCTCATCTTGGAGCCTTCGCCGGCACTCTGCCGGAGGGGGAATCAACCACGGAGGGCTTCTACATCAACATCCTTGCCCCTCCGATGAGTTGTGACTAGTTTACCACAGACCTACGGGTCCATAGTTATTAGCTAGATGGATTCTTCTCTCTTTTCAGATGTCAATACAATGTTCTCCCCCTCTGTTGTGGAGATCTATTCGATGTAAATTCTTTTTGTGGTGTGTTTGTCGAGATCCGATGAATTGTGGGTTTCTGATCAAGTTTATCTATGAATAATATTTGAATCTTCTCTGAATTCTTTTATGTATGATTGAGTTATCTTTGCAAGTCTCTTTGAATTATCAGGTTGGTTTGGCCTACTAGATTGATCTTTCTTGCCATGGGAGAAGTGCTTAGCTTTGGGTTCAATCTTGCGGTGTCCTTACCCAGTGACAGAAAGGGTTGCAAGGCACGTATTGTATTGTTGCCATCGAGGATAACAAGATGGGGTTCATATCATATTGCTTGAGTTTATCCCTCTACATCATGTCATCTTGCTTAATGCGTTACTCTGTTCTTATGAACTTAATACTCTAGATGCAGGCAGGAGTCGGTCGATGTGTGGAGTAATAGTAGTAGATGCAGGCAGGAGTCAGTCTACTTGTCACGGACGTGATGCCTATATACATGATCATGCCTAGATAATCTCATAATTATTCGCTTTTCTATCAATTGCTCGACAGTAATTTGTTCACCCGCCGTAATACTTATGCTATCTTGAGAGAAGCCACTAGTGAAACCTATGGCCCCCGGGTCTATCTCTTATCATATTTGCTTCCAATCTACTTTTATTTGCATCTTTACTTTTTGCATCTATATTATAAAATACCAAAATATATTTATCTTATCTTACTATCTTTATTAGATCTCACTTTCATGAAGTGGCCGTGAAGGGATTGACAACCCTTTATTGTGTTGGTTGCGAGTTCTCGTTTGTTTGTGTAGGTGCGTGGGACTTTTGAGGAGCCTCCCTTTGGATTGATACCTTGGTTCTCAAAATTGAGGGAAATACTTACGCTACTATTACTGCATCACCCTCTCCTCTTGAGGAAAACCAACGCAAGCTCAAGGCGTAGCAAGAAGGATTTCGGCGCCGTTGTCGGGGAGGTCTTCGCTCAAGTCAAGACATACCAAGTACCCATCACAAACCCATCTCCCTCGCATTTACATTATTTTCCATTTGCCTCCCGTTTTCCTCTCCCCCACTTCACCCTTGCCGTTTTATTCGCCCTCTCTTTCCCAATCTCCTCCTCTCTTTTTCGCTTGCCTTTTTCTGTTTGCTTGTGTGTTGGATTACTTGTTGCCATGGCGCAAGATAATACCAAGTTGTGTGATTTCTCGAATACCAATAATAATGATTTCTTTAGTACTCCGATTTCTCCTCTTAATGATGTTGAGTCTTGTGAAATCAATACTGCTTTGCTGAATCTTGTTATGAAAGATCAATTCGCCGGCCTTCCTAGTGAAGATGCCGCTACTCATCTAAACAATTTTGTTGATTTGTGTGATATGCAAAAGAAGAAAGATACGGATAACAATATTGTTAAATTGAAGTTATTTCCGTTTTCACTTAGAGATCGTGCTAAAGTTTGGTTTTCGTCTTTGCCTAAAAATAGTATTGATTCTTGGAACAAGTGCAAAGATGCTTTTATCTCTAAGTATTTTCCTCCCGCTAAGATTATCACTCTTAGGAACGATATTATGAATTTTAAACAACTTGATCATGAGCATGTTGCCCAATCTTGGGAAAGAATGAAATTGATGCTTCGCAATTGCCCTACTCATGGTTTGAATTTATGGATGATCATACAAATTTTTTATGCCGGTTAGAACTTTGCTTCTAGAAATCTCTTATATTCGGCCGCGGGAGGCACGTTTATGGAAATCACGTTAGCAGATGCTACAAAACTTCTTGATAATACGATGGCTAATTATTCTCAATGGCACACCGAAAGATCTTCTAGTAAAAAGGTGCATGCTATAGAAGAAATCAATGTTTTGAGTGGAAAGATGGATCAACTTATGAAATTGTTTGGTACTAAAAATACTCCTCTTGATCCCAATGATATGCCTTTGTCTTCTTTGATTGAGAATAATAATGAATCTATGGATGTGAATTTTGTTGGTAGGAATAGTTTTGGAAACAATGCTTATAGAGGAAACTTTAATGCTAGACCGCTCCCTAGTAATTCCTCTAATAATTATGGAAATTCCTACAACAATTCTTATGGTAATTTTAATAAGATGCCCTCTGATTTTGAGAATAGTGTGAAAGAATTTATGATTTCTCAAAAGAATTTTAATGCTTTGCTTGAAAAAAATTGCTCAAGGTTGATGATTTGGCTAGGAACGTTGATAGACTTTCGCTTGATGTTGAGTCTCTCAAAGTAATGAGAATTTCCATTGATGAGTGCAAGGAAAGAACTACTAGATTACGTGCTAAAAAAAGATAGCTCTATAGAAGCGTGTTCTTCTAGTTTCCATGTAAATAATGATGAGGATCTTAAAGTTATTGATGAGTCTCCTATTATATCTATGTTTTGTCTCCTTTCAGTGGTGGGAGGGGAAGATTGGAGGTGATTCCAGATCGTTCGCGGAGGTGGTAGCTTCCTCTCCAAGGGCTCCGGTGATGGAGGAGCTCGGCGGCCGCGGCTTTCACGGGAACCGGCGCGAGGGCTTCGGATCTGGGCGGATGGGGCGCGGCGCGGGTCATTTCGACCATGGACGCGGGAGAGGTCGCTTCTCCTGGTCCAGGGAGGCAGACAGCGACGACCACTCCACCAACAAGCAAGCGGCGTCGGCGACGGACGGCACCGAGCGCTGGGACGATGCGGCGGATCGAGCCAAGCGGGCTATATCTGGGGGGGGGGTATGGGTGGAGAAAAACCCTAACCCCACTGGATCTGTGGCGACGAACTTCAGGAAGAATCAAGTCGCCCCCCACGATCAGCGTGTGGGTTCTTCGGCTCAGGTGATCCCAACCAATGCTTATCAACCTTGCGTGATCTGCAAAGCTTCTACTCATGCCCCTGCTAGTTGTCCGCAAGAATTTTGTGAGATATGCAGTAAGATGGGTCACTTAGCCTCTGTTTGCACTGCTTTTTCACCCTGGGAGTGTGTGGAACCCATGCGTGCTTTCCAAGCCAAGGGGCATGGCTTCTTTTACATTCCTGATTCGTGCACTGCTAAGCAGCTCAAAGAGAGAGCTACGAGTGTGGTCATTACTGTGATTGAAGGTAGTGCTACTGTTAAGGAGTTAGAAGATGCTTTCTCTGATTACATAGGAACTAAATGGCACTGTACTGCTCGTCCTATTGGACCCCGGACTTATGTGATGCGCTTTCCGAATCAGAGAGACGTTAAGAAAGCGTGTTACAATGACAAAATGACGCTTAGAACTTGTGGTGTGGTAGTAAAAATTGTTCCGTGGACAGCCAATATTGGGGCCAAGGGTGTGATGGAAACTGCTTGGGTTAGAGTTATTAGTATACCTCTGGAGAGAAGAAATGAGAGAAACGTGGCCTATGTTTCCTCATTTGTTGGTGTTCCTTTGGAGATAGACATGGCCACCCTACATAAACCTGAATATGTACGGGTCCGGCTTGGATGTCGCAATGTTGAGGAGCTTCCTGAGGTGGCCGAAGCTGTGCTTGGAACACACTTTTTTGATTTCTTTTATGAGATAGAAAAGGTCTTGGTTCGTGACCCTGAAAGAAAGACTGGCACATCTCAAGTGGATTCTGCTAAAAAGAACATGCCTATGGGAAAATAGACTCCAAACAGAGCTAACCCAAATATTTCAGAAAAGGAGAGAGGTTGGGAGTCCAGCAAGTGTAACCTGTCTGGAAAATCTGCTCCTACAGACTCTATTGAGAAAGAACAGGAGGAATAAGATGAGTCAGAGGAGGATAACACCCTTCTTATTGAGACTATAGCTAAAGAGGCTTGTAATAAGGAAGGGGATTTGAGATCTCAGGCACTCCTGGTTGTTGATAACAACAGGATATCTGTTGAGGAGATCCAGGTATGCAATGATGTTTCATCTAGCTCTGCTGTTGATATCCCAAGTGAAAAAATATCTCATACTAGAGAAGGGCAACTCATATATCTAGGTTGAAGAGATTGAAGGTGATCTGGAAGACAAGATGCAGAAAAAAGTGGAGTATATGGTACAATATCCTGCCTCACCTGATGATATGGGGGAGGTGATACCTACTCCTCCACTTATATCTGAAGACGGGGTAAAGTCTGAAATAAACCCTGAACTCGTTCACCTTGTCGGAATCAAACCCTCATCTTTGAATCCCTGAAATCGGTACCCTATACTCTTTGATCCCGATCAATTCTAACCCTGTCCCTGTTTGGCACACCGGGAAACGATCATTCCCGACCAGGATCAACGGATACTCTCACTGACATCCCGACCCCACCTGTCATTTTCATCTTCCACATGTTCAGTTTTACGCCGGCTTAAATCGAAGCTACATTGATTTTGCTACAGTATATAACATTAGCTGGGACCCATATATTCTAATAAAAAAAGTTAAATAATAGGAATCTCATTGTGCGTGCTTTCTTCTTCCTCCAGCTCCCTCTGTCCTATCCCGAACTAAAATTCTCACCCCACAAATCCATGGCCAGAGACGGCGGATCTGAACGCTGGTGAGCAAAAACGAGACCTTCATAATCTTCCATGATCATACATCCTATTTTCCCCTTCGATTAGGCCTTCTAATGTTGCAATTTCGGCTGGCAATGGATGAAACCCGCCCCTTCACTTCCGTGTCCGCGGCGCCCTCACCCATCTCGCCAACATGGCATCTTGCATTGACCAGCTACGTATGCACCTTTACTCTGTAGTCTTGCCCGCCGTTTTCCACAGTCCCGCCCGGCTTCGCGGACTCCAAGCAGATGCCAGAAAAGGGAGAACGCCGTGATTCGTTTCGTGCACCTCCTCGTCACTTACGCCGGCGCCATCCAGGTGGCTGACTAAGCTTCCGAAGCCGGCAAACTCGCAGAGGAACACACGGTGCTAGAGATGGAGGTCTTCACGGCCACCTAGATCGGGATCGGCCACCGTCACCAGCCGCTTCACCGCCGTGCTGGCCCAGTGTCTCTCCAGATGGCGACGAAGACAGCGGGAGTCGTGGGGGATGGAGGATAGCGGCAAGAGCGGTGTGGGGCGTAGGGCGCCAGCTGCTCGGAGATGAAGAAGGTTCACGTAGCGAAGGGCAAGCCGCGACGGGATCCATGGAAGGTGGAGGGTAGTCCTCCTGCGAGCGGAATTTTTCGGAGTGAACCAACACGGTTACGGGAGAGGGAAGATGGACATGACGAGTGGGACCGAATAGTCGGTGAGAGCAAAAGTTATCCCGGTGGGGGTTGGCCTTTTTCCAGTGCACCAAACTGATCTACACCGGCATTAGGGTTGAGTTTGACCGGGATCAAAAAGTATAGGGTACTGATTTCAGGGATTCAGAGGTGAGGGTTTGATTCCGACGAGATGCACGAGTTCAGGGATTCAGAGGTGAGGGTTTGACAAGGTTTGAAGTTATTTCTTGGAGGAAAGGGAGATTCATTCTTCAAGTTTGTTTCTTTGATGTCAAAATACAGAAAGTTTGGACCCTATGTACAGTGTATGGTGCTGCTCATGAATGTGACAAAAGTGACTTCTTAGTGGAGTTAGCAGATTTCTGTAGTGACATTCAAACCCCTTTCCTTATCGGGGATTTCAATATTCTTAGACACTGTGGAGAGAAGAACCAGAATTGGCACCACTCCACTTATACTGACATGTTCAATTCTGTTATAAACTCTATGTGCTTGAGCGAGATCCATATGCATGGGGGTATGTACACATGGACTAACAATCAAGCGCACCCGACCCTAGAAAAGTTAGATCGTGTGTTGATGAGTAATGATTGGGAGAATATATTCCCTCTTGTTAATGTTAGAAAGTTGGTCAGGGATATCTCAGACCATAATGCTCTCTTGGTGTCCTCGGACAATAATGTTGTACGAGTCCCACACACAAGAGAATTCAGATTCGAGTTGAGCTGGCTCAAGTCCGAAGAGTTCCTCCCACTGGTCGAAAAGATCTGGACTAAGAAAGTCAATACATCTGACCCTGTTGATGTTTTGAACATCAAGTTGAAGAGAATGAAAAAAATCTTTAAAGGTTGGGGGTCTAACAAGTTTGGGAATGAGAGAATTAGGAAGAATGGTATTAAGGAAGAATTGGAGAAGATTGAAGAGTTGGAAGAAAATGGCAATCTCGACCCTGAGTTGCTGTGTAAAAAGCAAAGTCTATTGGTGGAGCTCAATGAAATCCTTGTCAATGAGTAACTCTACCTGCTGCAACAATCTAAAGAGAGATGGTTGCTTAAAGGGGATAGTAACACAGCTTATTATCAGAAGATCGCTAATGGTAATAAGAGGAAAAACACCATTCACTCTCTGAAGGTTGGTGATCAGGTCATTGAAGGAACTGAGAACCTTCTTAAACATGCAACTGATTTTTACAAAGAGTTATTTGGGCCTGCCCCTGGAAACTTATTCCAAATGGATCCCGAGGTTTGGAGTGAGGGGGGGAGGATTAATGAGGATGATAATATGATGCTAACTAGGCCTTTCTCTGAAGAGGAAGTGAAAAATGCTCTGTTTTCTATGAATAATAATAGGGCTCCTGGGTCGGATAGCATTCCGTCCGAGTTTTACCAACATTGTTGGGAGATAGTAAAAGATGACATCATGGGCTTGTTTCGTGCCTTTCATAAGGGGGAACTGGTTGTTTATAGGTTGAACTATGGCATCATTACCCTTCTCCCTAAGATCTCTGGATCAGATAAGATTCAACAATTCAGGCCAATATGTCTGTTGAGGTGTCCTTATAAACTGATTACAAAAGTTTTGGATAATAGAGTGGCCCTTTTTGCTGATGTTTTGTTTAGCAAACATCAAAATGCCTTTATCAAAGGCAGGAATATCATGGATGGGGTACTATCTTTGCACGAGGTTCTTCATCATACTTATGTTAAGAAAAAATGTGGCATTGTCATTAAGCTCGATTTTGAGAAAGCGTATGACAAGGTTAATTGGGACTTCCTTTTGAAGTGTCTTGAAAATAGAGGTTTTGGGGAAACTTGGTGTGAGTGGATGAGAAAGATCCTATATAATGCTACAGTTTGTGTCAAACTAAACAATACAATGGGCCCATACTTCCAAAGCCATAAAGGGGTCAGGCAGGGAGACCCTATTTCCCCGTTCCTGTTTAATATTGCTGCTGAGTGCTTATGTAAGATGGTGCTACAAGCACAAAAAAATAATCTCTTTGTTGGGTTGGCCGCGGACCTGGTTGAGAATGGGGTAGCAATTCTGCAATATGCAGATGATACGGTCCTTTGTATTGAGCACGACCCTGTTAAAGATGTGAATATGAAGCTTCTTCTTTATATGTTCGAGCTCATGTCAGGTTTAAAAATAAACTACCAGAAAAGTGAGATTCTCTGTGTTGGAGGGGATGACAATATCTTGCAAACTTATGCTGACATTTTCAACTATCAGATTGGCCACTTCCCTATGAAATATTTGGGGGTACCAGTCAGTTATTCATCCATTCTAGGTGTGGATTGGGACTTTGTGGAAGCCAAATATGTCAATAGATGTGATTCTGGATTAGGCTGTAATGCATCCTCGGGGGGTAGACTGACGCCGCTGAATGCTAACATTTCCAGTATCGCTTATTATTACATGTCTATGTTCCTCCTGTCGAAGACCATCATTGACAGGTTGGATAAACACCGTAGAAGAATTTTTTGGCAAGTGTCTAAAAAGAGAAAACGCTACTATCTAGTGCGTGGACTCGTATCTGTAGATCGAAGGAGAAAGGTTGTTTGGGTGTGAAAGATTTACATAAGCAAAACATGAGCCTTCTTACTAAATGGTGGTGGAAGTTGGAGACCAAAACTGGTCTCTGGCAGGAGATTATTAAAGCTAAATACCTTGTTAGAGACACGGTAGCTTCTGTCAAAGCAAAGGTGAATGCTTCCCCTTGCTGGAAAGCTATTATGAAGGTGAAAAACCTTTATATGGCTGGTAGAAGAGTCATTATTCGATCTGGGAATATAGCAAGGGTATGGATCGATCCCATTGGTGATCAGAAACCTTTTAAGGACCAGTTCCCTCAGCTATTCTCGATCTGCAACTCCCCTGAATGCATTGTGGATAAGTGCTGGGAGGCAGATCCTTTATTCTTTCGGAGAAGATTAAACAATGAGCTCAAGGAACAATGGCAGCAGGTGGTTGCCACTGCTAGAGGTAGCTGTGTATCTGATGAATCAGATTACATTAAGTGGGGCCTGGGTCCCAAAAAAATCTTTACGACCAAATCGGTTTATTCTTTCTTGGAAAGAAACATCACAGGGTGCAATTTTGGGTGGGTTTGGAAAGCTGGCATCCCTTTAAAGATCAAAATCTTTATGTGGCAGCTATTCCAGGGTGCTATCCTTACTCGGGAGGTGATGAAAAAAAGAGGATGGAAAGGAAACCTGAAGTGTTCATTCTGTGGAGAGAATGAGACTTCTCAGCATCTTTTCTTTACCTGCCCTATAGCTAAGGTGACTTGGAGATGTGTTGCCTGTATGCTCGACACTGATCTGTGCCTGAACAGTTTATGGCAGGCTTACTCCTGGTGTTATGTTCACTTCCCAAGTGGGGAGATTTTCTACACAGTTGGCATAGCTGCACTTTGCTGGGCTATTTGGACATGTCGTAATGGTGTGATGTTCGAATCTAAGCGTTTGCAAACACCTTTTGAATGCTGCTTCTCTATGTGTGCTTTTCTTGGTTACTGGGCAGGATTGCTGAAGCAAGAGGATGTGGTGGATCTGCGGGCAGGCGTGGACATGCTGAAGAATAGTGCGTCGAGGCTGATGCGCATCTGTGCTGCACACGAAGACTGAGAAGCTCGTAGGAGTACTGCTGGAGGGAATGGTGATACGTCATCACAAGGAGATGCGTTCTTCTGATGGTTATCTTTTGCTTCGGTTATTTGTTTCATTCCTGAAGTTTCTCCCCCTGTTTGGGACTGTCATTTTGGTGCTCGCCTGTGAGCTATCTGGGGGGTTGCCCCGTCTGAAACTCTGAATGACTTGGTGTCGCCGGGTTTTTGCCCTACAGTGGGTTATCTCGATGGCGAGTGCTCACAGTAGGTTTCCCGGCGATGCCTGAACCCGCTCTCCCCTCTCCCGTCTCATTCCGTGGACTTGTTTGTATTTCCGTTATGTCGCAGTAATGGAAAGGGGTTATGCCCGGTTCAAAAAAAATATCTATGTTTTGCAACATGAATCTTGATAATTATGGGACTGATGATGAGTCAACTTTACCTAGAAGGCGTCCCAAGAATTCGGAGTTTTTAGATCTTGATGCTAAATTTGGTAAAAGTGGGATTGGAGAGGTCACAACTTTAAATAGCATTGAACCCACTATCTCGGATTTCAAGGATTTTGATTATGATAATTGTTCTTTAGAAGGTTGTATTTCCTTGTTGCAATCCGTTGTTAATTCTCCTCATGCTTATAGTCAAAACAAAGCTTTTACCAAACATATTGTTGATGCCTTGATGCAATCTTATGATGAAAAACTTAATTTGGAAGTTTCTATACCTAGAAAACTTAATGATGAGTGGGAACCTACTATAAAGATTAGAATTAAAGATCATGAGTGTTTTGCTTTGTGTGATTTGGGTGCTAGTGTTTCCACGATTCCGAAAACTTTATGTGATATTCTAGGTTTCCATGATCTTGATGATTGCTATTTAAATTTGCACCTTGTGGATTCCACCATTAAAAAGCCAATGGGAAGGATCAATGATGTTCTCATTGTTGCAAATAGAAATTTGGTGCCCGTGGATTTTATCGTTCTTGATATAGATTGCAATCTTTCTTGTCCTATTATTCTTGGTAGACCTTTCCTTAGAACGATTGGCGCGATTATTGATATGAAGGAAGGGAATATTAGATTCCAATTTCCATTAAAGAAAGGCATGGAGCACTTTCCAAGAAAGAAAGTCAAATTACCTTATGAATCTATCATGCGGGCTACTTATGAATTTAGTGCCAAAAATGGCACTCGTTAGATCTATCTTCGCTTTTATGCCTAGCTAGGGGCGTTAAAAGATAGCGCTAGTTGGGAGGCAACCCAATTTTCTTTGTGTTTTTAGTTTTTGTTCCTGTTTAGTAATAAATCTTGCTTCTA
The DNA here is from genome assembly GCA_021605205.1 of Aegilops longissima. NCBI lineage: Eukaryota > Viridiplantae > Streptophyta > Magnoliopsida > Poales > Poaceae > Aegilops > Aegilops longissima. The sequence continues at coordinate 747,830,569 of CM038679.1, forward strand.
CCTTCTGTTTAGATGTGTTTTTATCTTTTAATTAGTGTTTGTGCCAAGTAGAACCTATAGGATAACCTATGATGATAGTTGATTTGATTCTGCTGAAAAACAGAAACTTTGCGCGCACAAATATAATTTTGTTAAATCACAGAAACGTGCTTTTGCGTTGATTCTTTTTGCTTATGATCAATAAACAAATTGTCCAGGACTTCCTATATTTTTAGGAATTGTTTAGTTCCATAAGTTTGCGTTAGTTACAGATTGCTACAGCCTGTTCTGTTTTTGACAGATTCTGTTTTTCGTGTGTTGTTTGCTTATTTTGATGCATCTATTGCTAGTAAAATAGTTTATAAACCATAGAGAAGTTGGAATACAGTAGGTTTAACACCAAAATAAATAAAGAATGAGTTCATTACAGTACCTTATGTGGTGGTTTTGCTTTCTTTCACTAACGGAGCTTATAAGATTTCCTGTTGAGTTTTGTGTTGTGAAGTTTTCAAGTTTTGGGTAAAGCTTTTATGGACTATGGAATAAAGGGTGGCCAGAGCCTAAGCTTGGGGATGCCCAAGGCACCCCAAGATATTCAAGGACAGCCAAAAGCCTAAGCTGGGGATGCCCCGGGAAGGCATCCCCTCTTTCGTCTTCGTTCATTGGTAACTTTACTTGGAGCTATATTTTTATTCGCCACATGATATGTGTTTTGCTTGGAGCGTCGTGTATTATATTAGTCTTTGCTTTTTAGTTTACCACAATCATCCTTTCTGTACACACCTTTTGGGATGAGCCTATTTGATTAGAATTTATTAGAATACTCTATGTGCTTCACTTATATCTTTTGAGCTTGATAGTTTTTGCTCTAGTGCTTCACTTACATCTTTTAGAGCACGGTGGTGTCTTAATTTTGTAGAAATTACTAGTCTCTCATGCTTCACTTATATCTTTTTGAGAGTTTTTTAGAACAACATGGTATTTGCTATGGTTATAAAATTGGTCCTAGAATGGTAGGCATCCAGGTTGGGTATAATAAAAACTATCATAGGAAGTGAATTGGATGCTATGATCAATTTGATACTCCCTCCGTTCCTTGATATAAGATGTATAGTTGTTTGAGAAAAAATCCAAAATATAAGGTGTATTGCGTTGCACCACTCATTTGGGTAATTTTTTTAGGGATTCGATTACATTTCCTTATATTAGGCAATCTCCTCTATTTTCTCATATCAATTAGTCAGGTGTAATCTCGCCCAAAACTTGTGAAATTATCCCTCCATGTGCGTTCTTTAATATCCGTGCCAAAAACTATACACCCTACATCTAGGAATGGAGGGAGTACTTGATAAGTGTTTTGAGATATGGAGGTAGTGATACTAAAGTCATGCTAGTTGGGTGACTATGAATTTAAAGAATGCTTGTGTTGAAGTTAGCAAGTCCCGTAGCATGCACGTATGGTTAAAGTTGTGTAACAAATTTGAAACATGAAGTGTACCTAGCTTGTGCATCCTTATGTGTGGCGGTCAGGGACGAGCGATGGTCTTTTCCTACCAAACTATTCCCCTAGGAGCATGCACGTAGTACTTGATTTTTGATGACTTCTAAATTTTTGCAATAAGTATATGAGTTATTTTGACTAATGTTGAGTCCATGGATTATACGCACTTTTACCTTTCCACCATTGCTAGCCTCTTCGGTACCGTGCATTGCCCTTTCTCACCTTGAGAGTTGGTGAAAACTTCGCCGGTGCATCCAAACCCCGTGATACCATACGCTCTATCACACATAAACCTCCTTATATCTTCCTCAAAACAGCCACCATACCTACCTATTATGGCATTTCCATAGCCATTCCGAGATATATTGCCATGCAACTTTCCACCGTTCCATTCATCATCATCATCATGACATACTTTACTTTTGTCATATTGCCATTACATGATCATGTAGTTGACATCGTATTTTTGGCAAAGCCACCATGCATTATCGTTCATACATGTCACTCTTGATTCATTGCACCATCCTGGTACACCGCCGGAGGCATTCATATAGAGTCATATCTTGTTCTAGTTTCGAGTTGTAATTCATATGTTGTAATCAATAGAAGTGTGATGATCATCATTATTAGAACATTGCCCAAAGAAAAAAAAGAAAAGAAAGAAGAAATGCCAAAAGAAAAAAAAGGAAGGCCCAAAAAAGAAAAAAAAGAAAATAAAAATAAAATAAATAAAAAGGGCAATGTTACTATCTCTTTTTCCACACTTGTGCTTCAAAGTAGCACCTTGTTCTTCATGTAGTGAGTCTCATATATTGTGCTTCAAAGTAGCACCATGTTTTTCATATAGTGAGTCTCATAAGTTGTCTTTTTGATACTAGTGGGAATTTTTCATTATAGAACTTGGCTTGTATATTCCTACGATGGGCTTCCTCAAATGCCCTAGGTCTTCGTGAGCAAGCAAGTTGGATACACACCCACTAGTTTTCTTTTGTTGAGCATTCATTTATAGCTCTAGTGCATCCGTTGCATGGCAGTCCCTACTCCTCATGTTGACATCAATTGATGGGCATCTCCATAGCCCGTTGATTATCCTCGTCAATGTGACACTTTCCTTTTTTTGTCTTCTCCACACAATCCCCATCATCATATTCTATTCCACCCATAGTGCTATATCCATCGCTCACGCTCATGTATTGCGTGAAGGTTGAAAAAGTTTGAGATTATTTAAGTATGAAACAATTGCTTGGATTGTCATCGGGGGTATAGAAGTTGGGAACATCTTTGTGTGACGAAAATGAAGCATAGCCTAACTATATGATTTTGTAGGGATGAACTTTCTTTTGCCATGTTATTTTGAGAAGACAAGATTACTTTGATTAGTATGCTTGAAGTGTTACTATTTCGTTGATCAATATGAACTTTTATTTTGAATCATTTGGATCTGAACATTCATGCCACAATAAAGAAAATTACATTACGAATCATGATAGGTAGCATTCCACATCAAAAATTCTCTTTTTATCATTTACCTACTCGAGGACGAGCAGGAATTAAGCTTGGGGATGCTTGATACGTCTCCAACGTATCTATAATTTTTGATTGTTCCATGCTATTATATTACCCCTTTTGGATGTTTATGGGCTTTATTTTACACATTTATATCATTTTTGGGACTAACCTACTAACCGGAGGCCCAGCCCATATTGCTGTTTTTTGCCTATTTTAGTATTTCGAAGAAAAGGAATATCAAATGGAGTCCAAACGGAATGAAACCTTCGGGAGCGTGATTTTTGGAAAGAACGTGATCCAGAGGACTTGTAGTGCAAGTCAAGAAGCAGCCGAGGCTCCCACGAGATAGGAGGGCGCGCCCCCCTGTCTCGTGGGCCCCTCGGGCGTCCACGACATACTTCTTCCTCCTATATAAGCCTACGTACCCGGAAAACATCCAGGGGGCAGACGAAACACAATTTCCACCACCGTAACCTTCAGTATCCGCGAGATCTCATCTTGGAGCCTTTGTCGGCACTCTGCCGGAGGGGGAATCGACCACGGGGGGCTTCTACATCAACATCCTTGCCCCTCCGATGAGTTGTGAGTAGTTTACCACAGACCTACGGATCCATAGTTATTAGCTAGATGGCTTCTTCTCTATTTTTGGATCTCAATACAATGTTCTCCCCTCTCTTGTGGAGATCTATTCGATGTAAACTCTTTTTGCGGTGTGTTTGTCGAGATCCGATGAATTGTGGGTTTATGATCAAGTTTATCTATGAATAATATTTGAATCTTCTCTGAATTCTTTTATGTATGATTGAGTTATCTTTGCAAGTCTCTTGAATTATCAGTTTGGTTTGGCCTACTAGATTGATCTTTCTTGCCATGGGAGAAGTGCTTAGCTTTGGGTTCAATCTTATGTGTCCTTACCCAAAGGATGTAAAGGGTTGCAAGGCACATATTGTATTGTGGCCATCGAGGATAACAAGATGGGGTTTATATCATATTGCTTGAGTTTATCCCTCTACATCATGTCATCTTGCTTAATGTGTTACTCTGTTCTTATGAACTTAATACTCTAGATGCAGGCAGGAGTCGGTCGATGTGTGGAGTAATAGTAGTAGATGCAGGCAGGAGTCGATCTACTTGTCACGGACGTGATGCCTATATACATGATCATGCCTAGATAATCTCATAATTATTCGCTTTTCTATCAATTTCTCGACAGTAATTTCTTCACCCGCTGTAATACTTATGCTATCTTGAGAGAAGCCACTAGTGAAACCTATGGTCCCCGGGTCTATCTCTTATCATATTTGCTTCCAATCTACTTTTATTTGCATCTTTACTTTTTGCACCTATATTATAAAATACCAAAAATATATTTATCTTATCTTACTATCTTTATTAGATCTCACTTTCGCAAGTGTCCGTGAAGGGATTGACAACCCCTTTATTGCGTTGGTTGCGAGTTCTCAGTTTGTTTGTGTAGGTGCGTGGGACTTTTGAGGAGCCTCCTACTGGATTGATACCTTGGTTCTCAAAAACTGAGGGAAATACTTACGCTACTATTGCTGCATCACCCTCTCCTCTTCGAGGAAAACCAACGCAAGCTCAAGACGTAGCAAGTACCAAGACTGGGATGACATGTAGAGAGTGAGTACTGAGTACCCCATTGGATATAGACATGTCCCCAAAGGTAAAGATGTGCAATGAATTCAAGGATTTCCTTCCCTTAGATGTCTTGCTCCCCCTGAATCTAGCATGGGATACTGGGAGAAGATAGGGAACAGAAAATCAGAGCAAAGAAAAGAAACAGAGCTAATGCAAACAATCAAATATGAACATGTCTTTCCCATCTTAAAGACATGTGACTTCTCTCCTCTTGAACACCAAGCATCTGGGGTCTTTTGAAGTGATACTTCTGTCTCCTTGTAAAAGAACTCTCTCCCCCTGAGTATTCTCTCCCCCTATAGAAATGATTAAGCTTTGATGTGATCTCTCGCTCCCCCTTTCACATCAATTTCCAAGAAGGGTTCTTCTGGATTTTTATTACAAATGGGTTTGGTCCTTGAGTCACAGAACAAAGCAGCAAGTCGAATGTGATGCTGGTAGAGGACAAGAATCATTGAGTGGAGATGGATAAAAAAGAATGTAGGAACAAGTGGCAAGATGTCTTTCCTACAGTGAAATTGGTGGCACCGAGTTGTGTGCTTCGGTTGCACCGAAAGAATTTGGTTGGACCGAAAACAACAGATGGTGTGACCGAGTTCATCACAGAGAAAACACTTGTCACCTCAGCTCACTAGTCAAGTAAGATCTCACAAGGATTTGCAAGGAATTAACTGAAAGATTTGCAAAGAATTGGATGCAGGGAATGCAGAACAAAAAAGAATCAGAAAAGAAATCTAGATGAAGGTTTTTTTTGAAAGGGGAAACAAATATGCGCCAGACAAATGCAAGAGCGCAGAAAAGAACACAAGAGAACTTCATCTAGAATTGGTCGGCGACAATGTCACCTATGTTAGAGTATATTGACTTAGGAGTTAAGTGAGATCACTTGATCATAGGTCATACTCATCATTTAAGCTCAAAATGGGGTTACCATTTTTCGTTTAAGCATTTTGATGTATTCACATCTTGTTGAGTTGCTTTGACTCATGACTTGGAGTAAAGCTTCTCTAAGATGGAATAACATACCTTGGGTGGTGGTGTTGATCATGATCATGTAGTTGAACTTTTGTGGGTTGCTCAAGGTTGATGTAGTTCATCAAGAGTTGGGAGCTCCACTTGGAATTTGAGTTCATCTACCTACATGGGTTAGTCTTGCAAGGAAGAGCACTTGTGTATCCAAAACGACAATCATAAAACTCAATATAGAATTTATCAAAGGATATGTTTGAAGGGTTTCGTGCTTCCTTGTCTTCAACCACCATTGTGTAGAGACTTGGTGATGTAGAAATTTGCTCAAGATGTGAGTGGGTTGCAATATCATAGATTTAGATTCATCCAAGTACCTACAAGGATTAGATGACATGCAAGGGTGCAAATATATCCAAGACATATAAATAGCAACATGAAAGAAATATCAAGGATTAGTCAAAGGCTCATGCCTTGCATGTATCCAAATGGAGTTCCTACTGCAAGTCTGAAGCATCAACGATGTTCAATTCACCTCTAAAATGGCAAAAGACTTTCTCATCAAGCGGTTTGGTGAATATATCCGCTAATTGCTTATCGGTGCGAACATGCTTGAGATTAATGTCCCCTTTGGCAACGTGATCTCGAATGAAATGATGACGAACTTCAATATGCTTAGTTCGAGAGTGTTGCACGTGATTGTGAGAAATCTTGATAGCACTTTCATTGTCACAAAGCAATTGAATATGTTTCACATGTATCCCATAATCCTTGAGAGTTTGGGTCATCCAAAGTAATTGAGCACAACATGAACCAGCGGCAATGTATTCCTCTTCAGCGGTGGATAAGGATACCGAGTTTTGCTTCTTGGAGGATCAAGACACAAGAGATCTACCAAGAAATTGACAAGTACCCGAAGTGGACTTTCTATCAACCTTGTCTCCGGCATAGTCCGAATCGGAGTAACCAACAAGATCGAAAGAAGACCTCTTAGGATACCAAATGCCAAAATTTGGTGTGTGTATTAAGTATCTCACTATCCTTTTCACAGCCTTAACATGACATTCTTTAGGGGCCGCTTGATATCGTGCACACATGCACACACTTAGCATAATATCGGGACGAGAGGCACATAGATATAAAAAATGAACCAATCATGGAGCGGTAAACCTTTTGATCAACCGATTCACCATCTTTGGTCAAATCAATATGTCCACTAGTAGGCATGGGTGTAGTCATACCTTTGCATTCTTCCATATTTGAAAGTGCGTTATATCGACTAGAGGGGGGGTGAATAGGCGATTTTTATGAATTTTACAAATTCTTCACTGAGGAATTTGCCTGTGAGGAAATTCCTTAGCGAAGAAATACATGCAGCGGAATAAGTACTCAGAAGTAAGCATAACAGATTACAAGCATAGTCATCATGATGAAATGAAGACAATCACAGAGTACATAAAGCGTAATCACAGGATAACACAAGATGAAGACAAACAGACTGAAGAAATTGAACTGAGGAAATTGAGAAAGTCTTCAGTCAAAGTCTTCAAACACAGATATGACAAACACTCAACACAGTAATGAGGAAATGAAAGGGTTGAGGAAATAAAACCAGTTAGGTTGGTGAAGACAATGATTTGGTAGACCAGTTCCAACTGCTGTCTCAGTTGTACGTCTGGTTGGAGCGGCTGAGTATTTAAACTCGAGGACACGCAGTCCCGGACACCCACCATCGAAAGCACGCAGCTCAGACACCAAGTCCTCACCGATTCTCCTTGAACTAAGGTCACGCAGACCTCGCCCAATCACTCGTGGTAAATCTTCAGCGACTTCCAAACCTTCACATACTTGGTCACTCGGCGATCCACAATTCCTCTTGGATGTTTCTAGACCGTGACGCCTAACCGTCTGGAAGAAGCACAGTCTTCAAAGGTAAAAAGCGTCGGATCCACGCGGGATCAATTTCTTCAGTGATGCTCAATCACTTTGGGTTTGTTGGGGTTTGGTTTTTGGGATTTTCCTCACTTTGGGTTTTTCCTCACTTGATGATTTTCGCTCAAAGTCCTCAGAGGATGGGTTGCTCTCAAATGACAAGTGTCAAGTTCTCTCGGAGCAGCCAACCAACTAGTGGTTGTGGGGGGCGGCTATTTATAGCCTCGGGAGCAGCCCGACATGATAAGACATAAATGCCCTTAAATGATATGACCGTTAGGTGGAGATATTTTGGGGACAGGTGGCCAAGAAGACAAGAACGGTCGGAAATTGGAACATCAAATTCTCGGGCTATCATGTTCCTCATCGTAGGCAATTCAAGACCGGCGAATTCCTAACTCCTCGCCGAACAAATTCTCAAGGACTGTAAGAGCTTCGCTCTCACATCAAGAAATTGACTGAACTGTATGAGATTTCCAAAGGCTTCACTCAAGGGATTGGTAGGTGAGGATTTTGAGTTGAGCATCAAATGGAAATTTCTCCTTAGTATTTCCTCGACCCCTTTAACAAAGACGGTGTTTCCTATGACTCAAGAAAGAGAAAATGAAACTACGAAAACAAAAGTCTTCACGCTTCATGTTCCTCAAATGAATACCAAGTCTTCGTAATCACACCAATTTCTTCACTTTCAAAGTCTTCGTAAAGTCTTCGAATATCAAATTCTTCATTGAAGAAATTCATTTTAGGGTCGACTTTCTCTGTAAATATCAAACTCCTCATAGACTTATAGACCTGTGTACACTTACAAACACATCAGTTACTTAACCTATAAGTCTTCAATACACCAAAATCACTAAGGGGCACTAGATGCACTTACAATCTCCCCCTTTTTGGTGATTGATGAAAATACAGGTTAAGTTTTCAACGGGGATAAATATATGAAGTGTAAATACTGATAATGAGGATTTTGATTGCAAGATATAGAAGAACTCCCCCTGAAGATGTGCATAGTGAGGAATTTGCTTTTGAGGCAATGCACATTTGAGGAAATGAATCATTGGAGATCTCCCCCTATATCTTGTAATTCATACACGCATTTAACATATAGTATGAAGAATTTGAAATGCATGATGAAATATGGTGCTTGATGTTATGCAATGTAACACACAAAGAGTATCAGAGCCCAAAGGCCAAATTGGATCAGAGCATAACAAGTATCAAAACTACTTCAAATCAGAGCAAAAGCATAATGCATCAGAAGTATCAAAGCACCATCGGGTTTAAGATTACAACTCGATCCAATAAAAGGTTTCAGAAGAACGAGAGTTGTAACTTAATAAAATATAGTATATAGACAAAAACGAGACCCGCTTGAAGACTAACTCAAATTTCTCCCCCTTTGTCATCGAATGACCAAAAGGATCGAAACTGAGGACTAACGCTCTTGAAGAATATCAGGTTGAAGACGGAGCGCCAAAGATTGTCGGGTTGTTCGTTGAGGTAGGACCAGCAGCAAAGTTGTCTTCCAAATCTTCATTTTCATCAGTATCGCGAGATGAAGAATAGGAGCTGGCCACCAAGGAAGGAACTTTGACCTTCTTGAATTTCTTCGGAGGAGGTGCAGACCAGTCAAATTCTTCCTTGAGTCCCATTGATTGCAGTTCTTCTTCATTGTATACATGTGAAAGAACAGCCCAGGTGCGCTTGAAGGTTTCATGAAGATAGTAGTGGTTTTTCTTCACTGCATTGTGAGTAGAGGTCATGTTGTAAAGAATAGTGCCAAACTGACGTTTGACCCACTTGTGATTGCGATCAACCTTCTGATGAAGACTGAGGAGTAACTCACGATCAGTCATCACTCTGGGAGCAGTTGCTTGAGGACTTTGCTTAACTGAGGTATTTGCTGCTGAGTCATGGGTGGCAGAGTCATCATTGGTGGAGTAAGATGTCTGCTTATGCTAACTGTCCATCCAATGGACGAATGCCTTCATCTATCACAGCAGTAGCCTTTCCCTTTTCATCAACTGAGGCAATTGGCCGTTTGAGGACTTCAATAGGGGGCAGGTAGCTGCAGTGGTTCAAAGTGTCAGCCTTGTAATTCAGTGAAGATCTTGACCTGATGAATCTCATAATCCAAGGTGCATAAGGCTTCAGCTCAAAAGGTGACATGGCAATGTTAGCCAGAGTCCTCATGAAGAAATCATGGAAATTGACGGGAACGCCATGGATGATGTTGAAAAGCATATTCTTCATGATGCCAACGACTTCTTCATCATTCGAGTCGTGGCCCTTGATAGGACTCATAGTCTTCGACAAAATTCGATAGACTGTTCGAGGCACATAGAGCAATTCCTTGACGAGGAATTTGGTCCTTGAGCTTGCCTTGGTTTCAATGGCTTCATCAACACTTGCATATAGTGATTTGAAAGTTCTTTTCTTCATAGATGCGACGTGCACCGCCAACTGGAGGACTGAGTGGAAGGGCACGGCAATTCATCGGCTGGTGCCTTGTAGTGGGTGTTTTCGGTCATCCAATCCAAGACCCATGAAGTCACGTCTTCAGCGCCTCCGTGATGTGAAGTGTTGCATAGAACTCAAGAATTAGCTCTTCATTCCAATCACATATATCGCTGCAAAAGTTGAGAAGACCTGCATCGTGAAGAACACTTAGGACGGGCTCAAAGCCAGCAGCGACTCCATATCCACATGAGGAATATGAGCATGATCAAGATTTTGTCCTTGTTGAAAAGCACCGAGGAATAGAAGTTTGCTTGATCGGCAGTCCGTAAGCGCCTCTTCCTAATCCGAGCAGAGTCATAAGGATTGTATTCGATGAAGAACACATGCTCAAAGAAAGAAATCTTCAGCCTTGAACTTTGTTTGGTCGAGAACGGATTCTTCTGTTTTGGCAGAGGGGTGTCAGCCAATTGCATCACCACCTCTGGAATGGTAAGTGCAGGTTCTTCAGCTTGAGGAAATTCTTGATCCTCAACTTGTGCAGTCTGAGGAATTTCAGCAGCAGCAGCAGTTTCATCGCTTAGTGGCTGGAATTTCTTCGTGCATGTGACTCGTGGGTTGATTTTCTTGAGTCGATCTGGACACTGCAGTGTGGGAGTGAGGAACTTGTTGAAGGGTGAAGAGCGGAGTATTGGGATGTTGATTTTCCCAAAAATCATCATTGATTACTGGAGTGGTGCATCCAATGTCCACATCTTCATTTTCAATTTCCTCACCACCATCTTGAGGAATTTCTTGGTCTGATGAGGGAATGACTGGGGTTGAAGGGACAGCTTCCACTTCAATTTCCTCATCAATTTTCTCGCATGAGCAGGAGATTGATGTTCTTCATCGATCCGTCGGCACTTCATATTCTTCTCCAAAAGGAACCACTTCCTTTGAAGGTATGGAGGAAATAGGAATAGCATCAATCGGGTTTTCAACGGAGCTGGTCATAGGCTTCAATTTCTTCGCAGTCGAAGAATCTGACGCAGCTGATGCTTTTCTCTTCTTCACAGCAGCTCGCTCGCAGCCTTGGTTTTCTTCACATCCAAAGCAGATGGAAGAATTGAAACTGGGGTTGGTGCAGGAGGAGCCGAGGAATTTGGAGCAGTTTCTTCAGAGCAACCGATGCAGTTCCCTGTCTTGAGCAATTTCTTCAGCGCACCACTAGTGGGTGCCCGGCAGTTTCTTCAATGGCTGGAATTTCTTCATCAGCCCTGGATTCAACATTTTTTCAGCAGAAGCTGAGCAGAGGCTTCACTGAGGATTTTCACGTTGCACAGGTGCAGCAACAGTGGTGATTCTCTTCGTCAGATCAACGAATCTGGTTTTGACTCCTTTCCACTCAGCATAGAATGAATCAAAGTTCTTGCTGAGGTTCTGAATTTCAGTTTGGGCTTGAAGAAGTTCCTCAGGTGTCATCTTGACGACATTTTTCTTCAGAAACCTCTCCTTCTTATATTGAGCCTTCTTGATTTCCTTTGCCTTCTCGAACTTCCATTTTTCTTCAGCGATGAAATGAGTCAACGCATGACTTTGACCAGGTGTCAAAGGAAGATCAGGCAGAGGGGTATTTGGATCGTTGTGCCAGAGGTCGATGAAATCGAGGACTTTCTTTGGGTCCAAAAGAAGTGGCACAGCTGTTCCCTTGGCTCTTGCGGCTCTAGCTTGACGGTCTCTGATGATTTCTTCAAGTTCTTCATCAGATGCCTCATCATCAGATGGCACGTGGACTACAAGCTGTTTCTTCCTTGGACTAGGCCGAGGACCACGTCCAGCTGTAGCTTTTGTCTTCAGCAGCGTCGGGCCAGATGAAGAATTGAAAGCAGCTGAGGAATTTGCAGAGGTGCCTGAGGCAATTGAAAATCCAGCAGTCTTTTGACAGGTGGCCAGGTGCACTGGAACTGAAGGCTTGGACGGAGCAGCTGAGGACTTTGATGGAACAGCAGCAGTGTGAGGAATTTGCTGCTGAGGAATTTGCCTTGAGGGAGCTGCTGAGGAACTTGGCCGTGAGGGCACAGATGATGAAGTACTTGGCTTGTTAGCAGACTTCTTTTGCATTGATTTCCTCGGCTTGACCGAGACCTCAGTGGCAGCAGCAGCGGCAGAATCCTCATTGAATTTCTTCACCGCTTCCTTTGCTTGCTTAGCCAACTTAGCTTGGCGTTTAGCCCATTCATCAGGAAAGTCCTCACCGCGTTTGACGCTAGTGGGATCAGCTATTTGGCCTGGTGCCAAAGGAGCTCTTGGGCATGGAGGATTTAACGCGAATTTCTTCATGTACTTAGGTGTAACATAGCGGTATTCCTTCCATTCCGTGCCCATCTCCGCTCAATTTTCTGAATGCGCACCTTGCGTTGGTTTTGCTTTCCTCATCCGTGTGCAATAGTCAGCATAAATTTCTTCAGGGATTTGAATGCTGTCATGACCTCAGGTTTCTTTCCTCCCTTCTGCGGCTTCTTGCCATCTGCCATTTTCTTCAGGTGAGGAAATTGAACAATTGAGTTCTCTGAAGAAGTGTGCAGTTTTTCTTCGAGGAACGCTGCAAATGAGTTAAGTTGATGAGAACCTAGGGATTCAGCAGCAGACATTTGTACCTGTGAACAGAGTATAGGTGCGAGGAATTTGAAGAGGTCATATGCGTTCTCAGAGGGTTTTAAAAAAGTTTGAGGATTTTGACCAGATGAGCCTTGAAGAATTTCAATAAGCGTTCTTTATCTTAGGTTCCAGAGTTGTATAGATCGAAGATCCACACAATTGAGGAATCTTGAAGAAAATCATAGCTTAGAGAAATGAGTCAAGAGATCTGAGGTGTTCATATGTGTGAGGAATTTGAAATAAACACCTTTGAGGAATTTGAAGAAAATTTGAGAATCAAAGCGAGTAAATAAAAGTAACTTTTAATTTACTCAAGTGAAGAACACGATTTAACTGAGATGAACAGTTTAGAAGTTCGTCTGTTCAGATCTTCTCCGCCCTAACTTGGCAGAGGAAATCAGCTACGGCGACGGCGGAGTGAAGAAATTCCACGGTCGGCGCGAGTACGCCGGCGAAGAGGTCAAGGCGGTGAAGCTTTTCCTCACCGCGACGATGGAGAGCGGCGGCGCTTAGGGTTTCGAGGAGCTCGGCGGAGAGAGATCGAGCGAGGTAAAAGAGTGAGGAAGGGAGAGAGGGGTATTTATAGCCACGGTGAAAAACGGCTCGTCCGAAGAATTAGGACGAACGTGCCCCTGACCGCTTCCCTTCTCACGACATGTGTCACCCACTGAACAGTGTAGTGGAGATCGTGTGCGATCGTGGGTGGATATAATAATGCATCGTGGGATGCGGAACGATTTGAGCGGTAAAATCGTAGTTTGGATAAGATTCGTTTTAAAAGTTCCGTTCGCAATTTCTTCAGCTGTCAAGGACACAGTGAAGAATTTGAACGAGTTTCAAAGTAGAACGCACATGAAGAATTTGTGAATGGATTTGGTTGAGTATAGCATAGAGGGGAAAGGGTCCGATCACATTCACTTAGCAGAAGAAGTGACTTGAAGAAATAGCCATAAGTGAATGCTGTAGAGGACATAAATCCATATATATATATAGTCAATGAAGAAAGACGACGGAAACAGTGAAGAATTTGCAAAGTTGAAGAATTTGAAAAACTGAAGAATTTGAAAAAACTGAAGAATTTCAAAAACTGAAGAATTTCAAAGACTGAGGAAAAACTCAATTTGAAGATTTTCAACTTTGGTGGTGGCGTGTCCCACAGATAAGAATGATGATTTCAGACACCGCGTACAATTGTCGAGGGTTCGAGAATCAAATTCTTCATTAATTTCTTCACACTTAGAGTGTTATTCTTCATTGATTGAAGAAAAACGTTTCTTCATGTGTTGCACATCTAAGTCATCAATTTTGCATAAGTGTTAGGATGTGTGTCCTTTTCAAAGAACATTCGAAGATTCCAAGATATTTAGCTCACACCGCAACTTGCTAATCTCTTCTCATCCAAGGGCTTAGTGAAGATATCAGCTAGCTGTTCTTCAGTCTTCACATGCTCGATGGAGATGTCGCCCTTCAACACATGATCACGAAGAAAATGATGACGAATTTGAATGTGCTTTGTCTTCGAGTGCTGAACTGGGTTGTGAGCAATCTTGATGGCACTCTCATTGTCACAGTAGAGAGGCACATTCTTCACGTTGATGCCGTAGTCCTTGAGGGTTTGCTTCATCCATAGCAATTGAGCACAACACGAGCCAGCAGCAATGTATTCAGCTTCCGTAGTGGACAGTGATACACAATTCTGTTTCTTCGAGGACCAACAGACCAAAGATCGTCCGAGGAAATGACAAGTACCAGATGTTGACTTGCGATCCACACGATCACCAGCATAGTCAGAGTCAGAATATCCAATGAGATCAAAAGTAGAGCCCTTGGGGTACCATAATCCTAGTGTTGGTGTGTGAGCTAGATATCAAGAATATGCTTCACAGCCTTATGGTGTGATTCCTTGGTGTAGCTTGAAATCGGGCACACATGCAAACACTAAGCATTATATCTGGCCTAGATGCACATAAGTACAATAAGGAACCAATCATGGAGCGGTATACCTTGTGATCAAGTCAATACCATTTTCATCGAAGGCATAGATGGCCATTTGTGGGCATAGGAATTTTGACGCCTTTGCAATCTTGCATGCGAATTTCTTGAGGACATCTTTGAGGTATTTCTCTGAGATATGAATATGCCATTGTGTTGTTGATTTAATTTGAAGACCTAAGAAGAATTTCAACTCTCCCATCATAGACATTTGATATTCTTCACTCATCATATAGGCAAATTCATCACTATAACGTTGGTCAAGACAGCCAAAGATAATATCATCAACATATATTTGGCACACAAATAGTTCACCATCATATGATTTAGTAAAGAGAGTAGGGTCGAGTGAACTGGTGTGAAGCCATTCTTCACGAAGAATTCCTTCAATGTATCATACCACGCCGAGGGGCTTGCTTGAGGCCATAGAGAGCCTTATTTAGTCTCAAGACTTTGTCGATTCTTTGGATCTTCAAAACCTGGGGTTGAGCAACATATACTTCTTCCTCAAGCTTACCATTGAGGAATGCACTTTTCACATCCATTTGATATAAAGTGATATTGTGATGGTTAGCATAGGCGAGTAATATGCGAATAGACTCAAGTCTAGCGACAGGTGCAAAAGTTTCATCGAAATCAATTCCTTCAACCTGCGTGTAGCCTTGAGCTACTAGTCGTGCCTTGTTCCTCACCACAAGACCATTTTCATCTTGCTTGTTGCGGTAGATCCACTTTGTGCCAATGATATTATGCTTGCGAGGATCTGGACGTTTGACCAGTTCCTGACGTTGTTGAGCTCGAATCGATGCAATTCTTCTTGCATGGCCTGAATCCACTCCGGCTCGAAATGCTTCATCTACCTTAGTGGGCTCTGTGATAGAGACAAAAGCATAGTGCCCACAAAAGTTAGATAAATGTGAAGCTTTTGAGCGAGTGAGAAGACTGGCGCTTCAATGTCATCGATGATCTTGTCAACTTGCACTTCTTTTGCAACGCGAGGATGAGCTGGTTGTCTTCGAGGAATTTGATCATTTTCCTCAAGACCATTTTCTTCAGATTATCTTCATCAGCTCGACGTTCTTGGCGTCTGAGGATGAATTCTTCAGCAGTTTCTTCAAGAGGAATGACATCCTCGGTTGCCTTGAACCTGATGGAATCCTCGGTGCTGGTTCGTCTAACATGAAGGTAGGTGCTCTCTTTGCGAGCCATTAGTTTCATCGAACCGCACATCTAAGGTCAACAATCTTGTGAAGTGCGATGTTGAAGACTCAGAGGTGTGCGAGTCCTTTCCGTAACCAAGCATAAAACCTTCATGTGCTTTGGTGCAAATTTAGAGTGGTGGTGAGGATCTCTAATCCAGCATTTAGCATCAAGACTTTGAAATAACTTACATTGGGTTTCTTGTCGGTGAGGAGTTCATAGGCAGTCTTCTTGAAGAATTTGTGAAGATATACTGTTGATGATGTGGCACGCAGTGTCAATTGCTTCAATCCGAAACGACTAGGCGCTTTGTATTCATCAAGCATAGTGCGAGCCATCTCAACAAGAGTTCTGTTCTTGCGCCCACGACGCCATTTTGCCGAGGAGTATAGGGAGCAGATAACTCATGAGTAATACCAAGTTCATCAAGATAGTCATCAAGACCGAATTCTTGAACTCAGTTCCATTGTCACTTCTGATGTGCTTGATCTTCACACCAAAGTTGGTTGAAGCCCTCGAGGAAAATTGTTTGAAGATTTCCTGCACTTGATTTTTGAAAGTAACAATGTGTACCCATGTGTAGCGAGAGTAATCATCAACAATAACGAAGCCATAAAGAGATGCATCATTAGTGACACTGAGTAATGATTGGGACCAAAGAGGTCCATGTGAAGCAATTCAAGGACGAGTAGTGGTCATGATAGTCTTACTGGATGCTTGGCCTTGGTCATTTTTCCAGCTTCACAGGCTCCGCACAAGTGATCCTTGAGGAATTTGACATTCTCAATGCCAATGACATGCTTCTTCTTCGCAAGCGTGTGCAAATTCCTCATGCCTGCGTGACCAAGTCGTCGATGCCATAGCCAGCCTTCTGAAGCTTTTGCAAGTAGACACATGGCTGGTTGTGGTCCTGTGGAAAAATCAACAATATACAAGTCTCCTCTCCTAAAGCCTTCGAAGACTTTGGAATTGTCAGCTTCCATAATCACAACACAACGATACTTGCCAAAGATAACTACCATATCGAGATCACAAAGCATTGAGACTGACATGAGGTTATATCCTAAAGACTCAACAAGCATGACTTTGTCCATGTGCATGTCCTTAGAGATAGCAACCTTACCAAGTCCCAATACCTGACTTTTGCCTTTGTCAGCAAAGATGATATGCTTCAGATGTGACGGTGATAGGGGAGCATCCATCAATAGATTCTTGTCACCAGTCATGTGATTTGTACATCCACTATCGAGAACCCACTCGGTGGCTTTGGGTTGATCATCCTGCAGATGAATTAGTATAACTTACGATCTCATATACTTCATCAGTGAAGAATATGATATCAAGTTCATCGGATGAATTTCATCAGTTAGTATTTAGATAAGCAGTATGAGGACGTGTGAAATGAAAGTTCATTTCATCATGATTAGCCTGCGTCCTTTCAGGCAATTTGTCAGGCCCCCAGCAAATTCTTCAGACGTTGAGGCACGCCCGAGACCTGACCCTGCAGAAGAGATTAGTTCTTTTTCTTCACCACCCACATCTGAAGGGGTGGCAAAGAGTTCATCATTCTGCGAGCATCATACGAGAATGGTGGCATAGAGGCCAAACCATTTCGTTTCACATAAGAGGGGTTAGGGTAAGCATATGAATAAGCAGAGAAATTCTTCGAGGACTTATGAACATAATGGTTTGAAGAATAATGCACATATTCATAGCCCTTTGCCCTACCCTGCGAAACAGAGTTATTAGCACGATGATAATCATATGAGGACTTTGATCCTTTTGAGGAATTTGATCCACGTGAGGAATTTGGTCCATATGAGGACTTGGATCCATATGAAGAATTTGGTCCATATGAAGAATTTGATCTGGGGTTCCTTTTCTTCACAGATGGTGTCATGAGGACATTCACCTGAAGACTTTCAAGGCACTTCTTGGGAACCCAGATTTTCTTCATAGGGGGACCGTTCCTGCAGTTAGTGCCAACATATCTAGCAAATACTTCACCATTCTGATTTTTGAACAGTTTATAGTTTGAGTCAAATGACTCATCATCAGAATGAGAAAATTCACATGTAAAACCAGATAAGGTAGATGGATCAACTGGAGGTCCCTTTGCAGCAACCCATGAGGTTTTGGGATACTGCTCAGGCTTCCAATACGTTCCATCGGCATTTAATTTCCTCTCAAATGCGATACCCTCTTTCCTAGGGTTTCTGTTGAGGATTTGCTTTTTAAGCACATCACAAAGAGTCTGATGCCCTTTGAGGCTTTTGTACATGCCTGTCATGTACAATTCCTTCAACCCTGCATCGTCAAGTGATACTAGCAATGTCCTCGATGAGGAATTAGTGATAGCAGAGGCAGGTGAAGAATTTGTAACAGTTGAAGCATTTGAACATTCAGTGAAGAATTAGCGATTCACGCTCAATGCACTTTAAGCATGGAGGAACAAATTCTTCTTGTGAAGCGCTGATTTGTTGAGCAAGTAATGAATCGCGCTCCTTCAAGATCTTCATAACTCGCTCTTAGCTTCTCAAGATCTTGCTTTCTTTGAAGAAATTCATAAGAAAGTTTCTCATGATCGATAAGAGAGTGTTATGATGACCTTGAAGGCTGTCAAGCCTAGACCTGAACTTTTCAAGATTTCCAATCAGGGCTTGAGTGCGATCCATTTCTTCACCTAACATATCATCACTCTTATCTAGCATGTTTTGAACCTTTTCAAAAGCCCTTTGTTGTTTTATAGCAATCTTAGCAAGTTTAGAGTAGCTGGGCTTGAGATCCTCATCGATTCATTTTCACCGGATTCGAGGAGGTGTAATTGAGTACCTTGGCACCTTTTGCCATGAAGCAATAGGTGGGAGCGTAGTCATCATTTTCCTCATCGGGTTTGTCGGTGAGTCAGTTTCTTCAGCATTGAAGATGGACTTGCTAACATAGGCAGTAGCAAGAGCCGACTAGCTGCACCAGATTCGGATTCTTCGACTCTTCCTCTTCCTCATTTTCCTCGATTCAGCTTCAGAGTCCATTTCCTTGCCAATGAATGCCCGAGCCTTTTTGGAGCTGCTCTTCTTGTGAGAAGAAGGCTTTGAGGATTTTGATGATGAAGATTTTGATGATTTCTTCTTCTTCTTCACGCCATCGTAACCGTAATCCTTGTGTTTCTTCTTCTTCAATTCCTTTTCCCACCGAGGACAATCTTGGATATAGTGACCAGGTTTCTTGCATTTGTGGCAAAGTCTTCGCTTATAGTCACTAGATGAGGAATCACCGCTTCTTGAGGATTTTCCAAAACGACCACGCCTTGTGAATTTCTGAATTTCTTCACGAGCAGTGCTAGCTCTCGCCAAATTCTTCAGATCTCCAAGGCTACTACCAGATTCTTCACTCTCGATTCAGATTCAGCCTTGGCCTTGAGGCACGTGTTCTTCCATAGCCGTAACCATAGAGATCTCTTTCAAGAAGCTGGAACTCGTGAGTATTTAGCCTTCGAGGATATCAGCAGGATCAAGAGACTTGTAGTCAGCTCGTTCTTGTATCATCGGCAGAGTGTCAAATGAGGAATCAAGCGATCTTAGTAATTTCTTCACCACCTCATGGTCGGTGATGTCGGTGGCACCCAAAGTGCTTGAAGCTCATTTGAGATGTCGGTGAGGCGATCAAGGTTTGTTGAACATTTTCGTTGTCGAGTCTTTTGAAGCGGTTGAAGAGATTCCAAGAACATCAACTCGAGAGTCACGCTGAGTTGAAACACCTTCATTTACTTTGGACAGCCTGTCCCAAATGAGTTTGGCAGATTCCAAAGCACTCACTCTTCCATATTGACCTTTGCTCGATGGCCACATATGATATTCTTTGCTTGAGAATCGAGTTGCTTCAATCTCTTCACATCAGCATCATTCGAGAGGGTGTGGTGAGGAAACACCTTTTGTCACAACATACCGTAGATCGTTGTCAATTGCTTCAAGATGCATTCGCATTTTGTTCTTCCGAGAGGGGTAGTCCGTCCCATCGAAGGTAGGACACCCTGCTGAGACCTTGATCATACCTGCGGTCGACATAACTAAAACTCCAGGTGGTTAAACCAAAATCACACAGAACAAGGGAGTACCTTGCTCTGATACCAATTGAAAGTGCGTTATATCGACTAGAGGGGGGGTGAATAGGCGATTTTTATGAATTTTACAAATTCTTCACTGAGGAATTTGCCTGTGAGGAAATTCCTTAGCGAAGAAATACATGCAGCGGAATAAGTACTCAGAAGTAAGCATAACAGATTACAAGCATAGTCATCATGATGAAATGAAGACAATCACAGAGTACAGAAAGCGTAATCACAGGATAACACAAGATGAAGACAAACAGATCAAGAAATTGAACCGAGGAAATTGAGAAAGTCTTGACCAAAGTCTTCAAACACAGATATGACAAACACTCAACACAAGAATGAGGAAATGAAAGGGTTGAGGAAATAAAACCAGTTAGGTTGGTGAAGACAATGATTTGGTAGACCAGTTCCAACTGCTGTCTCGCTTGTACGTCTGGTTGGAGCGGCTGAGTATTTAAACTCGAGGACACGCAGTCCGGACACCCACCATCGAAAGCACGCAGCTCAGACACCAAGTCCTCACCGTATTCTCCTTGAACTAAGGTCACGCAGACCTCGTCCAATCACTCGTGGTAAGTCTTCAGCGACTTCCAAACCTTCACATACTTGGTCACTCGGCGATCCACAATTCCTCTTGGATGCTCTAGACCGTGACGCCTAACCGTCTGGAAGAAGCACAGTCTTCAAAGGTAAAAGCGCCGGATCCACGCGGGATCAATTTCTTGATGATGCTCAATCACTTTGGGTTTGTTGGGGTTTGGTTTTGGGATTTTCCTCACTTTGGGTTTTCCTCACTTGATGATTTTCGCCAAAGTCCTCGGAGGATGGGTTGCTCTCAAATGACAAGTGTCAAGTTCTTCGAGCAGCCAACCAACTAGTGGTTGTGGGGCGGCTATTTATAGCCTCGAGCAGCCCGACATGATAAGACATAAATGCCCTTAAATGATATGACCGTTAGGTGGAGATATTTTGGGGACAGGTGGCCAAGAAGACAAAGAACGGTCGGAAATTGGAACATCAAATTCCTCGGGGCTATCATGTTCCTCATGTGTAGGCAATTCAGACCGGCGAATTCCTAACTCCTCGATCGAACAAATTCCTCAAGGACTGTAAGAGCTTCGTCTCTCACATCAAGAAATTGACTGAACTGTATGAGATTTCCAAAGGCTTCACTCGAAGGGATTGGTAGGTGAGGATTTTGAGTTGAGCATCAAATGGAAATTTCTCCTTAGTATTTCCTCGACCCCCTTTAACAGTACGGTGTTTCCTATGACTCAAGAAAGAGAAAATGAAACTACGAAAACAAAAGTCTTCACGCTTCATGTTCCTCAAATGAATACCAAGTCTTCAGAATCACACCAATTTCTTCACTTTCAAAGTCTTCAGAAAGTCTTCAGAATATCAAATTCTTCAGCTGAAGAAATTCATTTTTAGGGGTCGACTTTCTCTGTAAATATCAAACTCCTCATAGACTTATAGACCTGTGTACACTTACAAACACATCAGTTACTTAACCTATAAGTCTTCAATACACCAAAATCACTAAGGGGCACTAGATGCACTTACAATATTGAACTTCTTGAATAAGTCCTTGGTGTACTTTGTTTGAGAGACAAAGGTACCTTCCTTAGTTTGCTTGATTTGCAAGCCGAGAAAGAATTTGAGTTCACTCATCATAGACATCTCAAACTTCTCCGACATTAGCTTTCCAAACTTCTCACTAAAGTGAGGGTTAGTCGAACCAAATATAATATCATCAACATAGATTTGGCACACAAATAGTTCTCCATTAACCCTTTTAGTAAAAAGAGTAGAATCAATTTTTCCAATTTCAAAGCCTTTTTCAATAAGGAACTTGGTCAAGCATTTATACCACGCTCTAGGAGCTTGTTTGAGCTTTGTGAAGTTTGTAAACATGATTAGGTTTCTTAGGATTGACAAAGCCGGGAGGTTGCTTAACATAAACTTCCTCCTCTATTTCACCATTTAGAAAAGCACTTTTAGTGTCCATTTGGTACAAGGTGATATCATGGTGATTAGCATAGGCAAGTAAGATGCGAATGGACTCAAGTCTAGCAACGGGGGCATATGTCTCACCATAGTCCATACCTTCGACTTGAGTGTAGCCTTGGGCGACGAGACGTGCTTTGTTGTGAACTACTTGTCCATCTTCATCTTACTTGTTGCAAAACACCCATTTGGTACCAATGATGTTGTGGTTGTTGTCGGGCTTCTCAACCAATGTCCAAACTTGATTTCTCTCAAAGTTGTGTAGCTCTTCATGCATGGCATTTATCCAATCTGGATCTTAAAATGCTTCTTCAACTTTCATAGGTTCAATGCTAGAGATGAATGAATAATGTTCACAAAATTTAGCCAAAGGAGTTTTAGAGCGAGTGATTCTCCCTGTTTGGATATCATTGTAGGTTTGCTCGACGGGATGGTCTTTGGCGACTCTTGCTCGAACTCGTGGAAGCTTTTGCTTGGATCTGGGTGGAACATCTTCTTCATCTTGTTCTTCTTCATTGTTGACGTTGTCGTTCTCTTGTCGTGGTGGAGAAGGAGGTTGTTGATGTTCATCTTGGTGTACTTCCTCGTTTTCTTAGTCTTGGTGTGTCCCACTTGTGGATGCTTCCGTACCAACTCTTGGTTCACCTTGTCGTGAGGTGGAAGCTTCCACTTGGATGGACGAGGTACTCTCCTTCACCTCCATTGGACGAATCTTGCCAATAGACAAGTCTTGGATTGCTTCCGAAGGGTCTTTGTCTCCTACATCAATTGGCAATTGCTCTACTTGCGAGCCGTTAGATTCATCAAACTTCACATCTACCGTCTCTTCAACCTTTCGGGTGAAATTATTGTAGACACGGTAAGTGTGAGAGTTTGAGCCATAACCAAGTACGAAACCTTCATGAGATTTAGGAGCAAATTTAGAACGACGACGCTTATCAAGAATGTAGCACTTTGAGCCGAATACTCGAAAGTATCCAACTTGGGGTTTGTTACCGGTGAGGAGCTCGTATGCCATTTTGCCGAGTAGCTTGTGAAGATACAAGCGATTTGTTGCATGACAAGCTGTCTCAACCGCTTTCGCCCAAAAGTGCTTCGGCTTCCTGTACTCATCAAGCATCGTTCTCGCCATTTCGATGAGCATCCGGTTCTTCCTCTCAACAACTCCATTTTGTTGAGGTGTGTACGTAGCCGAGAACTCATGTGAAATCCCTTGTTCATCAAGAAAGGTGTCCACATTTGCGTTCTTGAACTCCATTCTGTTGTCGCTGCGAACCTTCTTGATCTTCACTTCAAATTGATTTTGGGCCTTCCTAGCGAAGTTTTTGAAGATCTTTTGGACCTGCAATTTATCATCGAGAAAGAACACCCACGTAAATCTTGAAAAATCATCAACTATAACTAGACCAAAAGAATTTCCACCGAGACTTTTGTAAGCGTTGGGACCGGAAAGATCCATGTGAAGTAGCTCGAGCGGCCTCCTTGTGGTCATGATGTTCTCCACGGGATGCCTTCCTCCAACCTGTTTACCTGCTTGACAAGCGCTGCAAAGTCTATCCTTATCAAATATGACATCGTTAACACCGAGGATATGATTACCTTTAATAAGGTTGTCAAGGTTTCGCATGCCCACATGACCTAACCGTCTATGCCACAACCAGCCTTTAGAGGATTTAGTAATTAAGCAAGTTCTAGGTTGAGCCTTTTTAGTGAAATCAACAATGTATAGATCACCTCTACGTATACCGGTAAAGACCATTTTATGATTGTCACCTCAAAACACTTGGCAATCTACTTCAGTAAATTGGACATTGAAACCGAAATCAGTAAGTCTAGATACTGAAAGTAAATTGTACCCAAGAGATTCAACGAGCATGAAATTTTGTATGGAGCTATCATGTGAGATGGCCACCTTACCGAGGCCAACCACCTTACCCTTTGAGTTGTCACCAAAAGTGACATACTTTCGAGGGCCGTCGTTTTCAGCAAGCTCACGAAACATATCTTTATCTCCGGCCATGTGATCGGTACATCCACTATCAAGAACCCATTCCTTTCCTCCTGCCATGTATCCCCGAAGATTTGCCATAAGACCAAACTGTCTCATTGCATCATCAAGATCAAAGTCACTATCATCATCCTCATCATAGTATCCATGTTCAACATCGTCTCGTGATGGATCAATTCCTAGAGAGGGTGATTCATTAGAATGAGTTTGACAATGATCTTCTTTATGAATTCTAATAGCTTCGGAAATAATATTGCTAATAATTCCAACATCTTCTTTGGCACGCATAAGATTTGTAAGCTCAAATAGACAATCACCAAACTTAGGATCATTGGAATTCATCTTACTCAAGGCAATAGACTTATGGAGAATTTCATCTAGATTTTGCATGGAATAATTTGGAAAACGTTCCTCAAGAAATTTCCATATGGTGTAGGCACACTTAAGAGTAGGCAAGCAACCTATCAAGTTTCTAGGCAAACCTCTAGTGATAAGATCAACAGTTCTAAGATTGCGAATCATGTCAATTGACTCATCAATGGTAGGATGCATAGGATCAACATGAGGTGCACAAGGGCTAGTAATGTACTTGTTCAAATGATATTCATTGAAAATCACAAGCATCTCATTTTTCCACTCATGAAAATACTCTCCATCAAGTATAGGCACTCTATGTCTAAGACTCCCCAAAGTAGACTCATCCATCTTCCTCCAATAGTGATTAAACCAAAGCAATGGAGACCAAAGCTCTAATACCAATTGAAAGGATCGAGACGAGGTGTCTAGAGGGGGGTGAATAGACTCTAAGTAAGAAAAGTTGCAGTTTTTAATCTCTTTAAGTTGAAGTGGAGTTTTGGCACAATTTTTAACATTCACAATAGATATCAAGCAAGCATGACAAGAGTATATGAGCATGCAACTTGAAAGAATCTAAAGGGATGGGATTGGAGTGTGCAAACGCTGGAGACACGGAGATTTTTTATCCGTGGTTCCGATAGGTGGTGCTATCGTACATCCATGTTGATGGAGACTTCAACCCACGAAGGGTAACAGTTGCGCGAGTCCACGGAGGGCTCCACCCACGAAGGGTCCACGAAGAAGCAACCTTGTCTATCCCATCATGGCCGTCGCCCACGAAGGACTTGCCTCACTCGGGTAGATCTTCACGAAGTAGGCGATATCCTTCCCTTAGAAACCCCTTGGTTCAACTCCACAATCTTGACGGAGGCTCCCAAGTGACACCTAGCCAATCTAGGAGACACCACTCTCCAAGAGGTAACAAATGGTGTGTTGATGATGAACTCCTTGATCTTGTGCTTCAAATGATAGTCTCCCCAACACTCAACTCTCTCTCCAGGACTTGGATTTGGTGGAAAGAATATTTGAGTGGAAAGAAACTTGGGGAAGGCTAGAGATCAAGATTTATGTGGTAGGAATGGAATATCTTGACCTCAATACAAGTGTAGGTGGTTCTCTCTCAGAAAATGTATGTTGGAAGTGTAGGCATGTTCTGATGGCTCTCTTCACGAATGAAGAGTGGGTGGAGGGCTATATATAGCCTCCACACAAAATCTAACCGTTACACACAATTTACCAAACTCGGTGGGACCGAATCGTGAAACTTGGTCAGACCGATTTAGTTCATAATGTGACCGTTAGGCATTTCGGTGGGACTGATATGATCAACTCAGTAGGACCGATGTGATAGGGTTAGGGTAAAGCCTCAACTCGGTTTGACCGATTACACAAACTCGGTGGGACCAATTTGGGTAATAAGAAAAATAGAGAGTTGGCCAGGCAAACTCGGTGGGACCGATTGCATACCTCGGTGGGACCGAAATTATTGTAACAGGCAACAGAGAGTTTGCAAGCCCATCTCGGTGAGACCGAGATCCCTTCAGTGAGACCGACTTGATTAGGGTTTCTGGCAGTGGCTATGTCAATGAACTCGGTGGCGCCGGATAGAAAGATTTGGTGGGGCCGAGTTTGACTTTTGGTTTGCGACATATGTGGATGTGAGAAAGTGGCTGAGGGCTTTGGAGCATATCACTAAGCACTTTGAGCAAGCAAGCCACTAAGCAACACCTCATCCCCTCTTAATAGTATTGGCTTTCCTATGGACTCAATGTGATCTTGGATCACTAAAAGTAAAATGTAGAGTCTTGTGCTTTGAGCTTGAGCCAATCCTTTGTCCTTAGCATCTTGAAGGGGTTCCACATCCTCTAGTTCACGCCACTCCATTGTTGAACTTATCTGAAACATACTAGGTAAGAGTATTAGTCCAACAAGAGATATGTTGACATTAATTACCAAAATCACCCAGGGAGCACTTGTGCTTTCACCCGTTGTATGTGAACGTAGAGCTTATCACACCCGATCATCACATGGTGTCTTGGCACGACAAACTGTAGCAAGGGTGCATACTCAGGGAGAACACTTATACCTTGAAATTTAGTGAGGGATCGTCTTATGATGCTACCTTCGTACTAAGAAAAATAAGACGCATAAAAGATAAACATCACATGCAATCAAAAAATATGTGACATGATATGGCCATCATCATCTTGTGCCTTTGATCTCCATCTCCAAAGCACCGTCATGATCTCCATCGTCACCGGCTTGACACCTTGATCTCCATCGTAGCATCATTGTCGTCTCGCCAACTATTGCTACTACGACTATCGCTACCGCTTAGTGATAATGTAAAGCAATTACATGGCGATTGCATTTCATAAAATAAAGCGACAACCATATGGCTCCTGTCAGTTGCTGATAACTCTATTACAAAACATGATCATCTCATACAACAATTTATATCTCATCATGTCTTGACCATATCACATCACAAAAAGCCCTGCAAAAACAAGTTAGACGTCCTCTACTTTGTTGTTGCAAGTTTTACATGGCTGCTACAGGCTTCTAGCAAGAACCGTTCTTACCTACGCATCAAAACCACAACGATTTTTCGTCAAGTGTGCTGTTTTAACCTTCAACAAGGACCGGCCGTAGTCAAACTCGATTCAACTAAAGTTGGAGAAACAGACACCCACCAGCCACCTGTGTGCAAAGCACGTCGGTAGAACCAGTCTCTTGCACGCAGTCATGTAATGTCGGTCCGGGCTGCTTCATCCAACAAATACCACCGAATTAAAGCAAGACGTTGGTGGTAAGCAGTATGACTATTATCGCCCACAACTCTTTGTGTTCTACTCGTGCAAATCATCTACACATAAACCTGGCTCGGATGCCACTGTTGGGGAACGTAGCATGCAATTTCAAAAAAAATTCCTACGATCACGCAAGATCTATCTAGGATATGCATAGCAACGATAGGGGGAGAGTGTGTCCACGTATCCTCGTAGACCGAAAGCGGAAGTGTTAGTTAACGCGGTTGATGTAGTCGAACGTCTTCATGATCCAACCGATCCAAGTACCGAACGTACGGCACCTCCGAGTTCAGCACATGTTCAGCTCGATAACGTCCCTCGAACTCTTGATCCAGTAGATGGTCGAGGGAGAGTTTCATCAGCACGACGGCGTGGTGACGATGTTGATGATGTGATCCGCGCAGGGCTTCGCCTAAGCACTACGATGCTATGACTGGAGGAGTAAACTATGGAAGGGGGCACCGCACATGACTAAGAGAAATCTTGGTGTGCCTTTGGGGTGCCCCCTGGCCACGTATATAAAGGAGGGGGAGGGTGAGGCCGGCGGCCAAGGAGGGCGCGCCAAGGGGGAGTCCTACTTGGACTCCTAGTCCAAGTAGGATTCGCCCCCCTCCTTCCAATCGTAGGAGATGGGAAATGGGAAGTGAGAGAGGGAGAAGGAAAGAGGGGGGCGCGCCCCCTCCCCTTGTCCAATTCGGATTGTGGCAAGGGGGGCGCGCGCCACCTCCCATGGCCTGCCTCCTCTCCTCCACTATGGCCCAATATGCCCAATAACTTTCCCGGCGGGTTCCAGTAACCTCCCGGTACTCCAAAAACTCCCCGATCTTCTTCGGAACCATTCCGGCGTCCGTATATAACCTTCCAATATATCAATATTTATGTCTCAACCATTTCGAGTCTCCTCGTCATGTCCGTGATCTCATCCGGGACTCCGAACAGACTTCAGTCATCAAAAACACATAACTCATAATAGAAATCGTCATCGAACGTTGTGCGGACCCTACGGGTTCGAGAACTATGTAGACATGATCGAGACACATCTCCGATCAATAACCAGTAGTGGAACCTGGATGCTCATATTGGCTCCCGCATATTCTAGGAAGATCTTTATCGATCAAACCGCACAACAACATACATTGTTCCCTTTGTCATCGGCATGTTACTTGCCCGAGATTCGATCGTCGGTATCATCATACCTAGTTCAATCTCGTCACCGGCAAGTCTCTTTACTCATTCCATAATGCTTCATCTCGTAACTAACTCATTAGTCACATTGCTTGCAAGGCTTATAGTCATGAGCATTACCGAGAGGGCCCAGAGATACTTCTCCGATACACGGAGTGACAAATCCTAATCTTGATCTATGCCAACTCAACAAACACCTTCGGAGACACCTGTAGAGCATCTTTATAATCACCCAGTTACGTTTTGACATTTTATAGTAGACAAGGTGTTCCTCCGGTATTCGAGAGTTGCATAATCTCATAGTCAGAGGAACATGTATAAGTCATGAAGAAAGCAGTAGCAATAAAACTGTAACGATCATAATGCTAAGCTAACAGATGGGTCTTGTCCTTCACATCATTCTCTAATGATGTGATCCCGTTCATCAGATTACAACACATGTTTATGGTTAGGAAACATAACCATCTTTGATTAACGAGCTAATCAAGTCGAGGCATACTAGGGACACTATGTATTGTCTATGTATTCACACATGTACTAAGTTTCCGGTTAATACACTTCTAGCATGAATAATAAACATTTATCATGATATAAGGAAATATAAGTAACAACTTTATTATTGCCTCTAGGACATATTTCCTTCAGGGGCGGCTCGCTCTCCAGCTTCGAGCTCTTCTAAGACTCCATTGTCACGGGGCGATGAACCCAGCGATCGTGCTACGGGGCGGCTCGCTCTCCGGCTTCGAGATCTACTACGAGGACGGCTCCGACGATGGGCTGCGGCTGCTGCCCGGCACAGCACCTGTTGGGGAACGTTGCAGAAAATTAAAATTTTTCCTACGGTTTCACCAAGATCCATCTATGAGTTCATCTAAGCAACGAGTCATGGGAGAGAGATTGCATCTACATACCACTTGTAGATCGCGTGCGGAAGCATTCACTAGAACGTGGATGATGGAGTCGTACTCGCCGTGATCCAAATCACCGAAGACCGAGTGCCGAACGGACGTCACCTCCGCGTTCAACACACGTACGGAGCGGATGACGTCTCCTCCTTCTTGATCCAGCAAGGGGGAAGGAGAGGTTGAGGAAGATGGCTCCAGTAGCAGCACGGCGGCGTGGTGTTGGTGGATAAGCAGCACTCCGGCAGGGCTTCGCCAAGCACGTGACGGAGGAGGAGAGGTGTAGCAGGG
Organism: Aegilops longissima; assembly: GCA_021605205.1. Classification (NCBI taxonomy): domain Eukaryota; kingdom Viridiplantae; phylum Streptophyta; class Magnoliopsida; order Poales; family Poaceae; genus Aegilops; species Aegilops longissima. The sequence continues at coordinate 747,860,078 of CM038679.1, forward strand.
GAGAGGGAGGCGCCAAGATACTAGGGTGCGGCTGCCCCCTCCCTCCCCCCTTTATATAGGCCCCCTGGGGGGGCGCCGGCCCTTCGAGATCTGATCTCCCAAAGGGGGCGGCGGCCAAGGGGGGAGGCTTGCCCCCCAAGGCAAGTGGGGCGCCCTCCCCTAGGGTTTCCAACCCTAGGCGCAGGGGGGGCCCAAGTGGGGGGCGCACCAGCCCACCAGGGGCTGGTTCCCTCCGACTTCAGCCCACGGGGCCCTCCGGGATAGGTGGCCCCACTGGTGGACCGGGACCCTTCCGTGGTCCCGATACAATACCGTAACCCCCAAATTCTCCCGATAGCCGAAATAGCACTTCCTATATATAATTCTTTACCTTCGGACCATTCCGGAACTCCTCATGACGTCCGGGATCTCATCCGGGACTCGAACAACATTCGGTTTGCTGCATACTCATATTCATACAACCCTAGCGTCACCGAACCTTAAGTGTGTAGACCCTATAGGTTCGGGAGACATGCAGACATGACCGAGACGGCTCTCCGGTCAATAACCAACAGCGGGATCTGGATACCCATGTTGACTCCCACATACTCCTCGATGATCTCATCGGATGAACCACAATGTTGAGGATTCAATTAATCCCGTATTCAATTCCCTTTGTCAATCGGTACGTTACTTGCCCGAGACTCGATCGTCGGTATCCCAATACCTCGTTCAGTCTCAAGTTATCGCAAGTCACTTTACTCGTATCGTAATGCATGATCCTGTAACCAATCACTTGGTCACTTTGAGCTCATTATGATGATGCATTACCGAGTGGGCCCAGAGATACCTCTCCGTCATACGGAGTGACAAATCCCAGTCTCGATCCGTGTCAACCCAACTGACACTTTCGGAGATACCTGTAGTGCACCTTTATAGTCACCCAGTTACGTTGTGACGTTTGGTACACCCAAAGCACTCTTACGGTATCCGGGAGTTACACGATCTCATGGTCTAAGGAAGAGATACTTGACATTGGAAAAGCTCTAGCAAAACGAACTACACGATCTTGTGCTATGCTTAGGATTGGGTCTTGTCCATCACATCATTCTCCTAATGATGTGATCCGTTATCAATGACATCCAATGTCCATAGTCAGGAAACCATGACTATCTATTGATCAACGAGCTAGTCAACTAGAGGCTCACTAGGGACATATTGTGGTCTATGTATTCACACGTGTATTACGATTTCCGGATAATACAATTATAGCATGAATAAAAGACAATTATCATGAACAAGGAAATATAATAATAATCCTTTTATTATTGCCTCTAGGGCATATTTCCAACAGTCTCCCACTTGCACTAGAGTCAATAATCTAGTTACATTGTGATGAATCTAACACCCATAGAGTTCTGGTGTTGATCATGTTTTGCCCGCGGAAGAGGTTTAGTCAACGGATCTGCGACATTCAGATCCGTATGCACTTTGCAAATTTCTATGTCTCCATCTTGAACGTTTTCACGGATGGAGTTGAAGCGACGCTTGATGTGCATTGTCTTCTTGTGAAACCTGGGCTCCTTGGCAAGTGCAATAGCTCCAGTGTTGTCACAGAAGTGTTTGATCGGCCCCGACGCATTGGGTATGACTCCTAGGTCGGTGATGAACTCCTTCACCCAATTGCTTCATGCGCTGCCTCCGAGGCTGCCATGTACTCCGCTTCACATGTAGATCCCGCCACGACGCTCGCTTGCGGCTGCACCAGCCATCGCTCCACCATTCAACATATACACGTATCCGGTTTGTGACTTAGAGTCATCCAGATCTGTGTCGAAGCTAGCGTCGACGTAACCCTTTACGATGAGATCTTTGTCACCTCCATAAATGAGAAACATGTCCTTTGTCCTTTTCAGGTACTTCAGGATATTCTTGACCGCTGTCCAGTGTTCCTTGCCGGGATTACTTTGGTACCTTCCTACCAAACTTACGGGAAGGTTTACATCAGGTCTGGTACACAGCATGGCATACATAATAGATCCTATGGCCGAGGCATAGGGGATGACGCTCATCTCTTCTTTATCTTTTGCCGTGGTCGGGCATTGAGCCGAGCTCAATCTCACACCTTGCAGTACAGGCAAGAACCCTTTCTTGGACTGATCCATTTTGAACTTCTTCAAAATCTTATCAAGGTATGTGCTTTGTGAAAGACCTATGAGGCGTCTCGATCTATCTCTATAAATCTTGATGCCTAATATATAAGCAGCTTCTCCAAGGTCCTTCATTGAAAAACTTTTATTCAAGTAGGCCTTAATGCTGTCCAAGAGTTCTATATCATTTCCCATCAAAAGTATGTCATCTACATATGATATGAGAAAAGCTACAGAGCTCCCACTCACTTTCTTGTAAACGCAGGCTTCTCCATAAGTCTCCATAAACCCAAACGCTTTGATCATCTCATCAAAGCGAATGTTCCAACTCCGAGATGCTTGCACCAGCCCATAAATGGATCGCTGGAGCTTGCATACCTTGTTAGCATTCTTAGGGTCGACAAAACCTTCCGGCTGCATCATATACAGCTCTTCCTTAAGATAACCGTTAAGGAATGCCGTTTTGACGTCCATCTGCCATATCTCATAATCATAGTATGCGGAAATTGCTAACATGATTCGGACGGACTTAAGCTTCGCTACGGGAGAGAAAGTCTCATCGTAGTCAATCCCTTGAACTTGCCGATAACCCTTAGAGACAAGTCGAGCTTTATAGATGGTGACATTACCATCCGCGTCTGTCTTCTTCTTAAAGATCCATTTGTTTTCTATCGCTCGCCGATCATCGGGCAAGTCTGTCAAAGTCCATACTTTGTTTTCATACATGGATCCTATCTAGGATTGCATGGCTTCAAGCCATTTGTTGGAATCCGGGCCCACCATCGCTTCTTCATTGTTCGAAGGTTCACCGTTGTCTAACAACATGATTTCCAGGACAGGGTTGCCATACCACTCTGGTGTGGAACGTGTCCTTGTGGACCTATGAAGTTCAGTAGCAACTTGATCCGAAGTACCTTGATCATCATCATTAATTTCCTCTCCAGTAGGTGTAGGCACCACAGGAACATTTTCCTGAGCTGCACTACTTTCCGGTTCAAGAGGTAGTACTTCATCGAGTTCTACTTTCCTCCTACTTACTCCTTTCGAGAGAAACTCTTTTTCCAGAAAGGATCCGTTCTTGGCAACAAAGATCTTGCCTTCGGATCTAAGGTAGAAGGTATACCCAATGGTTTCCTTAGGGTATCCTATGAAGACGCATTTTTCCGACTTGGGTTCGAGCTTTTCAGGTTGAAGTTTCTTGACATAAGCATCGCATCCCCAAACTTTTAGAAACGACAGCTTAGGTTTCTTCCCAAACCATAATTCATACGGTGCCGTCTCAACGGATTTAGACGGTGCCCTATTTAAAGTGAATGTAGCTGTCTCTAGAGCGTATCCCCAAAATGATAGTGGTAAATCTGTAAGAGACATCATATATCGCACCATATCCAATAGAGTGCGATTACGACGTTCTGACACACCATTACGCTGAGGTGTTCCAGGCGGCGTGAGTTGTGAAACGATTCCACATTTCCTTAAGTGTGTACCAAATTCGTGACTTAAATATTCTCCTCCACGATCTGATCGTAAGAACTTTATTTTTCGGTCACGTTGATTCTCTACCTCATTCTGAAATTCCTTGAACTTTTCAAAGGTCTCAGACTTGTGTTTCATCGGTAGACATACCCATATCTACTTAAGTCATCGTGAGAGTGAGAACATAACGATATCCTCCGCGAGCCTCAACTCTCATTGGACCGCACACATCGGTATGTATGATTTCCAATAAGTTGGTTGCTCGCTCCATTGTTCCGGAGAACGGAGCCTTGGTCATTTTGCCCATGAGGCATGGTTCACATGTGTCAAATGATTCATAATCGAGAGACTCTAAAAGTCCATCAGAATGGAGCTTCTTCATGCGCTTGACACCAATGTGACCAAGGCGGCAGTGCCACAAGTATGTGGGACTATCGTTATCAACTTTACTTCTTTTGGTATTCACACTATGAATATGTGTAATATTACGTTCGAGATTCATTAAGAATAAACCAGTGACCATCGGAGGATGACCATAAAACACATCTCTCATATAAATAGAACAACCATTATTCTTGGATTTAAATGAGTAGCCATCTCGCATTAAACGAGATCCTGAGACAATGTTCATGCTCAAACTTGGCACTAAATAACAATTATTGGGGTTTAAAACTAATACCGTAGGTAAATGTAGAGGTAGCGTGCCGACGGCGATCACATCGACCTTGGAACCATTCCCGACGCGCATCGTCACCTCGTCCTTCGCCAGTCTCCGTTTATTCCGCAGCTCCTGCTGTGAGTTACAAATATGAGCAACGGCACCGGTATCAAATACCCAGGAGTTACTACGAGTACTGGTAAGGTACACATCAATTACATGTATATCATATAACCTTTAGTGTTGCGGCCTTCTTGTCCGCTAAGTATTTGGGGCAGTTCCGCTTCAAATGGCCCTTCCTTTGCAATAAAAGCACTCTGTCTCAGGTTTGGGTCCATTCTTTGACATCTTCCCGGCAACTTGCTTGCGCGGCGGCAACATCCTTGCCGTCCTTCTTGAAGTTCTTCTTACCCTTGCCCTTTTTGAACTTAGTGGTTTTATTGACCATCAACACTTGATGTTCTTTCTTGATTTCAACCTCTGCTGACTTCAGCATTGAGAATACTTCGGAATGGTCTTCACCATCCCCTGCATATTGTAGTTCATCACAAAGCTCTTGTAGCTTGGTGGGAGCGATCAAGGATTCTATCAATGACCGCCTCGTCCGGAGGTTAATGTCCAGTGGGACAAAGGCGGTTGTGCAACCTGGACATTTTGAGTATGTGCTCACCGATGTAACTGTTTTCCTCCATATTACAACTATAGAACTTGTCGAAGACTTCATATCTCTCGACCCGGCATGAGCTTGGAAAACCATTTTCAGCTCCTCGAACATCTCATATGCTCCGTGTTGCTCAAAACGCTTTTGGAGCCCGGTTCTAAGCTGGAAAGCATGCCGACTGAACGAGGGAGTAATCATCAAGACGAGACTGCCAAGCATTCATAATGTCTTGGTTCCTGGGATGGGTGCATCACCTAGCGGTGCTTCTAGGACATATTGTTTCTTGGCTGCTATGAGGATGATCCTCGTGTTCGGACCCAGTCCGAATAGTTGCTGCCATCGTCTTTCAGCTTGGTTTTCTAGGAACGCGTTGAAGTTCATGGTGACATGAGCGTTGGCCATTTGATCTACAAGACATTTTGCAAAGATTTTAGACTAATGTTCATGATAATTAAGTTCATCTAATCAAATTATTTAATGAACTCCCACTCAGATTTGACATCCTCTAGTCATCTAAGTGTTACATGATCCGAGTCGACTAGGCCGTGTCCGATCATCACGTGAGACGGACTAGTCATCGTCGGTGAACATCTCCATGTTGATCGTATCTTCCATACGACTCATGTTCGACCTTCGGTCTCTTGTGTTCCGAGGCCATGTCTGTACATGCTAGGCTCGTCAAGTTAACCCTAAGTGTTTTATGTGTAAAACTGTCTTACACCCGTTGTATGTGAACATAAGGATCTATCACACCCGATCATCACGTGGTGCTTCAAACGACGAACTTTAGCAACGGTGCACAGTTAGGGGAACACTTTCTTGAAATTACTATAAGGATCATCTTATTTACTACCGCCGTTCTAAGTAAACAAGATGCATAAAACATAATAAACATCACATGCAATTATATAAAGTAGTGACATGATATGGCCAATATCATATAGCTCCTTTGATCTTCATCTTCGGGCTCCATGATCATCTTGTCACCGCATGACACCATGATCTCCATCATCATGATCTCCATCATCGTGTCTCCATGAAGTTGCTCGCCAACTATTACTTCTACTATTATGGCTAACACGTTTAGCAATAAAGTAAAGTAATTTACATGGCGTTGAATCAATGACGCGCAGGTCATACAATAATTAAGACAACTCCTATGGCTCCTGCCGGTTGTCATACTCATCGACATGCAAGTCGTGATTCCTATTACAAGAACATGATCTCATACATCACAATATATCATTCATCATTCATCACAACTTCTGACCATATCACATCACATGACAATTGCTGCAAAAACAAGTTAGACGTCCTCTAATTGTTGTTGCATCTTTTACGTGGCTGCAATTGGGTTCTAGCAAGAACGTTTTCTTACCTACGAATAACCACAACGTGATTTTGTCAACTTCTATTTACCCTTCATAAGGACCCTTTTCATCTAATCCGCTCCAACTAAAGTAGGAGAGACAGACACCCGCTAGCCACCTTATGCAACTAGTGCATGTCAGTCGGTGGAACCTGTCTCACGTAAGCGTACGTGTAAGGTCGGTCCGGGCCGCTTCATCCCACAATACCGCTGAAGCAAGAAAAGACTAGTAGCGGCAAGCAAGTTGACAAGATCTACGCCCACAACAAAATTGTGTTCTACTCGTGCAATAGAGAACTACGCATAGACCTAGCTCATGATGCCACTGTTGGGGAACGTTGCAGAAAATTAAAATTTTCCTACGGTTTCACCAAGATCCATCTATGAGTTCATCTAAGCAACAAGTCATGGGAGAGAGATTGCATCTACATACCACTTGTAGATCGCGTGCGGAAGCGTTCACTAGAACGTGGATGATGGAGTCGTACTCGCCGTGATCCAAATCACCGATGATCGAGTGCCGAATGGCCGGCACCTCCGCGTTCAACACACGTACGGAGCGGATGACGTCTCCTCCTTCTTGATCCAGCAAGGGGGAAGGAGAGGTTGAGGAAGATGGCTCCAGCAGCAGCACGACGGCGTGGTGTTGGTGGAGAAGCAGCACTCCGGCAGGGCTTCGCCAAGCACGTGACGGAGGAGGAGAGGTGTAGCAGGGGAGAGGGAGGCGCCAAGATGCTAGGGTGTGGCTGCCCCCTCCCTCCCCACCTTTATATAGGCCCCCTGGGGGGGCGCCGGCCCTTGGAGATCTGATCTCCCAAGGGGGGCGGCCAAGGGGAGGCTTGCCCCCAAGGCAAGTGGGCGCCCCTAGGGTTTCCAACCCTAGGCGCAGGGGGCCCAAGTGGGCGCACCAGCCCACCAGGCTGGTTCCTCCCACTTCAGCCCACAGGGCCCTCCGGGATAGGTGGCCCCACCCGGTGGACCCCCGGGACCCTTCCGGTGGTCCCGATACAATACCGGTAACCCCCGAAATTCTCCCGATAGCCGAAATAGCACTTCCTATATATAATTATTTACCTCCGGACCATTCCGGAACTCCTAGTGACGTCCGGGATCTCATCCGGGACTCCGAACAACATTCGGTTTGCTGCATACTCATATTCATACAACCCTAGCGTCACCGAACCTTAAGTGTGTAGACCCTACGGGTTCGGGAGACATGCAGACATGACCGAGACGGCTCTCCGGTCAATAACCAACAGTGGGATCTGGATACCCATGTTGACTCCCACATACTCCTCGATGATCTCATCGGATGAACCACGATGTCGAGGATTCAATTAATCCCGTATTCAATTCCCTTTGTCAATCGGTACGTTACTTGCCCGAGACTCGATCGTCGGTATCCCAATACCTCGTTCAGTCTCATTACCGGCAAGTCACTTTACTCGTACCGTAATGCATGATCCTGTAACCAATCACTTGGTCACTTTGAGCTCATTATGATGATGCATTACCGAGTGGGCCCAGAGATACCTCTCCGTCATACACGGAGTGACAAATCCGATCTCGATCCGTGTCAACCCATGCAGACACTTTCGGAGATACCTGTAGTGCACCTTTATAGTCACCCGATTACGTTGTGACGTTTGGTACACCCAAAGCACTCTTACGGTATCCGGAGTTACACGATCTCATGGTCTAAGGAAGAGATACTTGACATTGGAAAAGCTCTAGCAAAACGAACTACACGATCTTGTGCTATGCTTAGGATTGGGTCTTGTCCATCACATCATTCTCCTAATGATGTGATCCCGTTATCAATGACATCCAATGTCTATAGTCAGGAAACCATGACTATCTATTGATCAACGAGCTAGTCAACTAGAGGCTCACTAGGGACATATTGTGGTCTATGTATTCACACGTGTATTACGATTTCCGGATAATACAATTATAGCATGAATAAAAGACAATTATCATGAACAAGGAAATATAATAATAATCCTTTTATTATTGCCTCTAGGGCATATTTCCAACAGCACTGAGTCCGACGGCAGCATGATGAACTAGTTGTTTGCGGCGTCAAGAACTCTACTTTAAGGTGTGTTATGTGCAGGTGTTATCTCTTAATCACGTTGTCTATATATGCAACCAAACATCGGGCACTTGCATCTGCCAAGCCAATGCACGCAACGAAATGGCAGGCAAAAAAATTCACCTAATGCAACCAGCCTATATGCAGGCAACCAAACTAAGTGCAGATGATGGTTTTTTTGCCTACATTAGTTCAATCAGGCCCAACTAGGACAAGTATGGAAAAGGGAAAAAAACGATGCAGGTAACCAAACGCACTCTGGGAGATCCCAACACAATATATCATGACCATCAAAGTGAATAATTGGAGTTTGGGTAATGGTGGAAGTAGTTGGCTCCTGAAAGAGAAAGTTGATGAGGGATATATCTCAAGATTTATGCCCGTAACAAGCGCCGCGTAAACAAAATTAGGAGGCATAATAATTAAGTGATTATAAACATTTGTCCAAGGAAGGCACCGACAAAGGGCTCCAGAGAGATGTTCCCTTGGACAACCAAAAGGGACGGTTTGTTCATTAGTTCATCATCGGATTCCACTCCTAGTTCATACTCCATACGGAGAACGTTTAGATCACTCTAAATGAGCATTTAACGTTTAGATCACTCTAAATGCTCTTACATTTCATTACGGAGGGAGTGCATACATATACTGCCAATTAGACAAGTTTAGACGGCCGGCTATGGTGCTTTCAACTTTTTGAAAAGCATCTCTAGCAGACCCCTTAAAGCCGCGACCCTTAAACCACGCACAAGGGCCCAGAAAAACGCGGTTTAAAGGTCGAAATCGGCCGCGGCCGAATAGAGCCCACAAACCCGAGCGATAAAAGAGAATATCCCCTGATATTCTCTTTTACCACTTGGGTTTGCGGGCTCTATTCCGCCCGCTGCCGATTTCGTCCCTCAAACCGTAAAACCACACAAAGCAATTGACCGCGATTTTGACAAATAAAACACAAAGTCTGAGAATTCAAATATAGTTTTGGTGACATTTGAACATAGTTTCGCGCCATAACCCAAAATATATCTCATCCATCATCATCATCATCACAAGATGAAATCTTCACCGACACCACCGTGACCATTGCCACCACCACTTTGCCGAACCACCTTGCTCACCGAACCTTGGCACCACGTGGTGTCTTCCGGCTAGCCTCCTCCTCTCCAAGATCTCCAACCTTGCTATGTAATGCCATTCTTTGGTGAGCTCATCCATGTCATTTTGATTCATCATCATGATCTTATTCTCCTCTCGAAGGAGCTTGGCCACGACTTTGTTCTCCTTGGCCTTGGCTCTTCTCTCCACAATGGCGGCCTTGCGCAAGGAATCCTCCTTGACTAGTTGCAACTTCTCTTGCTCTCTTGAGCCTTCTTCTCGGCCAACTCCCTCTTTGCCTCCAATGTCTTGATCACCAATGCCTCATTGGACTAGACCATGTGATCTATCTTGTCCCGCAAGCTTGATGCCTCCACTTCCCTCTTGATCTTGTCCTTGGCCTTGTTGTTTCCATCGGGTTTGTTCTTGTTTCTGGGGCCATCGTCATCTTCATCATCATTATCATCCAATTTGGTGAGTGAAGCTCTCTTCAGTAGGATGCTTTGTCAATCAACTTCCACTTCTCGCTATTTTGAAGTAATTCCCAACAATGCTCTAGTGTAAATGACTTGCCATTGGAAGCTTCCATGTCCTTGTACCTTTCTTGCGCAATTTTGGGCTACAAAATGAAAACAATGTCAAAATATGTCACACGCAACCACTCACATAATCATTTTGCACTACTTGGGATGTGAAAATAAACTCACATAATCGGCTTTAACGGTACCACTTGGAGGTGCATTGCAGACTTGCTCCAAGCAACCACTCCAACGACTAAAAATTGGCTTGGTCACATCCCAACGACCTTGGAGTGACCGATAGGTGCGACGTGTCCTTAAGGGATACTTTGCCGTCATTCAAAAGAAATTGGTCCTCTATCCTTTGCCAATACCGCTTGGCGGTTTGGTCAGTGCCGGTGCACGCATCAAGAGACACAGCTTCCCAAGCCTTGATCAAGACTCAATCTTCCAATTGCGTGTAGTTCTTTGATCTCGTTCGCACTTTTGCTTGCGCTTTGTCGAACACCCCCTTCCCAATCTCCTCCACCTCATCTTATTCCTCACCATGACTTTGCACACCACCATCCATATCATTGTAGCCGTAATCACCAATCAGGGCTTGATCATGTCAATGGCGTTGTCATCCAACATGTGCACAAACTCGGCAGTCCCATCATGCAAATTGGCGCTACAATTTTGCTCCACAAGTCACGTTCAATCGCAATGGAGAAAAAAAACTACAAGAAAATCAAAGATCCATACCTTGCGTCCATTCCGTCGAACACCTCGGGGGCGGTGGTAGTAGCATCATCGGCGGGCGTCCTCGGGGGAGCTCTTGGGGCAGCGATCAGAGGAGGTGGTGACGCGGTGCTCGCAGGACCTTTTATGGCTGCCTTCTTGTGTTTCACCCCCGCCACCTTGTGCATCTCACGGGCGGGGTGGGGACTGCCTGCACCAGATTCACAGCGTGGCGGCGGCAAGCGGGCGGCCCCCATGTGGCGGATGTGGGAGCGCCGCTCTGGACGACGATGTTGCCCTGGTGCTTGCTAGGATGGGCGGTGGAGGCTTGGACAACGAAGAGATCTTCTTGAGGGGTTGGCGCATCCATGACTTCCACGACAATGAGCGATCGCTGGGAGGCGTCCATGGTGGCGCTACAGAGCCGGGGATGGTGGTCCGGAGCGGCCGGAGGAAGAAGAATGGCGGCGGATGGAAGGGAGAGCGGAAACCGCCGCACGGAAATGTCCCTCCCATCAAATCACGCTAGCGATAGGGGTCACCCTTGGGTCGGCCTCCCGCCCTGTACTTCTAAGGGGTAAGGGGAAGAATTTGCCGCGCCGCGCACAAAATTTTAAGGGCCGCGGGACGATACGATTTTTGTTCGGGCCATTTTTTTTCACGCAAAAGTGTAAACCGACTGTTATTTTGCGGGTCGGGGCGATATAAGGGTTTTGCTAAAGATGCTCTAATAGACATAAGTTTGTTTCAAAAAAAAAATTCAACCACAAGACATCAGCATATATAATCATTCATAAAAATGGCCGACGCCAATATGCAACCATGCTCCAACTAACAAAACATGCAACCATACATATGCGAAAAAGTTTTTACGTTTTTTTTATCAATTTCGTCACGAGTTGCGTCACACTACTTAATTTTGGCACTGAAAGTTTTAACTACTCGAAAATGTCATCCTGTCATTAAGTAGTACTCCCTCCATCTCAAAATTCTTATCTTACATTTGTCTAGATACGGATGTATCTAACACTAAAATGTAACTAGATACATCCGTATTTGAACAAATCTAAGACAAGAATTTTAGGATGGAAGGAGTATGTGCTAAAAAATGCCACTCAACACCGTTATCGGCCGGGCGAAGGCCATTCACCGGGGTGAAGTGACCGAAATACCCTTGACCCCACCTGTCAGGTTACTGCCCTCAACCCGTTGTCGTTTGTTTCTTTGTGAGAACAACGAGCCTGAACCCGTTGTCGTTTGTTTCTTGCGCTCGTAGGCATCTCATCATAAGTACAGCTCTGGACTTTTCTTTATGGCCGATTGATTTGATATTTTGATTCGGTGCAAAGGTGGATCGCCGTGACAAGTATCTGTTTCTACTGTGCTGCCGTGTGTGCAAAACCAAAGGCGATAGAGTTGAGTGATGGAGAAATAGGGGGGGCGCAAAAGCGAGAGCTAGATTCCTGATTTGTACCCAGCATATATCTCATCACGGTGCTCGATCATGATGACCGCATTTTTTCGGTCAAGACAAGGAAAACCCGATCCCCTAGGTGTTTCGTGCACCGTAGCTCGGACATGTTCTTTTTTTCAGCATCAGCTCAGACATGTTTTTGACCGTGGATAGAAGATGTGCCAGAGGACAAGAGGAGAAATTAGGAAGAAAAAGACAAGAGGATATTTATCTCCAGCGGCGTGCAACCTGTGCATGGCATGTAGGTAGGGGCCAGGAGGCAGATGATCTGATAAGAGAAGGACCTGTGTATCAGTGTATGCACCCCTTTTTTTTTTCGTTTTTGTGAATGCCGACATGGCATCATGATGCCGGGACCTGGAGCGGAGCGGAGCAGAGCAGAGCAGAAGAGCAGCTGTAGCACGTTGCGTTCCTCCATGTACTCCCTCCGTTTTTATTTAGTTCGCATATTAACTTTGGTCAAAGTCAAGCTTTACAAACTTTGACCAAGTTTATAAACAAAAATATTAAGATATACAATAACAAATCAACAATATTAGATTTATTATTGAATGTACTTTCACATCGTATAGATTTATTATGATAAATGTATATATTATTTTCTATAAACTTGGTCAAACTTTACGAAGTTTGACTTCAGTCAACTCTAATATGCAAAGTAAATAAAAACGGAGGGAGTACGTGTCTCCTACCGCCGGACGACGACCCATCATCTCCCTCTTCCATGATTGAGGCATACGCCACGCGCATCACTGGTGCACCGAGGCATCGAGCTGTCACGTCTCACGAACGGACGTCCTCATGAGCCGAAAAAAATAAATATCTTTTACGTAAGTGTGTGTCCGTAGTCATGCATAGATCTTTTGTGTATGTGTGCTTATTGTGACTGTATCTTCTAAATGCCACACGCTCTGATCCATAATAAGCGTCGTAATTTTTGAAATAAGGTTGACCTAATCTCAGTTTAAAACCGCTGCACTTATTTTGCAGTGGAGGGAGTACATTATACTAAGCTAATAAAGAGCGACCTTTATCGACAAAAGTGAAAGTAATTTTGTATTTCCATGTATTGAGCTACCGATGTGTTTTGATCCAGAAATGACGATATGTGTGTTTTTTTTTGCGGGGGACGATATGTGTTTATTAACCGTACTATTAATGTAATTGGCAAGTTCCATAGCACTTCTCGAGCATGGCCGGTCGTTGATTAACTTAAAAAGATTTTACAATAGGGTTGCAGGGCGTCTGCCTAAGCACTAATCATCTATAGCGGCCTAATCCATACTACGTGTCAAATGTGCATCAAGTATGCCGGTCATAGATGCGACGGCGTTGGCTTCGACGGCGGCGGCGGCGGTCGCATGTCATCTGGCTTTAGATCGGCGGCGGCGTCGAGGGCCTGGTGGACTGCTTGGCGCCACCCATGGTAGATCTGTTCTGGCCGGTGTAGCCAGTGGTGGTGGTCATCTTCTTCGTCGGTGGTGGCCGGCCAGAAACTTGGTGATCGGATCTCGAGATCCATCATCTAGTCCCGGCTGCGAGTTGGGGAGACATGGTTGCCGATGAAAACCGAGCCGATGGCAGGCGTGGCGACGTTCTACGCTGTTACCTTGATGAAGGCATCGTCGTGTAACTACTGTCGACCCACTCGTGCTGCTTCGGAGGAAACCCTAGGATCTAGTGTTCCAGATCGGACGATGGCGGCCTTTGTGTGTCGTTCTCTTTGGGAGCATCGTTTGTGGAGCGGTATACCGAAGTCTCGAGGCAGGAGGTGGATCAACTTCGCCTTGCACGGAGCTTCAGTGGAGATGTCAAGTCATGCCTGACCGACAGGTGCTACGCTTGGTCATGCTTGGTCGGCAGGTGCTACGCACGACAGATCTTCCAAAGACTTGAAGTTGTGTCGGCTGATGGTACTTGGCACCATGGCGCTGAGGTATATCAGCGGCAACCGCGACGTGCTCAGCTGTTTGCGCACAGGGAGGAGGTGCCATTGGGCGCCGTGGTGGCGTCGACGATAGCTAGACCGAGCAAGGTTGATGCATCAATACAGTTCTGAAGATAGAGCAGTGGCAGTTGGCGGTGGCGGGCTCTGAGAGCACGCCGGACTAGTGTGTGCCCTAGACCCGGCAAGTGGCTTGGTTGGGGTCTCAGGTCTTAGATGTTAGGCTTGGCTGCGATGTCTGTTTGGTATTAGGCCCAGGCTATCTGCGCCCCTTCATCAACTGGATAGGTTTAGCTACATTTGTTGCTTAGACGGCGGCTTTAGTCTTACTGTTGTATGACTTTGTGAGGTCTTGTAAGAATAATTAATAAAGTGGCAGTATGCATCGTCCAGATGCAGAGGCTGGGGTCATCCTCCTTTTATATAAAAAAAGTATGCAGCACCATGCATGCTAAGCAATGATAGCACAGTTTTACATTGGATACTTCCACAATAGTTAGTCTTCAAAATAGCTTGTGGAGATGCATAAATTAAAATTGGTTGAGTGAGTTTCGATTGCTTAAACCAGTAGGAGAAGAGTCGCGCACGAAAGAACGAGAGACAAACAATGCCAACAAGTGAGGGTTGGTGAAGGAAACTCGAGGGGACTCTACTTGTTGACACCACATGCGTTCTAGAGTTTTATACCAGTTAAATTTGGGTTAGAAATGTTTTTAATTAATCTCTATTACAGTATTATTTAGGCATGTGCATTGTAGATCTTTCTATCAATACATTTATATATACTTAACATAAGCACCACAGTGGATTTCCTTTTTACCAAATTGATTTGATTTTTTTTAATGAAGGCAAATGATTTGCTTCATATATTAAGTAAAGGAGAAATGAGTTTTACAAATCACCCTTACAACCGCGCATGGCAATTACTCGCGATAAATGATTTTCCCTAGTTTTTTTGCGCCCGCGCCAACCCATAGCTTTGCCTCTTCCATGATGACATTTAGTAGAATTGGCGGTGGTGCGCTCTTGTGACGGAACACGCGAGCATTCCTTTCATTCCAAAGCGTCCAAGAGACAAGCATGGTGAGAGATGCCATGGCCTTTCTGGATGGGTTTTGCGCGCCTGTTCTATTGTCCCATGAAGCCTTGATGGAGCCCTCAATATGTTAAGTAGATGTATCCATATGCACAAGGCCAAGTTTTGCAATCACCGAATTCCTAAGTCGAAGGGTGTATCGACATCTAAAGAAGAGGTGTTCCAACTAAGAAAATACTGCAGGTTGAATACTAAAAAATACAAAAAAGATGGCCACGGTGAGAACAAAAAAATAGTTCAAAGAACCTTTTTTGAACATCACATCAGTACAGACACAAGTGTATATATATGAGTCCTTGTGTCTGTAGTGATGTTCAAAAAGTTCTTTAGACTTTTTTCCCCTAAAAAAAGTTATTTGCAGTTTTTGCCGCCTGCTCTTAAGATCGATGGGGCGTGCACGACCTGGTGTCGCCTGTGCCGCCACTGCTCCTCTGCTTTGCCCATGGCTCGCCCCACCACCTTCCTACTCCTCGTCGGAGTCGCCGCGGTGATCGCCACTGTCAAGGCGTCGTCCGGGATCGGGCTCAACCTCCACCACCGTTCCTCCCCCGTGGTCAGGCAGTGGGCGCAGGCGCGGGGCCACCCGGCCGCCGCATGGTGGCCAAAATTGGAGGGCTCGCCGGACTACTACTCCGCGCTGTCACGCCACGACCACGCCCGGCACAGGGGGAAGGGCCTCCTCACTTTCGCCGATGGCAAACATCACCTTCCGCCTCGACGGATCGTACGCCCGCGCCATCGATGATATTGTTGTGTTCGATGGAGGAACCAAGTAGAAACAGTGAGTCGGAAGGTGTGATTGATTCTGGTTTTGGACGCAGGTTGCACTACGCGGAGGTGGCGGTTGGTACGCCGAGAGCGACATTCCTGGTGGCGCTAGACACCGGCAGCGGTCTCTTCTGGCTGCCCTGCGACTGCAAGCAGTGCGCGGCCAACCCCAAGAACGCGCCAACGCCAGGGCGAGGTCGTCCCGCTCACGGGGTCCGGCCGTACAGCCCGCGCGGCGATCGTCGAGCAGCAAGCCGGTGATGTCCGGCGACGCGCTTTGCGGCCGGCCCAGGGCCTGCGCCCGCGCCACGCACGGCAGCAGTTGTCCGCACACCATGACGTACGCCTCTCCCAACACCTCCTCGACCGGGGTGCTCGTGCAGGACGTGCTCCGCCTCACCCGGGAGAGGAGCCGGGAGGCGGTGAAGGCGGCCGTGGTGCTCGGGTGCGGGAAGTCGCAGACGGGCGACGTCGCGGCCATGGACGGCCTGCTGGGGCTGGGCATGGAGAAGGTGTCAAGTGCCGAGTATGCTTGCCGCGGGTGGCCTCGTAAGGTGTCATCGGCGATGAGTCCCGCGTCGCCGTCGGCTACTGCCTGGCGGTGCTCAGAAGCACCATCCCCATCAACTTCATCGGCCGTACGCGTCTCCCATCCATTGATTCCATCAGTGTGCGCTGCTTGATCTCACTTCATTTCCGGACTGACTTGTGCTGATGCATGCATGCAGAGAACTTCATGGCCGGGCTGAAGGTCGTGTTCCACCGGGAGAGGTCCGTCCTCGGCTGGCAGAAGTTCGACTGTAAGCTGCCACTTCACCAGATTTGATCCCTTCATACCTGGCTTATGTTAATTTGCCAGCAATTTAGAAACAGATATTGTTAACATGTACTCCCTCCGTTCGGAATTAGTTGTTGCAAAAATGGTTGTATCTAGAATTAAAATAGGTCTAGATACATCAATTCCTTCGACAGGTAATTTAGAACGGAAGGAGTAGTACTAGTAGTGCATCGATCGATCATTGCATAAATGGTGTAGCTGATTAACAAACTGCAGGCTACAAGGGGGCGGCGATGGAGGACCACGACGGGAACCCCGGCGCGGCTCCGGCGATTCGGCTGAAGCCGCGGCAGTAGCTAGAGCGCCCTCGTCCACCTGGTTCACTCGTGAGTCCCTCGCTATCTCGGACGTTTGCGCACAGCCGTACGTGTGTCTCGAGGGGTGGCCCAGTATAATTTGGCAGCGTCGAAGCAAATAAAACATCCTCAAAAAGAACCGTACTCCTGAAACGTCCCTATCAGGAATCAGCTTTTCTTTTCTTACAAGAAACGTCTCAGCCAGGGGTAACATGATACGTAGTATCTGCAACTGATAACACTAGTGCAGAATCCGCCCTAGGCTAATTCAAGTTAGGACTTCCATTTTCTTGTATTAGATCAGTGGTCAGGTTAGTCAGGTGACGGCATAGTTTTGGGGCTACTAAAATTGGGGCTTGTCGCCGTACCCCTGTTATGATGGTGGTGCTGTAAGTATCTCTCAATTAGCATGTTTAAGCTGCCGAAGGAGAAAATAACTTGTCCGCACACATTCGCACCGAGTTCAATCTTGATGATTAAGCCGAGGAATGATATTGTGTGGAAACAGGAGAACGATGGTGTGTATTTGGCTTCATCTGCCTACAAAGCGCAGTTCTTGGGCTTGGTCCTCTCTCCTTTGGATCGTATGGTATGGAAGAATTGGGCACCGCTGAAGATCAAGTTGTTCTCTTGGTTGGCTATCCAAGATTGAACTTGGACGGCCAATATATAGGTTGGCCAAGCGTGATTGGGAGAATTGCGGCCTTTGCCCACCTTTTCAAGAGGGAACAAGAAACCGGGCCACACCTCTTCTTCAGGCGTCGGTACACCCTTCGACTTAGGAATTCGGTGATTGCAAAACTTGGCCTTGTGCATATGGATACATCTACTTGACATATTGAGGGCTCCATCAAGGCTTCATGGAAAATTAGAACAGGCGCGCAAAACCCATTCAGAAAGGCCATGGCATCTCTCACCATGCTTGTCTCTTGGACGCTTTGAAATGAAAGGAATGCTCGCGTGTTCCGTCACAAGAGCGCACCACCGCCGATTCTGTTAAATGCCATTATGGAAGAGGCACAGCTATGGGTTGCCGCGGGGGCAAAGAAACTAGGGGAAAGCATTTATCGCGAGTAATTTCCATGCGGTGTTGTAAGGAAAAAATTACTCGCGGGCGCAAAGCTATGGGTTGCCGCGGGCGCAAAGAAACTAGAGGAAACCATCCTCTTGTCCCTTTCTTCCTAGTGTCTCCTCTGTCCTCTGGCACATCTTCTATCCACGGTCAAAAACATGTCTGAGCTGATGCTAAAAAAATCATGTATGAGCTACGGTGCACGAAACGCCTAGGGGATCGGGTTTTCCCTGTCTTGACCGAAAAAATGCGGTCATCATGATCGAGCACCGTGATGAGATATATGCTAGGTACAAATCAGGAATCTAGCTCTCGCTTTTGCGCCCCACTATTTCTCCCTCACTCAACTCTATCGCCTTTGGTTTTGCACACACGGCAGCACAGTAGAAACAGATACTTGTCACGGCGATCCACCTTTGCACCGAATCAAAATATCAAATCAATCGGCCATAAAGAAAAGACAGAGCTGTACTAATGATGAGATGCCTACGAGCGCAAGAAACAAACGACAACGGTTCAGGTTCGTTCATCACAAAGAAACAAACGACAAAGGGTTGATGACAATAACCCTGACAAGTGGGGTCAAGCGTATTTCGGTCACTTCACCCCGGCCTTTAACTGGACTGTAACAGTGTCGAGTGGCATTTTTTAGCACATACTTAATGACAGGATGACATTTTCAAGTAGTTAAAACTTCCAGTGACAAATTGAGTAGTGTGACACAACTCGTGGCAAAATCAATAAAAACCCTAAAAACTTAAGCATTTTCGCATATGTATGGTTGCATGTTTTGTTAGTTGGAGCGTGGTTACATGTTGGTGTCGGCCATTTTTATGATTTATATATATTTTGAAACAGACTTGTGTCTATTAGAGCATCTCAACCAGAACCCTTATATCGCGTCGGCCCGCAAAATAACAACTTGTTTACAATTTTGAGCGAAAAAATTGGCCCGAACAAAAACTGTATCAGCCCGCGGCCCTTAATTTTTTTTGTGGGGCGCGGTAAGTTCTTACCCTCCACCCTTAGAAACACGGGGCGGGAGGCCGACCCGAGGGTGACCCCTATCGCTAGCGAGATTTGGCGGGAGGGACATTTCCACGCGGCAGTTCCCGCTCTCCTTTCCGTCCGCCGCCATTCTTCTTCCTCCGGCCGCTCCGGACCACCATCCCCGGCTCTGTAGAGCCACCATGGACGCCTCCCAGCCGTCGCCCATCGCCATGGAAGTCATGGACGCGCCAACCCCTCAAGCAGATCTCGTCGCCGGCCGTGTCGCGGCCGTCGCCGTTCAAGCCTCCACCGCCCATTCGCGCAAGCGTCAGGGCAACATCGTCGTTCAGAGCGGCGCTCCTGCAGCCGCTGCCTGGAAGGCACGCTCGCCCGCCGCCGCTGCCGCTGCGAGTCCGATGCAGGCCGTCCCACCCCGCCCATGAAGGTGCGCAAGGTGGCGGGGGTGAAACCCAAGAAGGCGGCCACAAAAGATCATGCGAGCACCGCGCCACCACCTCCTCCAACCGCCGCCCCATGAGCTCTCCCAAGGATGCTCGCCGACGATGCTGCTACCACCGCCCCCGAGGTGTTCGACAGAATGGACGCAAGGTATGAATCTTTGATTCTTCTTGTAGTTGTTTTTATTTTTCGCCATCTGCGATTGTACATGACTTGTGGAGCGAAATTGTAGCACCAATTTGCATGATGCAATAAGTGCTTATTATAGGAAAAGAAAGAAAGGAAAAAGGTCCATGCTTTCGAAATTTGACAAAATAGGTTGGGTTTTCCAGTTTTTGTAAGTTCACAAGAGAGAGAAAAAAATGTAATCAAAGGGATCATCACATTACTTCACAACATCTAGCTAGGAAGGTCATTCTTAACCATCTTGAGAAATCTTAAATTAACCTTCACTATTTTAGGAAAAAACCTTCAGTGCATAATCTCAATTAGATCAGTATGGGTCTTTTTTATTATCATGTACTTTGCGTAATTTGTCCAACTAAATACTACATTTATGTGACCTTGTAAAATTAGCAGGGATATTACTGATAATGTTATTTCACAAAAATGAAGGGACATAATTAGGTTAATAATATGAACAGTGGAAAAAGGTGGGCCACCAAATGGTATTGATTTTACTTTATAACACCACAAAGTGAACTTCTGACAGAAGTATCTAAACCACCTAAAAATGCTTGCCATTGTACAACTCTCATAAAAATACTTAGTGTCTGCATTCATGTTTAACTGCACAAGATTGGTGTAAAATGAATATCATAAAATCACAATGCACGATGCATCATCGCAGCAGAAGGAGGATGCCTGCAGCCGAACAACATTTATGTTATTTGCTTGGTCATATATGTTATAAGTGAACTGTGCACAATTTCATAGTTGACTATAAGCCACATGGCCAAGCCAAAATGCAGGGTAATAATACACTTACCTCGAGCATTTAACATCAATGGGTATCATCACCTAGCTCTTTGTCCTAATTAGTAGAGAAGTTGAACACCGCAATGACCAGGTGTATCATTGGTGCCTCCCATTCTATGTTCTGAATCCGTAAATGTCTAGAAATTATAAGCTCAAGCATTTTCTGGCTAACAATACACTGATCTGATGGCATCTATTTTATTGTCAAAATAGCAGTTTCCCCTACCGGAGCACCTTTTGCAAGGTATAATCAGATTCTCCATCTCTTAATTCAAATGCATGTCTCATATATTCCCGAATTCAACTGTCCAGATCTTAAGAAGCAAACACCTCTGGTGGCTCTTGAGCCAACACATTTTGTATCTGAAACACAAACTATGTGGTAAGTTGATATTGACATCCGTTACAACAGTGGACTATGGAGGTTAATGGCATATACTGTAGTGAGTCCATGATGTACTCCTCGGCTCTTCACACATAATGTAAGACGTTTTTTGACACTACACTAGAGTCAAAAAACGTATTACATTATGGGACGGAGGGAGTAGAAAATAAGGACCGTTGAGCATAATGGTTCCTCTTGTGCATTGCATCAAACACGTGACATATACACTGTTAAGGAAATCAAAGTCTAGGTAGCTTAAAGAAACACGGGACACAAAAGCTTAATAAGGAAGAGATCATGAGTTTGCTTGAGCAAAGCCAGCCGCCGCGCGCCGTGGCTGCTGTTGTCCCGCATGTCGGGGATCAGCGCACGGAGCACCAATGGAAGCTTGACCATCCAAATATTAATGTTACAGGCCTTTTCTTGCAGGAAAATATTCCAGGCCTTACTTCTGCGAAACGGAAAACTAAGCATATTGTGTATCATTTGAACATTGTTTAAAGAAGTAGAGAGGGGATGAGATCGCACAAGTTGATTTCAGTTGGCTTCCGACTGCTGGCCACCACTGTCGATACAAGATGTCAAGATCAAGCATGATACTACCACCTTCCCTTCCAACTTGCCTTCACCTCCAAACTGCTAGGGAAAAAAAATGAATGGCGAGGTAGTGCAGGAGGCCGCCCGCATCCCGCGCCAACCGATTGAATGGACCGGCCCCCGAATGCTGGATTCTGTAGATCGACTTGCGACCCGCATCCCGCATTGGGTACCCTCGACCGATTGCTCCTGGATCCTCTCGATCGAGTGGTACTGGATAACCTCGCGCGCGGCGCGCATGGCCTGGATCCATTGGTACCTCGCATGGATCCCGCCGCTGGCCGCCCGCATAGAAGCCGCGTCGAGCGCCGCCATCCCCTCTCTATAGAGCGATTTTTTTTAGGTTCATAGAGCGATTCTTTTTTTTTGAGAATCATAGAGCGATTCTTTTAGGAGACGGAGCGGTACTCGGTGAAGTTTGTTCGTTGAGTTTTTTTTGAAGGTAACTAGGGATTTTATTCAAAGTTCACCACCTCCGGAATACAAGCAATATCAGGAAGGACCCCTAGCCACACGTGGCGGCCCACCGGCAGAGATGCAACTCCTTTTGCAACCAGTGGGCCTCGAAATTATTTTCTCTACGTTCAAAACAAAAGTTAACTGAATTGAAATAGTTCCTAGTAACTTGAATCTCCTGCAGAACCGACGCGTACACTGGTATTGCATGTTGATTTATGTTAGAGATCACTTCTAAACAGTCTGATGCAATCAGCAGGTCCTGCAGGTTCAGATCATTAGTAAGGGCAAGAGCCTCACTGCACGCATGTGCCTCCAAGCTCGCCGGGTCAGTCAAACCCTCGAGAACTAAAGCTGAAGCGCCAAGAAACTTGCCAGTTTGTTCATTGAGTTGGGCCTGAGGAGCTTGGAAAGCGGGCTCAGAGGGCTCAAAAAAGCTACGGGAGCAGCTGCCCTTGCGACATTTAGCCCACTTCACGATTAAGGTACAGCTAAACCAAGATCCAACGGTGAAGAATGCACATGTAATGAAATCCAACGGCCAGAAACACCTAATTACTGAGAGGGCGAGGATTAGGCCCAGTTTTACTGTTCTTAATTAATTGAGTTACCCTTGATCACAGTGGACATGTAAGTTGGTCTAGACATCGTACAAACAAATAAACCAATTAAAAAATAACATACTCCCTCCTTCCCAAAAATAAATCCACTAAGTTTTTTTCTTAAGGCTTTTATCTTTGACTAAAATTAGCCTATTCCCTCCTTCCAACAAAATAGATACCGTATTAATTTATCAAGCCTTTTAGGTTTGACTAAACTTATAGAATACATACCAATATTGGTTTGCCATTATAAATGTTGACTTTCTGTAAACATGACAAACTTTAAGAAATTTCAATTTAAAATAAAACTTAAATATGCTCTTAGTTTCTGATGTGCGATGTTGGGCGCAACAAGCATGTGGGGACTAGTGATATTGGGTGTCCTGCAGGTGCCATGTAGGAAGGGAGACGGACTACCGTGGAAAGCGGAAAGGCAGACACACCAAACCATTGTGCGATGTAATTTGCACTAGACCTGCCTAATGGTTAGGCATCACACGTATGAGCGTCTGCGCTTGTACTGTCTTAAGAAATGGCCAGGCATGATTGGAATGCGCCAGAGGTGCAAATAAGTTTTCACGGGGTCAGTGGTGCGCTTGAGTTCTAAAAGGGTCCATTTGGGAGAATAAACACGTAAGACGCTACCCAAATTGCTTTAACGTGCCCACTGCCCTCATGTGTGAGATGCGTGTTTGGTCTAGAATAACAGGCCATATTAAAGTTGCACGCACAGTGGCGAATAAAATCAAAGCCAAACATAGGCTAGTGCCCTAGCCACCGTGATTCTTGTCTGGTCGGGTGGATCATTTTTGTTGTTGTGTTGAACGAGCCGGAACCTTTTGTTGCTTCTTGCTCCGCGGGCATCTCATCATTTAGATGCCACGACTGAGTTGAACTTCATTTCTTTCTGGCTGGCTGATTTGATATTATGATTCTAGCCTTATTGCCCAGCGTACATATCATGGGGATCGACCATGCATAACGCCGGTTGCTGCCACTGGACGGGTAGTGTCGACTGGCGTCCCATTTGGGCCGCGCAGTATCACGACAAAAGATTTTCCTATGCTCTCATTCGATTTTCAGTCGCGTGACCACATCTTGAGAGCATCTGTAGCAGATCCATTAAAATCTGGTACTGCAAAATCGTTTTAGGCTTCCTCGAAAATTGCTTTGCGAGAATGCAAAGGCTCCGGCGGAACGGAGCCCATAAATCTTGTATTGCATATTTAAAAACATCTTCTCACTAGAAAAATAGTTCATCACGACCATAATGCATACATAGGAAAAACAAACTTCACGCTAAAAATTAAACTTAAATCGACTGTCACTCGTCGACTCCAAGGTAGAACTTGGCAGCGGTCTTGCGGAGCGTGTTGGCGAGGTCATGCTCCTCCTTGGCCGCGGCGAGACGGTCAGCGGCACCTTCTTCTCCTACTGCAAAAGCTTTCTCCGCGGCGACGAGGTCCGCACCGGCCTCCCAGCACCTCTGGAAGTGCGAAAAGGGGTCGTCGTGGAGCTCGTGGTAGCCGGCCCAAGGGGTCTGACCGCCGCTCCAGGAGAGCCGGCCATGGTCGCGTGCTTGCTTCAAGTGCCATGGCTCCATGGCGGGCCGGCTGGAGCTGTCGGCTTCTACGTCATGCCGTGCGAGCTTGTATAGAGGTGAATATGCAGCCCGTCTGTTAGGGGCCAGGCTTCTTTTAGCGGATCTGTTTGGGCCGGGGGAAAAAACAAGAACCTGAGTTTTTGTGTCGGCGAGCTTTTGCGGGATGTACTAGAGATGCTCTAACGCCAATAGAAAATACAAAAAACTTCCCTTGCCTCTTTTTCTTTTTGCATCATACGGCTAGATTGTGTTACGTGAGGAAGAAGAGAAGTTTTTTCCCTTTTTTATGTAGAAAACCACTCTCGTCCTAGCATCATCCGCTCCCGGGCGACACGGGGGACTAGGGTTCCTCTAGGCCGCCGCCACCCCCTCTTGGCCCTCCACCTCGTCCCCTCTGCTACTGGCGACGAGGTCTTTCTTGCCTCTTCCCTTCTTCGTCCCCGCGCATTGTCTGCCTGCTTCATCCCCCACCCGACGAGGTGTCCCAGCGCGGGCCTGACTCTAGGGGCAACCCTTGTACTCTGGATTGGTCCAAGGCACCAATACTCCTCGAGCGTTGCATGCAATTGGTGGCGTAACCGTGAACTCTCTCCCCTCCGTTATTAGTGCCTTGGATGAAAGGGTCCTCTCGGGAACAAGCATGTTAGTGCGGTGCACCGTCGACTCTGACCAGGGGAGGGGGGGGGGGGGGGGTGGGGTTGAGGACAGGACTGGTGTTGATGTTTTGTTTTGGCTGTGAGGGCAGCAAGATAGTCCATGTGGGAGGTGTACATGGTTGAGGGTTGGCATAAAGGCTGCTCATTGTCCATTTTCGGGCGTCTGTCTTCGTCACTAACCACCTACTCGGGGAGAAGTTGAAATTTCAAAACAGAGAGAGATATGTTACTTTGTTCGAATAAATTTGGATTTGGAGCAATTCGTCACGCACGAAAAGTGGATTTGGAGCAACAAACTGACAGAGAATCTTGTAAAAACGTGTACTTCTTTTACACATATCAACGTATGCATCTTGACACCTAACAGGTTAAGGTGTTGAACTGTTATGCTGCGTTGCACATGAGGGTCGTTTTCGATCCCTCGACAAATATCGGCAAGCCATCGGTATAGATACCCTATGCCCACGGCTTTCCTGAGTAGTCAGCGTATATTCACCGTCGACAAAGAAAATAGACGGCCCGTACGTCCGTCTAACTCCATCCGACCACGTGCCCCTGTCTAGGGTGGGCCACGGACACATACGGACATAGGAATGGGAAATGCACGCATGGAGATCTTAATGAAATCATTCTATAGATTTATTAATTCTCTATACGAGATTTACTTACGTCTCATTATAATGCTTCAAAATCCGTGCTAGCTGTTTTGGTTAGTGCACATTTTGTGATTGTCCGTGTCGCTGCGTCTGGGTTGTTGTCGGCCGTTTTCTCCATGGGACGAGTTGTATCCCTTTGTAATGGGCTGTATTTTTTTTTTTGAGAATACGATTTTCTTTTTTCTCTTCTATAGTCTACGCACCATGTAGAAAACACACGAGTCAAGCCTCCTCTTCGTCTCTCCAGTTTTTTTCATTCATTTATTTAAAATTTATGAATCATTTTTATTTTGTCACCATCAGTTTCTTTTTACGAAAATGTCTATGTTAGTTGTATATATCCATTACCAAACACCATCGATTTGATCTAGCCTGATCTTTTTTTGTGTCTCAGTTGCAAGTCCACCTTCGACTCACAACTAGGCTTGATTTTTTTTGTTCCAGTCACAAGTCCACCATCGACATGCAAATAGGCCCCTTTTTTGTATGAGTTGCAAGTCCACCATTGACTCTCAACTGCGCTCGTTCTGGGGCCCAATTTTTTTGCATTAACTTGAAAAGTCACCCTCGACCTTTTTCTGTCTCAGTTGCAAGTCCGCCTTCGATTTGCAACTAGGTCTGACCCTTTTTTTGCCTCAGTTGCAAGTTCGTCATCGACTCGCAACTGAGGTCGACCAGGGCCCAATGTTTTTTGCATTAGTTGCAAAGTTGCTACTCTCAACTTGCAACTAGTCCTGGTCTGTTTTTGTCCTAATTCGAAGTCCGACCTCGACTCGCAAAGGTGCTCAAAGTTTTTCCATGTTGCAAGTCCCCCATTGACCGACAACTAGGCTCGACCTTTGTTCACACTAGTTGCAAGTCCACCCTTGACTCGCAACTAGGCCCACCCTTTTTATTGCCTCAGTTGCAAGTCCACCCTCGACTCGCAATTGGGTCCGTAGAAGGTGATGTCCCACTTGCAGGTCCAGCATCGACTAGCAACTGACCATATGGGTGTTGTTGTCATCCAAATTGAAAGCCCACCCCTAGATTCGCAACCAGGCAGTAGTTGTGTTCCAAGCCAGTTTCAAGTCAACCATTGAATCACAACTTGATGAATTTATAGTTCTTATCAAGGTTCAGTAGATGAGATTTCGTGAATTTTTTAAACTTGTCAAAAGGTGTTCAAGAGTGACCTCGTATCAAAGCCCTCGTCACAAGGAACATGAATATGCAAACAAAATGTATATTGGACATTAGGGTCAAATGATATAATAGATTCGAATTTAAAATTAAAAGAAAAAGTATGGGAGATGGGGTGGATGGACCGTGCAAAAGTCGTGTCATGCAAAAATTCGCAGAGCCCTAAGCCCTAAATAGATACGTAAATTTCTGAATCTTGAAGCAATCCTACGGCCGATTGCTAGCAGGTTGCTTCATAAGAAATCATATGGGTATATACATCGTAGAATCACTAGCTAGCTGCTACATGATGAGAGCTCTTCGTGAGCGCCTAAACGTCAAATTGGTGCTACTGTGCACAGGCGTCCATGACATGGGCCGGCACCTTAACTTGCCACACTCTCTCGCTCGCCTTCCTCTCATCTATTGTTCTTATTTTCTCACATCTCATTGTTTTGCTCGTTGTTGTGTGCTTCTGATTCACCGTTTCAGGAAAAAAAGGGATAACCTAAAGAAGGAAAGAATTGATAATTTCTTTCTTAGCTTTGAAAATAAAGGTATTCACAATTTTTTTAAACGATTTAGAAAACATCACAAATTTGAAAAAAAAAGGTTCATGAATTTCATGAAAAGTTCACAAATCTGGAAAAAATTCATGAAGTCGAAAAAAAATCAAAAATGAAGAAAGTTCATGAGTTCAAAAAAGTCCATGAACCTAAAAAAAGTCCGCAAATTTGCAAAAAAGTTCCTGATTTTTAAAAAAGTACAAGACTTGAAAAGGTTAGTAATTTGAAAAAAGTTCACAAAAATGGAAATATTCACTTTTGGAAAACAATTCACAAAAAGTGAATAGAAAAATTGTATGCAATTTGGAGAAGATTCACGAATTTGAGAAAAAGTTCACATATTTGTAAAAATTTCACTAAAGTGGAAAAAGTTCATGAGTTTCAGAAAATGTTTGCAAATTAATTTTTTTTTACTGAATTCTGATTTGAAAATAGTTCACGAGATTGGAAAATGTTCAGAAATTTTGGGGGAAATTGGTGGATTTGAAAAAATGTTTCATGAATTTTTAAAAAGTTCACAAATTCGAAATAGAGTTCATGAAAAATAAAAATAAAAGTAAAAATAAAAAATAAAAACGAAAAGGAAAAGGAAAAGTAAAAGTGAAAGTGAAAAAATAAAAAACGAGCAAAAACAATGCAGAAAAAACCAGAAGTAAAATGCCCAGAAAACCCTGTGGAACCTAAATCGGAAATGTGCACAACAAGAGAAAGAAGTAGAAGTAGGCACATCAGCTGATATGTGCTAGTTGGCTATTGTGGTCGAAAATAAAACAATAGGTTTGGAGTTCAAATGTCAACTCGAGCACTACTGTTTAAAGGCAAAAAAAAAGGGCCTAGCCCAGAACGGAGGGGGGTGCACGCCGGTTTGTGGGTAAGCCTATAACCAGATCCCCGAGCCAAGCCCGGAAGTGGGAGGGGTTGTGTGTCAGTTTGTGGATAAGCCCAAAACGGAGAGGGGGTGTGCGCCGGTTTGTGGGTAAGCCTATAACCAGATCCGCGAGCCAAGCTCGGGAGGGGGAGGGGTTGTGCGTCAGTTTGTGGATAAGCCCAGAACGGAGAGGGGGTGTGCGCCGGTTTGTGGGTAAGCCTATAACCAGCGCCCTGAGCCAAGCCCATGAGGGGGAGGGGTTGTGCGTCAGTTTTTGGATAAGCCCATAACAGAGAGGGGGGGTGTGCCAGTTTGTGGGTAAGCCTATAACCAGCGCCCTGAGCCAAGCCCGAGAGGGGGGAGGGGCTGTGCGTCGGTTTGTGGATAAACGAACCAAGACTTCGTAGCCTGGCCATATATCCACGTGGGTCGCATTATTTGGGCCCATAAACTCTTGATAACAGATGCACGCAACGTCGCTGAACCATTGAAGCACAAGCGCAGAGTCAACACGAGTGCGCACACCGCACCGGGATCCAGGCTGTAGGCGTGCAGCGAGGACGCACGGTGGCACGGCGAAGGGGAGAAGAAAAAGGGAAAGGTATAAATTTATGAATGGATTTGCGTTGTATGATACTATGACAAATTACAATATAGTGACCTTGATATTATTTGCCTTACAAATTTGACAACAAAAAATTGAGTTACTTTATAGTGTCTATTGGATTACTTTAGTTTTGTATTTTATGCGTTAGAATTCGACCCATCTCAGAAGAATTCTTTCTAATGTGATAAGTTGTGATCAAGAAACAAAGATGCGACCTTGATAGCTAGCTAGGTGATGTGCGACTCTCAAGTGTGAAATGTTTGTCCCCTGTGGGCGTTACGTACATGCACGCATGCACATATGTTTGTGTTTGGCCGGGTGCAACATATGTCACGGGTCGGCATGCATGCACAGTGCTTTCCCCTGCTCATTTTTTGTTTCGTTCGTGGGGGCCAATGTACGGCTGGTGATGCGCTCATTCACCTTGCAGTGCTGCTGCACCAAACATTCCCACTAAGCCCAAGAGCTAAACCTGCCGATCTACCTAGTTTCTGTGTGTGCATTTGTATGTAACCTGTATGAGGCCGATCCTTAGTTTGTATGCGCGCGTAGCCCCTTTCTCAGTATCTCTCCTCTCTGCATCACTGCATCTGCATGCATGGTCCGTCTGGTCTCAGCCTGTCTTTCTGGGGCCATAGGCTTAGGGCGTGTTTGGTTACATTGTCAATCGAGCCTGCCCCGGCGAGCCTGGCTCAGATGAGCCGGTTTGAGGGATACATGCAAAAAGACCCCAGATGCACATAGTTTGGTTGCCTGCATGTATATTACTTGCATGAGACAACTATTTTTGACCCGGCGTTTGGTGGCCCGCATTGCATTAGACGCACATATGACTTGGTGTTTGGTTGCAACATTCATAAGATGTTGTCATCACTTCTAACTAGTGGTGAGCTTACCACACACAATCTAAACATGTAGTGTCAGCTAGTTAAACAAATGACAGTTCATCCTAACTACTATCAAATGACAGAACAAATTATTAAGAGCCATTGCTAAATAGGGGATAGTTCATCAGTGTTGCTACTACCAGATCTTCCTTTTCATCTTCCTCTGCTTTTGCTTCTACTTCTGCTTCTGCTGCTGCTTCTTCTTCTTCTTCTTCTTCTTTCTCTTTTTCAAATCATGCGCTGACCTCTGTTAAGCCACATTTCCTATGCAACTCCGACCTTTTGTTCTTCCAAGTGCCATTGTCAAATGCCTCCACACCATGGCCGGAGCTAACAACATGGTCAGGCTGACCTCTTCCTCTTAAGACACGTGTTCATCAAAGCACCACTTGAGGATCCACTTATGCAGAATGCAATAAGCAAGAACAAGCTTAACCTGAGTGGAGTATGGGTGGAATGGCTTCTGATCTAGGATCTTAAACTTATTCTTCAGAGCTCCAAATGCCCTCTCAATAGTTACTCTAAGGCTGGAGTGTCTGAGATTAAACAGCTCATGTGTAGTCCTAGGACAGTTCCTACCAGAGAACTCGTTGAGATGGTACCCAGTTTTCCTAAAGGGTGGAGGAACTGTTGGGTAACGTAGTAATTTCAAAAAATTTCCTACGCACACGCAAGACCATGGTGATGGCATAGCAACGAGAGGGGAGAGTGTCGTCCACGCACCCTCGTGAGACCGAAAGCGAAGCGTTATAACAACGCTGTTGATGTAGTCGACGTCTTCACGATTCGACCGATCCAAGCACCGAACGACGGCACCTCCGAGTTACGCACACGTTCAGCTCGATGGCGATCCTCGGACTCGATCCAGCAAAATGTCGAGGATGAGTTCCGTCAAGACGACGGCGTGTTGACGATGATGATGCTCCACCGACGCAGGGCTTCGCCTAAGCTCGCTGACGATATGACTTCTCCGCGCAGGCTTCGCCTAAGCTCCGCAACGATATGACCGAAGTGGAATATGGTGGAGGGGGCACCGACACGGCTAAGGAACGATCCGTAGATCAACTTGTGTGCCTGGGTGCCCCCGCCCCGTGATATAAAGGAGCAAGGGGTGCGGCCAGCCAAAAGGGCGCGCTGGAGGAGTCCTACTCCCACCGGAGTAGGACTCCCCCTTCCTAGTTGGATTAGGATTGGAGGAGGGAAGAGGGAAGGGTGGCGCCCCCTCTCCTTGTCCTATTCGGACTAGAGGGGAGGGGGGCGCGGCCTGCCCCGGCCGGCCCTTCCTCTTCTCTCTATGGCCCATCAAGGCCCATAGACCCCGGGGTTCCGTAACCCCGGTGTTCCCATAACTTCTGTTTTCATCCGAACCTTTCCAAGTCCAAACATAGGCTTCCAATATATCAATCTTTATGTCTCGACCATTTGAGACTCCTCGTCATGTCCGTGATCACATCCGGACTCGAACAACCTTCGTACATCAAAACTTATAAACTCATAATGAACTGTCATCGAAGCGTTAAGCGTGCGGACCCTACGGGTTCGAGAACTATGTAGACATGACCTAGAACCATTCTCGGTCAATAACCAATAGCGGAACCTGGATGCCCATATTGGTTCCTACATATTCTACGAAGATCTTTATCGGTCAAACCGCATAACGACATCGTTGTTCCCTTTGTCATCGGTATGTTACTTACCCGAGATTCGATCGTCGGTATCCAATACCTAGTTCAATCTCGTTACGGTAAGTCTCTTTACTCGTTCCGTAATACATCATCTCACAACTAACTCATTAGTTGTAATGCTTGCAAGGCTTATGTGATGTGTATTACCGAGAAGGCCCAGAGATACCTCTCCGACAATCGGAGTGACAAAACCTAATCTCAAATACGCCAACCCAACAAGTACCTTTGGAGACACCTGTAGTACTCCTTTATAATCACCCGATTACGTTGTGACGTTTGGTAGTACCAAAGTGTTCCTCCGTGGCGGAGTTGCATAATCTCATAGTTACAGGAACATGTATAGGTCATGAAGAAAGCATTAGCAATATACTAAACGATCAAGTGCTAAGCTAACGGAATGGGTCATGTCAATCACATCATTCTCCTAATGAGGTGATCACATTAATCAAATGACAACACTTGTCTATGGTTAGGAAACACAACCATCTTTGATTAATGAGCTAGTCTAGTAGAGGCATACTAGTGACTATCTGTTTGTCTATGTATTCACACATGTATTATGTTTCCGGTTAATACAATTCTAGCATGAATAATAAACATTTATCATGGTATAAGGAAATAAATAATAACTTTATCATTGCCTCTAGGGCATATTTCCTTCAGTCTCCTACTTGCACTAGAGTCAATAATCTAGATTACACAGTAATGATTCTAACACCCATGGAGTCTTGGTGCTGATCATGTTTTGCTCGTGGAAGAGGCTTAGTCAACGGGTCTGCAACATTCAGATCCGTATGTATTTTGCAAATCTCTATGTCTCCCACTTGGACTTGGTCCCGAATGGAATTGAAGCATCTCTTGATATGCTTGGTCCTCTTGTGAAATCTGGATTCCTTTGCCAAGGCAATTGCACCAAGATTGTCACAGAAGATCTTCATTGGTCCCGATGCACTAGGTATGACACCTAGATCGAAATGAACTCTTTCATCCAGACTCCTTCATTTGCTGCTTCGAAGCAGCTATGTACTCCGCTTCACATGTAGATCCCGCCACGACGCTTTGTTTAGAACTGCACCAACCGACAGCTCCTTTGCTTAATAAAAACACGATCCGGTTTGCGATTTAGAATCGTCGGATCAGTGTCAAAGCTTGCATCGACGTAACCATTTACGACTAGCTCTTTGTCACCTCCATATCGAGAAACATATCCTTAGTCCTTTTCGTATTTCAGGATGTTCTTGACCGCTGTCCGATGATCCACTCTGGATTACTTTGGTACCTTCCTGCCAAGCTTACAGCTAAGAATACGTCGTGTCTGGTACACAGCATTGCATACATGATAGAGCCTATGGCTGAAGCATAGGAACATCTTTCATTTTCTCTCTATCTTCGCTATGGTCGGGCATTGAGTCTGACTCAATCTTACACCTTGTAATACAGGTAAAAAACCTTTCTTTGCCTGATCCATTTTGAACTTCTTCAAAACTTTATCAAGGTATGTGCTTTGTGAAAGTCCAATTAAGCGTCTTGATCTATCTCTATAGATCTTGATGCCCAATATGTAAGCAGCTTCACCGAGGTCTTTCATTGAAAAACTTTTATTCAAGTATCCTTTTATGCTATCCAGAAAATTCTATATCATTTCCAATCAATAATATGTCGTCCACACATAATATCAGAAATGCTACAGAGCTCCCACTCACTTTCTTGTAAATACAGGCTTCTCCAAAAGTCTGTATAAAACCATATGCTTTGATCACACTATCAAAGCGTTTATTCCAACTCCGAGAGGCTTGCACCAGACCATAAATTGATCGCTGGAGCTTGCATACTTTGTTAGCACCCTTTGGATCAACAAAACCTTCTGGTTGCATCATATACAACTCTTCTTCTAGAAATCCATTCAAGAATGCAGTTTTTACATCCATTTGCCAAATTTCATAATCATAAAATGCGGCAATTGCTAACATGATTCGGACAGACTTAAGCATCGCCACGGGTGAGAAAGTCTCATCGTAGTCAACCCCTTGAACTTGTCGAAAACCTTTCGCAACAAGTCGAGCTTTGTAGACAGTTACATTACCATCGGCGTCAGTCTTCTTCTTAAAGATCCATTTATTCTCAATGGCTTGCCGATCATCGGGCAAGTCAACCAAAGTCCATACTTTGTTCTCATACATGGATCCCATCTCAGATTTCATGGCTTCCAGCCATTTCGCGGAATCTGGGCTCACCATCGCTTCTTCATATTTTGTAGGTTCGCCATGGTCAAGTAACATGACTTCCAGAATAGGATTACCGTACCACTCTGGTGCGGATTTTACTCTGGTTGACCTACGAAGTTCAGTAGAAACTTGATCTGAAGCTTCATGATCATCATCATTAGTTTCCTCACTAATTGGTGTAGTTGTCACAGGAACCGTTTCTTGTGATGAACTACTTTCCAATAAGGGAGCAGATACAGTTATCTCATCAAGTTCTACTTTCCTCCCACTCACTTCTTTCGAGAGAAACTCCTTCTCTAGAAAGGATCTGAATTTAGCAACGAAAATCTTGCCTTCAGATCTGTGATAGAAAGTGTACGCAACAGTCTCCTTTGGGTATTCTATGAAGACACATTTCTCCGATTTGGGTTCGAGCTTATCTGGTTGAAGTTTCTTCACATAAGCATCGCAGCCCCAAACTTTAAGAAACGACAACTTTGGTTTCTTGCCAAACCACAGTTCATACGGTGTCGTCTCAACGGATTTAGATGGTGCCCTATTTAACGTGAATGCGGCCGTCTCTAAAGCATATCCCCAAAACGATAGCGGTAAATCGGTAAGAGACATCATAGATCGCACCATATCAAGTAAAGTACAATTACGACGTTCGGACACACCATTTCTCTGTGGTGTTCCGGGTGGCGTGAGTTGCGAAACTATTCCACATTGTTTCAAATGTAAACCAAACTCGTAACTCAAATATTCTCCTCCACGATCCGATCGTAGAAACTTTATTTTCTTGTTACGATGATTTTCTACTTCACTCTGAAATTCTTTGAACTTTTCAAATGTTTCAGATTTGTGTTTCATTAAGTAGATATACCCATATCTGCTCAAATCATCTGTGAAGGTGAGAAAATAACGATACCATGGCGTGCCTCAACATTCATTGGACCACAAACATCAGTATGTATGATTTCCAACAAATCAGTTGCTCGCTCCATAGTTCCGGAGAACGGCGTTTTTGTCATCTTGCCCATGAGGCACGGTTCGCAAGTACCAAGTGATTCATAATCAAGTGATTCCAGAAGCCCATCAGTATGGAGTTTCTTCATGCGTTTTACACCGATATGACCTAAACGGCAGTGCCACAAATAAGTTGCATTATCATTATCAACTCTGCATCTTTTGGTTTCAACACTATGAATATGTGTATTACTACTATCGAGATTCAATAAAAATAGACCATTCTTCAAGGGTGCGTGACCATAAAAGATATTACTCATATAAATAGAACAACCATTATTCTCTGATTTAAATGAATAACCGTCTCGCATCAAACAAGATCCAGATATAATGTTCATGCTCAACGCTGGCACCAAATAACAATTATTTAGGTCTAAAACTAATCCCGAAGGTAGATGTAGAGGTAGCGTGCCGACCGCGATCACATTGACTTTGGAACCGTTTCCCACGCGCATCGTCACCTCATCCTTTGCCAGTGCTCGTCTATTCCGTAGTCCTTGTTTCGAGTTGCAAATATTAGCAACAGAACCAGTATCAAATACCCAGGTGCTACTACGAGCTCTAGTAAGGTACACATCAATAACATGTATATCACATATACCTTTGTTCAGCTTGCCATCCTTCTTATCCGCCAAATACTTGGGGCAGTTCCGCTTCCAGTGTCCTGTCTGCTTGCAGTAAAAACACTCAGTTTCAGGCTTAGGTCCAGACTTGGGTTTCTTCTCTTGAGCAGCAACTTTCTTGCTGTTCTTTTTGAAGTTTCCCTTCTTCTTTCCTTTGCCCTTTTTCTTGAAACTAGTGATATTGTTGACCATCAACACTTGATGCTCTTTCTTGATTTCTACCTCCGCGGCTTTCAGCATTGCGAAGAGCTCGGGAATTGTTTTGGTCATCCCTTGCATATTATAGTTCATCACGAAGCTCTTGTAGCTTGGTGGCAGTGATTGGAGAATTCTGTCAATGACACTATCATCCGGAAGAGTAACTCCCAGTTGAATCAAGTGATTATTATACCCAGACATTTTGAGTATATGTTCACCGATGTGAACTATTCTCCTCCATCTTGCAGCTATAGAACTTATTGGAGACTTCATATCTCTCAATCGGGCATTTGCTTGAAATATTAACTTCAACTCCTGGAACATCTCATATGCTCCATGACGTTCAAAACGTCGTTGAAGACCCGGTTCTAAGCCGTAAAGCATGGCACACTGAACTATCGAGTAGTCATCAGCTTTGCTCTGCCAGACGTTCACAACTTCTGGCGTAGCTCCTGCAGCAGGCACTGGCACCCAGCGGTGCTTCGGGGCGTAATTCTTCTGTTCAGCAATGAGGATAATCCTCAAATTACGGACCCAGTCCGTAATTGCTACCATCATCTTTCAACTTTGCTTTCTCAAGGAACGCATTAAAATTCAACGGAACAACAGCACGAGCCATCTATCTACAGTAAACATAGACAAGCAAAATACTATCAGGTACTAAGTTCATGATAAATTTAAGTTTAATTAATCATATTAAAAACCTCCCACTTAGACAGACATCTCTCTAGTCATCTAAGTGATTACGTGATCCAAATCAACTAAACCATGTCCGATCATCACGTGAGATGGAGTAGTTTCAATGGTGAACATCACTATGTTGATCATATCTACTATATGATTCACGCTCGACCTTTCGGTCTCCGTGTTCCGAGGCCATATCTGTTATATGCTAGGCTCGTCAAGTTTAACCTGAGTATTCCGCATGTGCAACTGTTTTGCACCCGTTGTAAATGGACGTAGAACTTATCACACCCGATCATCACGTGGTGTCTGGGTACTACGAACTTTGGCAACGGTGCATACTCAGGAGAACACTTCTTGATAATTTTTAGTGAGAGATCATCTTATAATGCTACCGTCAATCAAAGCAAGATAAGATGCATAAAGGATAAACATCACATGCAATCAATATAAGTGATATGATATGGTCATCATCATCTTGTGCTTGTGATCTCCATCGCCGAAGCACCGTCATGATCACCATCGTCACCGGCGCGACACCTTGATCTCCATCGTAGCATCATTGTCGTCTTGCCAACTATTGCTTCTACGACTATCGCTACTGCTTAGTGATAAAGTAAAGCAATTACATGGCGTTTGCATTTCATACAATAAAGCGACAACCATATGGCTCCTGCCAGTTGCCGATAACTCGGTTACAAAACATGATCATCTCATACAATAAAATATAGCATCACGTCTTGACCACATCACATCACAACATGCCCTGCAAAAACAAGTTAGACGTCCTCTACTTTGTTGTTGCAAGTTTTACGTGGCTGCTACGGGCTGAGCAAGAACCGTTCTTACCTACGCATCAAAACCACAACGATAGTTTGTCAAGTTGGTGCTGTTTTAACCTTCGCAAGGACCGGGCGTAGCCACACTCGGTTCAACTAAAGTGAGAGAAACCGACACCGCCGGTCACCTTTAAGCAACTAGTGCTCAAGCGGTGAAACCAGTCTCGCGTAAGCGTACGCGTAATGTCGGTCCGGGCCGCTTCATCTCACAATACCGCCGAACCAAAGCATGACATGCTGGTAAGCAGTATGACTTATATCGCGCACAACTCACTTGTGTTCTACTCGTGCACATGACATCAACGCATAAAACCAGGCTCGGATGCCACTGTTGGGTAACGTAGTAATTTCAAAAAAATTCCTACGCACACGCAAGACCATAGTGATGGCATAGCAACGAGAGGGGAGAGTGTCTGTCCACGTACCCTCGTAGACCGAAAGCGGAAGCGTTATAACAACGCGGTTGATGTAGTCGTACGTCTTCACGATCCGACCGATCCAAGCACCGAACGTATGGCACCTCCGAGTTCTGCACACGTTCAGCTCGATGACGATCCCCGGACTCCGATCCAGCAAAGCATCGGGGATGAGTTCCGTCAGCACGACGACGTGGTGACGATGATGATGCTGCACCGACGCAGGATTAGGATTGGAGGAGGGGGAAGAGGGAAGGGGGGCGCCGCCCCCCCTCTCCTTGTCCTATTCGGACTAGAGGGGGAGGGGGGCGCGCGGCCTGCCTTGGCCGGCCCTTCCTCTTCTCTCTATGGCCCATCAAGGCCCATAGACCCCGGGGTTCCGTAACCCCGGTGTTCCGTAACTTCTGTTTTCATCCGGAACCTTTCGAAGTCAAACATAGGCTTCCAATATATCAATCTTTATGTCTCGACCATTTCGAGACTCCTCGTCATGTCCGTGATCACATCCGGGACTCGAACAACCTTGGTACATCAAAACTTATAAACTCATAATGAACTGTCATCGAAGCGTTAAGCGTGCGGACCCTACGGGTTCGAGAACTATGTAGACATGACCTAGAACCATTCTCGGTCAATAACCAATAGCGGAACCTGGATGCCCATATTGGTTCCTACATATTCTACGAAGATCTTTATCGGTCAAACCGCATAACGACATCGTTGTTCCCTTTGTCATCGGTATGTTACTTACCCGAGATTCGATCGTCGGTATCCAATACCTAGTTCAATCTCGTTATCGTAAGTCTCTTTACTCGTTCCGTAATACATCATCTCACAACTAACTCATTAGTTGTAATGCTTACAAGGCTTATGTGATGTGTATTACCGAGAAGGCCAGAGATACCTCTCCGACAATCGGAGTGACAAAACCTAATCTCAAATCGCCAACCCAACAAGTACCTTTGGAGACACCTGTAGTACTCCTTTATAATCACCCGATTCGTTGTGACGTTTGGTAGTACCCAAAGTGTTCCTCCGTAAACGGAGTTGCATAATCTCATAGTTACAGGAACATGTATAGGTCATGAAGAAAGCATTAGCAATATACTAAACGATCAAGTGCTAAGCTAACGGAATGGGTCATGTCAATCACATCATTCTCCTAATGAGGTGATCACATTAATCAAATGACAACACATGTCTATGGTTAGGAAACACAACCATCTTTGATTAATGAGCTAGTCTAGTAGAGGCATACTAGTGACTATCTTTTGTCTATGTATTCACACATGTATTATGTTTCCGGTTAATACAATTCTAGCATGAATAATAAACATTTATCATGGTATAAGGGAATAAATAATAACTTTATCATTGCCTCTAGGGCATATTTCCTTCAGTCTCCCACTTGCACTAGAGTCAATAATCTAGATTACACAGTAATGATTCTAACACCCATGGAGTCTTGGTGCTGATCATGTTTTGCTCGTGGAAGAGGCTTAGTCAACGGGTCTGCAACATTCAGATCCGTATATATTTTGCAAATCTCTATGTCTCCCACTTGGACTTGGTCCCGAATGGAATTGAAGCGTCTCTTGATATGCTTGGTCCTCTTGTGAAATCTGGATTCCTTTGCCAAGGCAATTGCACCAGTATTGTCACAGAAGATCTTCATTGGTCCCGATGCTTTGAGAAGCGTGTGATGCAGACCCAACAGTGAAACCAGACAACCAAACAGGCATCTTCCTTCTTTCGCGGGCTTGGTTGGGCTCAATGCGCGCAACCAAACACGCCCTTAGATTACGCAAGCAGTCGTGTTTCCCTAGGGAAGCCGTGGCATCTACCGCTCGTCCTCCTCTTCCGCACAGTGGCGGATCCACAGGGTGGACAGGGTGGGCCGCGGCCCACCCTGGGATTTTAGTCCAGCCAATATACCATATGTTATTATGAGATAGGCTAGAGGGAAAAGAAGCCCAGCAATAGCCTGCTGCTCGTCCCGAACCGCACAGCCACGCAGCCAGCGCCTCTCTCGAGTCTCAACCGGTCAACTTCCCGATTTCGATCTGCCGCCAGCTGCGTTCCTTGTCGTCGCCGCCCCGCCCGATCACGCGGAGCCACCAACTGATTCCCTGAAGGCTGACGACCGCGGCCTGCCCCGCCCGCCGCCCGGCCGTCTGCTGTCCGCGCTGGCATGGTGAGCAGAATTTTGGATTTCGTTTTTTGATTTTTACCGGTCCTGGACGAAATGGGCGAAATTCGGATTTTTCGGATTTTTCTGGAAAGCCTCGGACGAAAATCGTAAAGCAAAATTTGAATTTTGGGACGAAAACTGAACGAGAAATGAACGAAAAATGGGCGAAATTTGCCTAAAATTTTGAAATACAACAGAACAACAAATGAACTAGCTACAGATCTTCACAAATGAAAAGCTAGCTACAGATCTTGCAAGATGAGCCAGCATACGTGCATGTACAAGATTAGAGGAACATTGTTACAGTACGT
This sequence comes from Aegilops longissima, assembly GCA_021605205.1. Taxonomy (NCBI): domain Eukaryota; kingdom Viridiplantae; phylum Streptophyta; class Magnoliopsida; order Poales; family Poaceae; genus Aegilops; species Aegilops longissima. The sequence continues at coordinate 747,899,933 of CM038679.1, forward strand.
CAGTACCATGTCCAGCTTGCCGGAAACCAGCGCGTGCGTCCGGCGCCGGGGCACTGCCCAAGCCCGACTGGATGCGCCGCATGCTGCTGCTCCCGTGGAGCCATTCAACGCCCAAGCCCACCTGCCCCGACATCGAAGTTGTGCGGCCGTGCTCCATGGCGCTGCCACCACCGTCCATGGACGGGAAAGAGACTGGGAGGGAGGAGATTGGGAGGGAGGGAGACGAGCTGGATGGGAGGAGGCGGCGCTGCACCGCGCCCCCGCCTCACTCGCTAGGGTTTCGTTGCCCACAGCCGCCGCTCAGTCGGATGGAGACGGGAAAAGTGAATTTTAGGATTAGGAGGAGATGAATTCGTGCTTTTATACCACTGGAGGGTTTGTGTGGGCTGTAGTAGACCATGGGCTGGGCTGTGAGTTTAAAAGTGGCCAGATTTTTTGGGCCGGTACACCCTATTACCGGGCCCTAACGAGATGGCCGAAAATCGCTGGAATTTCGGTTTTCTCGGACAAAATCCAAAACTTTGATGGTGAGTTGTCTCATTCTGAGAGAGGTGCCCCATCAGGCCATCCCCTACCCCATGGTCGCTCTGATTACACGAATTGCATCAAACTTGACTATATTTTAGGTATGAGTTCTGAATTTTTCCGCTGGGGGCGTGTGTAGAGCAAACTATATTCGTTGGAGCCATGCTCTTGGCTCCTCCCGTCCTTTGTGTTCCTTGGCTAATTAGCTTCGAGGTAGCTGGTCCTGCCAAGCCAAACCAAGCTCCATATCCATCCGTTTCCCTTTCGTTTCTCATGATGCATGCAATGCACCGCCATGTGTGTACTAATTATGTATGTGGAGCCATGCACCGCATGCATGCAGCTCGACGACGGGCGAAAAACGACGGCATGCATCACGGGGCGTGCCTTGGTGCATGGCATCTTCTGGTCCAAACTAAGCGTGGATGCATCTGCAAACATTTTCCTTTCCGCCAAGAAAGATATGTGCGTATCGTATTGTACGTGCTTTGTACACATGAGCATGCAGTAGCTTAGGCATGCATGAATGAAACGTTATATATTTTCCGTAGCCTGTGCCACCTACAAGCTACAAGCATATCACGTGGTAGCTAGGTAGTGTGCCGGGCAGAGTGTACGTGACACGGAGCTGCACACAAAGGTGACAGAACGTATATCCGTATGTTGCATGTCTGTACACCCAGTAGCACAACACGTACAAAGCATGGCATACTCAACATACTTTCGTACGCATGAACACAACACAACGACAATATTAATTCAGTTCGTATACTACGCACCAGAATCCAGCGGAAAATGTACGTGGTGTCAGTGTAGTGTAGCTAGCAAAGCAGTGGGCCACGCGTACGCACATGCATGCGTGTTGGAGTCACGTACAAGGGCTTCCCGTAATACTAGAAAAAAAAGAGTCACGTACAAGGCAGCAATCTACAGTTTTGTTTGTTTGAACGATGTCTAACATGCTTCCACGTCCACCTATAATCCTTTAGAATAAATTCTTCCATCTGTCAGAAATGTATGATTGTGTTCACCGTTTTCTGCCCTTCAATGATGTTTTTTAACATGGTCTCTCTTACCACATCTCTTTTCACGTGAGAGGTATTAGTACTCCCTCCGTTCCATAATGTAGTGCCTATAGATTTTTACAAAAGTCAAACATTACAAACTTTGACCACGTTTATAGAGAAAAGTAGGTACATCTAGAATACCAAATGCACATTATTAGATACATATCGTGAGTTATATTTTCAGAATGTACATGTTTGGTATTGTAAATGTAGACAGTTTTCTCTATACACTTGGTCAAAGTTGGCAAAGTTTGACTTTCACAAAAATCTATAGGCACTACATTGTGGAATGGAGGGAGTATATCATAGATCTGAGCCATTGATTGTATTAAGTAGTGGTTCTGATTAACTCTTACCTTCTTACCTCCCATGTGAAAAGAGCGGTAAGAAGGACCATTTAAAATTACAATCGATGATGTTTTCAAGGAAATCATTTGTTTGGATATCTATTTTTCTGTTAATCGTCAGCACAGCATGAAGGAAATTTTCTCTAGAGATGACCAGAAAATGTGTCTTGTAAGCGAATCTACAGCCACCTAACAAATTTGGCCCCTCAATGTGCCGTGGCACATCCGGTCATTAGGCGTGTCCATTTTGAGCCATTGTTTCTTGATGCAGCCATGCTTTTCTTATATACTGGTCATATGCATGTGACAGGTGGAGATGAGAGAGAGAAAGAAAGAACTGTGTCCTCACGTGGTAGATTGGCTGGGCGTGTTCAGCGCGTCTTGGAGCCCTCATATTCTACCCATATATGGTCTTGATATGAGGGTTTGCAGACAGCCCAAACGTATGGTGCCAAAGGTTGGGGGGTGATTGGGTCACGTTTTCCCTTCACTCTCCTGTACAGGCGGTGACTTGGTTGTTCGTCCGGACATATATGGATGATCTAAGCGGTATAGTTGTAGATGTTCTAATACTTTATTACTTTGGCTGACACTTGACCTTGAACAAAGATAATGTTGGGTATGTAGGTGATTTATTTTGTGTACCTAATAAATCTGTATTGTGAGGTATTGACTTACCAATGTGTTTCCCTCTAGAAACGATGTTGTGTATTTATTGATCCCATTATTCATGTAATGCACAAGTTCCATAGCTTTTCTAACGCATGTCGATTGTACGTTCATAGGTTAGGGCAACAAGCCATCTAATACTCTTTATCTATGAGGGGATCATTCATATGAGTCAAATGTGCATGGGGGTACGCTGCACCATGCCAAGCAATGATATCATAGTTTTACATCTACCGCTTATGCTACAATAGTTACTTTCCAATCTAACTCATGAAAATGTATGCATTCTGATTTATTGAGTTGTGTTGGATTGGTTAGAGTTTGACCTTTGTAAACTGAATAAAGTAATAATTAAGAGAAGATTCAACCACGGCTAAAATATGACGGATGAGCAATGCCAACAGCGAGGGTGAGAGAAGTAAACTCAACCGAAAAAACACTTGTTGACACCTCAACCCATTCTAGAATTCAAATTACTTAGAATTAGGCTAGACAATCCTACTTTCAAATCTCTGTTGTGATAATGTCTAGACACGTGCATCACAGATTCCTCTAGACATTTGTAGATATTAACATACGTACACACACACACACACACACAGAGAGAGAGAGAGAGAGAGAGAGAGAGAGAGAGAGAGAGAGAGAGAGATTGTAATACTACATCAAAGAGGGACACATTATTTTGCATGAATGTGATTCTTCGCTTATGCTTAGGTTACATTTACTCAACAAAATTGTACATACTTCACTTTTGCAACAATAACATGATTTACATGACTGAAAAGAATTATAATTTACCTTTGATGTATTTGTAACAATAGATTTTTGTGTTGTATAACAATATATTTGACTTGAATGTCTCCTATAAACCTACATATCAATGTTGTTACATATATTAGAAAAATACCCACTAAGATTTTAGGACGAAGGTTGTATTGTTTTGAAAATCTAATTAACATTTAAATAAAAATAATTTGTGAAAAGATAAAAATGTTTAGTATAATTAGACGGGATTTGCACATAATTTATAGATTTAAAATAAAATGAAGTGGAAGGGCCCGGATGCGGTTCTGCACCAAATCAGTGTGATTATTAGTAATCAGAACATGATCGACTAGTAAGAAACAAATATATGTGAATAAATCACACATGATTAAAGAGAGAGGGATACTAGATCTAAGAGGAGATTGAAGGAGGTAGCGATAATGATATGATTTTGAAGTGGAAGATCTCTGTAATTTAGGGTGTGCCTTAATTTGTAAATATAGAGAGAGCTTGCTTTTATATAGATTGGGATAGGTTTATTATGCTGTGATTAAGATTGGGCTAACCCATTAGGTCAATTTTATTTTTTGAAATGGTTTATTATTTAAACGGTCATAACTCCGCATATTAATCAGTTGGGGCATCAAACTACCTCCGATTGAGTTGAAACTTTAAACATATCATGTTTATACTATACAAAGCCACACAAATAATTCAAATGATGCCGATCTTATTTAATGCTCATTTAGAAATTAAATATGGGTAGGTCCCGAATAAATATGGTTTGTATGAGCGATAGCAATCTTGTGCTAAAATTGTGAAATAATTTGGGTAGGTCCCGAATGTCGACAAAGAGAGTATGCAAGGTTAATTTGGCGTAAGTCTTGGACTAGAACATTGAAAGTGAGAGGAGGTTCAATTATTCACCATTTTAACAAAAATGGTTCAATAATACCAATTCAATTAATTAATGAATTAATTAGTACCATATGATGTTCATGCAATGCTGGTGAGATGCATGTGGTCATACAAAATATCATAGGCAAAAATATCTTTTGTATTATTCCGGGATGTTACAGTAAGAACCTAATATTTCCCTTAGTTTTCAAGCTACAATAAGTGGTGGGCAAATAAAAACACCAAATTATATACGGTTGAAGACCGACTACATAAAGTGGCGTGGTTCTGTTCTAGAGAAGCTTCACTGGTGGTGGGTACACTTGATGACAAGGTCAAATGCCTAAATTGAAATATGGTGAAGTCGGTGATGTGATAGTACCACCAGCGGAATATTTCGTGTGGGAGCACTAGTCTATAAAGTGGTGGAAATGTCAGTACTTGAAGCGACACCAGAGGACAAGCAAAAAGATGATGTCAGAAGTATGAGCTATCCGACATTACACAAAAAGTAATGTCAAATGAAAAAAAATCCATTGAATTGTTACATAAATGAATCTCGTATATAATTAACATATAATCTAGTTGCCTCTTTATCATGGTTGTTCAGCTATTATAGGTATCCAACACTTCCGTCAGTAGTACGGTTTATTGATTCTAGTGATAGTCAATTGGGATATTAAGCTCAATTTTGAAAGTTTATACTAGTAGTAGCCAAAATAGCTTGTGAATATAAGAATATGAAAAGAATAAAATTTACCATGTCCTAGCTTGGCTTTCAAACATTTTCTATTTTCTGCTATTTTAGGCGCTGAACTTTGTTTTTCAAGAATACAGCAAGCACTTCCCTGCAAAAAAATAGAGCAAACAACGACATGGGTAAATTAAATAGAATCGTATCTTTAATTTTTGTTTACCTTACAATAGTGTTACTTTTTCCCTCAAAAAAACGACAATACTGTTTTGTTTAGGCGTAAATGACAATACTGTTACTTTTCATCCCAGGAGCGAGTAAACACGTCGGTGAGGCCGAGTACGTGATTGTGCCCGGGCCCGGCCCGTCCAAGCTAGCCCAGTTCCAGGCACATTGCAAATGCTTCACGTCAGGTCCGGACGGGGAAAAGCCTGCCTGGATCTTGCACAGCCCCAGCTGAGAGCGACACGAGACAGAGAGAGAAATGTTGTGGGCAGATGAGACAAGGTAAAAGCCGGGGGTGGCAAAATTTCGTGTTTTGACCCTTTTTAGATACAAATTCAGGATTTGACCCCAGTTCATTTTTTTTTTCAGGATTTGACCCTTTCGCTACTGCCAGGGGAGCTGGCGGTAGGGTTATACAGCCTACCGCCAGGGCCCCTCGCGGTAGGGTGCGACGGAGGGGGACGGCCGCCGTCTCCGCGTGCTGACGTGGATTAGCACCTTACCGCCAGGGAACCTGGCGGTAGGCTGTATAACCCTACCGCCAGCTCCCCTGGCGGTGGGGTGTGCAAGGGTTTTCGAGGCAAAACCCTTCTGTAACTAAAAAATCGAGTGCCCTGGCGGTAGGGTCAACCTACCACCATAATGGCTGGCGGTAGGCTGTCTAACCCTACCGCCAGGGTCCTTGGCGGTAGGGTCTTGCCTATTTCCAAGTTCAATTTCTTTCTTCTTTTCAAAAAACAACAGATCTCAAACTATGATATAGAGTCAAAATAACAGATCTCAAACAATTAAACTTGGGCATCACATACACATGTCATACGGAGTTCCACATAAACTTAGTTCAAATAGCAAACTTAGTTCCACATAGCAAACGGAGTTTCACAAATAGCAAACACATAGTTCAAATAGCAAACACATAGTTTCACAACCACTAGACTTTTCAACTACAGCCAAGTATCGAATAGCAGACTTTAAGTCATCCTTCCCCTCTTACTCTTGGAGGCACGGTCCTCGTTCCTCTTTGAATGAGTCTCTTCGGTGTTCTTCTTGGACTGTCGAGGAACCGGTCTCTGGAAAGGGTCCGGACTCAACAAATCTTTCTTTTTCAGATTCCTCTTCGGCAGCTGAGGTGCTTGAGATGATTGAGTTGTTGGAGGTCCATAATCTCCATTGTACTCCTCCTCCCCGTTGCTCTCATCCTCCTCCTCCTCCTCCTCCTCCTCAACCAACCTAGACGACGAGGGAGCATGGCTCAATGAGGCGATGTGTCCCTGTGTGGCTACATGCTGATGAACTTCAACCGACCCAGCTCCGGCACACCCCAGCGGCCCTACCAGCTTGCGGCAACGCTTCACGAACTTCTGCACTCACAATGAAACACGGGCATAATAACTATCACGTTTATGATTGAAAGTGAAGAAGATACATTTGTTCCGAGAAGGCTGAAATTGTACCTTCATCGTCCCCCTCATTTTGTCCTCAGATTGTACGCTCCCGGGGGCATCACCTAGTGCATCTAAGGCTTCAAAGATGCATCTATTCAGCTCACCAGACTGCAACGGCATAAGTCAGTCACGATGAAGAATACAATAATTTAAATAGAACCTCTCGGTTCAAACTTACCACTCTGTTGATGAGGGGTGCAAACTCCCTAAATCCACTGTGCAGGTCTTTGATGCCAGCCTGGTAGGCCTCTTCCTCGGGTCATCCTCTCCAGCTCCACAATGTCTTTCGCCGTCCACCGAGGCCCGAGACGAAGACAGTGCTTCGGCCATCATCGTACCACTTCATGTGTCGCTCCACGTAAGCACAGTCAGTCACTCTCCTCTCCCGTCTTTCTTGTACCTCCTTGGTTCCACTCTGTCACATGAGTTTTATGCTGCTCTCCTAGTCTGTGATCGACTGATTCTTCTACCGGTTCATCCTGCAAGGCATTAGCAACAAGAAACATCATAACAAAGTCAAACGCAATGAATTCATGGGCACGAAGAACAAGCGCGGGCACTCACAAGTGGAGCGCATGGCTGCTGATATCGGTGGGCTGGCCAGGTGGGGTATGTTGAAAAATCCCAAACTGCGTGGCCACGCGGTGTGGCAAGTGCCACTCGGCGGCGTACACACAGATCATGGGCACGATGCACCGCCAGAGACCACGGTCCTCATCGCACACCACGTTCAGATCAAAGTCCCACTCTCGGTCATGATACGGCCACCAGTTTACCTATTACATATACGGTGGTAAGTTTCCACTCTCGGTCAAAAGTGGAAGCAAAGATAAATGTGTTTAGCGAGTTCATATACCTGCCAATGCGTCAAAGCGTCCAACTCGTTGGTGTAGGTCTTGTACGAAGTCTTGTTTAGGCCCGTGTAGAGTTTGACAACGTCCCACTCGTAAGCTACGGTGGGGTGTCGAGCCTCGTCGCCGTCTTTGCTATAGGCACCAAATGGAGAAGGACCAGACAAAGCCACCCATTTTGGACTTGTCTCCGTCCTCTGCGTTGCGTCGTCAAGCTGCAAAAATCAAATGAGGATCAGATATAACATTATGTCATGGACATACTTTCGTGAGGTAGGCAATTAGATACTCTCTTATCGAGCGGTATAGGTAGGCGAGAGATGCAGTCCCCAACTGTACCCTGCATCCCGATCGGCTAGGAAAAACATATCGACTAGTTGGCGAGTTCCGGATGCGTCTCGAAACACGACCTCCGTGAGAAGGAACCACAGGTAGGCCCTCGCATACCACTCCACAGTCGTCTCATCGGCGTCTTCGGGCATGTCTTCCGGTGCTCCTAGAGCCAGGCAGCGGCACACTGGATGTACGGTTACCCTTAGCCTCGGGCAGCCGCCGATGAGGGTGGTAACCCGCTCCTACCAGTTGGTCCTTTCCACTCGCCCGGTCGAGTGCATGACCCTCGGCGGCATGGCAGTAATCATCGACCAATCCTCGAGGGTCACCGTCATTTCCCGAATGGGAGATGGAAAGAATGGGTCTCTGGTCACCACCGGTCAATCAAAGTTGTCAGAGCAGCGTGGACAAGCGTCGGCGGCTGACGCTTGAACTGCAACACGAAACCCAACAGCCGGACTCTCTTGAAGAACGGCGTGTAGCGCTCGTCGTAGTCCATATGCCCATGAACCCCGTGACCCCTCATGCACAGTGGCTGGAGCATCTGTCAAAAAGTGAACGCCAAAAGTTAGGAAATTATTTTCATCAATCTGAAAGCTTTGATCAATATTTCATTCATATTGCTTACCTCTCCGTTCTCTATGAAGCGGGCATGATGACCCTTGTCGAATGTGTAGTCAAGCATGCAGTACCGTTGGCGATGTTGTCCGCAAGAGGTGGCCGCCTTAATAAAATTTCATAAACAAAACATCATAAGCATAAGCATACATAAACATGCATCATATCAAAATCATATCACCATGCATCATATCACAAAAAAAAATCCTCCAACAACATCTATTACACATGATGGATCAAATCATATCAACATTACTCATATCAAGAAAAAAAATCCTCCAACATGCATCATATCACAAAAAAATCCTCCAACAATCATCTTCAATGTATTATCTCCAAACAACATGTTCATATAATCATATCAACATGCATCATCACTCGAACATGCATCATATCATCATATTTTAAACAAAAAATCCTCCAACATGCATCATATCATCATATTTGTAAACAAAAAATCCTCCAACATCTTCATATCATCATATCAACATGCATCATCAAACTACAATCAATTCCTCCCACATGCATTACATCATAATTTTTTAACAAATAAAATTATGAACTAGGGTTCATATTCACACTAAGATATGAACTATTGATTAGAGTTCATATTCAATACCACTACTTAGTAAAGAACTAAGAACTAGAACTATACTCAAGCTAAAACAATCTTAGTTGAAAAAAATCCAATCTAAATTCAAAAAATGAGGGATTTCAAGCAAATAATTCGTCGATTCGGAAGCAAGTTTGCAAAAACTAATTGGAGGGATCGGAGGAGCTTACGATTCTCTCTTCGAGGCCATCTCGATCCGCCAAAACGGTGAAGAATCGGTGAAGATCCGAGGGGGGAGTGGAGGAGATGAGAGAGGGAGAGAGGGGCGACTTGGGGGAGAAAAGAAGAAACTGCCGACGGGGAAGGGGAGGGTGGGGAGATGGGCAGGGGCGCGCGGGTCTCGGGCGAAATAACTGCTCGGACCCTACCGCCAGGGGTGGCTAGCGGTGAGGTTAGACAGGCTACCGCAAGGCTCCCTGGCGGTAGGGTGCGACGGAGGGGACGGCGGTCGTTCCCGTGCTGACATGAATTAGTACCCTACCACGTAGAGGGTACAGACAACACGAGGAAAGCAAAAGTCGAATGTGAAAGGAAGGAACAATCAGGCTAGCAGCTCTAGCTAAGGCGTGCTGGAAGAAGGGGGCCATGCGTGCATGTCCATATGCGTATGGCTCTTCTTCCTCTAGTCGCGGTGCGCCGTCCGTTCCTACCTCCACACACGTGCACGCGGTGGTAGTGACAACGAGTAGCAGTAAAAGTAGCTCGCCAAGGTACATGCATACACAGATACACGGTGAGAAGCGTGAGTGAAGCTTGGCACCCAACCCATCCATGGACGCATGTGCTGTGTCTCGCTTTTGTGCACGCATGAGCAGTGGGAGCTCTCGAGCACCTGTCGTGTCTCCATCTACCTACACATTCGATCCATGGCTTTTCACGTACGTGAACGTGAATGTTCGTCCACCGAGAGAGAGAGAGAGAGAGAGAGACAACAGAACAACAAATGAACTAGCTACAGATCTTCACAAATGAAAAGCTAGCTACAGATCTTGCAACATGAGCCAGCATACATGCATGTACAAGATTAGAGGAACATTGTTACAGTACGTCAGTACCATGTCCAGCTTGCCGGAAACCAGCGCGTGCGTCCGGCGCCGGGGCACTGCCCAAGCCCGACTGGATGCGCCGCATGCTGCTGCTCCCGTGGAGCCGTTCAACGCCCGAGCCCACCTGCCCCGACATCGAAGTTGTGCGGCCGTGCTCCATGGCGCTGCCACCACCGTCCATGGACGGGAAAGAGACTGGGAGGGAGGAGATTGGGAGGGAGGGAGACGAGGGGAGATTGGGAGGGAGGGAGACGAGCTGGATGGGAGGAGGCGGCGCTGCACCGCGCCCCCGCCTCACTCGCTAGGGTTTCGTTGCCCACAGCCGCCGCTCAGTCGGATGGAGACGGGAAAAGTGAATTTTAGGGTTAGGAGGAGATGAATTCGTGCTTTTATACCAAAGGGGATTTGTGTGGGCTGTAGTAGACCATGGGCTGGGTTGTGAGTTTAAAAGTGGCCGAATTTTTTGGGCCGGTACACCCTATTACCGGGCCCTAACGAGATGGCCGAAAATCGCTGGAATTTCGGTTTTCTCGAACAAAATCCAAAACTTTGATGGTGAGTTGTCTCATTCTGAGAGAGGTGCCCCATCAGGCCATCCCTACCCCATGGTCGCTCTGATTACACGAATTGCATCAAACTTGACTATATTTTAGGTATGAGTTCTGAATTTTTCCGCTGGGGGCGTGTGTAGAGCAAACTATATTCGTTGGAGCCATGCTCTTGGCTCCTCCGTCCTTTGTGTTCCTTGGCTAATTAGCTTCGAGGTAGCTGGTCCTGCCAAGCCAAACCAAGCTCCATATCCATCCGTTTCCCTTTCGTTTCTCATGATGCATGCAATGCACCGCCATGTGTACTAATTATGTATGTGGAGCCATGCACCGCATGCATGCAGCTCGACGACGGGCGAAAACGACGGCATGCATCACGGGGCGTGCCTTGGTGCATGGCATCTTCTGGTCCAAACTAAGCGTGGATGCATCTGCAAACATTTTCCTTTCCGCCAAGAAAGATATGTGCGTATCGTATTGTACGTGCTTTGTACACATGAGCATGCAGTAGCTTAGGCATGCATGAATGAAACGTTATATATTTTCCGTAGCCTGTGCCACCTACAAGCTACAAGCATATCACGTGGTAGCTAGGTAGTGTGCCGGGCAGAGTGTACGTGACACGGAGCTGCACACAAAGGTGACAGAACGTATATCCGTATGTTGCATGTCTGTACACCCAGTAGCACAACACGTACAAAGCATGGCATACTCAACATACTTTCGTACGCATGAACACAACACAACGACAATATTAATTCAGTTCGTATACTACGCACCAGAATCCAGCGGAAAATGTACGTGGTGTCAGTGTAGTGTAGCTAGCAAAGCAGTGGGCCACGCGTACGCACATGCATGCGTGTTGGAGTCACGTACAAGGGCTTCCCGTAATACTAGAAAAAAAAGAGTCACGTACAAGGCAGCAATCTACAGTTTTGTTTGTTTGAACGATGTCTAACATGCTTCCACGTCCACCTATAATCCTTTAGAATAAATTCTTCCATCTGTCAGAAATGTATGATTGTGTTCACCGTTTTCTGCCCTTCAATGATGTTTTTTAACATGGTCTCTCTTACCACATCTCTTTTCACGTGAGAGGTATTAGTACTCCCTCCGTTCCATAATGTAGTGCCTATAGATTTTTACAAAAGTCAAACATTACAAACTTTGACCACGTTTATAGAGAAAAGTAGGTACATCTAGAATACCAAATGCACATTATTAGATACATATCGTGAGTTATATTTTCAGAATGTACATGTTTGGTATTGTAAATGTAGACAGTTTTCTCTATACACTTGGTCAAAGTTGGCAAAGTTTGACTTTCACAAAAATCTATAGGCACTACATTGTGGAATGGAGGGAGTATATCATAGATCTGAGCCATTGATTGTATTAAGTAGTGGTTCTGATTAACTCTTACCTTCTTACCTCCCATGTGAAAAGAGCGGGTAAGAAGGACCATTTAAAATTGCAATCGATGATGTTTTCAAGGAAATCATTTGTTTGGATATCTATTTTTCTGTTAATCGTCAGCACAGCATGAAGGAAATTTTCTCTAGAGATGACCAGAAAATGTGTCTTGTAAGCGAATCTACAGCCACCTAACAAATTTGGCCCCTCCAATGTGCCGTGGCACATCCGGTCATTTGGGCGTGTCCATTTTGAGCCATTGTTTCTTCGATGCAGCCATGCTTTTCTTATATACTGGTCATATGCATGTGACAGGTGGAGATGAAGAGAGAGAAAGAAAAGAACTGTGTCCTACGTGGTAGATTGGCTGGACGTGTTCAGGCGCGTCTTGGAGCCCTCATATTCTACCCATATATGGTCTTGATATGAGGGTTTGCAGACAGCCCAAACGTATGGTGCCAAAGGTTGGGGGGGGGGGGGTGATTGGGTCACGTTTTCCCTTCACTCTCCTGTACGGGCGGTGACTTGGTTGTTCGTCCGGACATATATGGATGATCTAAGCGGTATAGTTGTAGATGTTCTAATACTTTATTACTTTGGCTGACACTTGACCTTGAACAAAGATAATGTTGGGTATGTAGGTGATTTATTTTGTGTACCTAATAAATCTGTATTGTGAGGTATTGACTTACCAATGTGTTTCCCTCTAGAAACGATGTTGTGTATTTATTGATCCCATTATTCATGTAATGCACAAGTTCCATAGCTTTTCTAACGCATGTCGATTGTACGTTCATAGGTTAGGGCAACAAGCCATCTAATACTCTTTATCTATGAGGGGATCATTCATATGAGTCAAATGTGCATGGGGGTACGCTGCACCATGCCAAGCAATGATATCATAGTTTTACATCTACCGCTTATGCTACAATAGTTACTTTCCAATCTAACTCATGAAAATGTATGCATTCTGATTTATTGAGTTGTGTTGGATTGGTTAGAGTTTGACCTTTGTAAACTGAATAAAGTAATAATTAAGAGAAGATTCAACCACGGCTAAAATATGACGGATGAGCAATGCCAACAGCGAGGGTGAGAGAAGTAAACTCAACCGAAAAAACACTTGTTGACACCTCAACCCATTCTAGAATTCAAATTACTTAGAATTAGGCTAGACAATCCTACTTTCAAATCTCTGTTGTGATAATGTCTAGACACGTGCATCACAGATTCCTCTAGACATTTGTAGATATTAACATACGTACACACACACACACACACACAGAGAGAGAGAGAGAGAGAGAGAGAGAGAGAGAGAGAGAGAGAGAGAGAGAGAGAGAGAGATTGTAATACTACATCAAAGAGGGACACATTATTTTGCATGAATGTGATTCTTCGCTTATGCTTAGGTTACATTTACTCAACAAAATTGTACATACTTCACTTTTGCAACAATAACATGATTTACATGACTGAAAAGAATTATAATTTACCTTTGATGTATTTGTAACAATAGATTTTTGTGTTGTATAACAATATATTTGACTTGAATGTCTCCTATAAACCTACATATCAATGTTGTTACATATATTAGAAAAAATACCCACTAAGATTTTAGGACGAAGGTTGTATTGTTTTGAAAATCTAATTAACATTTAAATAAAATAATTTGTGAAAAGATAAAATGTTTAGTATAATTAGACGGATTTGCACATAATTTATAGATTTAAAATAAAATGAAGTGGAAGGGCCGGATGCGGTTCTGCACCAAATCAGTGTGATTATTAGTAATCAGAACATGATCGACTAGTAAGAAACAAATATATGTGAATAAATCACACATGATTAAAGAGAGAGGGATACTAGATCTAAGAGGAGATTGAAGGAGGTAGCGATAATGATATGATTTTGAAGTGGAAGATCTCTGTAATTTAGGGTGTGCCTTAATTTGTAAATATAGAGAGAGCTTGCTTTTATATAGATTGGGATAGGTTTATTATGCTGTGATTAAGATTGGGCTAACCCATTAGGTCAATTTTATTTTTTGAAATGGTTTATTATTTAAACGGTCATAACTCCCGCATATTAATCAGTTGGGGCATCAAACTACCTCCGATTGAGTTGAAACTTTAAACATATCATGTTTATACTATACAAAGCCACACAAATAATTCAAATGATGCCGATCTTATTTAATGCTCATTTAGAAATTAAATATGGGTAGGTCCCGAATAAATATGGTTTGTATGAGCGATAGCAATCTTGTGCTAAAATTGTGAAATAATTTGGGTAGGTCCCGAATGTCAGACAAAGAGAGTATGCAAGGTTAATTTGACGTAAGTCTTGGACTAGAACATTGAAAGTGAGAGGAGGTTCAATTATTCACCATTTTAACAAAAATGGTTCAATAATACCCAATTCAATTAATTAATGAATTAATTAGTACCATATGATGTTCATGCAATGCTGGTGAGATGCATGTGGTCATACAAAATATCATAGGCAAAAATATCTTTTGTATTATTCCCGGGATGTTACAGTAAGAACCTAATATTTCCCTTAGTTTTCAAGCTACAATAAGTGGTGGGCAAATAAAAACACCAAATTATATACGGTTGAAGACCGACTACATAAAGTGGCGTGGTTCTGTTCTAGAGAAGCTTCACTGGTGGTGGGTACACTTGACAGACAAGGTCAAATGCCTAAATTGAAATATGGTGAAGTCGGTGATGTGATAGTACCACCAGCGCGGAATATTTCGTGTGGGAGCACTAGTCTATAAAGTGGTGGAAATGTCAGTACTTGAAGCGACACCAGAGGACAAGCAAAAAGATGATGTCAGAAGTATGAGCTATCCGACATTACACAAAAAGTAATGTCAAATGAAAAAAAATCCATTGAATTGTTACATAAATGAATCTCGTATATAATTAACATATAATCTAGTTGCCTCTTTATCATGGTTGTTCAGCTATTATAGGTATCCAACACTTCCGTCGTAGTACGGTTTATTGATTCTAGTGATAGTCAATTGGGATATTAAGCTCAATTTTTGAAAGTTTATACTAGTAGTAGCCAAAATAGCTTGACGAATATAAGAATATGAAAAAGAATAAAATTTACCATGTCCTAGCTTGGCTTTCAAACATTTTCTATTTTCTGCTATTTTAGAGCGCTGAACTTTGTTTTTTCAAGAATACAGCAAGCACTTCCCTGCAAAAAAAATAGAGCAAACACTGACATGGGTAAATTAAATAGAATCGTATCTTTAATTTTTGTTTACCTTACAATAGTGTTACTTTTTCCCTCAAAAAAACGACAATACTGTTTTGTTTAGGCGTAAATGACAATACTGTTACTTTTCATCCCAGGAGCGAGTAAACACGTCGGTGAGGCCGAGCACGTGATTGTGCGGGCCCGCCCGCCCAAGCTAGCCAGTTCGGGCACATTGCAAATGCTTCACGCCAGGTCCGGACGGGAAAAGCCTGCTGGATCTTGCACAGCCCCAGCTGAGAGCGACACGAGACAGAGAGAGAAATGTTGTGGGCAGATGAGACAAGGTAAAAGCCGGGGTGGCAAAATTTCGTGTTTTGACCCTTTTAGATACAAATTCAGGATTTGACCCAGTTCATTTTTTTTTCAGGATTTGACCCTTTCGCTCTTGCCGGGAGGTGGCGGTAGGGTTATCAGCCTACCTTGGGGCCCCTCATGATAGGGTGCGACGGAGGGGACGGCCGCCGTCTCCGCGTCTTGGCGTGGATTAGCACCCACCGCCGGGAACTGGCGGTAGGCTGAGAACCCTACCGCCAGCCCCTGGCGGTGGGGTGCAAGGGTTTCGAGGCAAAACCCTTCAGAACTAAAAATCGAGTGCCTCAAGTAGGGTCAACCTACCACCATAATGGCTGGCGGTAGGCTGTCTAACCCTACCGCCAGGTCCTTGGCGGTAGGGTCTTGCCTATTTCCAAGTTCAATTTCTTTCTTCTTTTCAAAAAACAACAGATCTCAAACTATGATATAGAGTCAAAATAACAGATCTCAAACAATTAAACTTGGGCATCACATACACATGTCATACGGAGTTCCACATAAACTTAGTTCAAATAGCAAACTTAGTTCCACATAGCAAACGGAGTTTCACAAATAGCAAACACATAGTTCAAATAGCAAACACATAGTTTCACAACCACTAGACTTTTCAACTACAGCCAAGTATCGAATAGCAGACTTTAAGTCATCCTTCCCCTCTTACTCTTGGAGGCACGGTCCTCGTTCCTCTTTGAATGAGTCTCTTCGGTGTTCTTCTTGGACTGTCGAGGAACCGGTCTCTGGAAAGGGTCCGGACTCAACAAATCTTTCTTTTTCAGATTCCTCTTCGGCAGCTGAGGTGCTTGAGATGATTGAGTTGTTGGAGGTCCATAATCTCCATTGTACTCCTCCTCCCCGTTGCTCTCATCCTCCTCCTCCTCCTCCTCCTCCTCAACCAACCTAGGCAGCGAGGAGCATGGCTCAATGAGGCGATGTGTCCCTGTGTGGCTACATGCTGATGAACTTCAACCGACCCAGCTCCGGCACACCCCAGCGGCCCTACCAGCTTGCGGCAACGCTTCACGAACTTCTGCACTCACAATGAAACACGGGCATAATAACTATCACGTTTATGATTGAAAGTGAAGAAGATACATTTGTTCCGAGAAGGCTGAAATTGTACCTTCATCGTCCCCCTCATTTTGTCCTCAGATTGTACGCTCCCGGGGGCATCACCTAGTGCATCTAAGGCTTCAAAGATGCATCTATTCAGCTCACCAGACTGCAACGGCATAAGTCAGTCACGATGAAGAATACAATAATTTAAATAGAACCTCTCGGTTCAAACTTACCACTCTGTTGATGAGGGGTGCAAACTCCCTAAATCCACTGTGCAGGTCTTTGATGCCAGCCTGGTAGGCCTCTTCCTCGGGGTCATCCCTCTCCAGCTCCACAATGTCTTTCGCCGTCCACCGAGGCCTGAGACGAAGACAGTGCTTCTGGCCATCATCGTACCACTTCATGTGTCGCTCCACGTAAGCACAGTCAGTCACTCTCCTCTCCCCGTCTTTCTTGTACCTCCTTCGGTTCCACTCTGTCACATGAGTTTTATGCTGCTCTCCTAGTCTGTGATCGACTGATTCTTCTACCGGTTCATCCTGCAAGGCATTAGCAACAAGAAACATCATAACAAAGTCAAACGCAATGAATTCATGGGCACGAAGAACAAGCGGGCACTCACAAGTGGAGCGCATGGCTGCTGATATCGGTGGGCTGGCCAGGTGGGGTATGTTGAAAATCCCAAACTGCGTGTACACGCGGTGTGGCAAGTGCCACTCGGCGTACCACAGATCATGGGCACGATGCACCGCCAGAGACCACGGTCCTCATCGCACACCACGTTCAGATCAAAGTCCCACTCTCGGTCATGATCGCCACCAGTTTACCTATTACATATACGGTGGTAAGTTTCCACTCTCGGTCAAAAGTGGAAGCAAAGATAAATGTGTTTAGCGAGTTCATATACCTGCCAATGCGTCAAAGCGTCCAACTCGTTGGTGTAGGTCTTGTACGAAGTCTTGTTTAGGCCCGTGTAGAGTTTGACAACGTCCCACTCGTAAGCTACGGTGGGGTGTCGAGCCTCGTCGCCGTCTTTGCTATAGGCACCAAATGGAGAAGGACCAGACAAAGCCACCCATTTTGGACTTGTCTCCCGTCCTCTGCGTTGCGTCGTCAAGCTGCAAAAAATCAAATGAGGATCAGATATAACATTATGTCATGGACATACTTTCGTAGGTAGGCAATTAGATACTCTCTTATCGAACGGTATAGGTAGGCGAGAGATGCAGTCCCCCAACTGTACCCTGCATCCCAGTCGGCTAGGAAAAACATATACGACTAGTTGGCAGAGTTCCCGGATGCGTCTGGAAACACGACCTCCGTGAGAAGGAACCACAGGTAGGCCCTCGCATACCACTCCACAGTCGTCTCATCGGCGTCTTCGGGGCATGTCTTCCGGTGCTCCTAGAGCCAGGGCAACGGCACACTGGATGTACGGTTACCCTTAGCCTCGGGGCAGCCGCCGATGAGGGTGGTAACCCGCTCCTACCAGTTGGTCCTTTCCACTCGCCCGGTCAGTGCATGACCCTCGAGCGGCATGGCAGTAATCATCGACCAATCCTCGAGGGTCACCGTCATTTCCCCGAATGGGAGATGGAAAGAATGGGTCTCTGGTCACCACCGGTCAATCAAAGTTGTCAGAGCAACGTGGACAAGCGTCGGCGGCTGACGCTTGAACTGCAACACGAAACCCAACAGCCGGACTCTCTTGAAGAACGACGTGTAGCGCTCGTCGTAGTCCATATGCCCATGAACCCCGTGACCCCTCATGCACAGTGGCTGGAGCATCTGTCAAAAAGTGAACGCCAAAAGTTAGGAAATTATTTTCATCAATCTGAAAGCTTTGATCAATATTTCATTCATATTGCTTACCTCTCCGTTCTCTATGAAACGGGCATGATGACCCTTGTCGAATGTGTAGTCAAGCATGCAGTACCGTTGGCCGATGTTGTCCGCAAGAGGTGGCCGCCTTAATAAAATTTCATAAACAAAAACATCATAAGCATAAGCATACATAAACATGCATCATATCAAAATCATATCACCATGCATCATATCACAAAAAAAAAAAATCCTCCAACAACATCTATTACACATGATGGATCAAATCATATCAACATTACTCATATCAAGAAAAAAAAAATCCTCCAACATGCATCATATCACAAAAAAAATCCTCCAACAATCATCTTCAATGTATTATCTCCAAACAACATGTTCATATAATCATATCAACATGCATCATCACTCGAACATGCATCATATCATCATATTTTTAAACAAAAAAAATCCTCCAACATGCATCATATCATCATATTTGTAAACAAAAAATCCTCCAACATCTTCATATCATCATATCAACATGCATCATCAAACTACAATCAATTCCTCCCACATGCATTACATCATAATTTTTTTAACAAATAAAATTATGAACTAGGGTTCATATTCACACTAAGATATGAACTATTGATTAGAGTTCATATTCAATACCACTACTTAGTAAAGAACTAAGAACTAGAACTATACTCAAGCTAAAACAATCTTAGTTGAAAAAAAATCCAATCTAAATTCAAAAAAATGAGGGATTTCAAGCAAATAATTCGTCGATTCGGAAGCAAGTTTGCAAAAACTAATTGGAGGGATCGGAGGAGCTTACGATTCTCTCTTCGAGGCCATCTCGATCCGCCAAAACGGTGAAGAATCGGTGAAGATCCGAGGGGGGAGTGGAGGAGATGAGAGAGGGAGAGAGGGGCGACTTGGGGGAGAAAAGAAGAAACTGCCGACGGGGGAAGGGGGAGGGGTGGGGAGATGGGCAGGGGCGCGCGGGTCTCGGGCGAAATAACTGCTCGGACCCTACCGCCAGGGTGGCTAGCGGTAGGGTTAGACAGGCTACCGCAAGGCTCCCTGGCGGTAGGGTGCGACGGAGGGGGACGGCGGTCGTTCCCCGTGCTGACATGAATTAGTACCCTACCACGTAGAGGGGTACAGACAACACGAGGAAAGCAAAAGTCGAATGTGAAAGGAAGGAACAATCAGGCTAGCAGCTCTAGCTAAGGCGTGCTGGAAGAAGGGGGCCATGCGTGCATGTCCATATGCGTATGGCTCTTCTTCCTCTAGTCGCGGTGCGCCGTCCGTTCCTACCTCCACACACGTGCACGCGGTGGTAGTGACAACGAGTAGCAGTAAAAGTAGCTCGCCAAGGTACATGCATACACAGATACACGGTGAGAAGCGTGAGTGAAGCTTGGCACCCAACCCATCCATGGACGCATGTGCTGTGTCTCGCTTTTGTGCACGCATGAGCAGTGGGAGCTCTCGAGCACCTGTCGTGTCTCCATCTACCTACACATTCGATCCATGGCTTTTCACGTACGTGAACGTGAATGTTCGTCCACCGAGAGAGAGAGAGAGAGAGAGAGAGAGAGAGAGAGAGAGAGAGAGAGAGAGAGAGAGAGAGAGAGAGAGAGAGAGAGAGAGAGAGACGTTCGTCCTAGTATACCCTACACGCGTGCTACTAATTTGGTGTATCGAATGCATTCGTTGATTGCGAAACAAAAATTGCCATGTGTGCATGCATGTCAGATTTAATTACTCTTCCACCGGCTATCAAGAAAATAAAAAGTAACAATTGCGCCTTTTGATCAATGCAAAAATATGTGACATCGAAGTAGTTTGGTTGCACGAGAGGGAAAACTCTGGAATTTTTCACTAAATGGGGCATCGTAACCATCCTTAGAACTCGATGCCTCTAGATCCATCCTTCACATATTGATGCTTGTTGACCATATGTGACATGAACTATGGCTCCACTCAAATAATGGACACCCAAACAAACAAACTGAGTAAGCACATACTACCTCCGTTTCAAAATATTTTAAGTTCAAAGTTTGTTTTAAGTCAAACTTGTTTATGTTTGACCAGCTCTATAGAAAAATGTGGTAAGATCTACAACACCGAATACATATAGCATAAAAATATATTTCATAAATAATCTCATGAGACAAATTTTGTGTTCCGGATGTTTATATATTTTTCCATACCTTTGTCAAACTTGAATAAGTTTGACTTAGAACAAAGCCAAAACTTCAATTATTTTGGAACGGATATACTTGTACTTAAATAATAAGCCTAGAAAGAAATGACATATACTTAATATTAAAAATTAGAAGGCTCAAGTAGTATTTCCTTCTTTTATATTGGCATAGCTTGGTGGCGAATTACATGCAAGTAAACCATCTGCATATCATAATCTTTGTTCAAACTAACATTATTGCATTAAGAAATAACTGGCACCACATCATAGCCACATCACCCGCAAATGTCCTAGAGTACTAAATACAAACGTACTCGTCATTGAGTGAAAGCTCCCCAAACACTAACTTAATTACAATGAGGCGTGAGCTATTGCTACTTGCAAACACGAATCTTAAGACTTCTTATTGTAGCTTTATTGTGTAATTCATATCATATTGGTATAGACTTGTATGACACCACTACATATATATATGTGATAGGCCACCTATAGAGGGTTGAGCCAGTTCCCCCAAAACCTACGTTTTACATGGTATCGAGTCTAACCTAAATCCTCTACTCCACCCGCCACCGCTGCACCACCACCAAAACCCTAAACCCTAGGGCTGCTGCCGCCGGCGCCATGAACGCTTCCGCTTCGGGCGCCGCCAGCTCCGAGTCAATCCTCGCGTCACTTGCCGCCCTCCTCAACCTCCCACCTCACCCTTTGGCTCCGTCGGTGCCTCAGTTCTTCGGCACCACCGCCGTCGGCTCCATGTTTTCAGCGCCAATCCCGCCGTCACCGCCCGCGACGGCCTCAGCACCAGTCGCGCCGCCGCCGCCCGCGATGCCCCCCTTCGGAGCCACCCACGGCCTCGCTTACGGTACCACCCGCAGCCGTGATCCCGATCGTTCCCGCGCCGCTACCTGCGACATCAGTCGCAGCTGTAGTTCCTGCCGCGGCTCAGCCGACCACCGCCCGTGCTGCTGGTGTCATCACGCCCGCCGGACCATTCCACTTCGACAACTTGATCGCCATCAAACTCACACCGGACAACTACCTGTTCTGGCGCGCCAAGGTCCTACCGCTACTCCGCAGCCGGTCTCTCTTAGGGTTTGTGGACGGTTCGCTACCGTGTCCTCCGCGGGTCATCCCCACCGTACACGGCCCGACCATTAACCCGGAACACCGTATATGGCAGCAGCAAGACCAGGCGGTCCTCTCTGCCATCCAGGGCTTCCTCGACCGGGTCGCCGGTCTCTGTCTCTTCGCCGCCACCTCCATGGATGCATGAACGAGCCTGGAGCAAGCCTTTGCCCAGGTCTCTACCTCCTGCTCGATGGCCCTTCGCAGCGAGATCGCCGACATTAAGAAGCTGGACTCCTCCGCCACGACCTACTTCACCAAGATGAAGGTGCTGGCGGACACACTCAGCTCTATCGGTTGGCCGCTCAGCGACGAGGAGTTTGCTGGCTTTGTCATCAAAGGCCTCGATGCCGACTACGACAATCTCGCCGAGGCTGTTCACAACGCCAAGCCAGCGATGACCCGCACAAGCTCTACTCACGACTTCTCTTCACCGAGCAGCGCGTCGAGGATCGTCGCTCCTCCGCCACCATCACCTCACAGCCGGCAGCCTTCTGGGCTTCTCGCGGCCAGCATCACCGTGCTCCGTCATCTGGCAAGCCCGCCCTGCCCCCTGCATCGACCCTGAGTGGGGCCCCTAACACTCGGGTGGTATGCCAGCTATGTGGTCGTGAACGCCATGTCGCCTCCAAGTGTCACCGCCGCTTTTCAGAGGAGCTTCCTTGGCATCGGCAACAACGACAAGGGCAACGAATGCCAATTTGCGATGGCAGACTTTGGTCCCCCCGCCGCCGCCCCAGCTGCCCACATCGCTGCCGCCCTGACTGCCCACATCGCCGCCAAGGGCAAGGACCCACGCGTCGACCAGGGGTACACGTCGTCATATCATGTTGATCCAGCCTGGTACATGGACACCGGCGCCACAGATCACATGACGAACAAACTCAACAAACTCTCCACCTACCAGCCCTACTACGGGCATGATCAGGTTCACACCACCAATGGTGTAGGTATGCCCATCTCTCACATTGGCCAAGCATCTCTTTTAACTAGTCATCCCTCTAGGCAGCTCCATCTTCGTAATGTTTTGTGGGTTCCCTTGGTGACTCGCAATCTTTTATCTGTCCCTAAGCTCACCTTTGATAATCATGTCATATGTGAATTTCACCCTTTTAATCTTTTTGTTAAGGACCGAGCAACCCAGGAAATTCTGCTTAGTGGCCGCTTGAGCCAAAGCTTGTATCGTTTGGAGGATCCATCCACCCCATGTATCTTCAGCGGTGTTCGTGTGTCACCTTCCCAGTGGCACTCTCGCTTTGGTCATCCCGCCACACCCATCGTTCGCCACATACTCCACCGCCATGAGCTGCCATTAGAGTCTAGCAATAAAGAGATGTCCGTGTGTGATGCCTGTCAACAAGGGAAAAGTCTGTTGGGGAACGTTGCAGAAAATTAAAATTTTTCCTACGGTTTCACCAAGATCCATCTATGAGTTCATCTAAGCAACGAGTCAAGGGAGTGAGTTTGCATCTACATACCACTTGTAGATCGCGTGCGGAAGCTTTCGAGGGGATGGTGATGGTGGAGTCGTACTCGGACCACCGATGACCAAGTGCTGAGCGGACAGCACCTCCGTGTTCAACACACGTGCAGTGCAGACAGCGTCTCCTCCGTCTTGATCCAGCAAGGAGGAAGGAGAGGTTGAGGAAGATGGCTCCAACAGCAGCACGACGGCGTGATGATGATGGAGTGACAGTTCTCGGCGGGGCTTCGCCAAGCTCACGCGGAGGAGGAGAGGTGTTGGGGAGGGAGGGCTGCGCCTTCAAGTTGTGTATGCAGCCTCCCTCACCCCTCTATTTATAGGGGAAGGGAGGAGGGCGGCCCCTCTAGATGCATCTAGAGGGGGCGGTTAAGGGAGGGGGCTTGCCCCCAAGCAAGGGGCGCCCCTTAGGGTTCCCCGTCAACCCTAGGCGCATGGGCCCAAGGGAGGGTGCGCCCAGCCCACCAGGGGCTGGCTGCCTCCCACGCAGCCCAAGTGGCCCCCGGAGGTGGCCCCTCCGTGGTCCTCGGAACCTTTCGGTGGCCCCTCCACAATACCGATATGACCGAAACATTTCCGGTGTCTGTTTGACAACTTCCCATATATAAATCTTTACCTCCGGACCCTTCCGAACTCCTCGTGACGTCCGGGATCTCATCCGGACTCAACAACATTCGGTAATCACATACAAGTCTTCCTAATAACCCTAGCGCCACCGAACCTTATGTGTAGACCCTACGGGTTCGGGAGACATGCAGACATGACCGAGACGCTCTCAGGTCAATAACCAACAGCGGGATCTGGATACCCATGTTGGCTCCCACATGCTCCTCGATGATGTCATCGGATGAACCACGATGTCGAGGATTCAAGCAACCCCGTATACTATTCCCTTTGTCAGACGGTATGTTACTTGCCCGAGACTCGATCGTCGGTATCCCAATACCTCGTTCAATCTCATTACCGGCAAGTCACTTTACTCGTACCGTAATGCATGATCCCGTGACCAGACACTTGGTCACTTTGAGCTCATTATGATGATGCACTACCGAGTGGGCCCAGTGATACCTCTCCGTAATACGGAGTGAAAAATCCCTGTCTCGATCCGTGTCAACCCAACAGATACTTTCGGAGATACCTGTAGTGCACCTTTATAGTCACCCAGTTACGTTGTGACGTTTGGTACACCCAAAGCACTCCTACGGTATCCGGGAGTTACGCGATCTCACGGTCTAAGGAAGAGATACTTGACATTGGAAGAGCTCTAACAAAACGAACTACACGATCTTTGTGCTATGCTTAGGATTGGGTCTTGTCCATCACATCATTCTCCTAATGACGTGATCCTGTTGTCAATGACATCTGATGTCCATAGTCAGGAAACCATGACTATATGTTGACCAACGAGCAAGTCAACTAGAGGCTTACTAGGGACGTATTGTGGTCTATGTATTCACACGTGTATCACGATTCCCGGATGATATAGTTATAGCATGAATAAAAGACAATTATCATGAACAAGGAAATATAATAATAATGCTTTTATTATTGCCTCTAGGGCATATTTCCAACAGTCTCCCACTTGCACTAGAGTCAATAATCTAGTTACATTGTGATGAATCGAACACCCATAGAGTTTCGGTGTTGATCATGTTTTGCCCATGGAAGAGGTTTAGTCAGCGGATCTGCGACATTCAGATCCGTATGCACTTTACAAATTTCTATGTCTCCATCTTGAACATTTTCACGGATGGAGTTGAGCGGCGCTTGATGTGCCTGGTCTTCTTGTGAAACCTGGGCTCCTTGGCAAGTGCAATAGCTCCAGTGTTGTCACAGAAGAGTTTGATCGGCCCGACGCATTGGGTATGACTCCTAGGTCGGTGATGAACTCCTTCACCCATATTGCTTCATGCGCTGCCTCCGAGGCTGCCATGTACTCCGCTTCACATGTAGATCCCGCCACAACGCTCTCGCTTGCAGCTGCACCAGCTTCTGCTCCACCATTCAACATATACACGTATCCGGTTTGTGACTTAGAGTCATCAGATCTGTGTCGAAGCTAGCGTCGGCGTAACCCTTCTGACGAGCTCTTCGTCACCTCCATAAACGAGAAACATGTCCTTTGTCCTTTTCGGTACTTCAGGATATTCTTGACCGCTGTCCGGTGTTCCTTGCGGGATTACTTTGGTACCTTCCTACCAAAGTTACGACAAGGTTTACATCAGGTCTGGTACACAGCATGGCATACATAATAGATCCTATGGCTGAAGCATAGGGGATGACACTCATCTCTTCTTTATCTTTTGCCGTGGTCGGGCATTGAGCTGAGCTCAATCTCACACCTTGCAATACAGGCAAGAACCCCTTCTTGGACTGATCCATTTTGAACTTCTTCAAAATCTTATCAAGGTATGTGCTTTGTGAAAGACCTATGAGGCGTCTCGATCTATCTCTATAGATCTTGATGCCTAATATATAAGCAGCTTCTCCAAGATCCTTCATTGAAAAACATTTATACAAGTAGGCCTTGCTGTCCAAGAATTCTATATCATTTCCCATCAAAAGTATGTCATCTACATATAATATGAGAAATGCTACAGAGCTCCCACTCACTTTCTTGTAAACGCAGTCTTCTCCATAAGTCTGCATAAACCCAAACGCTTTGATCATCTCATCAAAGCGAATGTTCCAACTCCAAGATGCTTGCACCAGCCCATAAATGGATCGCTGGAGCTTGCATACTTTGTTAGTATTCTTAGGATCGACAAAACCTTCCGGCTGCATCATATACAGCTCTTCCTTAAGATAACCGTTAAGGAACGCTGTTTTGACGTCCATCTGCCATATCTCATAATCATAGTATGCGGAAATTGCTAACATGATTGGACGGACTTAAGCTTCGCTCACGGAGAGAAAGTCTCATCGTAGTCAATCCCTTGAACTTGCCGATAACCCTTAGCGACAAGTCGAGCTTTATAGATGGTGACATTACCATCTGCGTCCATCTTCTTCTTAAAGATCCATTTGTTTTCTATCGCTCGCCGATCATCGGGCAAGTCAGTCAAAGTCCATACTTTGTTTTCATACATGGATTCTATCTCGGATTTCATGGCTTCTAGCCATTTGTTGGAATCTGGGCCCGCCATCGCTTCTTCATAGTTAGAAGGTTCACCGTTGTCTAACAACATGATTTCCGGGACAGGGTTGCCGTACCACTCAGTGCGGGCGTGTCCTTGTGGACCTCTGAAGTTCAGTAGCAACTTGATCCGAAGTACCTTGATCATCATCATTATTTTCCTCTTCAGTTGGTGTAGACATCACAGGAACATTTTCCTGAGCTGCACTACTATCCCGTTCAAGAGGTAGTACTTCATCAAGTTCTACTTTCCTCCCACTTACTTCTTTCGAGAGAAACTCTTTTTCCAGAAAGGATCCGTTCTTGGCAACAAAGATCATGCCCTCGGATCTTAAGTAGAAGGTGTACCCAATGGTTTCTTTAGGGTATCCTATGAAGACGCATGTTTCCGATTTGGGTTCGAGCTTTTCAGGTTGAAGTTTCTTGACATAAGCATCGCACCCCCAAACTTTTAGAAACGACAGCTTAGGTTTCTTCCCAAACCATAATTCATACGGTGTCGTCTCAACGGATTTAGACGGTGCCCTATTTAAAGTGAATGTAGCTGTCTCTAGAGCGTATCCCCAAAATGATAGCGGTAAATCGGTAAGAGACATCATAGACCGCACCATATCCAATAGAGTGCGATTACGACGTTCGGACACACCGTTACGCTGAGGTGTTCCAGGCGGCGTGAGTTGTGAAACGATTCCACATTTTCTTAAGTGTGTACCAAATTCGTGACTTAAATATTCTCCTCCACGATCCGATCGTAAGAATTTTATCTTTCGGTCACGTTGATACTCTACTTCATTCTGAAATTCCTTGAACTTTTCAAAGGTCTCAGGCTTGTGTTTCATCAAGTAGACATACCCATATCTACTCAAGTCATCTGTGAGAGTGAGAACATAACGATATCCTCCGCGAGCCTCAACACTCATTGGACCGCATACATCGGTATGTATGATTTCCAACAAGTTGGTTGCTCGCTCCATTGTTCCGGAGAACGGAATCTTGGTCATTTTGCCCATGAGGCATGGTTCGCATGTGTCAAATGATTCATAATCGAGAGACTCTAAAAGTCCATCAGCATGGAGCTTCTTCATGCGCTTGACACCAATGTGACCAAGGCGGCAGTGCCACAAGTATGTGGGACTATCGTTATCAACTTTACATCTTTTGGTATTCACGCTATGAATATGTGTAACATTACACTCGAGATTCATTAAGAATAAACCATTGACCATCGGAGCATGACCATAAAACATGTCTCTCATATAAATAGAACAACCATTATTCTCGGATTTAAATGAGTAGCCATCTCGTATCAAACGAGATCCAGATACAATGTTCATGCTCAAACTTGGCACCAAATAACAATTATTAAGGTTCAAAACTAATCCCGTAGGTAAATGAAGAGGTAGCGTGCCGACGGCGATCACATCGACTCTGGAACCATTCCCGACGCGCATCGTCACCTCGCCCTTCGCCAGTCTCCGCTTATTCCGCAGCTCCTGCTGTGAGTTACAAATATGAGCAACGACACCGGTATCAAATACCCAGGAGTTACTACGAGTACTGGTAAGGTACACATCAATTACGTGTATATCAAATATACCTTTGGTGTTGCCGGCCTTCTTATCCGCTAAGTATTTGGGGCAGTTCCGCTTCCAGTGACCCTTCCCCTTGCAATAAAAGCACTCGTCTCGTGCTTGGGTCCATTCTTTGACTTCTTCCGGCAACTTGCTTGCGGGCGCGGCAACCTCCTTGCCGTCCTTCTTGAAGTTCTTCTTGCCCTTGCCCTTCTTGAACTTAGTGGTCTTATTGACCATCAACACTTGATGTTCTTTCTTGATTTCAACCTCTGCTGACTTCAGCATAGAGAATACTTCAGGAATGGTCTTTACCATCCCCTGCATATTGTAGTTCATCACAAAGCTCTTGTAGCTTGGTGGGAGCGACTGAAGGATTCTGTCAATGACCGCCTCATCAGGGAGGTTAATATTCAGCTGGGTCATACGGTTGTGCAACCCAGACATCTTGAGTATGTGCTCACTGACTGAACTATTTTCCTCCATCTTACAACTATAGAACTTGTCGGAGATGTCATATCTCTCGACCCGGGCGTGAGCTTGGAAAACCAGTTTCAGCTCCTCGAACATCTCATATGCTCCATGATGCTCAAAACGCTTTTGGATCCCCGGTTCTAAGCTGTAAAGCATGCCGCACTGAACGAGGGAGTAATCATCAGCACGAGACTGCCAAGCATTCATAATGTCTTGGTTCTCTGGGACGGGAGCGTCACCTAGCGGTCCTTCTAGGACATATTGTTTCCTGGCAGCTATGAGGATGATCCTCAAGTTCCGGACCCAGTCTGTATAGTTGCTGCCGTCATCTTTCAGCTTGGTTTTCTCTAGGAACGCGTTGAAGTTCAAGTTGACATGAGCGTTGGCCATTTGATCTACAAGACATATTATGCAAAAGTTTTAGACTAAGTTCATGATAATTAAGTTCATATAATCAAATTATTTCAATGAACTCCCACTCAGATTAGACATCCCTCTAGTCATCTAAGTGTTACATGATCCGAGTCGACTAGGCCGTGTCCAATCATCACGTGAGACGGACTAGTCATCGTCGGTGAACATTCTCATGTTGATCGTATCTTCCATATGACTCGTGTTCGACCTTTCGGTCTCCGTGTTCCGAGGCCATGTCTGTACATGCTAGGCTCGTCAAGTTAACCCTAAGTGTTTTGCGTGTGTAAATCTGTCTTACACCCGTTGTATGTGAACGTAAGAATCCATCACACCCGATCATCACGTGGTGCTTAGAAGCGACGAACTTTAGCAACGGTGCACGTTAGGGAGAACACTTCTTGAAATTGTTGTAAGGATCATCTTATTTACTACCGTCGTTCTAAGTAAACAAGATGCATAAACATAATAAACATCACATGCAATTATATAGTAGTGACATGATATGGCCAATATCATATAGCTCCATTGATCTCCATCTTGGGGCTCCATGTTCATCTTGTCACCGCATGACACCATGATCTCCATCATCATGATCTCCATCATTGTGCCTCCATGAAGTTGTCACGCCAACGACTACTTCTACTTCTATGGCTAACGCGTTTAGCAATAAAGTAAAGTAATTTACATGGCGTTCTTCAATGACACGCAGGTCATACAAAATAAAGACAACTCCTATGGCTCCTGCCGGTTGTCATACTCATCGACATGCAAGTCGTGATTCCTATTACAAGAACATGATCTCATACATCACAATATGTCATTCATCATTCATCACAACTTGGCCATATCACATCACATGACAATTGCTGCAAAAACAAGTTAGACGTCCTCTAATTGTTGTTGCATCTTTTACGTGGCTGCAATTGGGTTCTAGCAAGAACTTTTTCTTACCTACGAATAACCACAACGTGATCTTGTAAACTTCTATTTACCCTTCATAAGGACCCTTTTCATCGAATCCGCTCCAACTAAAGTCGGAAAGACAGACACCCGCTAGCCACCTTATGCAACTAGTGCATGTTAGTCGGTGGAACCGGTCTCACGTAAGCGTACGTGTACGGTTGGTCCGGGCCGCTTCATCCCACAATACCGCGGAAGCAAGATAAGACTAGTAGCGGCAAGTAAGTTGACAAGATCCACGCCCACAACTAAATTGTGTTCTACTCGTGCAATAGAGAACTACGCATAGACCTAGCTCATGATGCCACTGTTGGGGAACGTTGCAGAAAATTAAAATTTTTCCTACGGTTTCACCAAGATCCATCTATGAGTTCATCTAAGCAACGAGTCAAGGGAGTGAGTTTGCATCTACATACCACTTGTAGATCGCGTGCGGAAGCTTTCGAGGGGATGGTGATGATGGAGTCGTACTCGGACCACCGATGACCAAGTGCTGAACGGACAGCACCTCCGCGTTCAACACACGTATGGTACGGGCAACGTCTCCTCCGTCTTGATCCAGCAAGGAGGAAGGAGAGGTTGAGGAAGATGGCTCCAACAGCAGCACGACGGCGTGATGATGATGGAGTGACAGTTCTCCGGCAGGGCTTCGCCAAGCGCACGAGGAGGAGGAGAGGTGTTGGGGAGGGGAGGGGCTGCGCCTTCATGTTGTGTATGCAGCCCTCCCCTCACCCCTCTATTTATAGGGGAAGGGAGGAGGGGGGCCGGCCCCTCTAGATGCATCTAGAGGGGGGCAGGGAGGGGGCTTGCCCCCCAAGCAAGGGGGGCGCACCCCTTAGGGTTCCCCCCTCAACCCTAGGCGCATGGGCCCAAGGGGAGGGGGTGCGGCCAGCCCACCAGGGTCTGGCTGCCTCCCACGCAGCCCAAGTGGCCCCCCGGGAGGGGTGGCCCCTCCCGGTGGTCCTCCGGAACCTTTCCGGTGGCCCGTCCACAATACCGGTATGACCCGAAACTTTTCCGGTGTCTGTTTGACAACTTCCCATATATAAATCTTTACCTCCGGACCCTTCCGGAACTCCTCGTGACGTCCGGGATCTCATTCGGGACTCCGAACAACATTCGGTAATCACATAAAAGTCTTCCTAATAACCCTAGCGTCACCGAACCTTAAGTGTGTAGACCCTACGGGTTCGGGAGACATGCAGACATGACCGAGACGCTCTCAGGTCAATAACCAACAGCGGGATCTGGATACCCATGTTGGCTCCCACATGCTCCTCGATGATGTCATCGGATGAACCACGATGTCGAGGATTCAAGCAACCCCGTATACTATTCCCTTTGTCAGACGGTATGTTACTTGCCCGAGACTCGATCGTCGGTATCCCAATACCTCGTTCAATCTCGTTACCGGCAAGTCACTTTACTCGTACCGTAATGCATGATCCCGTGACCAGACACTTGGTCACTTTGAGCTCATTATGATGATGCACTACCGAGTGGGCCCAGTGATACCTCTCCGTAGTACGGAGTGACAAATCCCTGTCTCGATCCGTGTCAACGCAACAGATACTTTCGGAGATACCTGTAGTGCACCTTTATAGTCACCCAGTTACATTGTGACGTTTGGTACACCCAAAGCACTCCTACGGTATCCGGGAGTTACACGATCTCACGGTCTAAGGAAGAGATACTTGACATTGGAAAAGCTCTAGCAAAAAGAACTACACGATCTTTGTGCTATGCTTAGGGTTGGGTCTTGTCCATCACGTCATTCTCCTAATGACGTGATCCCGTTGTCAATGACATCTGATGTCCATAGTCAGGAAACCATGACTATCTGTTGACCAATGAGCTAGTCAACTAGATGCTTACTAGGGACGTATTGT
Organism: Aegilops longissima; assembly: GCA_021605205.1. NCBI lineage: Eukaryota > Viridiplantae > Streptophyta > Magnoliopsida > Poales > Poaceae > Aegilops > Aegilops longissima. The sequence goes on from CM038679.1 coordinate 747,931,718, forward strand.
GGTCTATGTATTCACACGTGTATCACGATTCCCGGATGATACAGTTATAGCATGAATAAAAGACAATTATCATGAACAAGGAAATATAATCATAATGCTTTTATTATTGCCTCTAGGGCATATTTCCAACAAAGTCATCAGCTACCTTTTGTTTCATCTACTACAGAAGTAAAGAATCCTCTTAAAATTGAGTTTTCTGATGTGTGGGGTCCAACTCAAACATCTGTTAGTGGTCACAACTACTATGTCAGTTTTGTTGATGCCTATAGTCGTTTCACATGGCTTTATCTTCTTAAGCGCAAATCTGATGTGTTTGATATATTCATTCAGTTTCAATTGAATGTTGAACATCTACTCAACCATAAAATTATTCATGTTCAGTCAGATTGCGGGGGTGGGGGGGCTAATATCGCAACCTCAACACTTTCTTTAATAAGCTTGGGATCTCCCATCGTTTGTCATGCCTACATACACATGAGCGGAATGGCGCTGTTGAGCGCAAACATCACCATATAGTTGAAACCGGCCTCACACTTCTTGCTCATGGTTCTGTACCTTTTCTCTTTTGGAGTAATGCTTCTGCCACCGCGTGTTTTCTCATTAACAGATTACCTACGCGTGTTCTTAATATGAAAACTCCAATTAAGCTTCTCTTGGATAAAACTCCTGACTACACCTTTTTCAAGGTATTCGGGTGTGCTTGCTGGCCTCATCTTCGTCCTTATAATGATCGCAAACTTGAGTTTCGCTTGAAAAAGTGTATGTTCTTGGGGTATAGTTCTCTCCATAAAGGCTACAAGGGTCTGCATGTCCCAACTAATCGAGTCTACATAACTCGAGATGTTATTTTTGATGAGAATGTCTTCCCTTTTTCTGCCATGCCTCAGTCATCCACCACAGCACCATCTGTCCACTCATCTCCTCTTATGCCTGGCAAATTTGAAGATGTTGCATATTCGCCTGTGTTGTTACCTAATCATGGTGCCGGAACTAGACATGGAGCTCGCCTGGAACTTCTCCCTGACGGACTTACTACGCCGCCCGTGGCGCACGTCGATCAGCCGATGCATGTGCATGCACCGCCTCCCGCCCTCGACCCCGCCTCAGGAGCCCCGTCTACCACTGGGCCGGAGCTTACGTCGGCTACTATGGCTGGGTTGGAGCCTGTGACGGAGCGGCCTACGTCGTTGCTTCCTCGCCTGGCCTCCCCTCCATCGTCACCTCCGCCATCTGCGCGGGTGTCACTACCGTCCATTTCTCCTGGGTCATAACTCTCGCATATTAATCAGTTGGGGCATCAAACTACCTCCGATTGAGTTTAAAAACTTTAAACATATCATGTTTATACTATACAAAGCCACACAAATAATTCAAATAATGCTGATCTTATTTAATGCTCATTTAGAAATTAAATATGGGTAGGTCCCGAATAAATATGGTTTGTATGAGCGATTGCAATCTTGTGCTAAAATTGTGAAACAATTTGGGTAGGTCCCGAATGTCACACAAAGAGAGTATGCAAGGTTAATTTGACGTAAGTCTTGGACTAGAACATTGAAAGTGAGAGGAGGTTCAATTATTCACCATTTTAACAAAAATGGTTCAATAATACCCAATTCAATTAATTAATGAATTAATTAGTACCATATGATGTTCATGCAATGCTGGTGAGATGCATGTGGTCATACAAAATATCAGAGGCAAAAATATCTTTTGTATTATTCTCGGGATGTTACGGTAAGAACCTAATATTTCCCTTCGTTTTGAAGCTACAATAAGTGGTGGGCAAATAAAAACACCAAATTATATATGAATATATATGGTTGAAGACAGACTACATAAAGTGGTGTGGTTCTGTTCTAGAGAAGCTTCACTGGTGGTGGGTACACTTGACAGACAAGGTCGAATGCCTAAATTGAAATATGGTGAAGTCGGTGATGTGATAGTACCACCGGCGCGGAATATTTCATGTGGGAGCACTAGTCTATAAAGTGGTGGAAATGTCATTACTTGAAGCGACACCAGAGGACAAGCAAAAAGATGATGTCAGAAGTATGAGCTATCCGACATTGCACAAAAAGTAATCTCAAATGAAAAAAAAATCCATTGACTTGTTAAATAAATGAATCTCGTATATAATTAACATATAATCTAGTTGCCTCTTTATCATGGTTGTTCAGCTATTATAGGTATCCAACACTTTCGTCGTAGTACGGTTTATTGATTCTAGTGATAGTCGATTGGGATATTAAGCTCAATTTTTGAAAGTTTATACTAGTAGTAGCCAAAATAGCTTGACGAATATAAGAATATGAAAAAGAATAAAATTTACCATGTCCTAGGTTGGCTTTCAAACATTTTCTATTTTCTGCTATTTTAGAGCGCTGAACTTTGTTTTTTCAAGAATACAGCAAGCACTTCCCTGCAAAAAAAAAAATCAAACACTAACATGGGCACTTTCATCCTTCACATATTGATGCTTCTTGACCATGCGTGACATGAACTATGACTCCACTCAAATAATGGACACTCAAACAAGCAAACTGAGTAAGGACATACTGCCTCCGTTTCAAAATATTTGAAGTTTTGCCTTTGTCCTAAGTCAAACTTGTTTAAGTTTGACCAGCTCTATAGGAAAATGTGGTAATATCTACAACACCAAATACACATAATATAAAAATATATTTCATAAATAATCTCATGAGATAAATTTGGTGTTCCAGACGTTAATATATTTTTCTATACCTTTGTCAAACATGAATAAGTTTGACTTAGACCAAAGCCAAAACTTCATTATTTTGGAACGCATATACATGTACTTAAATAATAAGCCTATAAAGAAATGACATATACTTAATATTAAAAATGAGAAGGCTCAAGTAGTATTTCCTGCTTTTATATTGGCATAGTTTCGTGTGCGAAATACATGCAAGTAAACCATCTGCATATCATAATCTTTGTTCAAACTAACATTATTGCATTAAGAAATAACTGGCACCATATCATAGCCACATCACCCGCAAATGTCCTAGAGTACTAAATACAAACGTACTCGTCATTGAGTGAAAGCTCCCAAAACACTCACTTAATTACAATGAGTGAAAGCTTCATTTCTGAAATCCAAATCCAAAATAGAAAAATACAAACAGTAGAGAAATGAAGCTTTTGCATTTAAATTTTGAAATCCAAATCCAAATGGAACAAAACATTGTTATCACGAATGGAACAAAACAACATCCAAGGGCAATCAATACATTGTTATCACCTGTCAATTAAATTACAACTTTCCTCAGAAATACATTCGCGAGTCAAGCAACTGGTCAATTTCATGGAGATACATTGGAATACGGCCCTGGAACACCGCCAAGGGCATCCTGCCATCTAGAGCCCTCCCTAACTCATCATATAATAATCCGCCAAGCTTGTCAGCTTGCTTTGCGAGCCCTCCATTCCGAAACTTGATCACTTTCTTAGCACGCTCAATCTCAGCCCCTTTATGCCAAGTGCACGGATGCTTTCGACATTACGAACGAGCACGCTGAATCCTTCCAAGATGGGCAGTTTCACGCATGCCTGAACTTATCAGGAGAATAATTGCACGTCGGTTGTTAGGCAGGGAACCAGATCCTCTGACGTGTGAAGGAAAAGCAGGGGGCGCTACAGTTCCCTGACGTTGCTTCACCATAGGCGCATGAACAGAGATCTGAACCTGTGTTATCTACAGTAATCTGTCTACAGTAACGAGCTTCCTTATATTAGCTACAGTGTCTGCTTCGCTCCATGACTTGTCTCTATGCTTTTACACAAGGGAGCACTGTAACTTCCCTACTTTTGCTCCAACACGTCAGAGGATCTCGTTCCGTTAGGCAAATATTTTATTGAGTTAACCAAAATAATTAAATCCTAACATGTCGTAACAAAATGAAAAATGAAAAAACTTATCTGATACTGAAAATGGTTATGTCATTTATATTTGTAGTTAGGAAAGTGATAAGGACTCAAACTAGGCTCGATTCTCGTCATTTATGAGTATTACTCATCTAATTATACTAGACATTTTTATTTTGTTTATTAGTTATTTTATTTAAAAATTAACTTAATTTTCTAAGAAATATATAACCTTTATTTCAAAACTTTAATGTATTTTTTCACTAATATATCTAACAAAATTAACCATACAATCACATTGGTAATATTAAAGTGTTGTTTATTGTTGTCCAACCCACAATTTGTTATTACAAATATGCTAGTGGAGACAATAATTATTTTTATCAATTAATTGTGATGTTTTTCCACGGTAAGTGTGTATAGTTTTGTTGACTAAATGTACCAAAGCGTGAGAGATGAAAATTGTATTAATGGTGAATAATTTGTGCCTCTTTGATGTTGTATTACAACTTGCCTGTCTGGTTGTGTACATGTGTGTTCACACCAATTTTAAAATCTATAAATGTATTTCTACAAAAATCTACAATGCACAGGTAACAATATTGCCATAGCGATTTGTAAATCAGTATTATCTAGTCTAGTCCAAAGTAATATAAAATTCTAGAAACGGCATGAGGTGTCAACAACTCTTTTTCTTGAGTTCTCACCAAACCAATTTGACATTCTTCATTCTTACGGTTAGTTACTTGATTGAGAATGCATAAAAAAACCTCTAACCAGTCCAAACAAACTCAATCCGTTAGAATATATGCATTTTCATGAGTTAGTTTGTAAACTAGCTATTACAGCATAAGAAGTCAATGTACAACTATGCTTCATTACATGGTATGGTGCGGTGTACACCAATGCACACTGGTAGAGTATGGTTGAGTTCCTTATAGATAAGGAGTAGTAGAGGCCTTGTTGCCCTAACCTACGAATGTATGACCATCCATGCTTGAGAAAGGCAATGGAACTTATTGGTTACATGATAATGGGGTCTATAAATACACAACATCATTTCTTGATGAAACACATTTGTATCTTAATACCTCACAATCATATTCATTAGGGATTTTTCAGGTACACATAATAAATAGCCTAGCCAACATGATTTTCGGTTCAAAGGCACTTGTAGCCAAAATAATAAAGTTATAAAAGCAACACAAGTAGTCATGTTAAGAGAAAAAGAAAAAATTCATGCTCCCCCCCTCAGCCCCCTCCCTAGAGGCTCTTCACACTTCGATCCATCTCTGATTAGCGGGATATGCTTTTTTGTGAACTGAGATGGGCCTAGGAAGGGATGCTGGTACCAACCGTATACATGTACCCAACCTCACCAACCACTTGATCTTTCTCTCTTTCTCATTTTTTATATTTCTCTCACCGCAACACATGCGGATACATCCACCATATTGCTAACCAGCCCCTCCATCGCCGTCTCTGGTCCTCGTGGCCATTGCCTCATGTTGATGAACTAGTAGAAAAGGGTCAAATGTGAGACACATTAGTCCGGTTTATATGAGAACCGCACTAATGTGTCCATTAGTGCCGGTTCCAACGGCTAGGCGGGAGGAGCTCTTTAGTACCGGTTAAGTGGCGAACCTTTAGCACCGGTTCGTGCCACGAACCGGTACTAAAGAAAGTGGTGGCAGGATGTTGTCAGAGTGGGGCCCTTCCAGCACCTTTAGTACCGGTTCGTGGCACGAACCGGTACTAAAGGTCGTCCTATATAAACCCTTAGTCCACCCGCACTCTGTTCTTCCCCCTTTCCCCTCTCCCTCTCCTCTGTTCTTCCCTTCTTCCTCTCGAGTTCATCACAAAATTTACCCCAAATTTGTCAAGATTTGCAGGCCCCCATCCATTCAAATGATCACCAAGGTTAGCAACTTTGTCCTTTCATCTCTCATTGCTAGATTAGCTCTTGCATTGGTTTATATAATGATTAATTGTGGGTTTTAGTAATTTGGGAGGAATTATATGTGGTAGTATTTGATTTATATGCAATTTGAGGTCAAAATAACACTTAGTTTGCATATGTAGGTGTGGTTTACTTAGTGCCTTCTAAATCTCCGGCGTAACCACCGTCGATCGCCCGCACCGTCCTGTCGCCGGCACCACCTTGTAGTGAGCCTCTTGTTCATGAAATTTTATATAAAAAATTGATGTTTGTGTGATTTGGATATATAGTTACTCGTATAATAATTATCTTACCCGTACGTTGTTTGTTATACATAGTGCAATGGTTTTGATATCTGTCCCCGTCGGCCCTCGTCCTTGTTATGATTCGGATGTGGTATATTCTCTTTTAAAACTATTTGTTGCATTTCGTGTTTATGACAAATTATGCCCATCAAGTTGACATAGATATTTTTATCTAGGAGGTATGTGAACCGGAAATTCCAACCGACCCTATTGTCGAGAGGTTAAATTTAGTTGAAAGAGAAAACGAGTACTTGAAAGAAAAATTGAAAAGAATTGAGGGGGAGAAGATAGAATTGGAGTTGCATGTTGCCGATGTCGTCGATGATCACAAGATCAAGATGGAGAAAATGGGCTTGAAGATTAGAAAGATTAGAAAATATGCCATCGATAGTGAGGCTTGGTATCATTACGCTGTTGGATCAATTGTTACCTTAGTTGCGATCTTGATCGCATTTGTTGTTGCATTTAAATGCTTTAGCTAGAGAGTTATTTGTTTGTTGCATTTAAGTGTTGTATGAACTTTATGTATGAACTTGTATTAATTTGGTCTATTCGGTGTTGTGTAATGAAGATGAGCCGCAATGGATGTACGATGACCGATGCTCTCCCGTTCGTTGAGGGCGTGCATACTTTTCTCGCTAGCGGCTGAGGCAAACAAGCGGGCGGATGGTTTTATGCCTTGTCCATGTGCTGGCTGTAAGAATGGTCGCAATTACTCTCGTCAAGAACCATTCACGTCCACTGTTTGAGTCCGGTTTCATGCCCCACTATAATGTTTGGACCAAGCACGGAGAAAGAGGGTTATGATGGAAGACAATGAAGAAGAAGAGGACGACGACAGCTATCTGGCCAGGGGTTCCCTGAACACGATGATACAACAATGGGGAATAAGCTGAGCCGGTAATGCGGAAGAAGCTGAGCGGCAATGCGGGAAGAAGCTGAAGAAGAGGCATCGATGAGCCCGTTGATGATCTAGGTCGGGCCATTGCCGATGCAAAGAGAAACTGCGCAAGTGATTTGGAGAACAAGAAGTTGCAGCGCATGTTAGAGGATCACAAAAATTGTTGTACCCAATTGCGTGGGTGACAAGAAAAAGCTGGGCACCACTGGAATTGCTGCAATGGAAGGCAGAGAATGGTGTATCCGACAAGGGATTTGGAAAGTTGCTGGTAATGATAAAGGATATGCTTCCAAAGGACAACGAATTGCCCGAGAGTGCGTCGAAGCAAAGAAGGTTGTCGCCCTCTAGGGTTAGAGGTGCAGAAGATACATGCATGCCCTAATGATTGCATCCTCTACGCGGTGAGTACGAGGATTTGAATGCTTGCCCGGTATGTGGTGCATTGCGCTATAAGATCAGCCGCGATGAGCATGGTGATGTCGGCGAGCGCCCAGAAGAAGATTCCTGCCAAGGTGATGTGGTATTCTCCTATAATACCACGATTGAAACGTTTGTTCCAAAACAAAGAGCATGCCAAGGCGATGCGATGGTACAGAGAAGACCGTAAGAAAGACGGAAAGTTGATAGTACCCACTGACGGGTCGCAGTGGAGAAAAATCGAAAGAAAGTACGGGAAGGAGTTTGCAGATGACGCAAGGAGTGTATGGTTTGGTCTAAGCGCAGATGGCATTAATCCTTTTGGGGAGCAGAGAAGCAACCATAGCACCTGGCCTGTGACTCTATGTTTGTATAACCTTCCTCCTTGGTTGTGCATGAAGTGGAAGTTCATTATGATGCCAGTGCTCATCCAAGGCCCTAGGCAACCCGGCAAGGACATTGATGTGTACCTAAGGCCATTAGTTGATGAACTCTTACAACTGTGGAATGGAATAGGTGTACGTGCGTGGGATGAGCACATGGTGGAAGAATTTGACCTAAAGGCGTTGCTGTTCGTGACCATCAATGATTGGCCTGCTCTCAGTAACCTTTCAGGATAGACAAACAAGGGATACCGCGGATGCACGCACTGTTTGGATGATACCGACAGTATATATTTGAATAGTTGTAAGAAGAATGTGTACAGGACATCGCCGATTTCTTCCGAGCAGGCATCCCGTGAAGAAAGAAAGGCAAGCATTTCAAAGGTGAGGCGGATCAGCGGCGAAGCCTCGCCACCGCATCTTGGTGCTGATGTACATGATATGGTCAAGGATTTGAAGGTGATATTTGGAAAAGGTCTGGCGGACAACCTGTTCGAAGGACGCTGACGGACGCGCACCCATGTGGAAGAAGAAATCTATATTTTGGGACCTGCCATATTGGAAAGACCTAGAGGTCCGCTGCGCAATCAACGTGATGCACGTGACGAAGAATCTTTGCGTGTATGGGAAGACAAAAGATACACCTGAGGCACGGGAGGACCAGCAACGTATGCACGGAAAAGACGGCATACATCAGGGTCATGCAAGCTATGCTCTTACCAAAGAAGAGAAGGAAATCTTCTTTGAATGCCCGCTCAGTATTAAGGTACCGTCGGCTTCGTCGAATATAAAGGAATAATAAACATGGCAGAGAAAAAGTTCCGAACCTAAAGTCTCATGACTGCCACGTGATTATGACGCAATCGCTTCCGGTTGCATTGAGGGGCTTCTACCGAAAACGCTCGATTAGCCATTGTGAAGCTATGTGCATTTCTCAATGCAATCTCTCGAAGGTAATCGATCCAGAAATCATACCAAGGTTACAGAATGATTTGGTGCAATGTCTTGTTAGTTTCGAGTTGGTGTTCCCACCATCCTTCTTCAACATCATGACGCACGCCCTAGTTCACCTATCTTGAAGAGATTAACGTTTTGGGTCTTGTATTTCTACACAATATGTTCCCTTTGAGAGGTTCATGGAGTCTTAAAGAAATATGTTCATAACCGTGCTAGGCCGAAGGAAGCATCTCCAAGGGCCCTCAAAATGAGGAGGTCATTGAGTTTTGTATTGACTTTATTCCTGACCTTAAGCCGATTGGTATTCCTGAATCGGCATAATGGCGACTGGATGGAAAAGGCACGCTAGGAAGGGAATAAATAATATGTATGGACGGACATTCTCTCTTTGAAGCACACTACACAGTTCTACTGAATTCCGCCTTGGTGGCTCCGTATATGGATGAACACAAGAATTTGCTACGCCCAAACACCGGAGAGGTCGATGACTGGATTACACGTGAACAAACCAGGAGTTTCGCCACTGGTTGCGACATGTACCATGCATGACACCTCTATTGAAGATGACATGTACTTGCTGTCCCAGCTACCATCTTGAATATAATGACTTTCAAAGGGTACGAGATAAATGGTAATACATTTTACACGATCGCCTAAGATAAGAAGAGCACCAACCAAAACAGTGGTGTCCGCTTTGATGCAGAAACCAAGACGGTATATACAGGACATTTGGGAACTTGACTATCGACGTGGTTTAAAGGTCCCTTTGTTTCGGTGCAAATGGGTCAATAGGACACGAGGCGGGGTAACGGAAGACCCGCAGTACGGAATGACAACAGTGGATCTCAACAATCTTTATGATGCAGGCGAACCATTCGTCCTAGCCAATGATGTAGCACAGGTTTTCTATGTGAAGGACATGTCTACCAAGCCAAGAAAAAGAAAAGATAAGAAAGCGAATGCATCGTACGATGAGCCAAAGCGGCACATAGTTCTTTCTGGGAAGAGAAACATCGTGGGAGTGGATGACAAGACAGACAAGTCAGAAGATTATGAAAAGTTTGATGAAATTGCTCCATTCACAGTGAATCTTGACCCGAGCATCTCGTTAAATGATGAAGATTTTCCATGGTTACGGCGCCAAGGGACACACGTGAAGAAAAAGTTTCACACCCAAAGATCTGGGATGTGATCGGCTTCACTATCATCACTTTCTTCTGTGTTTCACACCCAGAGGGGAATCTCTGTAATAGTTAGGGTAGTTATGTGTTTTGGCATTTGAAACGCGAAGAAATTTTATGTGCAAACAAATTCTTTCATGCCTTTACTGATTTTTAAAGTTAAGTTATTCACAAACTAGTGATTCACACTAATTTCAAATAATTCAAAATTTAAACTATTCAAATTTGAAAACTACGGGCACTAACAGAAAGTTTGTAATTTTTTGTACCTAAAGCAAAAATATTCACAAAGAAACTCTAAATACACAAGAAAAACAACACAAAAATAAATAAAGCAAAAAAATAAAAAAAAGCCCGCCTACTAGGCCAGAGCGGCCTGCATACGACTAGAAACCCAACCTGTTGTTGGGCTAGGATGCAGGCCCGCAAAGGCCAAGTGGGCCCACAAGGCAGCAAAGAACACGTAGGCCTAGTAGGCCTGCTTTGGAGAGGAGCTCTTGAGAGCGACCGCAGGGGGGTTTATAATTAAACCAGTGCGGTCGCCCCTCGACTAGCGAGGTGGGACTAAACTTGCAAGACCGCACTCGCTTGGCAACAAGACCCCTTTAGTACCGGGTCATGGCGAAGGGTCAAATGTGAAGCACAATAGTGCCGGTTGGAATTTCAGCCGGCACTAATGTGTACACTAGTGCCGGTTCGTGGCGACGATCAATAGCACCGGTTCGTGGCGAACCTTTAGTACCGGTTCATGCCACGAACCAGTACTAAAGAGGTCTGTGTCACCTCGGTCGAGCTATGGCCCCACCATCACCATTTAGTGTCGGTTCGTACCACGAACCGGTACTAATGAGGTTGTGTCGTAAGGCTGGGGCCCCACGAGCACCTTTTTAGTACCGGTTCATGTGGATGAACCAGACGTAAACTGTTTTTAGTCCCACCTCGCCAAGTGAGAGGGACTAGGAGCGTTTATAAGCCCCGAGTGCGAGAGACGATGAAGAAGAGGCTCAATGCTCACGTTGTTAGCTTCAAGCCTTCAGAATACGGTAGACTGCACGGAGCTATGCGCAGTGCAGTTTACACTATTCCGAAAGGCTTGAAGCAAATTAACGAGCATTGCACCTCTTTTTTACTTTTAATAACTTATTACAACTCCGGACTTCTTCTGTTATGGCAAAAACTAATTGCACGTCGACATTTCTTTATTTTAAGTTATAACTCCAGACTTTGACCATCAAGTTTTGCAGAAAAGAAAAAATAACAGAAAAGAAGAAAAACTATAGCTGAAAAGAAAAAAATATATAAAAAAACTACTCAGAAATAAATAGAAGAAAATAAATATAGCAGAAAAGAAAAAACTACTCAGAAATAAAAAGAAGAAAAATAAAGCAGAAAAGAAAAAAATATTATATTTGCTATTTTTCAATCGTTTACAAAATGGATGTTAGATGGATATAATTAGTGTTTAATTAGTATGGAAATTTTTTATATAATGTTGTTTTCAGTTTTTAATGGATGTATAGAAGTTGTGTTTTCTGTTTTAGTGTTAGATGCTTAATTAGTGTTATATAGAAATGTTAGAAATTTTAGTTATCAAAATCCAATCATTAAAAAATGTTACTTTTTACGGGCATATAGCTAGTATTTGTTCTCGACGATGCCCGCCCGCATCCTCGCCGTCGACCGTCATGACGACGTCCGGCTGACCCATGTCCGGACTGGGCTCGCCTGGCTGGCACTAGGAGGTGCTGCTCGGAGGGGCGCCGCTTGATGAGGAACCCGCCCGGGTCCCGTCGTCGACCCTGATCTCGTTTGGTGGCGTTCGCGTGGGCCAGTTTGGTCGGAGGGACCCGGCCCGCCGGAGGTGGTACGTCGCCGTGTCGAGGAGGAGGACGAGCACGCCCATCGCTACATGGTTGCGTTAGAAGGCGGCAGTTCTCCAATACCGGCAATTTCTTGGGATCTCACTTCAGCTATGATCTGTGAGGTTCCTTCTCTTTGGGTGTCCACCGCCCGCGCCGCAGGAACCGCGAGTGTCCTAGATTCTTCTATAGTATTCGATCCTTAATTAGCTACCTAGCCAGTGATGTACTATTCAATATTATATATTATTCGAGACGATGTATTCGAGATCATATCTATTATTCTAGACGATGTATTCGAGATTATATCTATTATTCGAGACGATGTAATTTGAATACTAAATTGTTTTATATTTCTTTTGGATTAGTTAAATAAAAGCTATGGCAGACAATACCGACAGAGAGGGAGAACAGACCATGTTCGATATGATACGCGGGCCATATGATGATCAGAATGAAGTAGAAGATTATGACGGCTCCGAATTTCTAAACAACACCGGAGAGGGTGATATGATATTCGATCGCGATGACCGAATTGATGAAGTCATGAACTACGATTATGACGATGACGAAGAACATGTTGATCCTGAAACAACAAAGACCGGCGAGGTATATTTATATAAGCAGGCATCTGGTGATCATCACATGTTTTAAATGACTTGAAGATATATTAGCGAATCGATCATTGTTCTTTCAGCCATCCGGATCGAGCAAATCTTGAGCAAAAGGACGAAATGAGGCCCGAACAAAAGTTGAAGGAGGGCGTAAAGTACAATATCGAGGCGATCGGACCTAATGGCGAACCATTAGCGCCTAAGAAGATTGCGGACAAGTTCATTCATCGGTCGGAGTTCTTGTGAAGGACCAACTCGATCAAACTTCAAGAATGGAGAGAGCCAGCAAAGCCACGCCCGGATGTTACTTTTGTCGACAAGAATCAAAATATCTGCTTTGGGATACTCTCATGGAACATTTCACCCTACCAGATCATTTCACAAAAGTAGATGTGCAGAAAGTCAAGGACGCTGCTCTTAGGAAGATGGCGGTTGCATTCAAGAACCACAAGAATCGTGAATGGGACAAGTACGTCAAGGGAGGAAGGAAGACTCCAGTATTCGAGGGAACACTAGAGAACCAACGTGCTCATTGGGACGATTTTGTGAAATTCAAGGATTTGGAATTAGCTAAGGAACGGTCGAGAATAAACAAGAAGAATAACGAAAAAAAGGATAAGTTCCATAAGCTGGGGCAGGTGGTTATGCGGTGGCAATGCCTAAGTGGGATAAGTCTGAGAAAGAGATGGAGGATGCAGGTGTCACTCCGGTTACTAAGAGCTGTCCCCCAGGTGCAGGACTTGGTTCTATGCGCATGGGGGGGAGTTGGACCCGAAGACAGGCAATGTTTCGACGAAGGCAAGTCTGAAGGGAGCCGACGATGCGATACTTGTTGCAATAGAAGAGGCACGGTCGGGGGTGTTCCAGCCCAACAGAGAGAATGACGACCTTACGCGTGCCCTGGGAAATCCTGAACACCCGGGAAGAACACGAGGCAAGGGCGCTATTCCGTGGTATGAGGGGTTTTCAGAATGGAACACCGACTACAGAACCCGTGCGAGAAAGAATATTATGGAGGAGAAGAAGAGGAAGATGGAGGAGGAGCAGAGAAGCGGGACTATGAACGCCTTCAAGGCCTAGAAGCAAGTCAAGCGGAATTGGCGGTCAAATTCCAGCGGCAGCAGGAGCAGATCGACTCACTTACCCATCAAAGGGGTCTCAGCAGCTGCGGTGGCTAGCTTAATGATCCAGCATTGGATAGCACCGTCCCATCCATGCCGAGAAGCAGCGTGGGTTCCGCCCGGACGATGCAATGTTGGTAGATACCCGTGGATGACATCACGGAGAACACTAGCTGCGAGCTACACGTCAAAATGAAGAACATATCCATGAAGGTGGCGGACGCCGTTGCTTTTACAAATCCCCGAGGCAACCTTCCATTGCAACCCGATTCCAAAGAGGCTATGCTCGTGTCTTGGTTGATGAGGTGGTGGACCCATATTCGGAGCTAGAGCTTGACATTCCTAGAGGTGACGATGAGCACTTTCTCGGAGAGGCCAACCATCGTATCATTCTATGGAAAAAGGATTGCATCATCTTTCAAGGCCACCGACATCGCGTCAGCCGACTCCTCGTGAGAAGTCCGCCACCGAGTCAGCAAACTCCCGCTCCTGCAAGTCCACCAAGTCCGCAAAGTGTCGACACTCCTCCTCCAAGTCCGCAAAGTGTGTCGCCCTCCTCCTCCTCCAAGTCTGCCACAGTCGACGCCCTCCTCCTCCAAGTCTGCACAACCTCAGCCTCCTCCTCCAAGTCCGGCATAGCTTCAGCCACTCCTCCTCGCCCAACTCAGCCCGTCGGCCGTCTCCGCCGCCTCAAGCAATCGCAGAAGAGACACCCGCAGCTATGGTGCGAGCGGCACGAGTCGAGGTAGTACAGAAGTACAGGCGGAGGCAAGCGATATAAATATGGTCCAAGCCTCACGCCTCTTCCGTAGAGGCCTTATGACAAGTCCGAGGAGGAAATCGCAGCCATATCGAAGGCTGAGGTGGAAGCCAATTTTGTACTGAAACCGCCACCGCCGCCAAGGGAGAAAGTGCCTGAGGAAACGATTGACCACTTCATTCGTATGGCTCAACCACCAGCTCCCAAGCCTGTTGACACAGACTATGAGCGCCACATCGGAAGTTAAATCAAGCACGCCTACGTAAGGAGGCGAGCTCGGGATCGAGCAAACAACAAGCAGCTGTCAAAAATGCGGAAAACCATTCCCCACTGGGAGAACAAAGGCTAATCGATCCCTCGCTTGTTGTGCCAACAACACGTGATAAAGACGGCGCCCAATATTATTGTGGGCAAACAGTTTACGTTCGAGGTGGGCAATGTGGTAATAACCAAGGACCATATAATGCAGGCTGAAGTTCTCAACATCACTGTTGGACAACTCCTCGAGATCGAGCCCATGCCTGTGCTTAGAGAGGATGAAATAAAACGGAAATATGTCCGGGGCCAACCTTTGGTCGAGCTGCATAAGGTCAAGAACCTCCCAACGAGAATGTATGAATTGCATCAATGGTACATGAACATTACCAAGATTTCAGATCGATTGTCCCTTATGGTGAATGTCAAGGAGGATCATTACTTCCATGAGAAAGCTCTGTCCGTTGAGTATTCGAACTGTTTCAGTTATACAATCAAGACGCACTCGACAAATCTATCGCCGTTGCTATTATGCGTAAGTGATTTCTTTCTGTAATTTAAGTCTTAAGCTAGCTGTAGTGATCCTTTTGATCAATCATTACCTGTAATTATCCTCACTATATTCTTTTCTGTGGTATTATGCAGGATGAAGATGTATGAAATGAGAAAAGGTGGAAGCTTTGGCATTGAGTTCATTGACCCAAACACCGTTAATGAATACACATGGCGAATAAATCCACATCATCAAAAGGCCGTAGAGGACACAATGCTAGAGTTCTTGAAGCGCCTCAAATACAATGAAGATATACTACTACCTTACAACTTCCAGTGAGTCATACTGTCTTGTACTACAAATTCTCTGTTTTTGCCTACTAGCTAGCTACATGTTTTTGCTTACATATGCCCGCTTAATTAAGACATGCAAACGTGTGTGCATGCAGATTTCACTGGGTCTTGTGTATCATTAAAGTTGACGACGGAACAGTTGAAATACTGGACTCACTACTCAAAGTTAAAACTGACTATAACATCTTGTTTGGGATAGTCAACAGGTAATTTCAATCATTATTAACTATATATCTCGGCCTATTTAGTTCGTCATTTCATGATATGAACTATTTAATAACCCCTTTATTCATTTTCTTTGTCGGCGGGCAGGGCTTGGGCAAGGTTCATCAGCGTCACGGAAGGCTAATGGAAAAAAAGATTCAATGGTTTCACCCAAGGTAAGTAATTATAGTACTAGCTAGCTAGCTAGCTGCCATCTCTTTAGTTATCATGCTTGATTAATTATTATCTGATCAAATTCCATTCTCGTAAAGGCCCTCAAGCAAAGCGCAGGGACTGATCTGTGTGCATTCTGCTTGTGAGAACATTCGCATGATGGCGTCCAAAGGAGCAGATCTCAAAGACAGGAATGAGTACGATTGTCGAACACTATTCACAATTTTACACCATTATCGATATCTAGTCACACAACTAATACACATGCATATTGATCTCCTTCTTAACAGTTCGAGAGAGGTGCGGAGAAGCTCCTAGAAACGGAGCGCCGAGAAGCACTTCAAGAGGAAATAGCGGATTTTTTCTCGACCAGGTCATAAACCAAGGAGAATACTATTACCCGCCACCGCCCCCATGAAAACCACTTCCAATTGTCATCGTGTTCAAGGCACCAATTAGGCTAATGCCACTGGGTCCAAGGCAACATGCATATGTAGGAGAAATTGTATATAGCTATACATGTGTGTATGTGTGAATTAATTAATATGGTGGTTTGTGATTGATGATATATATATATATATGCATGATTGGTTCTACCAGATATATATATATATATATATATATATATATATATATATATATATATATATATATATATATATATATATATATGCATAACGTGTACAATGTGTAGTATCGTAAAATACCAGCAAACGAAAAAGAATTAAAATGGAAACACAAAATTAAATAAAAAAGAAATCATAAAACTAAAAACCCCCCAAACCTTATAGTACCGATTGGTCTTACCAACCGGTACTAAAGGGCTCAGTGCCCGGAGCTGGCTTGTGCCACGTGGTTGCCCTTTAGCACCGGTTTAGTGTTCACACTTTAGTGCGGTTATGGAACCCAAGACTAAAGTTTTACTGAACCAAGTGCTATTGCCCGGTTCTGCACTAGTGATGTTGGATCTGAATATCTCACATTGCCTCCATGGTCCTACTGGTCTACTCGTCGTCATCTCAGCCTTGGTGAAAAGTATGGCTAAATTTACTCTTTTTATGCAAACAAAGAACAACAATGATAGTAAGATATTTGCATATATCCTCATCGACATGGATTGATTAGACACATTGTCCAAACAGGTAATAAAACAGTTACAAATAACCTATACTTTTTTCAGAAACAAATACAAGACACTCCAGTGAAGATGCATGTGGCGTGTGGCTACCAATGTACAGACATAACCTGACATTCACACGAGTGTGACCGGCCGGCCCATGCATATGCTTCTACTGTAGTTGATTGACTCGTTCATTCTGATCTCGCCAATCGATTGTATTCTGATCGCCCGTCCTCCGGCTGCACACACCTGTAGAGATCTACTGTGTGTTTGTGTTTCCGAAGTATCGTACGGTACGGTGCTGGACAAGTGGACACATATGTATGTATGTAACACAGACGGGCACAGAGACATCGATGCGTTGTAGTACGACGTACTAGATGAGTCCACCATGCATGCATGTCGGTACGCGTGGCCCACTGCTTTGCTAGCTACTAGTATACATACAAACTACCGACCAGTACCCGCTGGATGCTGCTGCGAGACGTAGTATTATACATATCGTTGTATATGCTTTCGGCTACTGTGTCTGTGTGTACAGACATGGAACATGCAATCAAATACACCTTTTGTTTGTCACCTCCATGGATGTCATAAAGGAAGGAAGTGGCTGCGCGGTGTCGGGCTAGAGGAAATCACGCCTGGTTGGGGCAAGAAGAAAAGGGCCGGAGCTTGAAGATGAGCATGAACTCAATGGCCTCCCTTGGATTTCAGTTGGACCGCTCAGAGGAAATAAACTAAAACCAATTTTTTCAAAAGTCCCATATATTTTCGGTCGAAAAAGTTGCACACACTCGCACACGCATGTGTAGTTTGGACCTGAAGATGGTCGGCAGCAGGCATGCAGGCACTCCAGGCCCGTGACAGGCGGACGTAGTACGTCCGTACCTACGTGCATGCCGTCGTTTTTCGCCGGCCGTCATCGTCCAGCTGCTTGCATGCATGCGGTCCATGGCTGATGGCTCCACATATATTGATCATACACACATGACGCTGCGTTTTGCACTCATCTTCTTGAGTAACTTGGCTTGGCATGTCAGTTGCACTAGTAGAAAAGGGGCAAAAGGTCCGCGCCGGTCATTTATTAGTCCCTTGTTCAGTCCGTAAGGGACCCATGGTGGCATTGGACCGGTTCGTGAGCCCCGAGCCCGGCCGGGCCACGCGCCATTGGTCCCGGTTCGTTTGGACCTTTTGTTCTTGGTTGGTGGACGAGCAGGACCAATGGTCTCGCCTCTACCATCATTGGTCCGGTTGATGGCTTGAACGGGACCAAAGGCTGCCTTTTAGTCTCGGTTCACGCCACCAACCCACCAATGAGGTGTTTATATACCCCTCACAGAAGAAGCAGAGCACACGCTGCTTTTTTTCGGCCGAGGGGAGAGGGCTTGGTGGTGCTCTAGCTCACCTCCTATGCACGTAAGGTGTTCGATGGAATGCCCGAGCCACACTACTTAAGCTTTCTCTCTCCAAGCTCGACCTCCAAGCTCCATTTTCCTCAATATTTGTCTAGGTTTAGCGGTCCGTCACGCCTGCCTCCGTCTTCACCGAAATCGATCACCCGCCGATCTCATCGCCGGCATCACCGTGGTGAGCCTCTTGTTCTTATCTTCTTTACGAAAGGAAAAATATTCTTACTTGTATGTTTAGATAGATACTTGTATTATTTTCTTACTTTTATTATTGCATCTTATATATTGCGATGGTTTTGGTATCCGCCCCCGTCGGCCCTCGTCATGTCTATGATTCGGATGTGGTATATATTATCTTTTCATAACTATTGGTTCATTTATTGTTTATGAAAATTATGCCGACCAACGTGACATAGATTTTATTTATCTAGGAGGTTGTTGAACCGGAAATTCCAACCGACCCTATTGTCGAGAGGTCAAATTTAGTTGAAGAAGAAAACAATTTCTTGAAGGAAAAATAAGAAAATTGAGGAGGAGAAGATGATATTGGAGTTGCATGTTGCGGATGTCGTCGATGATCACAAGATCAAGATGGATGCAATGCGCTTGAAGATTAGAAAGATTAGAAAATATGCCATTCATACCGAGGCTTTCATGCCACACTATAATGTTTGGATGAGGCACGGAGAAATAGGGGTTATGATGGAAGATGGCGAAGAACAAGAGTACGATGACAATTATGTGCCCCCTCAATACGGTGATGCTACTGAACATCAAGAGGAACCAGACGATGTGCATGATGATGCTGCAACGGGCGAAGCTGCTGAAAATCAAGAGGAACCAGACGATGTGCCCGATGATGATGATCTCCACCGGGTCACTTGGAAAGGATTCAATAATATGCAGGGACGGATATTCTTGGTCTCAAGCAAACTGCACAGTTCTACAGAACTCTACCTTGGTGACCCCTTATGTCGATGAACACATGAACAGTCTGCGCTCCAAACACCCGCAGCAGTGCGACGACAGGATTACATGTGAACACATCAGGACTTTCAGCAGTTGGTTGGAAACACGTCTCAGAGGTGACAACACTATTTATGATGAGCTGTACTTGTTGTCCAGGGGACCATCTTTGACTGTTACGATTTGGAAAGGATACGTGATAAATGGGAATACATTTTACACGATTGACCAAGATCAAAAGAGCACCAACCAAAACAGTGGTGTCCACTTTGATGCAGCCGTCGAGAGGGGAAAGGACACATATTATGGTTACATAGTGGACATATGGAAACTTGACTACGGACATGATTTTAAGGTCCCTTTGTTTAAATGCAAATGGGTCAATCTGTCAGGAGGCGGGGTACAGGTAGACCCACAGTACGGAATGACAACAGTGGATCTGGAAAATCTTGGGTACACTGACGAACCGTTCGTCCTAGCCAATGATGTGGCACTGGTTATCTATGTGAAGGACATGTTGGAAATATGCCCTAGAGGCAATAATAAATTAGTTATTATTATTATTATTATTATTATATTTCCTTGTTCATGATAATCATTTATTATCCATGCTATAATTGTATTGATAGGAAACTCAGATACATGTGTGGGTACATAGACAACACCATGTCCCTAGTAAGCCTCTAGTTGACTAGCTCGTTGATCAATAGATGGTTACGGTTTCCTGACCATGGACATTGGATGTCGTTGATAACGGGATCATATCATTAGGAGAATGATGTGATGGACAAGACCCAATCCTAAGCCTAGCACAAAGATCGTGTAGTTCGTATGCTAAAGCTTTTCTAATGTCAAGTATCATTTCCTTAGACTATGAGATTGTGCAACTCCCGGATACCGTAGGAATGCTGGGTGTACCAAACGCCACAACGAATCGGGTGGCTATAAAGGTGCACTACGGTATCTCCGAAAGTGTCTCTGGGTTGGCACGAATCGACATGGGATTTGTCACTCCGTAACGGAGAGGTATCTCTGGGCCCACTCGGTAGGACATCATCATAATGTGCACAATGTGACCAAGGGGTTGATCACGGATGATGTGTTATGGAACGAGTAAAGAGACTTGCCGTAACGAGATTGAACAAGGTATCGGCATACCGACGATCGAATCTCGGGCAAGTACAATACCGCTAGACAAAGGGAATTGCATACGGGATTGATTGAGTCCTTGACATCGTGGTTCATACGATGAGATCATCGTGGAACATGTGGGAGCCAACATGGGTATCCAGATCCCGCTGTTGGTTATTGGCGGAGAGTTGTCTCTCATCATGTCGGATGGTTCCCGAACCCGTAGGCTCTACACACTTAAGGTTCGGTGGCACTAGGGTTGTAGAGATAATAGTATGCGGTAACCCGAATGTTGTTCGATTCTCGGATGAGATCCCGGACGCCACGAGGAGTTCGGAGTGGTCTGGAGGTAAAGATTTATATATAGGAAGTCCAGCTGCCCCGGAAAGTTTCGGGGTCACGGTGATTGTCTGGGACCACGGAAGGGTCCTGGGTCCACCGGGTGGGGCCACCTATCCCGGAGGGCCCCATAGGCTGAGGGCGCATGGAACCAGCCCCTGGTGGGCTGGTGCACCCCCCCTTGGGCCTCCCATGCGCCTAGGTTAGAAACCCTAAGGGGTGGGGGCGCCTCCACTTGGCTTGGAGGCCAAGCCACCCCTAGGGCCGCCGTCCCCCTCCCTAGATGGGATCTACAGGGGCGGCGCCCTGGCCCCTATATATAGTGGAGGGAGGGAGGGCAGCCACACTGTGTCCCCGGCACCTCCCTCTCTCCGTGACACCTCTTCCTCCCGCTTGCGCTTGGCGAAAGCCTCGCGGGATCCCGCCACTTCCACCACCACGCCGTCATGCTGCTGGATCTCCATCAACCTCTCCTCCCCTTGCTGGATCAAGAAGGAGGATATGTCTCTCCCAACCGTATGTGTGTTGAACGCGGAGGTGCCGTCCGTTCGGCGCTAGGATCATCGGTGATTTGGATCACGACGAGTACGACTCCATCAACCCCGTTCACTTGAACGCTTCTGCTTAGAGATCTACAAGGGTATGTAGATGCACTCCCCTCTCTCTCGTTGCTGGTTTCTCCATAGATAGATCTTGGTGACTCATAGGAAAATTTTGAATTTCTGCTACGTTCCCCAACAGTGGCATCATGAGCTAGGTCTATTGCGTAGATTCTTTGCACGAGTAGAACACAAAGTAGTTGTGGGCGTTGATTTTGTTCAATATGCTTACCGTTACTAGTACAATCTTATTTCCACGGTATTGTGGGATGAAGCGGCCCGGACCGACCTTACACGTACACTTACGTGAGACAGGTTCCACAGATTGACATGCACTTGTTGCATAAGGTGGTTAGCGGGTGCCAGTCTCTCCCACTTTAGTCGGATCGGATTCGATGAAAAGGGTCCTTATGAAGGCTAAATAGCAATTGACATATCGCGTTGTGGTTTTTGCGTAGGTAAGAAACGTTCTTGCTAGAAACCCATAGCAGCCACGTAAAACATGCAAACAACAATTAGAGGACGTCTAACTTGTTTTTGCAGGGTATGCTATGTGATGTGATATGGCCAAGAAGAATGTGATGAATGATATGTGATGTATGAGATTGATCATGTTCTTGTAATAGGAATCACGACTTGCATGTCGATGAGTATGACAACCGGCAGGAGCCATAGGAGTTGTCTTAATTTATTGTATGACCTGCGTGTCATTGAACAAATGCCATGTAATTACTTTTCTTTATTGCTAACCGGTAGCCATAGTAGTAGAAGTAAGAAGTTGGCGAGACAACTTCATGGAGACACGATGATGGAGATCATGATGATGGAGATCATGGTGTCATGCCGGTGACGATGATGATCATGTAGCCCCGAAGATGGAGATCAAAAGGAGCAAAATGATATTGGCCATATCATGTCACTATTTGATTGCATGTGATGTTTATCATGTTTATGCATCTTATTTGCTTAGAACGACGGTAGTAAATAAGATGATCCTCATTAAAATTTCAAGAAAGTGTTCCCCTAACTGTGCACCACCGCGAAAGTTCGTTGCTTCAAGCACCACGTGATGATCGGGTGTGATAGATTCTAACGTACACATACAACGGGTGTAAGCCAGATTTACACACGCGAAACACTTAGGTTAACTTGACGAGCCTAGCATGTACAGACATGGCCTCGGAACACAAGAGACCGAAAGGTCGAGCATGAGTCATATAGTAGATACGATCAACATGAAGATGCTCACCGATGATGACTAGTCCGTCTCACGTGATGATCGGACACGGCCTAGTTGACTCGGATCATGTAATCACTTAGATGACTAGAGGGATGTCTATCTGAGTGGGAGTTCATAAGATGAACTTAATTATCCTGAACATAGTCAAAAGCCCTTTGCAAATTATGTCATAGCTCGCGCTTTAGTTCTACTGTTTTAGATATGTTCCTAGAGAAAATATAGTTGAAAGTTGACAGTAGCAATTATGCGGACAGTAGAAGGCTTATGTCCTTAATGCACCGCTCGGTGTGCTGGACCTCGAACGTGGTATGTGGATGTTGCGAACATCTGACATACACGTTTTGATGACTACATGATAGTTCGGTAATGTTAAATGGTTTAGAATTGAGGCACCGAAGACATTTTTGAAATGTTGCAGAACATATGAGATGTTCCAAGAGCTGAAATTGGGAGTTCAGGCTCGTGCCCACGTCAAGAGGTATGAGACCTCCGACGAGTTTTCTAGCCTACAAACTAAGGGAGAATATCTCAATCGTTGAGCTTGTACTCAGATTGTCTGGGTACAACAATCACTTGAATCGAGTGGGAGTTAATCTTCCAGATGAGATAGTAATGTTTCTCCAAAGACATTGCCACCAAGCTACTAGAGCTTCGTGATGAACTATAACATAACAGGGATAGATATGATGATCCTTGAGCAATTCGCGATGTTTGACACCACGAATGTAGAAATCAAGAAGGAGCATCAATTGTTGATGGTTAGTGAAACCACTAGTTTCAAGAAGGGCGAGGGCAAGAAGGGGTACTTCATGAAACGGCAAATCAGTTGCTGCTCCAGTGAAGAAACCCAAGGTTGAACCCAAACCCGAGACTAAGTGCTTCTGTAATGAGAGGAACGGACACTGAAGCAGAACCACCCTAGATAGTTAGTAGATAAGAAGGCAGCAAGGTCGACAGAAGTATATTGGGTATACATTGAATCAAATGTGTACTTTGCTAGTACTCCTAGTAGCACCAGGGTATTGAGATACCGGTTCAGTTGCTAAGTGTTAGTAACTCGAAATAAAAGGCTACGGAATAAACGGAGACTAGCTAAAGGTGAGCTGACGATATGTGTTGGAAGTGTTTCCAAGGATGATGTGATCAAGCATCGCACGCTCCCTCTACCATCGAGATTTGGTGTTTGCGTTGAGCATAGACATGATTGGATTATGTCTATCGCAATACGGTTATTCATTTAAGGAGAATAATGGTTACTCTGTTTAAAAATTAACTTAATTTTCTAAGAAATATATAACCTTTATTTCAAAACTTTAATGTATTTTTTCACTAATATATCTAACAAAATTAACCATACAATCACATTGGTAATATTAAAGTGTTGTTTATTGTTGTCCAACCCACAATTTGTTATTACAAATATGCTAGTGGAGACAATAATTATTTTATCAATTAATTGTGATGTTTTTCCTACGGTAAGTGTGTATAGTTTTGTTGACTAAATGTACCAAAGCGTGAGAGATGAAAATTGTATTAATGGTGAATAATTTGTGCCTCTTTGATGTTGTATTACAACTTGCCTGTATGGTTGTGTACATGTGTGTTCACACCAATTTTAAAATCTATAAATGTATTTCTACAAAAATCTACAATGCACAGGTAACAATATTGCCATAGCGATTTGTAAATCAGTATTATCTAGTCTAGTCCAAAGTAATATAAAATTCTAGAAACGGCATGAGGTGTCAACAACTCTTTTTCTTGAGTTCTCACCAAACCAATTTGACATTCTACATTCTTACGGTTAGTTACTTGATTGAGAATGCATAAAAAAACCTCTAACCAGTCCAAACAAACTCAATCCGTTAGAATATATGCATTTTCATGAGTTAGTTTGTAAACTAGCTATTACAGCATAAGCAGTCAATGTACAACTATGCTTCATTACATGGTATGGTGCGGTGTACTCCAATGCACACTGGTAGAGTATGGTTGAGTTCCTTATAGATAAGGAGTAGTAGAGGCCTTGTTACCCTAACTCATTTAATGTATGACCATCCATGCTTGAGAAAGGCAATGGAACTTATTGGTTACATGATAATGGGGTCTATAAATACACAACATCATTTCTTGATGAAACACATTTGTATCTTAATACCTCACAATCATATCCATTAGGGATTTTTCAGGTACACATAATAAATAGCCTAGCCAACATGATTTTCGGTTCAAAGGAACTTGTAGCCAAAATAATAAAGTTATAAAAGCAACACAAGTAGTCATGTTAAGAGAAAAAGAAAAAATTCATGCTCCCCCCCTCAGCCCCCTCCCTAGAGGCTCTTCACACTTCGATCCATCTCTGATTAGCGGGATATGCTTTTTTGTGAACTGGGATGGGCCTAGGAAGGGATGCTGGTACCAACCGTATACATGTACCCAACCTCACCAACCACTTGATCTTTCTCTCTTTCTCATTTTTTTTATATTTCTCTCACCCGCAACACATGCGGATACATCCACCATATTGCTAACCAGCCCCCTCCATCGCCGTCTCTGGTCCCTGTGGCCATTGCCTCATGTTGATGCACTAGTAGAAAAAGGGTCAAATGTGAGACACATTAGTCCCGGTTTTTAACAGAACCGGCACTAATGTGTCCATTAGTGCCGGTTCCAACGGCTAGGCGGGAGGAGCTCTTTAGTACCGGTTCGTGGCGAACCTTTAGCACCGGTTCGTGCCACGAACCGGTACTAAAGAAAGTGGTGGCAGGATGTTGTCAGAGTGGGGCCCTTCCAGCACCTTTAGTACCGGTTCGTGGCACGAACCGGTACTAAAGGTCGTCCTATATAAACCCTTAGTCCACCCGCACTCTGTTCTTCCCCCTTTCCCCTCTCCCTCTCCTCTGTTCTTCCCTTCTTCCTCTCGAGTTCATCACAAAATTTACCCCAAATTTGTCAAGATTTGCAGGCCCCCATCCATTCAAATGATCACCAAGGTTAGCAACTTTGTCCTTTCATCTCTCATTGCTAGATTAGCTCTTGCATTGGTTTATATAATGATTAATTGTGGGTTTTAGTAATTTGGGAGGAATTATATGTGGTAGTATTTGATTTATATGCAATTTGAGGTCAAAATAACACTTAGTTTGCATATGTAGGTGTGGTTTACTTAGTGCCTTCTAAATCTCCGTCAGAACCACCGTCGATCGCCCGCACCGTCCCGTCGCCGGCACCACCTTGTAGTGAGCCTCTTGTTCATGAAATTTTATATAAAAAATTGATGTTTGTGTGATTTGGATATATAGTTACTCGTATAATAATTATCTTACCCGTACGTTGTTTGTTATACATAGTGCCATGGTTTTGATTTCTGTCCCCGTCGGCCCTCGTCCTTGTTATGATTCGGATGTGGTATATTCTCTTTTAAAACTATTTGTTGCATTTCGTGTTTATGACAAATTATGCCCATCAAGTTGACATAGATATTTTTATCTAGGAGGTATGTGAACCGGAAATTCCAACCGACCCTATTGTCGAGAGGTTAAATTTAGTTGAAAGAGAAAACGAGTACTTGAAAGAAAAATTGAAAAGAATTGAGGGGGAGAAGATAGAATTGGAGTTGCATGTTGCCGATGTCGTCGATGATCACAAGATCAAGATGGAGAAAATGGGCTTGAAGATTAGAAAGATTAGAAAATATGCCATCGATAGTGAGGCTTGGTATCATTACGCTGTTGGATCAATTGTTACCTTAGTTGCGATCTTGATCGCATTTGTTGTTGCATTTAAATGCTTTAGCTAGAGAGTTATTTGTTTGTTGCATTTAAGTGTTGTATGAACTTTATGTATGAACTTGTATTAATTTGGTCTATTCGGTGTTGTGTAATGAAGATGAGCCGGCAATGGATGTACGATGACCGATGCTCTCCCCATTTCGTTGAGGGCGTGCATACTTTTCTGCTAGCGGCTGAGGCAAACAAGCGGGCGGATGGTTTTATGCCTTGTCCATGTGCTGGCTGTAAGAATGGTCGCAATTACTCTCGTCAAGAACCATTCACGCCCACTGTTTGAGTCGGTTTCATGCCCCACTATAATGTTTGGACCAAGCACGGAGAAAGAGGGGTTATGATGGAAGACAATGAAGAAGAAGAGGACGACGACAGCTATCCTGGCCATGGGTTCCCTGAACACGATGATACAACAATGGGGGAAGAAGCTGAGCCGGTAATGCTGTTGGGGAACGTAGTAATTTCAAAAATTTTCCTACGATCACGCAAGACCATGGTGATGGCATAGCAACGAGCGGGAAGAGTGTCCGTCCACGTACCCTCGTAGACCGAAAGCGGAAGCGTTATAACAACGCGTTGATGTAGTCGACGTCTTCACGACCCGACCGATCCAAGCACCGAACGACGGCACCTCCGAAGTTCGCACACGCTCAGCCCGATGACGATCCCGGACTCCGATCCAGCAAAGTGTCGGGATGAGTTCCACAAGACGACGGCGTGGTGACGATGATGATGCTCCACCGACGCAGGGCTTCGCCTAAGCTCCGCGACGATATGACTTCTCCCGCGCAGGGCTTCGCCTAAGCTCCGCGACGATATGACCGAAGTGGAATATGGTGGAAGGGGGCACCGCACACGGCTAAGGAAATCAACTTGTGTGTCTTGGGGTGCTCCCTGCCCCCGTATATAAAGGAGCCAAGGGGGAGGTGGCCGGCCAAGAGGAGGAGGCGCACCAAGGGAGTCCTACTCCCTCCGGGAGTAGGACTCCCCCCCCAATCCTAGTTGGAATAGGATTCCCGGAGGGGGAGAGAGAGAGAGGGGGGCCGGCCCACCTTTCCTAGTCCTAATAGGACTAGGGAAGGGGGGGCGCGCGGCCACCTAGGGCTGGCCCTTCTCCTTTCCTCCAAGGCCCACTATGGGCCCATGTAGTTCTGGGGTTCCGGTAACCTCCGGTACTCTAAATTTCGATTTCACTCGGAACCTTTCCGATGTCCAAATGTAGGCTTCCAATATATCAATCTTTATGTCTCGACCATTTCGAGACTCCTCGTCATATCCGTGATCACATCCGGACTCAACAACCTTCGTGCATCAATACTTATAAACTCATTATGACCGTCATCGAAACGTTAAGCGTGCGGACCCTACGGGTTCGAGAACTATGTAGACATGACCGAGACACCTCTCGGTCAATAACCAATAGCGGACCTGGATGCCCATATTGGCTCCTACATATTCTACGAAGATCTTTATCGGTCAGACCGCATAACAACATACGTTGTTCCTTTGTCATCGGTATGTTACTTGCCCGAGATTCGATCGTCGGTATCCAATACCTAGTTCAATCTCGCTATCGGCAAGTCTCTTTACTCGTTCCGTAATACATCATCTCACAACTAACACATTAGTTGCAATGCTTGCAAGGCTTATGTGATGTGCATTACCGAGAGGGCCCAGAGATACCTCTCCGACATTCGGAGTGACAAATCCTAATCTCGAAATACGCCAACCCAACATCTGCCTTTGGAGACACCTGTAGTACTCCTTTATAATCACCCGATTCGTTGTGACGTTTGGTAGTACCAAAGTGTTCCTCCGTAAACGGAGTTGCATAATCTCATAGTCATAGGAACATGTATAAGTCATGAAGAAAAGCACTAGCAACAAACTATACGATCAGGTGCTATGCTAATGGAATGGGTCATGTCAATCAGATCATTCAACCAATGATGTGATCCCGTTAATCAAATAACAACTCCTTGTTCATGGTTAGGAAACATAACCATCTTTGATTAACGAGCTAGTCAAGTAGAGGCATACTAGTGACACTGTTTGTCTATATATTCACACATGTATTATGTTTCCGGTTAATACAATTCTAGCATGAATAATAAACATTTATCATGATATAAGGAAATAAATAATAACTTTATTATTTCCTCTAGGGCATATTTCCTTCAGTCTCCCACTTGCACTAGAGTCAATAATCTAGTTCACATCGCCATGTGATTTAACATCGATAGTTCACATCATCATGTGATTAACACCCATAATTCACATCGCCATGTGACCAAGACCCAAAGGGTTTACTAGATTCAGTAATCTAGTTCACATCGCTATGTGATTAACACCCAAAGAGTACTATGGTGTGATCATGTTTTGCTTGTGAGATAATTTTAGTCAACGGGTCTCGTCACATTCAGAGCCGTAAGTATTTTGCAAATTTCTATGTCTACAATGCTCGCACGAAGCTACTCTAGCTAATTGCTCCCACTTTCAATATGTATCCAGATTGAGACTCGAGTCATCTAGATTAGTGTTAAAACTTGCATCGACGTAACCCTTTACGATTTAACCTTTTTACTTCCATAATCGAGAAACATATCCTTACTCTACTAAGGATAATTTTGACCGCCGTCCATTGATCTACTCCTAGATCACTATTGCACTCCTTGCCAAGCTTAGTGGTAGGGTATGCAATAGATCTGGTACACAGCATGACATACTTTATAGAACCTATGGCTGATGCATAGGGAATGACTTTCATTCTCTTTCTATCTTCTGCCGTGGTCGGGTTTTTGAGTCTTACTCAATCTCACACCTTGTAACACAGGCAAGAACTCTTTCTTTGACTGTTCCATTTTGAACTACTTCAAAATCTTGTCAAGGTATGTACTCATTGAAAAAACTTATCAAGCGTCTTGATCTATCTCTATAGATCTTAATGCTCAATATGTAAGCAGCTTCACCGAGGTCTTTCTTTGAAAAACTCCTTTGAAACACTCCTTTATGCTTTGCAGAATAATTCTACATTATTTCCGATCTACAATATGTCATTCACATATACTTATCAGAAATGCTGTAGTGCTCCCACTCACTTTCTTGTAAATACAGGCTTCACTGCAAGTCTCAGATAAAACTATATGCTTTGATCACACTATCAAAGCGTTTATTCCAACTCCGAGATGCTTGCACCAGTCCATAGATGGATCGCTGGAGCTTGCACATTTTGTTAGCTCCTTTAGGATTGACAAAACCTTCTGGTTGCATCATATACAACTCTTCTTTAATAAATCCATTAAAGAATGTAGTTTTGACATCCATTTGCCAGATTTCATAAAATGTGGCAATTGCTAACATGATTCGGACAGACTTAAGAATCGCTACAGTTGAGGAAATCTCATTGTAGTCAACACCTTGAACTTGTCGAAAAACCTTTTGCGACAAGTCGAGCTTTGTAGATAGTAATACTACTATCAGCATCTGTCTTCCTCTTGAAGATCCATTTATATAACATGGCTTGCCGATCATCGGGCAACTCCATCAAAGTCCACACTTTGTTCTCATATATGGATCCCATCTCAGATTTCATGGTCTCAAACCATTTCGCGGAATCTGGGCTCATCATCGCTTCCTCATAGTTCGAGGTTCATCATGGTCTAGTAACATGACTTCTAGAATAGGATTACCGTACCACTCTGGTGCGGATCTTACTCTGGAAGACCCACGAGGTTTGGTAGCAACTTGATCTGAAGTTTCATGATCATCATCATTAACTTCCTCACTAATTGGTGTAGGAATCATCGAACTGATTCTGTGATGAACTACTTTCCAATAAGGGAGAAGGTACAATTACCTCATCAAGTTCTACTTTCCTCCCACTCACTTCTTTCGAGAGAAACTTCTTTTCTAGAAAGGATCCATCTTAGCAAAAACTTGCCTTCGGATCTGTGATAGAAGGTGTACCCAACATTTTCTTTTTGGGTATTCTATGAAGACGCACTTCTCCGATTTGGGTTCGAGCTTATCAGGTGAAAACCTTTTCACATAAGCATCCCAACTCCAAACTTTAAGAAACGACAGCTTAGGTTTATCGCTAAACCATAGTTCATACGGTGTCATCTCAACGGATTTAGATGGTTGCCCTATTAAACGTGAATGCAGCTGTCTTCTAATGCATAACCCCAAAACGATAGTGGTAAATCGGTAAGATACATCATAGATCGCACCATATCATAATAAAGTACGGTTACGACGTTCAGACACACCATAACGTTGTGGTGTTCCGGTGGCGTGAGCTGTGAAACTATTCCACATTGTTTTCATTGAAGACCAAACTCAGAATCAATATTCATTTCCACGATCAGATCGCAGAAATTTTATTTTCTTGTTACGATGATTTTCCACTTCACTCTGAAATTCTTTGAACCTTTCAACTATTTCAGACTTTATGTTTCATCAAGTAGATATACCCATATCTTCTCAAATCATCTTGTGAAGGTCAGAAAATAACGATACTTGCCACGAGCATCAACACTTATTGGATCGCATACATCGGTATGTATTATTCCCAATAAGTCAGTAGCTTGTTCCATTGTTCTAGAGAACGGAGTTTTAGTCATCTTGCCCAAAAGGCACGGTTCGCAAGCATCAAATGATTCATAATCAAGTGATTCCAAAAGTCCATCAGCATGGAGTTTTCTTCATGCGCTTTACACCAATATGACCTAAACGGCAGTGCCACAAATAAGTTGCACTATCATTATTAACTTTGCATCTTTTGGTTTCAATATTATGAATATGTGTATCACTATGATCGAGATCCAATGAACCATTTTCATTGGGTGTGTAACCATATAAGGTTTTATTCATGTAAACAGAACAACAATTTATTCTCTTTAAATGAATAACCGTATTGCAATAAACATGATCAAATCATATTTATGCTCAACACCAAATAACACTTATTTAGGTTCCACACTAATCCCGAAAGTATAGGGAGTGTGCGATGATGATCATATCAATCTTGGAACTACTTCCAACACTCATCGTCACTTCCCTTCAACTAGTCTCTGTTTATTCTCAGAACTCCTGTTTGAGTTACTAATCTTAGCAACGAGCAGTATCAAATACTCAGGGCTACTATAAACACTAGTAAGGCACACATCAATAACCTGTATATCAAATATAACCTTGTTCACTTTGCCATCCTTCTTATCCACCAAATATTCAGGGGTAGTTCCGCTTCCAGTGACCAGTTCCATTGCAGCAAAAGTACTCAGTCTCAGGCTTAGGTCTAGACTTGGGCTTCTTCACTCGAGCAGCAACTTGCTTGCCGTTCCTTTTGAAGTTCCCCTTCTTCCCTTTGCCATTTTCCTTGAGACTAGTGGTCTTGTCAACCATCAACACTTGATGTTTTTCTTGATTTCTACCTTCGCCGATTTTAGCATCGCGAAGAGCTCGAGAATCTTTTTCGTCATCCCTTGCATACTATAGTTCATCACGAAGTTCTACTAACTTAGTGATGGTGACTAGAGAATTCTGTCAATCACTATCTTATCTGGAAGATTAACTCCCACTTGATTCAAGCGATTGAAGTACTCAGACAATCTGAGCACATGCTCACTAGTTGAGCGATTCTCCTCCATCTTTTAGCTATAGAACTTGTTGGAGACTTCATATCTCTCAACTCGGGTATTTGCTTGAAATATTAACTTCAATTCCTGGAACATCTCATATGGTCCATGACGTTCAAAACGTCTTTGAAGTCCCGATTCTAAGCCGTTAAGCATGGTGCACTAAACTATCAAGTAGTCATCATATTGAGCTAGCCAAACGTTCATAACGTCTGCATCTGCTCCTGCAATAGGTCTGTCACCTAGCGGTGCATTAAGGACATAATTCTTCTGCGCAGCAATGAGGATAAACCTCAGATCACGGATCCAATCCGCATCATTGCTACTAACATCTTTCAATACAATTTCTTCTAGGAACACATATAAAAACATAGGGAAGCAACAACGCGAGCTATTGATCTACAACATAATTTGCAAAATACTACCAGGACTAAGTTCATGATAAATTAAAGTTGAATTAATCATATTACTTAAGAACTCCCACTTAGAAAAATATCCTCCAATTCTCTAAGTGATTGCGTGATCCATATCAACTACACCATGACCGATCATCACGTGTGATGGAGTAGTTTCAATGGTGAACATCAATATGTTGATCATATCTACTATATGATTCACGCCGACCTTCGGTCTCCGTGTTCGAGGTCATATCTTATATGCATAGCTCGTCAAGTATAACCTGAGTATTCCGCGTGCGCAACTGTTTTGCACCCGTTGTATTTGAACGTAGAGCCTATCACACCCGATCATCACGTGGTGTCTCAGCACGAAGAACTTTCGCAACGGTGCATACTCAGGGAGAACACTTCTTGATAATTTAATAAGGGATCATCTTATAATGCTACCGTCAATCAAAGCAAGATAAGATGCATAAAGGATTAACATCACATGCAATCAATATAAGTGATATGATATGGCCATCATCATCTTGTGCTTGTGATCTCCATCTCCGAAGCACCGTCATGATCACCATCGTCACCGGCGCGACACCTTGATCTCCATCGTAGCATCGTTGTCGTCTCGCCAACTATTGCTTCTACGACTATCGCTACTGCTTAGTGATAAAGTAAAGCAATTACATGGCGTTTGCATCTCATACAATAAGCGACAACCATATGGCTCCTGCCATTGCCGATAACTCGGTTACAAAACATGATCATCTCATACAATAAGATATAGCATCACGTCTTGACCATATCACATCACAACATGCCCTGCAAAAACAAGTTAGGCGTCCTCTACTTTGTTGTTGCAAGTTTTACGTGGCTGCTACGGGCTGAGCAAGAACCGTTCTTACCTACGCATCAAAACCACAACGATACTTCGTCAAATAGACTCCGTTTAACCTTCTCAAGGACCGGGCGTAGCCACACTCGATTCAACTAAAGTGAGAGAGACAGACACCCGCCGGTCACCTTTAAGCAACGAGTGCTCGGGCGGTGAAACCAGTCTCGCGTAAGCGTCACGCGTAATGTCGGTCCGGGCGCTTCATCTCACAATACCGCTGAACCAAAGTATGACATGCTGGTAGGCAGTATGACTTGTATCGTCCACAACTCACTTGTGTTCTACTCGTGCACATGACATCAACGCATAAAACCAGGCTCGGATGCCACTGTTGGGGAACGTAGTAATTTCAAAAATTTTCCCACGATCACGCAAGACCATGGTGATGGCATAGCAACGAAGCGGAAGAGTGTCCGCCCACGTACCCTCGAGACCGAAAGCGAAGCGTTATAACAACGCTGTTGATGTAGTCGACGTCTTCACGACCCGACCGATCCAAGCACCGAACGACGGCACCTCCGAGTTCTGCACACGTTCAGCCCGATGGCGATCCCGGACTCGATCCAGCAAAATTGTCGGGATGAGTTCCGTCAAGACGACGGCGTGGGACGATGATGATGCTCCACCGACGCAGGGCTTCGCCTAAGCTCGCGACGATATGACTTCTCCAGCAGAGGCTTCGCCTAAGCTCATGACGATATGACCGAAGTGGAATATGGTGGAAGGGGCACCGCACACGGCTAAGGAAATCAACTTGTGTGTCTTGGGGTGCTCCCTGCCCCGTATATAAAGGAGCCAAGGGAAGGTGGCGGCCAAGAGGAGGAGGCGACCAAGGAGTCCTACTCCTCCGGAGTAGGACTCCCCCAATCCTAGTTGGAATAGGATTCCCGGAGGGGAGAGAGAGAGAGGGGGGCCGGCCCACCTTTCCTAGTCCTAATAGGACTAGGGAAGAAGGGGGCGCGCCACCTAGGGCTGGCCCTTCTCCTTTCCTCCAAGGCCCACTATGGGCCCATGTAGTTCCCGGGGGGTTCCGGTAACCTCCCGGTACTCCGGTAAATTCCCGATTTCACTCGGAACCTTTCCGATGTCCAAATGTAGGCTTCCAATATATCAATCTTTATGTCTCGACCATTTCGAGACTCCTCGTCATATCCGTGATCACATCCGGGACTCCGAACAACCTTCGGTGCATCAATACTTATAAACTCATTATGACTGTCATCGAAACGTTAAGCGTGCGGACCCTACGGGTTCGAGAACTATGTAGACATGACCGAGACACCTCTCTGGTCAATAACCAATAGCGGGACCTGGATGCCCATATTGGCTCCTACATATTCTACGAAGATCTTTATCGGTCAGACCGCATAACAACATACGTTGTTCCTTTGTCATCGGTATGTTACTTGCCCGAGATTCGATCGTCGGCATCCAATACCTAGTTCAATCTCGTTACGGCAAGTCTCTTTACTCGTTCCGTAATACATCATCTCACAACTAACACATTAGTTGCAATGCTTGCAAGGCTTATGTGATGTGCATTACCGAGAGGGCCCAGAGATACCTCTCCGACATTCGGAGTGACAAATCCTAATCTCGAAATCGCCAACCCAACATCTGCCTTTGGAGACACCTGTAGTACTCCTTTATAATCACCCGATTCGTTGTGACGTTTGGTAGTACCAAAGTGTTCCTCCGTGGCGGAGTTGCATAATCTCATAGTCATAGGAACATGTATAAGTCATGAAGAAAAGCACTAGCAACAAACTATACGATCAGGTGCTATGCTAATGGAATGGGTCATGTCAATCAGATCATTCAACCAATGATGTGATCCCGTTAATCAAATAACAACTCCTTGTTCATGGTTAGGAAACATAACCATCTTTGATTAACGAGCTAGTCAAGTAGAGGCATACTAGTGACACTCTGTTTGTCTATATATTCACACATGTATTATGTTTCCGGTTAATACAATTCTAGCATGAATAATAAACATTTATCATGATATAAGGAAATAAATAATAACTTTATTATTTCCTCTAGGGCATATTTCCTTCAAATGCGGGAAGAAGCTGAGCCGGCAATGCGGGAAGAAGCTGAAGAAGAGGCATCAGATGAGCCCGTTGATGA
The DNA here is from genome assembly GCA_021605205.1 of Aegilops longissima. Lineage (NCBI taxonomy): Eukaryota > Viridiplantae > Streptophyta > Magnoliopsida > Poales > Poaceae > Aegilops > Aegilops longissima. Next base: position 747,967,167 of record CM038679.1, read on the forward strand.
TCTAGGTCGGGCCATTGCCGATGCAAAGAGAAACTGCGCAAGTGATTTGGAGAAGAAGAAGTTGCAGCGCATGTTAGAGGATCACAAAAAATTGTTGTACCCGAATTGCGTAGGTGACAAGAAAAAGCTGGGCACCACACTGGAATTGCTGCAATGGAAGGCAGAGAATGGTGTATGTCGACAAGGGATTTGGAAAGTTGCTGGTAATGATAAAGGATATGCTTCCAAAGGACAACGAATTGCCCGAGAGTACGTCCGAAGCTAAAGAAGGTTGTCTGCCCTCTAGGGTTAGAGGTGCGAAGATGCATGCATGCCCTAATGATTGCATCCTCTACCGCGGTGAGTACGAGGATTTGAACGCTTGCCGGTATGTGGTGCATTGCGCTATAAGATCAGCCGCGATGAGCATGGTGATGTCGGCGGCGCCCAGAAGAAGATTCCTGCCAAGGTGATGTGGTATTCTCCTATAATACCACGATTGAAACGTTGTTCCAAAACAAAGAGCATGCCAAAGCGATGCGATGGCACGAAGAAGACCGTAAGAAAGACGGAAAGTTGATAGTACCCACTGACGGGTCGCAGTGGAGAAAAATCGAAAGAAAGTACGGGAAGGAGTTTGCAGATGACGCAAGGAGTGTATGGTTTGGTCTAAGCGCAGATGGCATTAATCCTTTTGGGGAGCAGAGAAGCAACCATAGCACCTGGCCTGTGACTCTATGTTTTTATAACCTTCCTCCTTGGTTGTGCATGAAGTGGAAGTTCATTATGATGCCAGAGCTCATCCAAGGCCCTAGGCAACCCGGCAACGACATTTATGTGTACCTAAGGCCATTAGTTGATGAACTCTTACAACTGTGGAATGGAATAGGTGTACGTGCGTGGGATGAGCACATGGGGGAAGAATTTGACCTAAAGGCGTTGCTGTTCGTGACCATCAATGATTGGCCTGCTCTCAGTAACCTTTCAGGACAGACAAACAAGGGATACCGCGGATGCACGCACTGTTTGGATGATACCGACAGTATATATTTGAATAGTTGTAAGAAGAATGTGTACCTGGGACATCGTCGATTTCTTCCGAGCAGGCATCCCGTAAGAAAGAAAGGCAAGCATTTCAAAGGTGAGGCGGATCAACGGGCGAAGCCTCGCCACCGTACTGGTGCTGATGTACATGATATGGTCAAGGATTTGAAGGTGATATTTGGAAAGGGTCCTGGCGGACAACCTGTTCCGAAGGACGCTGACGGACGCGCACCCATGTGGAAGAAGAAATCTATATTTTGGGACCTGCCATATTGGAAAGACCTAGAGGTCCGCTGCGCAATCAACGTGATGCACGTGACGAAGAATCTTTGCGTGTATGGGAAGACAAAAGATACACCTGAGGCACGGGAGGACCAGCAACGTATGCACGGAAAAGACGGCATACATCAGGGTCATGCAAGCTATGCTCTTACCAAAGAAGAGAAGGAAATCTTCTTTGAATGCCTGCTCAATATTAAGGTACCGTCTGGCTTCTCGTCGAATATAAAGGGAATAATAAACATGGCAGAGAAAAAGTTCCAGAACCTAAAGTCTCATGACTGCCACGTGATTATGACGCAACTGCTTCCGGTTGCATTGAGGGGGCTTCTACCGGAAAACGTTCGATTAGCCATTGTGAAGTTATGTGCATTTCTCAATGCAATCTCTCAGAAGGTAATCGATCCAGAAATCATACCAAGGTTACAGAATGATTTGGTGCAATGTCTTGTTAGTTTCGAGTTGGTGTTCCCACCATCCTTCTTCAACATCATGACGCACGTCCTAGTTCACCTATGCGAAGAGATTAACGTTTTGGGTCCTGTATTTCTACACAATATGTTCCCTTTGAGAGGTTCATGGGGTCTTAAAGAAATATGTTCATAACCGTGCTAGGACAGAAGGAAGCATCTCCAAGGGCCATCAAAATGAGGAGGTCATTGAGTTTTGTATTGACTTTATTCCTGACCTTAAGCCGATTGGTATTCCTGAATCGCGGCATAAGGGCAGACTGGATGGAAAAGGCACGCTAGGAGGGGAACAAATAATATGTATGGACGGACATTCTCTCACTGAAGCACACTACACAGTTCTACAGAATTCCGCCTTGGTGGCTCCGTATATGGATGAACACAAGAATTTGCTACGCTCCAAACACCCGGAGCGGTCTGATGACTGGATTACACGTGAACAAACCAGGAGTTTCCCCAGCTGGTTGCAGACACGTACCATGCATGACACCTCTATTGAAGATGACCTGTACTTGCTGTCCCGATTACCATCTTGAATATAATGACTTTCAAAGGGTGCGAGATAAATGGTAATACATTTTACACGATCGCCCAAGATAAGAAGAGCACCAACCAAAACAGTGGTGTCCGCTTTGATGCAGAAACCAAGACGGTATATATAAATTCTGAAATCCAAATCCAAATGGAACAACACATTGTTATCACGAATGGAACAAAACAACATCCAAGGGCAATCAATACATTGTTATCACCTGTCAATTAAATTACAACTTTCCTCAGAAATACATTCGCGAGTCAAGCAACTGGTCAATTTCATGGAGATACATTGGAATACGGCCCTGGAACACCGCCAAGGGCATCCTGCCATCTAGAGCCCTCCCTAACTCATCATATAATAATCCGCCAAGCTTGTCAGCTTGCTTTGCGAGCCCTCCATTCCGAAACTTGATCACTTTCTTAGCACGCTCAATCTCAGCCCCTTCATGCCTGATGTGAGAAATTGTGTGAAGAATGCTTCCATTGCCTTCTAGCACGGGATTTGGCATCGCGGCGGGCAGCAGAGGTGTTAGAAGTGCACGGATGCTTTCGACATTACGAGCGAGCACGCTGAATCCTTCCAGGATGGGCAGTTTCACGCATGCCTGAACTTATCAGGAGAATAATTGCACGTCGGTTGTTAGGCAGGGAACCAGATCCTCTGACGTGTGAAGGAAAAGCAGGGGGCGCTACAGTCCCCTGACGTTGCTTCACCACAGGCGCATGAACAGAGATCTGAACCTGTGTTATCTACAGTAATCTGTCTACAGTAATGAGCTTCCTTATATTAGCTACAGTGTCTGCTTCGCTCCGTGACTTGTCTCTATGCTTTTACACAAGGGAGCACTGTAACTTCCCTACTTTTGCTCCAACACGTCAGAGGATCTCATTCCGTTAGGCAAATATTTTATTGAGTTAACCAAAATAATTAAATCCTAACATGTCGTAACAAAATGAAAAATGAAAAAACTTATCTGATACTGAAAATGGTTATGTCATTTATATTTGTAGTTAGGAAAGTGATAAGGACTCAAACTAGGCTCGATTCTCGTCATTTATGAGTATTACTCATCTAATTATACTAAACATTTTTATTTTGTTTATTAGTTATTTTATTTAAAATTAACTTAATTTTCTAACAAATATATAACCTTTATTTCAAAACTTTAATGTATTTTTCACTAATATATCTAACAAAATTAACCATACAATCACATTGGTAATATTAAAGTGTTGTTTATTGTTGTCCAACCCACAATTTGTTATTACAAATATGCTAGTGGAGACAATAATTATTTTTATCAATTAATTGTGATGTTTTTCCTACGGTAAGTGTGTATAGTTTTGTTGACTAAATGTACCAAAGCGTGAGAGATGAAAATTGTATTAATGGTGAATAATTTGTGCCTCTTTGATGTTGTATTACAACTTTCCTGTATGGTTGTGTACATGTGTGTTCACACCAATTTTAAAATCTATAAATGTATTTCTACAAATATCTACAATGCACAGGTAACAATATTGCCATAGCGATTTGTAAATCAGTATTATCTAGTGTAGTCCAAAGTAATATAAAATTCTAGAAACGGCATGAGGTGTCAACAACTCTTTTTCTTGAGTTCTCACCAAACCAATTTGACATTCTTCATTCTTACGGTTAGTTACTTGATTGAGAATGCATAAAAAAACCTCTAACCAGTCCAAACAAACTCAATCCGTTAGAATATATGCATTTTCATGAGTTAGTTTGTAAACTAGCTATTACAGCATAAGCAGTCAATGTACAACTATGCTTCATTACATGGTATGGTGCGGTGTACACCAATGCACACTGGTAGAGTATGGTTGAGTTCCTTATAGATAAGGAGTAGTAGAGGCCTTGTTGCCCTAACCTACGAATGTATGACCATCCATGCTTGAGAAAGGCAATGGAACTTATTGGTTACATGATAATGGGGTCTATAAATACACAACATCATTTCTTGATGAAACACATTTGTATCTTAATACCTCACAATCATATTCATTAGGGATTTTTCAGGTACAACTAATAAATAGCCTAGCCAACATGATTTTCGGTTCAAAGGCACTTGTAGCCAAAATAATAAAGTTATAAAAGCAACACAAGTAGTCATGTTAAGAGAAAAAGAAAAAATTCATGCTCCCCCCCTCAGCCCCCTCCCTAGAGGCTCTTCACACTTCGATCCATCTCTGATTAGCGGGATATGCTTTTTTGTGAACTGGGATGGGCCTAGGAAGGGATGCTGGTACCAACCGTATACATGTACCCAACCTCACCAACCACTTGATCTTTCTCTCTTTCTCATTTTTTATATTTCTCTCACCCGCAACACATGCGGATACATCCACCATATTGCTAACCAGCCCCCTCCATCGCCGTCTCTGGTCCCTGTGGCCATTGCCTCATGTTGATGCACTAGTAGAAAAAGGGTCAAATGTGAGACACATTAGTCCCGGTTTGTAACAGAACCGGCACTAATGTGTCCATTAGTGCCGGTTCCAACGGCTAGGCGGGAGGAGCTCTTTAGTACCGGTTCGTGGCGAACCTTTAGCACCGGTTCGTGCCACGAACCGGTACTAAAGAAAGTGGTGGCAGGATGTTGTCAGAGTGGGGCCCTTCCAGCACCTTTAGTACCGGTTCGTGGCACGAACCGGTACTAAAGGTCGTCCTATATAAACCCTTAGTCCACCCGCACTCTGTTCTTCCCCCTTTCCCCTCTCCCTCTCCTCTGTTCTTCCCTTCTTCCTCTCGAGTTCATCACAAAATTTACCCCAAATTTGTCAAGATTTGCAGGCCCCCATCCATTCAAATGATCACCAAGGTTAGCACCTTTGTCCTTTCATCTCTCATTGCTAGATTAGCTCTTGCATTGGTTTATATAATGATTAATTGTGGGTTTTAGTAATTTGGGAGGAATTATATGTGGTAGTATTTGATTTATATGCAATTTGAGGTCAAAATAACACTTAGTTTGCATATGTAGGTGTGGTTTACTTAGTGCCTTCTAAATCTCCGTCGTAACCACCGTCGATCGCCCGCACCGTCCCGTCGCCGGCACCACCTTGTAGTGAGCCTCTTGTTCATGAAATTTTATATAAAAAATTGATGTTTGTGTGATTTGGATATATAGTTACTCGTATAATAATTATCTTACCCGTACGTTGTTTGTTATACATAGTGCCATGGTTTTGATTTCTGTCCCCGTCGGCCCTCGTCCTTGTTATGATTCGGATGTGGTATATTCTCTTTTAAAACTATTTGTTGCATTTCGTGTTTATGACAAATTATGCCCATCAAGTTGACATAGATATTTTTATCTAGGAGGTATGTGAACCGGAAATTCCAACCGACCCTATTGTCGAGAGGTTAAATTTAGTTGAAAGAGAAAACGAGTACTTGAAAGAAAAATTGAAAAGAATTGAGGGGAGAAGATAGAATTGGAGTTGCATGTTGCCGATGTAAATCGATGATCACAAGATCAAGATGGAGAAAATGGGCTTGAAGATTAGAAAGATTAGAAAATATGCCATCGATAGTGAGGCTTGGTATCATTACGCTGTTGGATCAATTGTTACCTTAGTGGCGATCTTGATCGCATTTGTTGTTGCATTTAAATGCTTTAGCTAGAGAGTTATTTGTTTGTTGCATTTAAGTGTTGTATGAACTTTATGTATGAACTTGTATTAATTTGGTCTATTCGGTGTTGTGTAATGAAGATGAGCCGGCAATGGATGTACGATGACCGATGCTCTCCCCAGTTCGTTGAGGGCGTGCATACTTTTCTGCTAGCGGCTGAGGCAAACAAGCGGGCGGATGGTTTTATGCCTTGTCCATGTGCTGGCTGTAAGAATGGTCGCAATTACTCTACGTCAAGAACCATTCACGTCCACCTGTTTGAGTCCGGTTTCATGCCCCACTATAATGTTTGGACCAAGCACGGAGAAAGAGGGGTTATGATGGAAGACAATGAAGAAGAAGAGGACGACGACAGCTATCCTGGCCATGGGTTCCCTGAACACGATGATACAACAATGGGGGAAGAAGCTGAGCCGGTAATGCGGGAAGAAGCTGAGCCGGCAATGCGGGAAGAAGCTGAAGAAGAGGCAACAGATGAGCCCGTTGATGATCTAGGTCGGGCCATTGCCGATGCAAAGAGAAACTGCGCAAGTGATTTGGAGAAGAAGAAGTTGCAGCGCATGTTAGAGGATCACAAAAAATTGTTGTACCCGAATTGCGTAGGTGACAAGAAAAAGCTGGGCACCACACTGGAATTGCTGCAATGGAAGGCAGAGAATGGTGTATCTGACAAGGGATTTGGAAAGTTGCTGGTAATGATAAAGGATATGCTTCCAAAGGACAACGAATTGCCCGAGAGTACGTCCGAAGCAAAGAAGGTTGTCTGCCCTCTAGGGTTAGAGGTGCAGAAGATGCATGCATGCCCTAATGATTGCATCCTCTACCGCGGTGAGTACGAGGATTTGAACGCTTGCCCGGTATGTGGTGCATTGCGCTATAAGATCAGCCGCGATGAGCATGGTGATGTCGAGGGCGAGCGCCCCAGGAAGAAGATTCCTGCCAAGGTGATGTGGTATTCTCCTATAATACCACGATTGAAACGTTTGTTCCAAAACAAAGAGCATGCCAAGGCGATGCGATGGCACAGAGAAGACCGTAAGAAAGACGGAAAGTTGATAGTACCCACTGACGGGTCGCAGTGGAGAAAAATCGAAAGAAAGTGCGGGAAGGAGTTTGCAGATGACGCAAGGAGTGTATGGTTTGGTCTAAGCGCAGATGGCATTAATCCTTTTGGGGAGCAGAGAAGCAACCATAGCACCTGGCCTGTGACTCTATGTTTGTATAACCTTCCTCCTTGGTTGTGCATGAAGTGGAAGTTCATTATGATGCCAGTGCTCATCCAAGGCCCTAGGCAACCCGGCAACGACATTGATGTGTACCTAAGGCCATTAGTTGATGAACTCTTACAACTGTGGAATGGAATAGGTGTACGTGCGTGGGATGAGCACATGGGGGAAGAATTTGACCTAAAGGCGTTGCTGTTCGTGACCATCAATGATTGGCCTGCTCTCAGTAACCTTTCAGGACAGACAAACAAGGGATACCACGGATGCGCACTGTTTGGATGATACCGACAGTATATATTTGAATAGTTGTAAGAAGAATGTGTACAGGACATCGTCGATTTCTTCCGAGCAGGCATCCCGTAAGAAAGAAAGGCAAGCATTTCAAAGGTGAGGCGGATCAACGGGCGAAGCCTCGCCACCGTACTGGTGCTGATGTACATGATATGGTCAAGGATTTGAAGGTGATATTTGGAAAGGGTCCTGGCGGACAACCTGTTCCGAAGGACGCTGACGGACGCGCACCCATGTGGAAGAAGAAATCTATATTTTGGGACCTGCCATATTGGAAAGACCTAGAGGTCCGCTGCGCAATCAACGTGATGCACGTGACGAAGAATCTTTGTGTGTATGGGAAGACAAAAGATACACCTGAGGCACGGGAGGACCAGCAACGTATGCACGGAGAAGACGGCATACATCGGGTCATGCAAGCTATGCTCTTACCAAAGAAGAGAAGGAAATCTTCTTTGAATGCCTGCTCGAGATTAAGGTACCGTCGGCTTCGTCGAATATAAAGGAATAATAAACATGGCAGAGAAAAGTTCCGAACCTAAAGTCTCATGACTGCCACGTGATTATGGCGCAATCGCTTCCGGTTGCATTGAGGGGCTTCTACCGAAAACGCTCGATTAGCCATTGTGAAGCTATGTGCATTTCTCAATGCAATCTCTCAGAAGGTAATCGATCCAGAAATCATACCAAGGTTACAGAATGATTTGGTGCAATGTCTTGTTAGTTTCGAGTTGGTGTTCCCACCATCCTTCTTCAACATCATGACGCACGTCCTAGTTCACCTATCTTGAAGAGATTAACGTTTTGGGTCTTGTATTTCTACACAATATGTTTCCCTTTGAGAGGTTCATGGAGTCTTAAAGAAATATGTTCATAACCGTGCTAGGCCGAAGGAAGCATCTCCAAGGGCCATCAAAATGAGGAGGTCATTGAGTTTTGTATTGACTTTATTCCTGACCTTAAGCCGATTGGTATTCTGAATCGCGGCATAAGGGCGGACTGGATGGAAAAGGCACGCTAGGAAGGAACAAATAATATGTATGGACGGACATTCTCTCTTTGAAGCACACTACAGTTCTACTGAATTCCGCCTTGGTGGCTCCGTATATGGATGAACACAAGAATTTGCTACGCTCCAAACACCCGGAGCGGTCTGATGACTGGATTACACGTGAACAAACCAGGAGTTTCGCCAGCTGGTTGCAGACACGTACCATGCATGACACCTCTATTGAAGATGACCTGTACTTGCTGTCCCAGTTACCATCTTCGAATATAATGACTTTCAAAGGGTACGAGATAAATGGTAATACATTTTACACGATCGCCCAAGATAAGAAGAGCACCAACCAAAACAGTGGTGTCCGCTTTGATGCAGAAACCAAGACGGTATATACAGGACATATGGGAACTTGACTATCGACGTGGTTTAAAGGTCCCTTTGTTTCAGTGCAAATCGGTCAATAGGACACGAGGCGGGGTAACGGAAGACCCGCAGTACGGAATGACAACAGTGGATCTCAACAATCTTGCGTATGCAGACGAACCATTCGTCCTAGCCAATGATGTAGCACAGGTTTTCTATGTGAAGGACATGTCTACCAAGCCAAGAAAAAGAAAAGATAAGAAAGCGAATGCATCGTACGATGAGCCAAAGCGGCACATAGTTCTTTCTGGGAAGAGAAACATCGTGGGAGTGGATGACAAGAGAGACAAGTCAGAAGATTATGAAAAGTTTGATGAAATTGCTCCATTCACAGTGAATATTGACCCGAGCATCCCGTTAAATGATGAAGATTTTCCATGGTTACGGCGCCAAGGGACACACGCGAAGAAAAAGTTTCACACCCAAAGATCTGGGATGTGATCGGCTTCACTATCATCACTTTCTTCTGTGTTTCACACCCAGAGGGGAATCTCTGTAATAGTTAGGGTAGTTATGTGTTTTGGCATTTGAAGCGAAGAAATTTTATGTGCAAACAAATTCTTTCATGCCTTTACTGATTTTTAAAGTTAAGTTATTCACAAACTAGTGATTCACACTAATTTCAAATAATTCAAAATTTAAACTATTCAAATTTGAAAACTACGGGCACTAACAGAAAGTTTGTAATTTTTTGTACCTAAAGCAAAAATATTCACAAAGAAACTCTAAATACACAAGAAAAACAACACAAAAATAAATAAAGCAAAAAAATAAAAAAAAGCCCGCCTACTAGGCCAGAGCGGCCTGCATACGACTAGAAACCCAACATGTTGTTGGGCTAGGATGCAGGCCATAAAGGCAAGAAATGGGCCACAGGCAACAAAGAACACGTAGGCCCAGTAGGCCTGCTTTGGAGAGGAGCTCTTGAGAGCGACCGCAGGGGGGTTTATAATTAAACCAGTGCGGTCGCCCCTCGACTAGCGAGGTGGGACTAAACTTGCCGCACCGCACCTGCGCCAGCGCACCCCCTTTAGTACCGGGTCATGGCGAAGGGTCAAATGTGAAGCACAATAGTGCCGGTTGGAATTTCAGCCGGCACTAATGTGTACACTACTGCCGGTTCGTGGCGACGATCAATAGCACCGGTTCGTGGCGAACCTTTAGTACCGGTTCATGCCACGAACCGGTACTAAAGAGGCTGTGTCAGCCTCCGGTCAGGCTATGGCCCCACCATCACCATTTAGTGTCGGTTCGTACCACGAACCGGTACTAATGAGGTTGTGTCAGGTAAGGCTGGGGCCCCACGAGCACCTTTAGTACCGGTTCATGTGGATGAACCAGACGTAAACTGTTTTTTAGTCCCACCTCGCGAAGTGAGAGGGACTAGGAGCGGTTTATAAGCCCTGAGTGCAGAGACGATGAAGAAGAGGCTCAATGCTCACGTTGCTTAGCTTCAAGCCTTCAGGAATAGGGTAGACTGCACGGAGCTATGCGCAGTGCAGTTTTACTATTCAAAGGCTTGAAGCAAATTAACGAACATTGCACCTCTTTTTACTTTAATAACTTATTACAACTCCGGACTTCTTACGTTATGGCAAAAACTAATTGCGCGTCGACATTTCTTTATTTTAAGTTATAACTCCAGACTTTGACCATCAAGTTTTGCAGAAAAGAAAAATAACAGAAAAGAAGAAAAACTATAGCTGAAAAGAAAAAATATATAAAAAACTACTCAGAAATAAATAGAAGAAAATAAATATAGCAGAAAAGAAAAACTACTCAGAAATAAAAAGAAGAAAAATAAAGCAGAAAAGAAAAAAATATTATATTTGCTATTTTTCAATCGTTTACAAAATGGATGTTAGATGGATATAATTAGTGTTTAATTAGTATGGAAATTTTTTATATAATGTTGTTTTTCAGTTTTTTAATGGATGTATAGAAGTTGTGTTTTCTGTTTTTAGTGTTAGATGCTTAATTAGTGTTATATAGAAATGTTAGAAATTTTAGTTATCAAAATCCAATCATTAAAAAAATGTTACTTTTTACGGGCATATAGCTAGTATTTGTTCTCGACGATGCCCGGCCCGCATCCTCGCCGTCGACCCGTCCGCGACGACGTCCGGCTGACCCATGTCCGGGACTGGGCTCCGCCGGGCTGGCACTGGGAGGTGCTTCGAGGGCGCGCCGCTTGATGAGAACCCGCCCGGGTCCGTCGTCGACCCGATCTCGTTTGGTGGCGTTCGCGTGGGCCAGTTTCGGTGCGGAGGGACCCGGCCCCGCCGGAGGTGGTACATCGCCGTGTCAGGGAGGAGGACGAGCACGTCCATCGCTACATGGTTGCGTTAGAAGGCGGAAGGATTCTCCAATACCTGGCAATTTCTTCGGGGATCTCACTTCAGCTATGATCCTGTGAGGGTTCCTTCTCTTTGGGTGTCCACCGCCCGCGCCGCAGGAACCGCGAGTGTCCTAGATTCTTCTATAGTATTCGATCCTTAATTAGCTACCTAGCCAGTGATGTACTATTCAATATTATATATTATTCGAGACGATGTATTCGAGATCATATCTATTATTCTAGACGATGTATTCGAGATTATATCTATTATTCGAGACGATGTAATTTGAATACTAAATTGTTTTATATTTCTTTGGATTAGTTAAATAAAAGCTATGGCGGACAATACCGACGAGAGAGGAGAACAGACCATGTTCGATATGATCGCGGGCCATATGATGATCGAATGAAGTAGAAGATTATGGCGGCTCAATTTCTAAACAACACGGAGAGGGTGATATGATATTCGATCGCGACGACCGAATTGATGAAGTCATGAACAACGATTATGACGATGACGAAGAACATGTTGATCCTGAAACAACAAAGACCGGCGAGGTATATTTATATAAGCAGGCATCTGGTGATCATCACATGTTTTAAATGACTTGAAGATATATTAGCGAATCGATCATTGTTCTTTCAGCCATCCGGATCGAGCAAATCTTCAGGCAAAAGGACGAAATGAGGCCCGAACAAAAAGTTGAAGGAGGGCGTAAAGTACAATATCGAGGCAGTCAGACCTAATGGCGAACCATTAGCGCCTAAGAAGATTGCGGACAAGTTCATTCATTAGTGCGGAGTTCTTGTGAAGGACCAACTCCCGATCAAACTTCAAGAATGGAGAGAGCCAGCAAAGCCACGTCCAGATGTTACTTTTGTCAACAAGAATCAAAAATATCTGCTTTGGGATACTCTCATGGAACATTTCACCCTACCAGATCATTTCACAAAAGAAGATGTGCAGAAAGTCAAGGACGCTGCTCTTAGGAAGATGGCGGTTGCATTCAAGAACCACAAGAATCGTGAATGGGACAAGTACGTCAAGGGAGGAAGGAAGACTCCAGTATTCGAGGGAACACTAGAGAACCAACGTGCTCATTGGGACGATTTTGTGAAATTCAAGGATTCGGAATTAGCTAAGGAACGGTCGAGAATAAACAAGAAGAATAACGAAAAAAAGGATAAGTTCCATAAGCTGGGGCAGGTGGTTATGCGGTGGCAATGCCTAAGTGGGATAAGTCTGAGAAAGAGATGGAGGATGCAGGTGTCACTCCGGTTACTAAGAGCTGTCCCCCAGGTGCAGGACTTGGTTCTATGCGCATGGGGGGGAGTTGGACCCGAAGACAGGCAATGTTTTGACGAAGGCAAGTCTGAAGGGAGCCGACGATGCAATACTTGTTGCAATAGAAGAGGCACGGTCGGGGTGTTCCAGCCCAACAGAGAGAACAGCGAGCTTACGCGTGCCTCCGGGAAATCTGAACACCGGGAAGAACACGAGGCAAGGGCGCTATTCCGTGGTATGAGGGGTTTTCAGAATGGAACACCGACTACAGAACCCGTGCGAGAAAGAAGATTGCGGAGGAGAAGAAGAGGAAGATGGAGGAGGAGCAGAGGAAGCGGGACTATGAACGCCTTCAAGGCCTAGAAGCAAGTCAAGCGGAATTGGCAGTCAAATTCCAGCGGCAGCAGGAACAGATCGACTCACTTACCCATCAAAGGGGGTCTCAGCAGCTGCAGCGGCTAGCGAATGATCCAGCATTGGATAGCACCGTCCCATCCATGCCGAGAAGCAGCGTGGGTTCCGCCCCGGACGATGCAATGCTGGGTAGATACCCCGTGGATGACATCACGGAGAACACTAGCTGCGAGCTACACGTCAAAATGAAGAACATATCCATGAAGGTGGCGGACGCCGTTGCTTTTACAAATCCCCCCGAGGCAACCTTCCATTGCAACCCGATTCCAGCAGGCTATGCTCGTGTCTTGGTTGATGAGGTGGTGGACCCATATTCGGAGCTAGAGCTTGACATTCCTGGAGGTGACGATGAGCACTTTCTCGGAGAGGCCAACCATCGTATCATTCTATGGAAAAAGGATTGCATCATCTTTCGAAGGCCACCGACATCGCGTCAGCCGACTCCTCGTAGAAGTCCGCCACCGAGTCAGCAAACTCCCACTCCTGCAAGTCCACCAAGTCCGGCAAAGTGTCGACACTCCTCCTCCAAGTCCGCAAAGTGTCGAGCCCTCCTCCTCCTCCAAGTCTGCCACAGCGTCGACGCCCTCCTCCTCCAAGTCGGCACAACCTCAGGCCACTCCTCCTGCAAGTCCGGCACAGCCAGCCACTCCTCCTCGTCCAACTCAGCCCGTCAGCCGTCTCCGCCGCCTCGGCAATCGCAGAAGAGACACCCGCAGCTATGGTGCGTGGAAGGTGCAAGTCGAGGTAGTACAGAAGTGCAGCAAAGGAGGCAAGCGATATAAATATGGTCCAAGCCTCACGCCTCTTCCGTAGAGGCCTTATGACAAGTCCGAGGAGGAAATCGCAGCCATATCGAAGGCTGAGGTGGAAGCCAATTTTGCACTGAAACCGCCACCGCCGCCAAGGGAGAAAGTGCCTGAGGAAACGATTGACCACTTCATTCGTATGGCTCAACCACCAGCTCCCAAGCCTGTTGACACAGACTATGAGCGCCACATCAGGAAGTTAAATCGAGCACGTCTACGTAAGGAGGCGAGCTCGGGATCGAGCAAACAACAAGCAGCTGTCAAAAAATGCGGGAAAACCATTCCCCACCTGGGAGAACAGCGGCATAATCGATCCCTCGCTTGTTGTGCCAACAACACGTGATAAGACGTGTGCCCAATATTATTGTGGGCAAACAGTTTACGTTCCCGAGGTGGGCAATGTGGTAATAACCAAGGACCATATAATGCAGGCTGAAGTTCTCAACATCACTGTTGGACAACTCCTCGAGATCGAGCCCATGCCTGTGCTTAGAGAGGATGAAATAAAACGGAAATATGTCCGGGGCCAACCTTTGGTCGAGCCAGACAAGGTCAAGAACCTCCCAACGAGAATGTATGAATTGCATCAATGGTACATGAACATTACCAAGATTTCAGATCGATTGTCCCTCATGGTGAATGTCAAGGAGGATCATTACTTCCATGAGAAAGATCTGTCCGTTGAGTATTCTGAACTGTTTCAGTTATACAATCAAGACGCACTCGACAAATCTATAAATCAGTTGCTATTGTCGTAAGTGATTTCTTTCTGTAATTTAAGTCTCAAGCTAGCTGTAGTGATCCTTTTGATCAATCATTACCTGTAATTATCCTCACTATATTCTTTTCTGTGGTATTATGCAGGATGAAGATGTATGAAATGAGAAAAGGTGGAAGCTTTGGCATTGGGTTCATTGACCCAAACACCGTTAATGAATACACATGGCGAATAAATCCACATCATCAAAAGGCCGTAGAGGACAAAATGCTAGAGTTCTTGAAGCGCCTCAAATACAATGAAGATATACTACTACCTTACAACTTCCAGTGAGTCATACTGTCTTGTACTACAAATTCTCTGTTTTTGCCTACTAGCTAGCTACATGTTTTGCTTACATATGCCCGCTTAATTAAGACATGCAAGCGTGTGTGCATGCAGATTTCACTGGGTCTTGTGTATCATTAAAGTTTGACGGAACAGTTGAAATACTGGACTCACTACTCAAAGTTAAAACTGACTATAACATCTTGTTTGGGATAGTCAACAGGTAATTTCAATCATTATTAACTATATATATCGGCCTATTTAGTTCGTCATTTCATGATATGAACTATTTAATAACCCCTTTATTCATTTTCTTTGTCGGCGGGCAGGGCTTGGGCAAGGTTCATCAGCGTCACGGAAGGCGAATGGAAAAAAAAGATTCAATGGTTTCGACCCAAGGTAAGTAATTAAGTAGTACTAGCTAGCTAGCTAGCTGCCATCTCTTTAGTTATCATGCTTGATTAATTATTATCTGATCAAATTCCATTCTCGTAAAGGCCCTGAAGCAGGCGCAGGGGACTGATCTGTGTGCATTCTGCGTTTGTGAGAACATTCGCATGATGGCGTCCGAAAGGAGCAGATCTCAAAGACAGGAATGAGTACGATTGTCAGAACACTATTCACAATTTTTACACCATTATCGATATCTAGTCACACAACTAATACACATGCATATTGATCTCCTTCTTAACAGTTCGAGAGGTGCGGAGAAGCTCCTAGAAAGCGGGAGCGTAGAAGCACTTCAAGAGGAAATAGCGGGATTTTTCTCGACCAGGTCATAAATCCGAAGGAGAATACTATTACCGCTACCGCCCCCATGAAAACCACTTCCAATTGTCATCGTGCTCAAGGCACCAATTAGGCTAATGCCACTTTGGGTCCAAGGCAACATGCATATGTAGGAGAAATTGTATATAGCTATACATGTGTGTATGTGTGAATTAATTAATATGGTGGTTTGTGATTGATGATATATATATATATGCATGATTGGTTCTACCATATATATATATATATATATATATATATATATATATATATATATGCATAACGTGTACAATGTGTAGTATCGTAAAATACCAGCAAACGAAAAAGAATTAAAATGGAAACACAAAATTAAATAAAAAAGAAATCATAAAACTAAAAACCCCCCAAACCTTATAGTACCGATTGGTCTTACCAACCGGTACTAAAGGGCTCCAGGCCCCCGGAGCTGGCTTGTGCCACGTGGTTGCCCTTTAGCACCGGTTTAGTGCCCACACTTTAGTGCCGGTTATGGAACCGGCACTAAAGGGCCTTACGAACCGGTGCTATTGCCCGGTTCTGCACTAGTGATGTTGGATCTGAATATCTCACATTGCCTCCATGGTCCTACTGGTCTACTCGTCGTCATCTCAGCCTTGGTGAAAAGTATGGCTAAATTTACTCTTTTTATGCAAACAAAGAACAACAATGATAGTAAGATATTTGCATATATCCTCATCGACATGGATTGGATTAGACACATTGTCCAAACAGGTAATAAAACAGTTACAAATAACCTATACTTTTTTCAGAAACAAATACAAGACACTCCAGTGAAGATGCATGTGGCGTGTGGCTACCAATGTACAGACATAACCTGACATTCACACGAGTGTGACCGGCCGGCCCATGCATATGCTTCTACTGTAGTTGATTGACTCGTTCATTCTGATCTCGCCAATCGATTGTATTCTGATCGCCCGTCCTCCGGCTGCACACACCTGTAGAGATCTACTGTGTGTTTGTGTTTCCGAAGTATCGTACGGTACGGTGCTGGACAAGTGGACACATATGTATGTATGTAACACAGACGGGCACAGAGACATCGATGCGTTGTAGTACGACGTACTAGATGAGTCCACCATGCATGCATGTCGGTACGCGTGGCCCACTGCTTTGCTAGCTACTAGTATACATACAAACTACCGACCAGTACCCGCTGGGGATGCTGCTGCGAGACGTAGTATTATACATATCGTTGTATATGCTTTCGGCTACTGTGTCTGTGTGTACAGACATGGAACATGCAATCAAATACACCTTTTGTTTGTCACCTCCATGGATGTCATAAAGGAAGGAAGTGGCTGCGCGGTGTCGGGCTAGAGGAAATCACGCCTGGTTGGGGCAAGAAGAAAAGGGCCGGAGCTTGAAGATGAGCATGAACTCAATGGCCTCCCTTGGATTTCAGTTGGACCGCTCAGAGGAAATAAACTAAAACCAATTTTTTCAAAAGTCCCATATATTTTCGGTCGAAAAAGTTGCACACACTCGCACACGCATGTGTAGTTTGGACCTGAAGATGGTCGGCAGCAGGCATGCAGGCACTCCAGGCCCGTGACAGGCGGACGTAGTACGTCCGTACCTACGTGCATGCCGTCGTTTTTCGCCGGCCGTCATCGTCCAGCTGCTTGCATGCATGCGGTCCATGGCTGATGGCTCCACATATATTGATCATACACACATGACGCTGCGTTTTGCACTCATCTTCTTGAGTAACTTGGCTTGGCATGTCAGTTGCACTAGTAGAAAAGGGGGCAAAGGTCCAGGCCGGGTCAGCCCATTAGTCGGTTGATCAAACCGGGACCCATGGTGGCATTGGACCGGTTCGTGAGCCCCGAGCCCGGCGGCCACGGGCCATTGGTCCGATTCGTTTGGACCTTTTGGTCGGTTGGTGAGACGACACGGGACCAATGGTCTCGCTCTAACCATTTCATCATTGGTCGGTTGATGGCTTGAGCGGGACCAAAGGCTGCCTTTTAGTCTCGGTTCATGCCACCCGGGACCAATGAGGTGCTTTATATATACCCTCGCGAAGAAGCGAGCACACTGCTCTGTTTTTTCTGGCCGCCGAGGGGGAGAGGGCTTGGTGGTGCTCTAGCTCACCTCCTATGCACGTAAGGTGTTCGATGGAATGCCCGAGCCACACTACTTAAGCTTTCTCCTCTCCAAGCTCGACCTCCAAGCTCCATTTTCCTCAATATTTGTCTAGGTTTAGCGGTCCGTCACGCCCCGTCTCCGTCTTCACCGCCGTCGATCACCCGCGCCAATCTCATCGCCGGCATCACCGTGGTGAGCCTCTTGTTCTTATCTTCTTTCTGAAAGGAAAAATATTCTTACTTGTATGTTTAGATAGATACTTGTATTATTTTCTTACTTTTATTATTGCATCTTATATATTGCGATGGTTTTGGTATCCGCCCCCGTCGGCCCTCGTCATGTCTATGATTCGGATGTGGTATATATTATCTTTTCATAACTATTGGTTCATTTATTGTTTATGAAAATTATGCCGACCAACGTGACATAGATTTTATTTATCTAGGAGGTTGTTGAACCGGAAATTCCAACCGACCCTATTGTCGAGAGGTCAAATTTAGTTGAAGAAGAAAACAATTTCTTGAAGGAAAAAATAAGAAAAATTGAGGAGGAGAAGATGATATTGGAGTTGCATGTTGCGGATGTCGTCGATGATCACAAGATCAAGATGGATGCAATGCGCTTGAAGATTAGAAAGATTAGAAAATATGCCATTCATACCGAGGCTTTCATGCCACACTATAATGTTTGGATGAGGCACGGAGAAATAGGGGTTATGATGGAAGATGGCGAAGAACAAGAGTACGATGACAATTATGTGCCCCCTCAATACGGTGATGCTCTTGAACATCAAGAGGAACCAGACGATGTGCGATGATGCTGCAGTGGCGAAGCTGCTGAAAATCAAGAGGAACAGACGATGTGCCCGATGATGATGATCTCCACCGGGTCACTTGGAAAGGACTCAATAATATGCAGGGACGGATATTCTTGGTCTCAAGCAAACTGCACAGTTCTACAGAACTCTACCTTGGTGACCCCTTATGTCGATGAACACAAGAACAGTCTGCGCTCCAAACACCCATGGCAAAGGCGACATGATTACATGTGAACACATCAGGACTTTCAGCAGTTGGTTGGAAACACGTCTCAGAGGTGACAACACTATTTATGATGAGCTGTACTTGTTGTCCAGGGGACCATCTTTGACTGTTACGATTTGGAAAGGATACGTGATAAATGGGAATACATTTTACACGATTGACCAAGATCAAAAGAGCACCAACCAAAACAGTGGTGTCCACTTTGATGCAGCCGTCGAGAGGGGAAAGGACACATATTATGGTTACATAGTGGACATATGGAAACTTGACTACGGACATGATTTTAAGGTCCCTTTGTTTAAATGCAAATGGGTCAATCTGTCAGGAGGCGGGGTACAGGTAGACCCACAGTACGGAATGACAACAGTGGATCTGGAAAATCTTGGGTACACTGACGAACCGTTCGTCCTAGAGGCAATAATAAATTAGTTATTATTATTATTATTATTATTATATTTCCTTGTTCATGATAATCATTTATTATCCATGCTATAATTGTATTGATAGGAAACTCAGATACATGTGTGGGTACATAGACAACACCATGTCCCTAGTAAGCCTCTAGTTGACTAGCTCGTTGATCAATAGATGGTTACGGTTTCCTGACCATGGACATTGGATGTCGTTGATAACGGGATCATATCATTAGGAGAATGATGTGATGGACAAGACCCAATCCTAAGCCTAGCACAAAGATCGTGTAGTTCGTATGCTAAAGCTTTTCTAATGTCAAGTATCATTTCCTTAGACCGTGAGATTGTGCAACTCCCGGATACCGTAGGAATGCTTTGGGTGTACCAAACGTCACAACGTAACTGGGTGGCTATAAAGGTGCACTACGGGTATCTCCGAAAGTGTCTGTTGGGTTGGCACGAATCGATACTGGGATTTGTCACTCCGTGTAACGGAGAGGTATCTCTGGGCCCACTCGGTAGGACATCATCATAATGTGCACAATGTGACCAAGGGGTTGATCACGGGATGATGTGTTATGGAAAGAGTAAAGAGACTTGCCGGTAACGAGATTGAACAAGGTATCGGCATACCGACGATCGAATCTCGGGCAAGTACAATACCGCTAGACAAAGGGAATTGCATACGGGATTGATTGAGTCCTTGACATCGTGGTTCATACGATGAGATCATCGTGGAACATGTGGGAGCCAACATGGGTATCCAGATCCCGCTGTTGGTTATTGGCCGGAGAGTTGTCTCGGTCATGCCTGGATGGTTCCCGAACCCGTAGGCTCTACACACTTAAGGTTCGGTGGCACTAGGGTTGTAGAGATAATAGTATGCGGTAACCCGAATGTTGTTCGGATTCTCGGATGAGATCCCGGACGTCACGAGGAGTTCCGGAGTGGTCTGGAGGTAAAGATTTATATATAGGAAGTCCAGTTTCGGCCCCCGGGAAAGTTTCGGGGGTCACCGGTATTGTACCGGGACCACCGGAAGGGTCCCGGGGGTCCACCGGGTGGGACCACCTATCCCGGAGGGCCCCATAGGCTGAGGGCGCATGGAACCAGCCCCTGGTGGGCTGGTGCGCCCCCCCTTGGGCCTCCCATGCGCCAAGGGTTAGAAACCCTAAGGGGTGGGGGCGCCTCCACTTGGCTTGGAGGCCAAGCCACCCCTAGGGCCGCCGTCCCCCTCCCTAGATGGGATCTACAAGGGGCCGGCGCCCCCTGGGCCCCTATATATAGTGGAGGGGAGGGAGGGCAGCCGCACCTGTGTCCCTGGCACCTCCCTCTCTCCCGTGACACCTCTTCCTCCCCGCTTGCGCTTGGCGAAGCCCTGCCGGGATCCCGCTACTTCCACCACCACGCCGTCATGCTGCTGGATCTCCATCAACCTCTCCTCCCCTTGCTGGATCAAGAAGGAGGAGATGTCTCTCCCAACCGTATGTGTGTTGAACGCGGAGGTGCCGTCCGTTCGGCGCTAGGATCATCGGTGATTTGGATCACGACGAGTACGACTCCATCAACCCCGTTCACTTGAACGCTTCTGCTTAGCGATCTACAAGGGTATGTAGATGCACTCCCCTCTCTCTCGTTGCTGGTTTCTCCATAGATAGATCTTGGTGACTCGTAGGAAAATTTTGAATTTCTGCTACGTTCCCCAACAGTGGCATCATGAGCTAGGTCTATTGCGTAGATTCTTTGCACGAGTAGAACACAAAGTAGTGTGGGCGTTGATTTTGTTCAATATGCTTACCGTTACTAGTACAATCTTGTTTCGACGGTATTGTGGGATGAAGCGGCCCGGACCGACCTTACACGTACACTTACGTGAGACAGGTTCCACCGATTGACATGCACTTGTTGCATAAGGTGGCTAGCGGGTGCCAGTCTCTCCCACTTTAGTCGGATCGGATTCGATGAAAAGGGTCCTTATGAAGGGTAAATAGCAATTGACATATCGCGTTGTGGTTTTTGCGTAGGTAAGAAACGTTCTTGCTAGAAACCCATAGCAGCCACGTAAAACATGCAAACAACAATTAGAGGACGTCTAACTTGTTTTTGCAGGGTATGCTATGTGATGTGATATGGCCAAGAAGAATGTGATGAATGATATGTGATGTATGAGATTGATCATGTTCTTGTAATAGGAATCACGACTTGCATGTCGATGAGTATGACAACCGGCAGGAGCCATAGGAGTTGTCTTAATTTATTGTATGACCTGCGTGTCATTGAACAAATGCCATGTAATTACTTTTCTTTATTGCTAACCGGTAGCCATAGTAGTAGAAGTAATAAGTTGGCGAGACAACTTCATGGAGACACGATGATGGAGATCATGATGATGGAGATCATGGTATCATGCCGGTGACGATGATGATCATGTAGCCCCGAAGATGGAGATCAAAAGGAGCAAAATGATATTGGCCATATCATGTCACTATTTGATTGCATGTGATGTTTATCATGTTTATGCATCTTATTTTCTTAGAACGACGGTAGTAAATAAGATGATCCCTCATTAAAATTTCAAGAAAGTGTTCCCCCTAACTGTGCACCACTGCGAAAGTTCGTCGTTTCGAAGCACCACGTGATGAT
Source organism: Aegilops longissima (assembly GCA_021605205.1). Classification (NCBI taxonomy): domain Eukaryota; kingdom Viridiplantae; phylum Streptophyta; class Magnoliopsida; order Poales; family Poaceae; genus Aegilops; species Aegilops longissima. Next base: position 747,988,965 of record CM038679.1, read on the forward strand.
CGGGTGTGATAGATTCTAACGTTCACATACAACGGGTGTAAGCCAGATTTACACACGCGGAACACTTAGGTTAACTTGACGAGCCTAGCATGTACAGACATGGCCTCGGAACACAAGAGACCGAAAGGTCGAGCATGAGTCATATAGTAGATACGATCAACATGAAGATGCTCACCGATGATGACTAGTCCGTCTCACGTGATGATCGGACACGGCCTAGTTGACTCGGATCATGTAATCACTTAGATGACTAGAGGGATGTCTATCTGAGTGGGAGTTCATAAGATGAACTTAATTATCCTGAACATAGTCAAAAGCCCTTTGCAAATTATGTCATAGCTCGCGCTTTAGTTCTACTGTTTTAGATATGTTCCTAGAGAAAATATAGTTGAAAGTTGACAGTAGCAATTATGCGGACAGTAGAAGGCTTATGTCCTTAATGCACCGCTCGGTGTGCTGGACCTCGAACGTGGTATGTGGATGTTGCGAACATCTGACATACACGTTTTGATGACTACATGATAGTTCGGTAATGTTAAATGGTTTAGAATTGAGGCACCGAAGACATTTTTGAAATGTTGCAGAACATATGAGATGTTCCAAGAGCTGAAATTGGGATTTCAGGCTCGTGCCCACGTCAAGAGGTATGAGACCTCCGACGAGTTTTCTAGCCTACAAACTAAGGGAGAATATCTCAATCGTTGAGCTTGTACTCAGATTGTGCGGGTACAACAATCACTTGAATCGAGTGGGAGTTAATCTTCCGGATGAGATAGTAATGTTTCTCCAAAGACATTGCCACCAAGCTACTAGAGCTTCGTGATGAACTATAACATAACAGGGATAGATATGATGATCCTTGAGCAATTCGCGATGTTTGACACCACGAATGTAGAAATCAAGAAGGAGCATCAATTGTTGATGGTTAGTGAAACCACTAGTTTCAAGAAGGGCGAGGGCAAGAAGGGGTACTTCATGAAACGGCAAATCAGTTGCTGCTCCAGTGAAGAAACCCAAGGTTGAACCCAAACCCGAGACTAAGTGCTTCTGTAATGAGAGGAACGGACACTGAAGCAGAACCACCCTAGATAGTTAGTAGATAAGAAGGCAGCAAGGTCGATAGAAGTATATTGGGTATACATTGAATCAAATGTGTACTTTGCTAGTACTCCTAGTAGCACCAGGGTATTGAGATACCGGTTCAGTTGCTAAGTGGTAGTAACTCGAAATAAAAGGCTACGGAATAAACAGAGACTAGCTAAAGGTGAGCTGACGATATGTGTTGGAAGTGTTTCCAAGGTTGATGTGATCAAGCATCGCACGCTCCCTCTACCATCGAGATTTGGTGTTTGCGTTGAGCATAGACATGATTGGATTATGTCTATCGCAATACGGTTATTCATTTAAGGATAATAATGGTTACTATGTTTATTTGAATAATACCTTCAATGGTCTTGCACCTAAAAATGAATGGTTTATTGAATCTCGATTGTAGTGATACACATTTTCATGCCAAAAGATATAAGATAGTAATGATAGTACCACTTACTTGTGGCACTGCCATGTAAGTCATATTGGTGTAAAACGCATGAAGAAGCTCCATGTTGATGGATCTTTGGACTCACTCGTTTTTGAAAAGTTTGAGACATACGAACCATGTCTATTGGTGTAAACGCATGAAGAAACTCCATGCAGATGGATCATTTGGACTCACTTGATTTTGAATCACTTGAGATATGCAAATCATACCACATGGGCAAGATGACTAAAAGCCTCGTTTTCAGTAAGATGGAACAAGATAGCAACTTGTTGGAAGTAACACATTTTGATGTGTGCAGTCCAATGAGTGCTGAGGCATGCAGTGAATATCGTTATGTTCTTACTTCACAGATGATTCGAGCAGATATTGAGTATATTTACTTGATGAAACACAAGTCTGAATTATTGAATGGTTCAAGTAATTTCAGAGTGAAATTGAAGATCATCGTGACAAGAGGATAAAATGTCTATGATATGATCATAGAGATGAGTATCTGAGTTACGATCTTTGGCACGCAATTAAGACATTGTGGAAATTGTTTCACAATTAATACCGCCTGGAACACCATAGTGTGATGGTGTGTCCGAACATCATAGTTGCACCCTATTGGATATGGTGCGTACCACGATGTCTCTTATCGAATTACCACTATCGTTCATGGGTTAGGCATTAGAGACAACCGCACTCACTTTAAATAGGGCACCACGTATTTCCGTTGAGATGACACCGTATGAACTATAGTTTAGAGAAACCTAAGCTGTCGTTTCTTGAAAGTTTGGGGCTGCGACGCTTATGTGAAAAGGTTTCAGGATGATAAGCTCGAACCCAAAGAGGATAAAATGCATCTTCATAGGACACCCAAAACAGTTGGGTATACCTCCTAATTCATATCCGAAAGCAATAGGGATTGTTTTGAGAATCGGGTCCTTTCTCGGGGAAAAGTTTCTCTCGAAAGAATTGAGTGGGAGGATGGTGGAGACTTGATGAGGTTATTGAACCATCACTTCAACTAGTGTGTAGCAGGGCACAGGAAGTTGTTCCTGTGGCACCTACACCAATTGAAGTAGAAGTTTATGATAGTGATCATGAAACTTCGGATCAAGTCACTACCAAACCTCGTAGGTCGACAAGGATGCGTACTACTTCAGAGTGGTACGGTAATCCTGTCTTGGAGGTCATGTTGCTAGACAACAATGAACCTATGAGCTATGGAGAAGTGATGGTGGGCCCGGATTCCGACAAATGGCTAAGAGGCCATAAAATCCAAGAGAGGATCCATGTATGAGAACAAAGTGTGGACTTTGGAATAACTACTTGATGGTCGTAAGGCTGTTGGGTACAGATGGATTTTAAAAGGAAGATGGACAATGATGGTAAGTATCACCATTAAGAAAGCTCGACTTGTCGTTAAGAAATTTTCCGACAAGTTCAAGGAGTTGACTATGATGAGACTTTCTCACTCGTAGCGATGCTAAGAGTCTGTTGGAATTATATTAGCAATTACTGCATGATTTATGAAATCTTGCAGATAGGATGTCAAAAACATTGTTTCCTCGACAATTTTCTTGAGGAAAGGTTGTATGTGATACAACCAGAAGATTTTGACAAATCCTGAAAGACGCTAACAAGTATGCAAAGCTCCAGCAATCCTTCTAAGGACTGGGGTAAGCATCTCGGATTTGGAATGTATGCTTTGATGAGATGATCAAAGAATTTTGGGTTTATACAAAGTTTATGAGAAAATTGTATTTGCAAAGAAGTGAGTGGGAGCACTATAGAATTTCTGATGAGTATATGTTGTTGACATATTGTTGATCAGAAATGATGTAGAATTTCTCGAAAGCATATAGGGTTATTTGAAAAGTGTTTTTCAATAGAAAACCTGGATTAAGCTGCTTGAACATTGAGCATCAAGATCTATGAGGATAGATCAAAAACGCTAAATAGTACTTTCAAATGAGAACATACCTTGACATGATCTTGAAGGTGTTCAAGATGGATCAGTCAAAGAAGGAGTTCTTGCCTGAGTTGTAAGGTATGAAGTTAAGAGTTAAAGCTCGACCATGGCGTAAGAGAGAAAGGATGAAGGTCGCCCCTATGCTTCGACGTAGGCTCTATAGTATGCTATGCTGTGTACCGCACCGGAAGTGTGCCTTGCCATGAGTCAGTCAAGGGGTACAAGAATGATCCAGGAATGGATCATTGGATAGCGGTCAAAATTGTCCTTAGAGGAATAAGGAAATGTTTCTCGATTATGGAGGTGATAAAGAGTTCGGCATAAAGGGTTACGTCGATGTATGCTTTAACACCTACCCGAATGACACTGAGTAGCAAACCGGATACGTATAGTGGAGCGACCATTTGGAATAGCTCCAAGTGGAGCGTGGAAGCAGCATTTACAATATGACCTAGAGATTTGCGAAATACATACGGATCTGAATGTTGCAGACCCGTTGACTAAAACCTCTCTCACAAGCAAAACATGATCAAACCCCAGAACTCATTGAGTCTTAATCACATGGTGATGTGAACTAGTTTAGTGACACTAGTAAACTCTTTGGATGTTGGTCACATGGCGATGTGACCTGTCAATGTTAATCACATGGCGATGTGAACTAGATTATTGACTCTAGTGCAAGTGGGAATCAGTTGGAAATATGCCCTAGAGGCAATAATAAGTTAGTTATTATTATTATTATATTTCCTTGTTCATGATAATCGTTTATTATCCATGCTATAATTGTATTGATAGGAAACTCAGATATATGTGTGGGTACATAGACAACACCATGTCCCTAGTAAGCCTCTAGTTGACTAGCTCGTTGATCAATAGACGGTTACGGTTTCCTAACCATGGACATTGGATGTCGTTGATAATGGGATCACATCATTAGGAGAATGATGTGATGGACAAGACCCAATCCTAAGCCTAGCACAAAGATCGTGTAGTTCGTATGATAAAGCTTTTCTAATGTCAAGTATCATTTCCATAGACCATGAGATTGTGCAACTCCTGGATACCGTAGGAATGCTTTGGGTGTACCAAACGTCACAACATAACTGGGTGGCTATAAAGGTGCACTACGGTATCTCCGAAAGTGTCATTGGGTTGTACGAATCGAAATGGGATTTGTCACTCCGTAACGGAGAGGTATCTCTGGGCCCACTCGGTAGGACATCATCATAATGTGCACAATGTGACCAAGGGGTTGATCACGGATGATGTGTTCTGAGCGAGTAAAGAGACTTGCCGATGAACGAGATTGAACAAGGTATCGGCATACCGACGATCGAATCTCGGGCAAGTACAATACCGCTAGACAAAGGGAATTGCATATGGGATTGATTGAGTCCTTGACATCGTGGTTCATCCGATGAGATCATCATGGAACATGTGGGAGCCAACATGTGTATCCAGATCCCGCTGTTGGTTATTGGCCGGAGAGTTGTCTCGGTCATGTCTGCATGGTTCCCGAACCCGTAGGGTCTACACACTTAAGGTTCGGTGACACTAGGGTTGTAGAGATAATAGTATGCGGTAACCCAAATGTTGTTCGGAGTCTCGGATGAGATCCCGGACGTCACGAGGAGTTCCAGAGTGGTCTGGATGTAAAGATTTACATATATGAAGTCCAGTTTCGGCCACCGGGAAAGTTTCGGGGGTCATCGGTATTGTACCGGGACCACCAGAAGGGTCCCGGGGGTCCACCGGGTGGGGCCACCTATCCCGGAGGGGCCCATAGGCTGAGGGGGCGTGGGAACCAGCCCCTGGTGAGCTGGTGCGCCCCCCCCCCCCCTTGGGCCTCCCATGCGCCTAGGGTTAGAAACCCTAAGGGGTGGGGGCGCCTCCACTTGGCTTGGAGGCCAAGCCACCCCTAGGGCCGCCGCCCCCTCCCTAGATGGGATCTACAAGGGGTCGCCCCCCCCCCTAGGCCCCTATATATAGTGGAGGGGAGGGAGGGCAGCCGCACCTGAGTCCTGGCGCCTCCCTCTCTCCGTGACACCTCTTCCTCCCGCTTGCGCTTGGCGAAGCCTGCCGGGATCTGCTACTTCCACCACCACGCGTCGTGCTCTTGGATCTCCATCAACCTCTCCTCCCTTTCTGGATCAAGAAGGAGGAGATGTCTCTCCAACCGTATGTGTGTTGAATGCGGAGGTGCCGTCCGTTCGGCGCTAGGATAATCGGTGATTTGGATCACGACGAGTACGACTCCATCAACCCCGTTCACTTGAACGCTTCCGCTTAGAGATCTACAAGGGTATGTAGATGCACTCCCCTCTTTCTCGTTGTTGGTTTCTCCATAGATAGATCTTGGTGACTCGTAGGAAAATTTTGAATTTATGCTACGTTCCCCGGTTCACTCCTTGTTAACTATGTTCTCACCAAGAACACTCTCAAGAGGGCAGCCACGTGGGCCATTGGTCCCGGTTCATCTGGACCTTTTGGTCCCGGTTCCACGCACGTACCGGGACCAATGCTCACACCGGTTTATAAGCACGTCCCTGTCTGCCTTGTTGAGCTCCTCTCAAAGTGAAAATAGATGCCCCTATACAGGGAATTTGACCTAAATTCATAGTGAATTTCTCTGAAATTCATAGAAATTTATTATGAATTTAGGTTGAAGTTTGTCTATAGGCGCATCTATTTTCAATTTTTAGTAAAGTTAATCACAAATTTGTGATTCACACAAATTTCAAAGAATTCAAATTTTAACTATTCATATTTGAAAACTAATGGCACTAACAGAAAGTTTATGATTTTCAAAAACTAATGGCACTAAAAGAAAGTTTATAATTTTGCTGACCCAAAAGCAAAAAGAATTAAAAAATAAAGCAAAAAACAAAAGAAAAAAATAATGCAGAAAACAAAACAAAAAACTGGAAAAAATAAAAATAGCAACAATAAGTATTTTGTTGTAAGTAGAAACAAAATAAAATAAATAAAGCAAAAAAGAAAACAAAAAAAGTGTTTTCAAATTTGAAAACTAATGGCACTAACATAAAGTTTATAATTTTTCTAAAACTAAAAGCAAAAAGAATTAAAAAATAAAGCAAAAAATAAAATAAAATAAATAATGCAGAAAACAAAACAAAAGAACTAGAAATAAAAATAAAAATAGCAACAATAAGTAAAGAAAACAAAAAAACAACAAAATGCCTCCTACTAGGCCCCCACGGCGTGAATACGACTAGAAACCCAACAATGGGCCAGGATTCAGGCCCGTAGTAAGCCCAGTAGGCCCACAGGCACATATAGACAGATTAGGCCCGAAAGCCTGCTTTAGAGAGGAGCTCGAGAGGGTTGGCGCATCGCACCTTATAAACAGGTGCGGCTCTCTCTCAGCTAGCGAGGTGGGACTAAGCTCCCACCACCATGCCATTGTGCAAGGCCCATTGGTCCCGGTTGGTGGAACCAACCGGGACTAAAGGGGTGCATTGGTCCCGGTTGGTGCTACGAACCGAGACCAATGCCCCTTTAGTCGGTTGGTGCCACTAACGGGACCAAAGGTCGCCGCTTCCCGCCCTTTGGGCTCTTTGAAAAGAGCCTTTGGACCGGTTGGTGGCACCAACCAGACTAAAGGGTGCATTAGTCCCGGTTGGTTTCACGAACCGGGACCAATGGCTTTGCTATATAAACAAAGACTTAGCGTTTTTCATTTCATCTCTGTAGTTGCCCACGCCGACGCCGCCGCCAGGCTGCCCGATTCACAACCCGCCGACGCCGTCGCCGCCTCCTGTCGTCGCGCCCCACGCTATCACCACCACGCCGCCCTAACGCCGCGGGTACGTACCACCCGCACCGTCGCGGTCACCTCCGCGCCGCCCGACGCCGCCGCCGCCCGCCGACGCTGCCGCCCGCCCCTCGCCCTTGCTCGCCTCTAACGCCGCCCGCCTCGCCCTGCCCTCCCGAGCGCCGCCCTTGTGAGCATCGCGCGCCCCTGCCGGCCCCGCCGCCACCGCCGTTGTTTTTAGTTATATATATATATATATATATATATATATATATATATATGCTATTTTTTACATGTTTTTAGATGTTTTTATATTTTCATATATGTATGTATGTATTTTTCTAGATATATGTATTTCTTATGTATGTTCATATATGTATGTATGTATTTTTTACATGTTTTTTTTATGAATGTATGTATTTTTCAATTGTAATATGCATGGTGTTTTAAAATACATTAATTTTAGTACATTAATGTTCTCTGATTTAGTACATTAATTTTAGGTTAGTTTCATTTTAGAAAAGTTTTATATATTTAATTAGGAAGAAGGAAGAGAAGGAGAAGGAAGAAGGAAGAAGAAGAAAAGTTTTATATATGCAAAAGTTACATTTTAAGAAAAGTTTTATATATCTAGCTAGAAAGAAGGAAGAAGAAGAAAAAGAAGGAGAGGAGAAATGAAAATAAGAAGAGGAAGAAAGGAGAAGAAGAGGAGAGGAAGAAGAGGAGAAATAAATAAGAAGAGGAAAAAAGAAGAAAAAGAAGAGGAGAAGAAGAAAAAATAGAAAATATTCTATTTTTTCTTGTTCTCCTCTATTCCTTTCTTCTTCTCCTTTTTTTTCTTCTTTTTTTTCTTCGATCTTCTCCTCTGTCATCGTCGATATACCCCTCCCGATAACTTTAACACGAGGGGGGGAGGGGTCGATATACCCCCTCCCCAATAATGTTATTTTCCCATGTACATATGTCGTGTCGATATAAACTCCCGATAACTTCAACACGTGGGGGGGGGGGTCGACATACCCCCTCCGATAACTTCAACACATGGCGGGGGGGGGGGGGGTCGATATACCCCTCCCCATTACTATTATTTTCCGATGTACGTATGTCGTCGTTGTCGATATAAACCCCTCCCGATAACTTCAACACGTGTGGGGGGTCGATATACCCCCTCCTGATAACTTCAACACGAGGAGGGGTCGATATATATATACCCCCTCCCCGATAACATTATTTTCCCGTGTATGTATCTCGTCGTTGTCGAGGCCACCCCAAACCCTAGAGAAGCAGCGTCGAGGCCACTAATTAATATGATTCCTTACTGTGATTAGCTAGCTAGTTCTACGTTTGCCACTAATATATCCATATCTGTCATGTTTGAATAATAATTGCCATGTTGTAAATATTTGTAGAAACTATGGACACCCCCCGAGACGAAGCAACAGAAGTGATGTTGGAGGAGATAATCGCACATGGAAGTGATGTCGTCTTATCGTTTCTGAACGACACCGATGGTCTGGAAGGACAGGGTGAAGAACCAGGCAATTATGATGGCTCCTTTGACCCAATGCCGGTGTAAGAAGGAGACCATGAGGACAGCTCCGGTGACCCATATGACGGTGCAAGAAGGAGACCGTGATGACGGCTCCGGTGACCGAACCGAGTCTAGTCAGGTATATATATTAGTTAAGCCTGTGCTGACTAGCTAATTGATGTGTTGATTGTTTTGGTATATGTACACATATTAATTAACTCTCGTCTTTCTTCTTTTTTCTAGCCCTCCGATCGAGCACAATTTCGGTAAGGAGACGAGGCCCGGAGAAAAAGTTGAGCTCGGATGAAAGGTTTGAGATCACAGCAATCGCGCAGGACGGCAAACCGATTGAAACCCTCCAGACAAAGAACGCATTTGTTGCTTAGTGCGGGGTTCTTGTTAGGGACAAGATCCCGATCAGCATCCACCAATGGTATAATCCTAAGGAGGAAGACCCTCAGGTGTCTTATGTCAATGATATGCAGAAAGATGATCTTTGGACTGAGCTGAAGGCAAATTTCACCCTACCGCCAGAGGAGGATCCGGAGAAGCCAGTTAAAGAGCAATTAATCAAGTCTTGTGCTCTTCAGAAGATGGCAGGCCTATTCAGGAGGTGGAGGAAAGAGCTGAAAAAGTTTGTTGACAAAGAAGAGACACTAGAAATCATCAGCAAATATGAGAAGATCAGAGATCACTGGCCCGCATTTGTGGCCCACATGACATCGGAAAAGAGTAAGAAGATGTCGGCGACAAACAAGCAAAATGCTGCGAAGAAGAAGTTTCACCATCGCACGGGGTCAGGTGGCTACCTCAAAGCCCGGCCTAAGTGGTCCAAGGCTGCGAATGATCTGCTTGATTAAGGGATTGAACCAGAGACAATGTACTGGCCAGACCGTTGCTGGACTTGGTTCTTCGAGGCTGGCGCAACCTTGGACCATGTACCAGGGAAGTGTCGTTGGACGGACGAGCAACTGAAAACACCATTCAACAGGCTTCGGCACTATATCGATGCAACGCAGCAAGGGACGTTCGTTCCAGACAGGGAGAAGGACAAGCTCACAATGGCCCTCAGGAATCCTGAGCACCCTGGACGGACACGAGGCACGCCAGGCTCCATTCCGTGGAAGGTTGGTTTTCCGGACGCAGGGGGTACAAAACCCACGAGAGAAGGAATAAACTGGAGCAGAGCCAACTGCAGGCGTTGCACGAAAGGGTACAAGGGCTAGAGGAACGAGAAGCAGATCGCAGCAAACGACCTGCCGAAGCTTCCCCCGAAGCTACCCCGCCATCTCAGCGGAGAAGCTGCGTGGCTTCCACCGAGCTGCTTCAGCCGGAGCATGTCTTGATGGCTCCTGCTAGCTACCCCGTGGATTTTATCACGGAGGCTCAAAATTGCCACCTTATGACGCAATGACAGAACTTAAAAGTCAAGGCGGCTGTCGGCCAAGTTTGACCTTCTGAACCCGGCGCAACTTTTCACTGTCGTCCGATTCCAGAACGATATGCTAGGGTGACGGTGGACGAAATAACGGAGGGATTTGAGGACCTCCAGCTTGACCACCCTACCAGTGAAGGGGAGACTCGGCAAGGTTCTGCTCTGAAGACTCCATGCCTATGGCGGAAGGAGTTCATCAAGCTTCCGAACTGGACGCCTCCTCCTCCTCCTCCGGCGAGTCAAGGCACTCCGCCTCCTCCACCGCCTCCTCCTCCGGCGAGTGACGATCAGGGCACTCGGCCTCCTTCTCCGGCGCGTGGCGGCACTCCGCCTCCTTCTCCGCCTGCGCCGGCGCGCCCGAGCAGCCAGCAGCCTCCTCCTTCTCCGGCGCGTGGCAGCACTCCGCCTCTTTCTCCGCATGCGCCGGTGCGCCTGAGCAGCCAGCAACCTCCTCCTTCTCTGCCTCGCCAGCAAGGGCGTAAGAGACCCGCCGCCGCCCCGGCTGCTCCGGCGCGTCGTAGTCCTGCTCCTCCGCCTCGTAAGCAAGCACGAAAGAAGACAGACACCGCAGCCGCTCCGTTTGCCCCGGCGTCTAGCAGTACAGCCAGCAGAGGCGGGAGGCAATACAGATACGGTCCTTCTCTCAAGCCTCTAGAGAAGTTACCGTACGAGAGGACCGAGGAGGAAAATGCGAAGATCGTGCAGACCGAAGTGAACGACTTCTTTGAAGGGGTGAAAGCAAAGAGACATCCACCTCCGGAGGAGAAGGTAGATCCGGTGAAAGCAAAGCGCACCATCGATGCCCTGAGGAAACCACCAAAGTCTCCGCCGAAAAACAACTATGAGCGCATTACTGCAAAGACATATCTCGCAGCTAACCGGTCGGGAAGTACTGTCAGTGATAAAAGGTTAAAAGAACGAGCAGCTGGGAAAAAAATTGCCCAACTCGGCGAACAAGCAAAGCAATCGTGCCCCCCGGTCAATATGTCTAGCGACATCGTCGCTAATGCTCCGGGGACGGTGCCCGGTTATAACAATCTTGGAGATTACCTGCCTGATGATGTACATTTTGATTTCTTGGAGGTGGACGAACACAGATACGAGTACGGGAAGCCTCTTGTCAAAGATGAAAAATCTCTAACAACGATGATGCGAAGATTCCATATGTACATGAAAACCTACAGAGAGTCTGGGGGATGAATGCTTTGTATCTGAATATTAAAGAGGAACACGACCTCGTTGGAACTGATATGTTGATTGTTCCATTTGAGGAGTTCTTCGAGTTCTTCAATCAAAAGGCTCACGGTCTTTTGCTACTGTCTATAAGGGATATCCAATTCTGAGCCCAGGCTCAGCTGCTCCCGAAATCATAGCTGTCGACTCGCATGTAGATGTGTGCATCATGTTGTATTTCTGTCTGTATAGCTGTTGTATTGAAAGCAAATAAAACTAGCGGGTGGGCATTTTTTTTTTGAGGGAAGGCCATCATGGCTAGCTTTATTGATTAATGCATAAAGATACATCGTCTACGATCTTGCTCACCAAACAATCTGGAGGCTCGTCAGTCCAACTAGAAGAAAGTTTATTGCAATAACTAAAGTTAGCTAGCACATGCGCCGCTTGATTTGCTGATCGAAAACAATGCTTAAAGTTGACCTTCCCAATCAAGGTAGAGATGTCCACACATTCCGCGAATATCGCTGCCGCCGCGTCCCACCAAGTACTCTAACCGGAGCAGCAGTTGATCACCGTTAGAGAGTCGGATTCCGCTTCAACTCGCTGGAACCCTAGGCTATTTGCCAAGTTCAGTCCGCCTCTCATCGCCATTGCCTCTGATGTCATTGCGTCCGCTGCATATGGGATAAACTTACATTGAGCTGCAAGGAAAATACCTCGTTCATCTCTAATAATTGCTGCCGTAGCTCCAACTCCTTGATCTGCAAAAAAGGTCGCGTCCACATTAAGTTTGATGAACTTTGGGTCTGGCTTCAACCATCTTTCCTCTTCTGTCACAACTATCTTCGCCATGGCTCGTTGATAGTTGCTTGTAATTGCCAAGACCGACAAAGGCCATCTTACCATCGGCGGGCAACTCTCATTATGTGTTATAAGGCGGCGTGTCCACCAGAGGTACCAACATCCCACCACTACGACCTGTTTAATCTCCAATGTCGGCATTAGAAGTAGTGGCGTTTGATCAATAGACAAGATATACTCCATAATAACCGACCCAGATCTATCAACATGTGTTGCGGTATTGATGAAGTCTGTCAATCCAAGTCGGCTCCACATACCTCTTGAATGAATACACGTGAAGAATAGATGACGAATATCTTCAGAGCTCTTGTGGCAAATTGGGCACCCTCCAATTGCCCCAACGTGTCTATTAGCGAGTATACCTTTTAGGGGCAGAATTCCGTGTAGTAAACGCCAACAAAATAATGAAACTTTACGTGGAATTTGTAGCTTCCATAATGTACTCCATACCGCTGGAGTAGCAGAACCTCCCGGTCGACTGATGTCATTTGCATGCGCCCCAAATTTATGTAACCATTGGATTCTATAAGCTGTTCGAACGGAGAACATCCCTTTTTTATCGGGGTGCCATGCGATGAAATCGTCAAATGCATGAAGACTTAAGGGGATTTGCAGAATCCTTCGAGCATCGACGGGATTAAAAATCATATTAATGAGTTGCTCGTCCCAAAATCCTGTGTGAGGATCAATCAAGTCACTCACCACCGATACGACTGTTTGACCTCTGGGCGTGATGATCATTCTGTTGGGACTAGAAGGAATCCATGGATATGACCATATGTTGATTTCATTCCCATTGCCCACTCTCCAAATATAGCCTTTTTTGAACACTTCAAGACCTTTCATAATGCTTTGCCAAGTGAACGAAGCTCCATTTTTTAGAGATGCTTGTAAGAGGCCTCCATTTGGAAAGTATTTTGCCTTAAGAACTCGTGCACAAAGTGACTCAGGTGAAGTAATAAGTCTCCAACATTGCTTAGCTAGCAATGCCAAATTAAACGAGTATAGATCTCTGAAGCCCATACCACCTTCACTCTTTGGATAACATAATTTACACCAAGAATACCAATGCATTTTCTTATTTTCCTCATCATCTCCCCACCAGAAACTAGCAATAATATCAGTGATTTCCTTGCAAATACCTTTTGGTAGACAAAAGACAGACATAGCAAAAACAGGAATAGCTTGTGCCACAGCTTTAAGAAGAATTTCTTTACCTCCAACTGATAATTGTTTTTCCATCCATCCATGGATTCTTTGTTTAATCCTTTCAATGAAGTGCTTGAAACAGTCACTACGATCAGCTCCTACCATAGCCGGAAGGCCTAGGTACTTATCAGATAATGCCTCAGTATCGATATGTAATTGTTGGCAAACTTCAGATCTTGAAACTGCACTGGTATTAGGACTGAAAAAAACACTAGACTTTGCCAAACTTACCAATTGTCCAGAATTTTGGCAATAGGTATCTAGCACTTGCTGTAAGGAAGCTGCATTTAGAACATCCGCGCTCATGAGAATCAAAGAATCGTCAGCAAATAAAAGGTGTGAGACTGACGGTGCATTCCTGCACACTTTAATTCCCTCAATGCCACCAGCTTCTTCTTCATACTGCAATAGACTAGAAAGACCTTCTGCACAAAGGAGAAATAGATAGGGAGAAAGGGGGTCTCCCTGCCTAATTCCTCTAGTAGGTATGAATATCTCAGTTTCTTGTGAATTGTACCTTACTTTGTATCTTACGGATCCAACACAAGCCATCATCATTTCCACAAAACTTTCATGAAATCCCAGCTTCAACATCATATTCCTCAGAAACACCCATTCTACTCGATCATATGCTTTATGCATATCCAACTTGACTGCACATAGACCTGATTGGCCCACTCTTTTATTTTTTATTTTATGAATACATTCATAAGCGATGAGAATGTTATCGGTAATGAGCCTCCCAGGAACAAAGGCACTTCGGGTTGGAGAAATAATTTCAGGAAGAATTGTTTTCAACCGAGCAGCAAGCATCTTTGATATAATCTTGTACAAAACATTGCAAAGGCTAATGGGTCTGAACTGAGTTACCATCTCTGGAGAGTCAACTTTAGGAATCAAAACAATCGTTGTATCATTCCGTTCAGCTGGGATCTGCCTTGAATTAATTGCAATAAGAAGTTCTTGGGTTATCTCCTCCCCTAATATATGCCAGTATTTTTTGAAAAAGACTGCATGGAGGCCATCAGGCCCTGGTGCCTTAAGATCACCGATGCTAAAAACAGCTTTACGAACATCATCCAGAGTATACGGAGCTAATAACATGTTGTTCATCCGAGCTGTAACTTTGGAATTGACCTTAGAAAGAATAGATGGATCGGTGTACTGTACCTCCGACGTAAAAAGGTTGGAGAAGTAACTCTGAATATGTGGGTTTAGTTCCGTTGTACCTTCCATCCAATTTCCATCTGAGTCTTTCAACTTTTTGATAAAATTTCTTTTTCTCCTTGCCGAAGCATAGGCTTGAAAGAAGCCCGTATTTCTATCACCATTTTTCAGCCACGAAATACGTGACATTTGCATCATATGAATTTCTTCAAGTTCTAGTAGGTATTCAATCAGCTCTGAAAGCTCTTTGCGCGCTTCTTCATTGTCGTCATTAATTGGGCCTCTCATCACCCTCTCAAGATCACGCTGCGCCTTACGGAGGCGCTGTTTAGGTTTCTTCAAAACCCTCTGGTCCCAATCATGGAACATCGCATGCATGCGATTTAACTTCTCATAAACCGAATTGGCTGTAGGGTCCGATCCTACTTTCTGCCAAGCGTCCATTACAGTATCATTGAACTTTGCTTCTCGCAACCACCTCGACTCAAATCTCAATGGTCTTGCATCGTCATGAACGGGCATAGTATAGTGTTCAGTGTTGACCAACAATGGTCTATGATCCGAGTGGTTGTACTGTAAGTTTTCCAAAGCTGCCATGGGGAAAAGATTCGCCCATGCTTCATTCACCAAACCCCTGTCTAGTCGTTCTCGGATCCGTCTTCGATGCCATGTGAATTTATCACCCAAAAAACCCATATCCCTTAGCTCACAATCATCAATAGCATTTTGAAATGCATGCATATACTATTGTGGGCGTGGATTCCCACCCTCTTTTTCGTGTAGAAACTGAATTTCGTTTAAGTCCCCAATCAGCAACCAGGGAAGATTGTGAGCATGATGGAGATGGCGCATGCGATCCCAGGTTTTGTACTTGTTTTCCCATCTAAATTCACCATACATGCCCGTAAGTCTCCACACCAAGCTATTTGAGTCTTCCACTGTCACGTCTATATACATCGGGTCTAGGTTCAGACGCTGCACTTTGATTTCCTTTTTCCAAAACAAGATCAGTCCTCCCTTTCTACCATCTCCAGGGAACACAAGCTTTTGGTCCATGTGCAATCTCTTCCTCAAACACTCCGATGGATAACTTTCAAGATGTGTCTCTGACAAAAACATCACCTCGGGGTTGCATGCTCGCTGGACATCCAGTAGAGCTCGAACTGCCGCGGCGTTCCCAAGCCCGCGACAATTCCAACTCAAGACTTTCATGACGACCGGTCCGCCTGCGACGAGGAGACCGTACACCCGGTATTCGACAACGAAGAAACTCTCGGTCGGCGCAGCCGCGGAGGACAGCAGATCTCCATTTTACAGCGGTGATTAACAAAGAGGACTCACGGTCAGCGGAGCCGCCGGAGGACAATCAAACCCTAGCTTGTGCTAGGGGACAAAAAACTGCGAAAGGAGTACCTCGTCAGTACATCAAGCTAGCCTCACGAGAAGGCCACAGCCCACAGGATTAGCGGCCGCCGCCGCCGCCGGCGACGCGCTAAACCTAATCGCCAGGAATTTCGCTTCCGGAAAAAGGTCCGTCCTCCACAACTTTAGCGGGTGGGCATATTAATTGCGTCGCAGCCGGTAAGGCAGAGGCGGAACAGCTAATTCAGGCACGGCTCAGTCATTATCCCGTGCCAGCCTGAGCCGTCTTGGTGGCAATCCAGTCCTATACTACTTGCGGCTGCCATCCCTCCACCTGTGCTTCAAAAATGGCATTTACTCTATCAGCAGTTCAAGTTTTGAATCACACAGCGCACAAACTCAACTCATCAACAGCCGCATGGTATGCTTAACATCATGAAGGCCACGTATCATCATCACTCCATGCAAGCTTACACACCAGTCGACATCAGACATGGGACGCAAAACTGGCAACTGCGTGCGTACCATGGCATACGAACACTGCCGGTCCACGGGATAACAAAAAACTCAATAAATTTGATGATGATGCTGCTTGAAGTCTCAGGCCTCGTAATAGAGGAACAAGCATGAAGCATTGCTCACTGAAACACACAAGAAAACCCTCAATGAACAAAATTAAAAACTGAAAAAAAGAACATCGCACCTTGTTTCTAAGCACCTCTGAGTGGTTGTGTGCGGCGGTGCCCTTCCATTCCACACTTCTTACATTTCCCAGGCTTACGCGGTTGCTTGCGGGCATCCCCTCGGTCAGGGCAGGTCGTCGCTTGTGGCCTTCGAGAGATGTTGTAGAACCAACCTCATTCGTTTACTCAGTCCCTCGTATGGTGCTTTTTCCCTGCTCTTAGTCGGCCTACCGACACCTCTCTGCTTCTCTGGAGCAGCAAGCCCTTGTAGTGCATTCACACTTGCCAAGCCGCCATCACTGTCTTCATGACCTGCACTGCCATTTCCCACAAATGCAACCTCTCCATTGCCAGGAGGTCCTTAAAACCCAAACCATCCCTCTTCCCAGCAAATGGTGCGCCGCTAACCAACACGGTGTTTAGCCCAGCTTACATGTGCTCGAACGCTTCTGCATCCTCATCTCTCATCCGCACGACATCCATAGCCTACAAGTATAGCATCGAATGCCTGCATGTGAAAGACATATTAACCGTACGGTCCTACTGATACTGAACGCGGTGCACGGGCAGTATGTCTCTTGCATCCTTAGCTCTGTTATGCTCTGCCATAAATCCAATACTTGGTATTATTACTTGAATTTCAATTATTTCCAAAACTATAAAAAGAACTATCTGCTGCATACAGTAAGAAGCAAGGTGCTAACCTATGAGGATTCTTAGGGGTCGGGCCTCCCATCATCCCCAAAAACTATGCGAAAACACATTTTGGAAGCTCTCTAGTTGCTCATCTTGCATCAGCACACCAGTCATATAGTGCTTTGAAAATGATTGTTAGTATGACGTGTCAAATGTTACCACATCCCCGAAGAACCAGTAGTGCATTCGGACACATAGGAGCCTCATCAACGCAGGGTGCTCGCAACACAATCTGCTCTTGCTTCCCCTGCACATAAAACAAACAGAAAATGTCAACGCTATAACACACAAAAAAAATCAGCTGGACATGCCTGTCATGACTCACATAAACAATTAAGTAGAATCTAGTACGAACAGAGCAGCCGCAAACGCTCTTGCATTGATTTGGTCCTGTCGGCGTCCCATCTGTTCTTGCCATACCTGATTGAATCCAATCTAACAGAAATACAAGTTGTTAAAGTCGTACGTCTCGCCAAGTGAATTGAAACTCAAGCCTAGTTTTAGTCTTATTACACTTTTAGTAGGCTCATCTGCATATCTGCGTATTGGCTGCTCTAATGCATCATTCATTCTAGAGGGGCATGGCGTGAACTGCCAAGACGTAACCTGAAAATTTTCCAATCCAAGCAATTATGTAGGTAGTTTCAGTCTTCCAGATGCAAAAAACGATTATTGAAATAATTGCCGGCCAAGGAGAACTAACAAGTTATCCTTAGGGACAAGTCTCAGGGAGCTATAAACCACTACTTGTATTTGGTACAACCGTCCATACTAACACGAGATGATATCAAGCATCGCAGAGCACAACAACATCGAGCCATTTTCGAGCAAGTACAGTTAACCACGATAGGAATTTAACTGCATACTTCTTTGTCCAACCGAGCGCCCCGGGGTTGGCCCTGTCAGTCGATTGCGCATACATGCCTCCCTGTGGCCTCTCCTGGCCCGCGCTACCAACTTGTTGGCTGCATCCAGACCCAACATTTGTGTTCGCCGGCACGGCAAGGTTTCCTCCTCCGGCGGTAACAAGGCCAGAGGAAGCGGATCTGGATGTTCAAGGCTGTCCGCGAACTGCTCCCAGAGTGGAAACCTGGAACACACGGCCATGGGCGATGCCAGCCATGAGGTCAGCTTCTTCCTCATGCGTCAACTGAAGAACAAATCTCGGAGACCTGTAGATATCCAGCGAGAGGAAGGAGAAACTCACCGGACGACGGCATCCGACAAGAACCATCTGTCTAATCCTTGAGTTGCCGCCGGCGCAAAACACAGCCGCCGAAAGATGGAGCGAGGGAGTGGGCTCTTGTGTTCGCTGCAAGATGCAGATTAGTACGAACGTCATGTACCATCTGTCTTTCCCCTAAAAATAAATAAATCTATTCCGTGGCTCAGCACAACAAGCAACTAGGACGTCCACGCGCGACGAGGCGTTCCCCGTACGAGTTCGGCCCACGAGACATGCACTGTTCCATACCGTATAGGCGCCGTATGCTATTTTTCCGGTGCCTCTGTCCAGTTGTGTCAGGACGAATTCTTAGAATCCCGAGACAGGGAAGGACGGCAGCGATTTCGGGAGCAGCTGAGCTCGAGCTCCGAATTGCTGCTCTCCTGTCTGTAAGTACTATTTCTGTCACTAAGTCTCTATATATATAGCTCGGCTCTTTCATTGCATATATTTATAATTAATTATCCTCACTATATTATGCAGATTGAAGATCGTCGAGTGCAAAAAACAAAAAATTTATGATATTGGGTTCATTAACACAAATATCATAGATGAAATTCAGGTTAAAAAACACGCCGAAGAGGCCGAGGCCAACTTGCTACAATCGTTGATCAAAATCAAAACAAAGATTTAATACTCTTTCCTTACAACTTCAATTGAGTGTTACTGTCGTGTGCATATTCGGTTTCCCTTATTACTCGAGCGAGGTTATAGTAATGTAATTGATGAGTTATGCATGCGTGCGCAGCTTTCACTATGTTCTTCTGGAGATTAAGCTTGAGCGGGGAGTAGTAACCGTCTTAGACTCGAGACGAAAATATCCCGAAACCTATGCGTACATGACTAATTTGCTCAACAAGTAAGTTTAATCGATCATTATCGCACCATATCGGCAACTTTTTGTTCATTTCCTGATATATCAAGTAATAATTATTATTTTCTTTTCTTGCAGGGTTTGAAAACAGTTCACCGTAGAAGTTCCGGGAGTGCCGAAGGAGCTGCGATATACATACCCGATATCTCAACTTTATTACACCATCATTTCTGTTGTGTTTCATTCATATATGTATTAACCCCCTTCTTCAAATTAGACGTGGCAGATGCGGAATGAACTCCTAGAACAAGATCGCATGAAAGCAATTTAAGAGGAATTGGCGGGATTCTTTCTTGACCACGTCATCAATAAAGCCGGAGAATACCATGTGGAAGTTGATTTCAATTGCTAGGGGATTGTAAGAGATCTTACATATTGTATATGTATGTAGCAAGTAGCGTCGGATAGATAATACGGAAACTTGTTGTTCGACCAATCTCTCGGAGAAGGAGAGGTCGATCGATCACTTATCTCGGTATGCTTGACGAACTTCTGTACTTAATGGTTCCCTTCATTTTCTTACTAGCTACCGTGTCGAGGGCCTCTCTATGTACAGTACGTAGCGTCTACCAAGCACGGACATAAGACATGACACTTCTCTCTATTAATTAGCTAGCTAACACAATATATGAAACACCTAAATTAACCCCCAAAACCCCCAACCCCCTCCCTAAAAAACAAAAACCCAGCCATTGAAATCTTCGACGTGGATGCCTTTTGGTGGGTTGGTGCCACAAACCGGGACCAAAGACCTCCTGCTGGACTCGGCGCACCGCCACGTGGAGGCCCATCTGTCCGGTTCGTGTTAGAATCGGGACTAAAGGGAGGATTAAGAACGATCGCTTTAGTGGGTTTAAAACCGAACAAAAGGCCCTCACCAACCGGGACAAATGACCTGTTTTCTACTAGTGTTGGCAGGACCTGCGCTTTGCTAGTCGGGAAACGCGACGCCTACAACTGTATGTGGACCTAAGCCTATGGTGCCCAACGAGACAGGCTAAGGATGGGAGAGCGAGAGGGAGAGCATACAAGCTAAGGATGGGCCTCACCCAGATTATACGTACAGACACGCACAGAAACTAGGTATATTAGGTAGGAGTAGGTTATAAGTAGTTGGGATTGGCTTAGCAGGAATGTTTCAAGTGCTGCCTCCCTGCGTCGTCCCTTCAATTCACTGCACTGCACTGCACTGCATGCACGAGCTGGGGCACATGCACGGCCAAGGCCGACCCTGGAGATGCATAGCTGAGCTAGGGCCTAGGTGAGCATGACCCCCCACGTACGATCAGTCACCAAGAATGCAACAAGGCAAGGCAAGCAGAGGAAAGAAACAATCCATCCCACTGTCGCTCTCCGGTTTATTACTGCACTGCATGCATACATGGCCTGCCAACCCGTGACAGACATATATCTCTGTGTGTTACAGCCGATAGATAGACCAAACATGAGACATATGTGCGTGCAGTGGCGATTCTACTGGCCATGCTTCAACAGGCTCAAGCCTGCCCTCTGAAACTGAAAAACGAAAATTTACTACTAGTTCTTAGCCCATCTCTGCCCACTTTCTAGTGTCTAGCCTGTTATTTACACGTTCCAACCCTTGCACCGAGAAGTTGAGCCTGCCCTTCATTTTCATTCAAGATTCGCCACTGTGTGCGTGCATGCACGCATGTACGTAACACCCACAGTGGAGGTGGTTGTGGATCGCCTAGGCACCTAGCTAGCAATCTAGGAGGATGCATCTTAATTATTTTGCTGTGTGTGTATGTGTGTTTCACAACTTGTCAATCGAAATGTAAAAATGAGGATTCACAACCCCTCTCTCGTCTACTCCCATTCCCCATCCCCGTGCATGTGTTGGTGTGACGGCGTTGGTCCGTGAGATCTCGATCGATCTGTTCCGTGCGTGGGGGTGAGGTGGTTCACTTCAATCATGGAGGCAGCAACATCACACATGAACCAAAGCGACGCACTGACACCGTCATGTGGCATCTCAAACGGGATCCTCATCGGCCGGACGGCCGTACATGCATGCTACTCCCTCTGTTCCCAAATATAAGTCTTTTTAAAGATTTCACCAAGTGACTACTTACGGAGCAAAATGAGTGAATCTACACTCTAAAATATGTTTACATACATCCGCATGTTGTATTCCTTTTGAAATATCTAAAAAGACTTATATTTAGGAACGGAGGGAGTATTACTAATCGTATTTTTTCTGAGGATATCACTTAATCGTATCACGAGATGTGTGCAAAAGAAATTATTACAAAGTTTTCCATGACGCGCAAAAAAGTCTGTTGCTCCAAATCAAATACGAGACGAGCAAATTAATTCACCCTTTTCTCTCTCTTTTTTTTTCGGGTGACCCTTTTCTCTCTTATATGCTTGGAAACTTCTCTACTGTGGCCTTCAACTAAACCATGATCGAGGCCTATGTTACATCGAAACTTATAGCACACTTGATTCATTCTGATTATGATTAAGGGTGTGTGATATATTTTCTTTCTGTTGCAACGCACGGGCTCTTTTTCTAGTCAATACCTACAACACCATATCGCCATTATTTGAATGACGACTCGCTTCCCCATCGTTCATCGGAGTGGGTCCCCCGCCTAATGCTTCAGCTAGAGGGGAAGGGTCCCTACGCTGCACAGCCCAAGGTTGGTTTTTGGGTAAGGGGACAACAGTGGCCTGTGAGAGGGCAAGGCACCAGCTATGTACGCCAGCGTTGCCTCGGCCATGGCATTCATGGGACCCAAGCGACGACGGCCTTCTTTGTTCTATTTCTCCTCCATGATGGCGGCGGACGCGGACGCGCTGGCCACCAACTCGTCGACCTCCGCGCTCCCGGCTTCTGTCTTCGCGTCCATGACACGGTCGCATATACTAGAGGCGCGGGACAACAAGGCATCATCGACGGCACCGTGGATGCCTGTGCCACCGTGCTCCCCATCATGCCGGTGAGGCTCCGTCGGGCGAGGCGAGGGAGGTGGAGAAGCGAGCTTCCTCGCTCGTATCCGGCCGGCTCGGAGGGCCGCCCAGCCGGCTTTTATGCCGGAGAACCGCTCTTCCGACTTCTCGGATGCCATCGAAAGATTGGTGAAAATGGTGGAACGAGGAGATGGGGAGCTGCGGAGTGGTGCGATTCTTGCCTGGCGTCTGCCCTGGTCTATGTGACGGACAAGTGAAGCCTGCCCGGTGTTGCGTTTAATGTCGACCCGCTAGTGAACGGATGTGTGGCCGGAGTAGATTTCTCGGCTTCCAGGCGGGGTTAATGGAGGCATTTGAATGAGGCGAGGAGGCGTGTTTAGCCGGGTGGGCAGCGGGCGGCGCCCTCGGCTGGCGCGCTGCTTCAATGGCGGAGGCAGTGAGAGGTCGCATCTGCCCCGAGCCATCATCAATGTTGTAGGGCACGCTCTACACGGCATGAATGTGGGCAGCTGGCGCCGGGCGGAAACTTGCACGAGCAAGGGAGGAAGGGTTGGGGTGGGCCAGGACAGTCAGAAGCAGCCGTGACAACGGTCCGAACTCCTGCAAACCTGCCCCACATTTGTCTCCGATTTTTGGGAGTAATCACGTCTGGATCGCATTGAGGGTCGGCGTTGGAGATGCCCTTATAGATATTGACACAATTTTCTATAAACTTGATCAAACATACAAACATCTGGTTTATTTGTTTTAATATACATTATGTATTAACATACAAACATCGGTCACCTTTGTGTGCGGCTCCATGCTCAGACATACTACTCCCTAGCACTACCACGTGCTATGCATGTAGGCAGTAGTTTGGCATGCAGTCGCGAGCGGGCAGGCAGCCAGGCGTTGCATGCCCGTGACGGACGGACGTTCATGCCGTCGTGTTTCGCCTTCCACACATACTGACATACATCACACATTGCATCCATCATGAGAGACGAAAGAGAAACGGAGGGTGAGTTGGGCTTGGCAGGACCAGCTAGCTTGGCTAAGGAAGGAGGACAAGGGCAAGACGCCACGGCTTCCCCGGGAAACGCGACGCCATGCATGCAATGGACCGAGGGAGAGAGATAGAGGGTCCATGAGCAAATGCACGGAGAGAGGCTACGCCCTACAGGCTATGTCCATACCATACACACATAGAAACGAGCTAGCTAGGGCACATGCACGACCAAATCCGGTCCTGGAGATGTATAGCAAAGCTAGGTGAACGAATGACGCACCAACCACCATTTTTGCCCCCAACAAAACAGACAAAATAAACAACAAGGGAAGCACAGCAGAGCAGAGCAAAGAAACAAGTCACCGCCACCGCAGCGTCTTCGTCGTTGCGTTCCGATTTACTCCGCGACCAAACATATGTGCATGCATGCATGCATGTAGGTAACACCCACCGGCGGCAAACATTTTCAGCCGTAGCTATAGCCAGCCAGGAGAATGCATCTTTATTTTGCTACGTGTGTTGCGTAACTTGTCAATCAAAATATAGAGATGGCTCCCCCAAGAAAAATGAAGATACAGGATTGACTTATGTTTGGAAGATCACCATGCGTCCCATTCCCATCTCTGTGCCTGTGTGTGTTTGTCCGACGACGTCCCGTCCGTGAGAGCTCGGTCGAGGATCTGTTCCGTGCGTGGGGGTGGGGTGGCTCAAACATGGAAGAGATCGGCTCTTCTCCTCTGTCAGCATCGTCTCGTGCACCATCTCAAACCAAACGGGATCCTCGCCGGCCGGACGGCCCTACTTGCACGATAGCTCGGCGCCCCGGCGCAGCACAGCACATGCATGAAGCATGCAGCACTTCATCCCATCACAAGATGCATGCAGAAGAATTACTGTACGATGTTTTACTTCCTCTGTATCGAAATATATGTCGCCAGAGTAGCTGAGTACAAGATGCATTGCTAGTCTGTTGCTGCAAATCTAGAACGACACGAACAAATCTCTCTCTCTCTCTCTCTCTCTCTCTATGTGTGTGTGTGTGTGGAAACTTCTCTCTTTGCTCCTTCTACCTTAGAACACGATCAAGCCCAACGACGCAAGAAACAACTACAAGGTTAGTTTTTATCGTCCCGTTCGAAGATGCATGCGACCGAAAATCCGAAGGACAACACAGGCGTTACATCACTACTCTACTTTACCCCTGAAGCCAGGGGCACAAGGCTGGAATCTCCCTTTTCTTACCCACCAAAATCCTTTACACGTACGCACACACGGGAAATGGCATTACAACCGCACTTTTTGTCTCGAATCAAAATATCAAATCGGTCAGCCAGAAAGGAAGTCCAGTTCAATGATGAGATGCCTAGGGAGCAAGAAACAACAACAGGTTCCGGTTCAAACACAACAACAAATATGCTCCACCACAAGACCGGAGTACTAGACCGGGCTATGACTAGGACACTACACTTTGTTTGGCCGCTGCCCTATTCCAGACCAGCGCGCAATCGCATCACACATGGCTTAACCCAGCTGTGTCCTTGACAGTACCATTTGCCATGTGTGCAATTGTGCAAAGACCGGACCAGCAAATACACTTTACCGATGTTATATTCTTGTTAGACGCTATTAGGGTTTGGAACAATGCTCGATACCCTTGGTGGGTACGGCTGTCATATATTTATAAGAGGGAACCGTACAAATACAAGTTATGTTACAACACGTATATCTAACATATACTTAGTCTAACACCCTCCCTCAATCTTAATTATGTCCTGAAACACTCAGGAGGTTAAGATTGCTACGACATCCTTCGAAAGAAGGCAAAGGCAAGGGTTTAGTGAAAATATCAACAAGCTGATCCTTAGAAGAAATAAACTTAATATGAAGGAGCTTCTGAGCAACACGTTCCCTCACAAAATGATAGTCAACTTCGATGTGCTTTGTTCTGGCATGAAACACTGGATTGGATAAAAGGTATGTGGCATTAATGTTATCACACCAAAGAACAGGCGGCTGACTCAGGGAGACTTCAACTCTCGAAGCAATGACTGCACCCATATGATCTCGGCTGTGGAATTAGCAACGGCTTTGTACTCAGCTTCGGTACTACTTCGAGACACCGTAGCTTGCTTGCGAGCTTGCCAGGCGATCAAGTTAGGACCAAAGAACACAGCATGTCCCCCCGTGGATCGCAGATCATCAGGACTACCAGCCCAATCGGCATCAGAAAATGCTGAAACCAGTCCAGAACGTGCAGGCTAAAGATGGAGACCATATGAACCAGTGTGACGAATATAGCGCAAGATGCGCTTAACAGCAGACCAGTGAGGATCACGCGGTGCATGAAGGTACTGGCACACACGGTTAACATCAAAAGATATGTCAAGGCGAGTAACGAGCAAGTACTGCAGCCCTCCAACAATACTGCGATACTCCGT
The DNA here is from genome assembly GCA_021605205.1 of Aegilops longissima. Taxonomy (NCBI): domain Eukaryota; kingdom Viridiplantae; phylum Streptophyta; class Magnoliopsida; order Poales; family Poaceae; genus Aegilops; species Aegilops longissima. The sequence goes on from CM038679.1 coordinate 748,014,819, forward strand.
GACATCCTCAGGAGAGAGCAAATCACCATCAAAAGCCGTCAATTTGTCTGTGGCAGACATAGGAGTCGCGGCGGTCTTGCATTGCAACATACCAGCACGACGTAGAAGATCCTGAGAGTACTTCCTCTGAGTAAGAGTCAGGCCACCATCAGAATGAAGCACCTCTAGACCCAGGAAGTAATGGAGTCTCCCAAGATCTTTAACAGCAAACTCAGCACTGAGAGAGGACACAAGCCGATCCGTAGCAGAAGCGGATGAACTGACAAGAATGATATCATCAACATAGACCAGAATGTACATAGTCACCTCCGGTCGTTGAAGAATAAACAGAGATGTATCCGCTGTAGAAGGCACAAAACCATGCGCACGAAGAGCAGCTCCAAGACGCGCATGCCACGCACGGGGGGCCTGCTTCAGACCATAGAGAACCTTGACAAGACGACACAAATGATGCGGCTGATCAGGATCAACAAATCCTGGCGGCTGACGCATGTAAACCTCTTCTTCCAGAACTCCATGGAGAAAAGCATTCTAAACATCAAGTTGTCGAAGCGACCATCCTCGAGTAACAGCCAATGAAAGAAGAACACGAATGGTAGTTGGTTTAATAACAGGACTGAACGTGTCTTCATAGTCAATGCCATACCATTGTTTGAACCCCTTCGCCACCAGGCGTGCCTTGTACCTATCAATGGAGCCATCAGCATGTTTCTTCACCTTGAACACCCATTTGGAGTCAAAGATATTGACACCGGACGGAGGTGGAACCAGACGCCAAGTGTTGTTCTTCTGAAGAGCATGAATCTCTTGCTCCATCGCAGCACGCCAGTGTGGAATGTGAAGCGCTGCCTGAAAGTGTCGTGGTTCAGTCGTAGGATCAGCTTCAGCATGTGCCACACAAGCCGCAAGCCATGCGACAGTCCCGTCAGTATACTTCTTCGGCTGAAAAATACCGCTCTTGCTGCGAGTATGAGGGCGCAGGACTACAGGCGGAGGTGGCGAAGATCGGTCCGGCGTACTTGACGAAGATTGGTCCGGCGTGGTTGACAACGACGGATCAGGTGACACAGGTGCACCAGGCGACATGGGCGCTCCAGCGAACCCGCGTGCATGGGACATGCACGGGTCGTCACTCGACGGGGCCGCCAGCCCAGGCGACCGAGGCGCGGGGTCAGCCGACCTAGGCGGCTGCGAGGCCGCAGGCCCAGGCGACGAGGCCACGGGGTGGCGGCCCAGCGACGAGGCCCTGAGGTGGGCGGCTCGGTGGCGAGGCCACGGGTTGGCGGCCCAGCGACGAGGCCACGGGGTGGCGGCCCAGCGACACGGCATGCCAGCAGATCCACGTGCATGAGGCATGCACACGGGATCAACGTCGGTGGCAGCCGTCGTGGCAGCAGGAGCAGCCGGCGTAGGCCCAGGCGACGAGGCCACAGGGGTTGGACGGCTCAGGTGACGAGGCCACGGGGTTGGCCGGCCCAGGCGACGAGGCCACGGGGGTGGCCGGCCCAGGCGACACGGGCATGCCAGCAGATCCACGTGCATGAGGCATGCACACGGGATCAACGTCGGTGGCAGCCGTCGTGGCAGCAGGAGCAGCCGACGTAGCAATAGTTGGCGGGGATGGCACATCATCATCATCAAGAAGCTCCAGTCGAGCACCTCGTCCAGTCCCTGCACCGTGGTTAGGCAACAACAAAGGAGAATATGCAGCATCCACAAATTGATCAGGCAAAACTGGAAATCAGTGTAACTCGGCGACAGGAGTGTCAGTGGGCGATGTGAGCGTGGAAAAAGGGAAGACAGTCTCATCAAACACAACATCGCGGGAAATGTACCTTGATGGGACATGGAGACACTTGTAACCTTTGTGGAGAGGATTGTATCCGGGGAACACACATTTTTTCGAACGATACTCAAGTTTATGCTTATTGTACGGGCGAAGATGTGGCCAACATGCACAACCGAACACTTTGAGGAAGGAGTAATCTGGAGTTTCATGAAGCAACACCTCTAGAGGGGACTTCATATGGAGAAGTCGTGTGGGAATCCTGTTTATCAAAAAACAAGCAGTAGCAAAGGCATCACTCCAGAACCGAAACAGAACAGAGGCGTGTGCAAGAAGTGTTAGACCAGTTTCAATTATATGACGGTGCTTACGCTCAGCTGCTCTGCTGATGTATATGAGGACAAGACACATGGTGTGAAATGCCAAGCTTCTGAAAGAAGGTGTTAAGATTACGGTATTCACCCCCCAATCAGACTGAACATGTATAATTTTGTGCTTGAGCAATCGTTCAACATGTGCTTGAAATTGCATAAAAACATGAAACACATCAGATTTGCGCTTAATAAGATAAATCCAAGTAAAGCGACTGAAAACATCTATGAAACTGACATAATTGTTGTGCCCACTAACAGAAGTTTGGGCATAGCCCCACACATCGGAGAACACAAGTTCAAGAGGAGCTTTGACAACACGACTTGATACAGAAAAAGGCAACTGATGACTCTTGCCTTGTTGACAGGCATCACACACTAAAATCTCCTTATTACTGGACTCAACGGGAAGACGATGACGATGAAGCACATGGCGCACAATGGGAGTGGCAGGGTGGCCAAGGCGAGAATGCCACTGTGACGATGACACCCACACGCCACTGAAAACTTGAGACATGCGTGGCACACCAAGCATTCGTGGCACGTCAAGTGCATATAAGCCGTCGCGAGCTCGACCACTAAGAAGAACGTCCCTCGTGTCCCGGTCCTTAATAAAAAAATAGAAAGGGTGAAACTCAACAAACACATTGTTGTCACGAGTTAATTTAGGAACCAAGAGTAAACTACGTGTGACAGAAGGAACCCGAAGGACATCAAGGAGACGCAAGGTTTTAGTGGTACGGGAAAGAAGAGATGCCTGACCAACATGTGAGATGGGCATACCTGATCCATTGGCAGTGCGGACCTGATCATGACCGGTGTAGGGCTGGCGAGTGGCCAACTTGTCAAGCTGGCTCGTCAAATGGTCCGTGGCGCCTGTGTCCATGTACCAGGCAGGATCCACAGAATATGATGGAGTGAACCCGGGCTCCTGTGTAGCGAGAGCAGCTTGCTTCTCGTTACCCTTCCCATTGTTCCCGATGCCAAGAAAATCGCGTTTAAAACGACGATGACACCGAGACGCCAAGTGTCCCTCAAGCCATAGAGCTGGCGCTCGATCCCACCACCACACGCCTCGCAGTGAAGGCGCTTACGACCAGCCGTCGGAGGAGCTGGAGCGGGCGGGCGGGGCTGGTTGCCTGTGGGAGGCGGCGGCTTCGGCTTGGCACCACGGGCACCCCCGCGAAGAGCAGCGTTCGCAGAGGGGCCATCCGTGTAGACTCCGACAGAGCGACAAGCAGCGAGCCGCTGCTCCGTGTTAAGGAGGCGGGCATAGAGATCACGAGGTGGCATCGGCGTGTCACGTCCATTGACGTTTTCCACCAGAGAGTCGTAGTCCTCGTCGAGTCCATTGAGAATGAACGAAGTAAACTCTTCATCACGGAGTGGCTTCCCAATTGAGGACAGTGTATCAGCCAAGCTTTTTTACTTTGTTGAAGAAGGCCGTGACAGAGAGATCATTCTTCTTGACCTCACCCAGCTGGTTGAAAATGACAGACGAGCGTGCCAGAGACTGCGAGGAGAAACTGGAGTCAAGCATGGTCCATGCATCCCTCGATGTAGCGGCAAAAACCACCATGCCAGCTACAGATGGAGTGAGCGAAGACTGAATAGCACCCAGGATGGCCTGATCTTGAGCAGTCCATCGACGATGAGCAGGGTTGGGGACCATGACAGAGCCACCATGGGGCGAAGGTACCGGAACCATAGCCGGAGGACACGGCAGGGAGCCATCAACATACCCTTCAAGGTAGTGGCTACGCATCAGCGACAACACTTGGGCGCGCCATAGGAGGTAGTTATCAGCAGAGAGCTTCACCGTCACCAGATGAGCGAAGTGAAACGGCCCTGGTTCGGTCATCGGCGCGGAGGGCGGCAGATCAGGCGGCGAGATGACACTGTACGGGACGAGTGCATCGGTCGATGGTTGTTGATGATGACCGTAAGCCGCCGATGGGTGCACACCATACTGGAGTGCAGGAGGGGCGGCGTACGCTGGGGCGGCAGCGTAGGGCGTCGAGGCGGCAGCCGCGTACGGCGCGTACGACGCAGCCGACGGCGTGACGTATGGCAGGGGGTACGGGCCCCCGTACGGTGCCTGGTGAGCGCCATAGGGCCCCGAGGCCGCGGGTGCGTCGCTGAAGGAAATATGCCCTAGAGGCAATAATAAAGTTATTATTTATTTCCTTATATCATGATAAATGTTTATTATTCATGCTAGAATTGTATTAACCGGAAACATAATACATGTGTGAATACACAGACAAACAGAGTGTCACTAGTATGCCTCTACTAGACTAGCTTGTTAATCAAAGATGGTTAAGTTTCCTAACCATAGACAAAGGAGTTGTCATTTGATTAACAAGGTCACATCATTGGTTGAATGATCTGATTGACATGACCCATTCCATTAGCTTAGCACCCGATCGTTTAGTATGTTGCTATTGCTTTTATCCATGACTTATACATGTTCCTATAACTATGAGATTATGCAACTCCGTTTACGGAGGAACACTTTGGTACTACCAAACGTCACAGCGTAATCGGGTGATTATAAAGGAGTACTACAGGTGTCTCCAAAGGCAGATGTTGGGTTGGCGTATTTCGAGATTAGGATTTGTCACTCCGATTGTCGGAGAGGTATCTCTGGGCCCTCTCGGTAATGCACATCACTAAGCCTTGCAAGCATTACAACTAATGAGTTAGCTGTGAGATGATGTATTACGGAACGAGTAAAGAGACTTGCCAGTAACGAGATTGAACTAGGTATTGGATACCGACGATCGAATCTCGGGCAAGTAACATACCGATGACAAAGGGAACAAAGTATGTTGTTATGCGGTTTGACCGATAAAGATCTTCGTAGAATATGTAGGAGCCAATATGGGCATCCAGGTCCCGCTATTGGTTATTGACCAAGAATAGTTCTAGGTCATGTCTACATAGTTCTCGAACCCGTAGGGTCCGCACGCTAAGGTTTCGATGGCGAGTTATATTATGAGTTTATGAGTTTTGATGTACCGAAGGAGTTCGGAGTCCCGGATGAGGTCGGGGACATGACGAGGAGTCTCGAAATGGTCGAGACGTAAAGATCGATATATTGGACGACTATATTCGAGTTCGGAAAGGTTCGAATGATTCGGTATATTTTCGAGTACCGGAGAGTTACGGAAATTCGCCGGGAGAAGTATTGGGCCTTATTGGGCCTGCAGGGAAAGAGAGAGGGCTGCCTAGGGCAGGCCGCGCGCCCATGGCCTAGTCCGAATTGGACTAGGGAGGGCCGCACCCTTCCTTCCCTCCTTCTCTCTTCCCTTACTTGTCTCCTACTCCCAATACATGGAAGGACTCCTAGTTGGACTAGGAAGGGGAATCCTACTCCGGTGGGAGTAGGACTCCCATGGCGCGCCCTACTAGGGCCGGCCTCCTCCTCCCTCCCTCCTTTATATACGGGGGGGGGGCACCCCATGGACACACAAGTTGATCTACGGATCGTTCCTTAGCCGTGTGCGGTGCCCCCTCCACCATAATCCACTTGGTCATATCGTCATGAGCTTAGGCGAAGCCTGCGCGGAGAAGTCATATCGTCGCGGAGCTTAGGCGAAGCCCCGCGTCGGTGGAGCATCATCATCGCCACCACGCCGTCATCTTGACGGAACTCATCCCGACACTTTGCTGGATCGGAGTCCGGGATCGTCATCGAGCTGAGCGTGTGCAGAACTCGGAGGTGCCGTCGTTCGGTACTTGGATCGGTCGGATCGTGAAGACGACGACTACATCAACAGCGTTGTTATAACGCTTCGCTTTCGGTCACGAGGGTGCGAGACAACACTCTCCCTCTCGTTGCTATGCATCACCATGATCTTGCGTGTGCGTAGGAAATTTTTGAAATTACTCGTTCCCCAACAGTGGCATCCGAGCCTAGGTTTTATGGTTTGATGTTTTGCACGAGTAGAACACAAGTGAGTTGTGGGCGATACAAGTCATACTGCCTACCAGCATGTCATACTTTGGTTCAGCGGTATTGTGAGATGAAGCGGCCGGACCGACATTACGCCAGACGCTTACGCGAGACTGGTTTCACCGTTACGAGCACTCGTGCTTAAAGGTGGCTGGCGGGTGTCTGTCTCTCTCACTTTAGTTGAACCGAGTGTGGCTACGCCCGGTCCTTGAGAAGGTTAAACGAGTCTATTTGACGAAGTATCGTTGTAGTCTTGATGCGAGGTGAGATTGGTTCTTGCTTAAGCCCGTAGCAGCCACGTAAAATTTGCAACAACAAAGTAGAGGACGTCTAACTTGTTTTTGCAGGGCATGTTGTGATGTGATATGGTCAAGACGTGATGCTATATTTTATTGTATGAGATGATCATGTTTTGTAACCGAGTTATCGGCAACTGGCAGGAGCCATATGGTTGTCGCTTTATTGTATGAAATGCAAACGCCCTGTAATTGCTTTACTTTATCACTAAGCGGTAGCGATAGTCGTAGAAGCAATAGATGGCGTAAACGACAATGATGCTACGATGGAGATCAAGGTGTCACGCCGGTGACGATGGTGACGATGGTGATCACGACGGTGCTTCGGAGATGGAGATCACAAGCACAAGATGATGATGACCATATCATATCACTTATATTGATTGCATGTGATGTTTATCCTTTATGCATCTTATTTTGCTTTGATTGACGGTAGCATTTTAAGATGATCTCTCACTAAAATTATCAAGTAGTGTTCTCCCTGAGTATGCACCGTTGCCAAAGTTCGTCGTGCCGAGACACCACGTGATGATCGGGTGTGATAAGCTCTACGTCCATCTACAACGGGTGCAAGCCAGTTTTGCACACGCAGAATACTCAGGTTATACTTGACGAGCCTAGCATATGCAGATATGGCCTCGAACACGGAGACCGAAAGGTCGGCGTGAATCATATAGTAGATATGATCAACATAGTGATGTTCACCATTGAAAACTACTCTATCTCACGTGATGATCGGTTATGGTTTAGTTGATTTGGATCACGTGATCACTTAGATGACTAGAGAGATGTCTGTCTAAGTGGGAGTTCTTAAGTAATATGATTAATTGAACTTAAATTTATCATGAACTTAGTCCTGGTAGTATTTTTGCAAATTATGTTGTAGATCAATAGCTCGCGTTGTTGCTTCCCTATGCTTTTATATGTGTTCCTAGAGAAAATTGTATTGAAAAATGTTAGTAGAAATGTTGCGGATTGGATCCGTGATCTGAGGTTTATCCTCATTGCTGCACAGAAGAATTATGTTCTTGATGCACCGCTAGGTGACAGACCTATTGCAGGAGCAGATGCAGGCGTTATGAGCGTTTGGCTAGCTCAATATGATGACTACTTGATAGTTTAGTGCACCATGCTTAAGCGGCTTAGAATCGGGACTTCAAAGGCGTTTTGAGCGTCATGGACCATATGAGATGTTCCAGGAGTTGAAGTTAATATTTCAGCAAATACCGAGTTGAGAGATATGAAGTCTCCAACAAGTTCTATAGCTAAAAGATGGAGGAGAATCGCTCAACTAGTGAGCATGTGCTCAGATTGTCTGGGTACTTCAATCGCTTGAATCAAGTGGGAGTTAATCTTCCAGATAAGATAGTGATTGACAGAATTCTCTAGTCACCATCACTAAGTTACTAGAACTTCGTGATGAACTATAGTATGCAAGGGATGACGAAAACGATTCCCGAGCTCTTCGTGATGTTGAAATCGACGAAGGTAGAAATCAAGAAAGAGCATCAAGTGTTGATGATTGACAAGACCACTAGTTTCAAGAAAAGGGCAAAGGGAAAGAAAGGGGAACTTCAAGTAGAATGACAAGCAAGTTGTCACTCCCACGAAGAAACCCAAAGTTGAACCAAAGCCTGAAACTGAGTGCTTACACTGCATAGGAAATGGTCACTGGTAACGGAAATACCCCAAATATTTGGTGGATAAGAAGGATGGCAAAGTGAACAAGGGTATATTTGATATACAGGTTATTGATGTGTGCTTTACTAGTGTTTATAGTAGCCCCTGAGTATTTGATACTTGTTCGGTTGCTAAGATTAGTAACTCGAAACAGGAGTTACAGAATAAACAGAGACTAGTTGAAGGGGAAGTGACGATGAGTGTTGGAAGAAGTTCCAAGATTTATATGATCATCATCGCACACTCCCTATACTTTCGGGATTAGTGTGGAACCTAAATAAGTGTTATTTGGTGTTGAGCATAAATATGATTTGATCATGTTTATTGCAATACGGTTATTCATTTAAGTAAGAGAATAAATTGTTGTTCTGTTTACATGAATAAAACCTTATATGGTTACACACCCAATGAAACTGGTTCATTGGATCTCGATCATAGTGATACACATATTCATAATATTGAAACCAAAAGATGCAAAGTTAATAATGATAGTGCAACTTATTTGTGGCACTGCCGTTTAGGTCATATTGGTGTAAAGCGCATGAAGAAACTCCATGCTGATGGACTTTGGGAATCACTTGATTATGAATCATTTGATGCTTGCGAACCGTGCCTTTTGGGCAAGATGACTAAAACTCCGTTCTCCGGAACAATGGAACAAGCTACTAACTTATTGGAAATAATACATACCGATGTATGCGATCCAATGAGTGTTGATGCTCGTGGCAAGTATCGTTATTTTCTGACCTTCACAAGATGATTTGAGCAGATATAGGTATATCTACTTGATGAAACACAAGTCTGAAACATTTGAAAAGTTCAAAGAATTACAGAGTGAAGTGAAGAATCATCGTAACAAGAAAATAAAAGTTTCTACGATATGATCGCAGAGGAAAAATATTTGAGTTGCGAGTTTGGCCTTCAGTTAAAACAATGTGAAATAGTTTCACTACTCACGCCACCTGGAACGCCACAGCATAATGGTGTGTCCGAACGTCATAACCGCACTTTATTGGATATGGTGCAATCTATGATGTATCTTACCGATTTACCACTATCGTTTTGGGGTTATGCATTAGAGACAGCTGCATTCACGTTTAATAGGGCACCATCTAAATCCGTTGAGATGACACCGTATGAACTATGGTTTAGCAGTAAACCTAAGCTGTCGTTTCTTAAAGTTTGGAGCTGTGATGCTTATGTGAAAAAGTTTTCACCTGATAAGCTCTAACCCAAATCGGAGAAGTGCGTCTTCATAGAATACCCAAAGGTGACTATTGGGTACACCTTCTATCACAGATCCGAAGGCAAGTTTTTTTCGTTGCTAAGATGGATCCTTTCTAGAGAAGAAGTTTCTCTCGAAAGAAGTGAGTGGGAGGAAAGTAGAACTTGATGAGGTAATTGTACCTTCTCCCTTATTGGAAAGTAGTTCATCACAGAAATCAGTTCCTGTGATTCCTACACCAATTAGTGAGGAAGTTAATGATGGTGATCATGAAACTTCAGATCAAGTTGCTACCAAACCTCGTAGGTCTTCCAGAGTAAGATCCGCACTGAGTGGTACGGTAATCATGTTCTGGAAGTCATGTTACTAGACCATGATGAACCTACGAACTATGAGGAAGCGATGATGAGCCCAGATTCCGCGAAATGGCTTGAGGCCATAAAATCTGAGATATGATCCATGTATGAGAACAAAGTATGGACTTTGATTGACTTGCTCGATGATCAGCAAGCCATGTTAAATAAATGGATCTTCAAGAGGAAGACAGATGCTGATAGTAGTGTTACTATCTACAAAGCTAGACTTGTCGAAAAAGGTTCTTGACAAAGTTCAAGGTGTTGACTACGATGAAATTTTCTCACTCGTAGCGATGCATAAGTCTGTCCAAATCATGTTAGCAATTGCCGCATTTTTATGAAATCTGGCAAATGGATAAACAAAACTACATTCCTTAATGGATTTAAAGAAGAGTTGTATATGATGCAACCAGAAGGTTTTGTCAATCCTAAAGGTGCTGACAAAATACGCAAGCTCCAGCGATCCATCTATGGACTGGTGCAAGCATCTCGGAGTTGGAATAAACGCTTTGATAAGTTGATCAAAGCATATAGTTTTATACAGACTTGCGGTGAAGCCTGTATTTACTAGAAAGTGAGTGGGAGCACTACATCATTTCTGATAAGTATATGTGAATGACATATTGTAGATCGGAAATAATGTAGAATTATTCTGCAAAGCATAAAGGAGTATTTGAAAGGAGTTTTTCAAAGAAGGACCTCGGTGAAGCTGCTTACATATTGAGCATTAAGATCTATAGAGATAGATCAAGACGCTTGATAAGTTTTTCAATGAATACATACCTTGACAAGATTTTGAAGTAGTTCAAAATGGAACAGTCAAAGAAAGAGTTCTTGCCTGTGTTACAAGGTGTGAAATTGAGTAAGGCTCAAAACCCGACCACGGCAGAAGATAGAAAGAGAATGAAAGTCATTCCCTATGCCTTGGCCATAGGTTCTATAAAGTATGCCATGCTGTGTACCAGATCTATTGTATACCCTACTCTGAATTTGGGAAGGGAGTACAATAGTGATCTAGGAGTAGATCACTGGACATTGGTCAAGAACATCCTTAGTGAGGACTAAGTAAATATTTCTCGATTATGGAGGTGATAAAAGAGCCCGTCGTAAAGAGTTACATCGGTGCAAGCTTTCACACCGATCCAGATGACTCTAAGTCTCAATCTGGATACATATTGAAAGTGGGAGCAATTAGCTAGAGTAGCTCCGTGCAGAGCATTGTAGACATAGAAATTTGCAAATTACTTACGGCTCTGAATGTGACAGACCCGTTGACTAAAATTATCTCACAAGCAAAACATGATCACACCTTAGTACTCTTTGGGTGTTAATCACATAGCGATGTGAACTAGATTACTGACTCTAGTAAACCCTTTGGGCGTTGGTCACATGTCGATGTGAATTATGGGTGTTAACCACATATAGATGTGAACTATTGATGTTAAATCACATGGCGATGTGAACTAGATTATTGACTCTAGTGCAAGTGGGAGACTGAAGGAAATATGCCCTAGAGGCTATAATAAAGTTATTATTTATTTCCTTATATCATGATAAATGTTTATTATTCATGCTAGAATTGTATTAACCGGAAACATAATACATGTGTGAATACACAGACAAACAGAGTGTCACTAGTATGCCTCTACTAGACTAGCTTGTTAATCAAAGATGGTTAAGTTTCCTAACCATAGACAAAGGAGTTGTCATTTGATTAACAAGGTCACATCATTGGTTGAATGATCTGATTGACATGACCCATTCCATTAGCTTAGCACCCGATCGTTTAGTATGTTGCTATTGCTTTTATCCATGACTTATACATGTTCCTATAACTATGAGATTATGCAACTCCCGTTTACCGGAGGAACACTTTGGGTACTACCAAACGTCACAACGAAACTGGGTGATTATAAAGGAGTACTACAGGTGTCTCCAAAGGCAGATGTTGGGTTGGCGTATTTCGAGATTAGGATTTGTCACTCCGATTGTCGGAGAGGTATCTCTGGGCCCTCTCGGTAATGCACATCACTAAGCCTTGCAAGCATTACAACTAATGAGTTAGCTGTGAGATGATGTATTACGGAACGAGTAAAGAGACTTGCCGGTAACGAGATTGAACTAGGTATTGGATACCGACGATCGAATCTCGGGCAAGTAACATACCGATGACAAAGGGAACAAAGTATGTTGTTATGCGGTTTGACCGATAAAGATCTTCGTAGAATATGTAGGAGCCAATATGGGCATCCAGGTCCCGCTATTGGTTATTGACCAAGAATAGTTCTAGGTCATGTCTACATAGTTCTCGAACCCGTAGGGTCCATGCACGCTAAGGTTTCGATGACAGTTATATTATGAGTTTATGAGTTTTGATGTACCGAAGGAGTTCGGAGTCCCGGATGAGATCGGGGACATGACGAGGAGTCTCGAAATGGTCGAGACGTAAAGATCGATATATTGGACGACTATATTCGGAGTTCGGAAAGGTTCCGAATGATTCGGTATTTTCGAGTACCGGAGAGTTACGGGAATTCGCCGGGAGAAGTATTGGGCCTTATTGGGCCTGCGGGAAAGAGAGAGGGCTGCCTAGGGCAGGCGCGCCCCCATGGCCTAGTCCGGGTGGACTAGGGGAGGCCGCACCCTTCCTTCCCTCCCTTCTCTCTTCCCCTTACTTGTCTCCTACTCCCAATACATGGAAGGACTCCTAGTTGGACTAGGAAAGGGGAATCCTACTCCCGGTGGGAGTAGGACTCCCCATGGCGCGCCCCTACTAGGGCCGGCCTCCTCCTCCCTCCCTCCTTTATATACGGGGGCAGGGGGCACCCCATGGACACACAAGTTGATCTACGGATCGTTCCTTAGCCGTGTGCGGTGCCCCTCCACCATAATCCACTTGGTCATATCGTCATGAGCTTAGGCGAAGCCTGCGCCGGAGAAGTCATATCGTCGCGGAGCTTAGGCGAAGCCCTGCGTCGGTGGAGCATCATCATCGTACCACGCCGTCATCTCGTGGAACTCATCCCGACACTTTCTTTGGATCGAGTCCGGGATCGTCATCGAGCTGAACGTGTGCGTAACTCGGAGGTGCCAGACGTTCGGTGCTTGGATCGGTCGGATCGTGAAGACGTCGACTACATCAACCGCGTTGTTATAACGCTTCGCTTTCGGTCTACGAGGGTACGTAGACAACACTCTCCCCTCTCGTTGCTATGCATCACCATGATCTTGCGTGTGCGTAGGAAATTTTTTGAAATTACTACGTTCCCCAACAGTCGCGGTAATGGATCGGAGCCGGCGGGCCACCGTAGGCCGCCTGCCCAGAGGCGCCGTAGGAGGCCGGCTGCAGGGGCGTGCCGTGCGACGGGATCGGATCGCCCGCGATCGGTTCGGCAGGAGACGAAGGCGGCGGCGGCATCGCAGATGGGCGAGGCGCGGGCGGGTGCGATCCCGCTGGAGCAGATCGGGCCCAGGCAAGCGGAGGCGACGCGAGGAACGGCGGCTCCATCGCCAGGGTGGAGAGGATTGACGAGCCGGCGCGGCAGCTGCAGAGGCGGAAGCGTGACGCGGATCGAACGCGTCGTCTGATACCATGTTAGATGTATTAGGGTTTGGAACAATGCTCGATACCTTTGATGGTACGGCTGTCATATATTTATAAAAGAGAACTGTACAAATACAAGTTATGTTATAACACGTATATCTAACATATACTCAGTCTAACAATTCTAGATGAGGTTAGTGGTAACTAGGAGGCACCGGGAAGGGTCCAAAACCGTATTTCTAGGGTGGTCATTGCAAACAGGCCCAGACTTTTATCCATGCATGAATCCTTATCACTCCATTGAAAAGGGTTCCAAACTCATCTCGAAACTTTGTGACTCCATTGAAAAGACTTCTCCCTAAACTAAAATAATATAAACTATAAACATCCATCCCCTCATTGTCAGCACCAGTCTCTACCAGTAGGCTAATAAAAAACTAAAATCCAAAGACCGCCCCAATTTGATTTTTAAATGATATTTGCTCCTGATAGCAGTGCAGAGCTAATACTAGAGTGGATCCTCTGCGGTTGAGCTGAAGCCACGATCCGTGAGGCTGCATTTTCCCTTCCTTTCTTGCCGCGCCAGAGCCGGAATCATTCCATGGATGCTGATTTTTACATGTGCATGCTGGTTGCTGCTGGATCCTCGGCCGCAGGGGATCCCAGGACGGAACCTGGCGAGGTTTGACCCACCACAGCGCGCGAGCGAGGGCCTGACGGCTTCGGGCGGACGAGGCAGCAGCGTTACCTGCTCACCGATGAGCTGGGCCCATGCGCGAGGCAACTCTGCGGGGTGGGGCCCTCTCCGGCAAGCCCCCCACGTGTCCTCCGCTGCTCCATGGCCGGATGGCCCCCCTCTGGCCATCTGTGATTATGTGATGTGATGGCGCCATGAGAGGATACAGTGGTGAAATGATGGTGCATGCGACGGTGCGCTCGGTCCTCCACCTCAGCGCATGGACCCGAGGTGATTAGGAGAGGTTTAATCAAACAATCACCCAATCACTGAGGCAGATGCGTACAAGTTGGATCAACACATGCTGATTGCCTTGATATATGATGCATTTGTGCATATGTGTTCTTCATTTCTGGTGTACACGGGGACATGGATCTCCAACAAGTAATGTAGATTAGCACAGGTCTATCTTACCTAACTAGGTTTCGCTGTTTCTGGTCGTCACTTTATGTTTTGATATGATTTTTGTTTATGAAACGAGGATGACCGATCTCTGATCTGGCGCGATCATTACAGTTCTTTATTAATTATTCCACAAGACCTTACAAGCAATACAACAAGAAGACTAAAGCCACCGCTAGCAAGCAACAACCGTCGCTACACCTATCTAATTGATGAAGGCGCAAATAGTCGAGCTAATACCAAACAGACATCGCAGCCCAAATCTAAACATCTAAGATTTGAGGTCCCAACCAGACGCTGCGGGTATGGGGCACCTACCGATTCGGCGCCTCCTCAACCGGGACGCTGCGGGTATGAGGTCGCCGAGCCACCGCCACCAATCCATCTTGATCGCATTATCGCTGCGCCAACCTTGTCCGGTCTAATCTGCCGTCGACGCCAGACAGCGCCACCTCCCTGCGAAGTTCATCTCACAAGATCGGACTCCGAATCTCCACAGCGCCACGCCGCCAAGATCCGCCACCATCAATGTATAAGATGAAGTACCACTCCACCAAAGAAACCGTCTCTGTTCCCCAAGCCCGTGTGTACCTCCATGAATGACGCCCCCAAGGGGGGAAACGACACCAGAGCGCCGCCATTCTCCGATCAACTGATCTTGGGTTTCCCCCGGAGGTAGCAGAGAGTGACTTTGAACTTCTCCACGACGATGTCTTCAAGAAGGGAACGACACAGACATCGTCGCCACCGCCGGCCTTTGCAGTAGTCAAAAGCAAATTTTCACTCAGATCTGTTCGAAGAAACTTCATCTCTCGTGCACGGGCCGCCGCGTCCTGCGATGTCCCCGGGAGCAGGATCCCAAGATCCGCCTCCACCCACGCCGCCACAAGGACCCACCACCCGACCGTCATCTCTGAAGGGGACGACGCCACCACCGTGCTTGGATCCGGCATCACGCCAACGCCTTCGGCCGCCCTCAATCAGATCGGTGAAGGAAGATAGCCAACGCGAGCGCCCACCACCGCTTAGGACCGCCCGACGGCGCCCGAGCCCGACCACCCGAAGGAAAACCGATCTGGGGCGGGAATCCCCAGATCTGCCGCCCCAAGCCCCCGCAGAGCCGCCGGGATCCCATCGGGCCGCCGCCCGAGCGCGCCAACTCCGCCTCCATGTTGTACGCCCAGGGACGCCGATGCATCTCAGCCAGAGGATTCCCTTGTAAAGAAAGGAGGAAGGCCCGTCGTTCGCCGTCCACCGGGCGAGCTTCGCTCGCCGGCCTCCTTCGGCGGCGGCGGGGAAGAAGGGGAGGAGGGAGTTCGAGGGCGGCAGCGGTTGGGGCACCCGAGTTGCCCCCCTGGAGGCGACGGGAGCGAGTGACTTCTCGGCTCAGAAAACCTTTTGCGGCTGCGGAGATTCAGAGAGCCTGCCTGCATAGACATGTGTGAACAAGGAATATGATTTGCATAGCCGACTCAGAAACGGCCGTCTTCTGCAAGTCATGATCTTGATGAGGCCACCAGCCCAGGTCATGGTTGGGGTGCTTGTGAGAGAGAGTGGGACCCATCACCCATGCCCAGCTACATGTATGGCCATGGCGATGAGCAGTCCGCATTCTTGTCCATGTTCTTGCCGTACTGCTACGCCAGCAGTCCGCCCGCACGGTTCGTGCATGTTGCCGGTTCCCTCACTCCGCTCCAAGTGGCTTCAGAATTCAGCAGTGATGTTATTGTTTTCTTGGTGGATTAGGAAGTGTGTGCTACGTGCCAAGTTTTCTGCAGTCCATGGAAGTTTGCCGAGTCACTTACCTCTCATTTTGTGTAGTATTCGCGGTGATTTCGATGAGGACATATAGGAGTTTTTTTTACCGATCATGTGATTTCGATGAGGACATATTGTAGGAGTAGCTTGTTTGTTTATACGTACTCTTTTCTTTTCCAATCAACGGTCCCATGATATATTTAATTTGACACGCATGACATCGGCCGGTGGCTACAGGTGTAACTCATGAATGCATGTATGATTCGTGTTTGCAAGTCGCAATGGCTCACGCCTGATTGTAATTAAGTTGGTGTTTGCCGAGATTATTTATGAAATATATTTTTATATTATGTGTATTTGGTGTTGTAGATCGTACTACACTTTTCTAGAGAGCTGGTCAAACTTAAACAAGTTTGACTTAGGCCAATCTTGGAACTTCAAATATTTTTAAATGGAGGTAGTATGTCCTTACTCACTTTGCTTGTTTGGGCGAGGATTTGTGGCATGTGAGTACGGGGGCACTCAGGTCCCTAGTCCCGCCTTTTATTTTGGCTTCCGATTTTCAAAGTTCACTATCTTTTAAACGGAAATTCAAAATTAAGTAATGTTTTCGTATTCATGTTTCTCATGACCAGTGCTTTGATAAAAGATCCATTTTGAATATATTTTGACGACTTTTAAAAAATGTGTTAACTTTCGATGTTGAAACTTAGTACGAGCAATCAATTATTTTGTGTCCACGACCGGCAGAAAAAATTGCTTAAAGTTACAACTCTGAAACTTGGCATTTTTAGATGCAAGAACCCTAAGTTCCACCATTGAAACTTAAAGCGTTTTGAGGGATTTTCTTTTTATTGTTACCTCATGCGGGATTCAACTACTTCACGAATCACGAGGTAAATCGAGCGGGCGGCAGGGCTTGGTAGATGAGAGTCCCCGCATTTATGTGCCCCTCCAAATTTCCGTCTTTGGGTATCCATTATTTGAGTGGAGTCATAGTTCATGTAACGTAGATATGGTCAAGAAGCATGAATCTGTAAATGATGAATCTAGATGCATCAAGTTTTAAGGAAGATTACGATACCCATTTAGTGAAAATTCCGAGTCTTCTCTCTGGTGCAACCAAACTACTTCGATGCCACATATTTTTGCATCGATCAAAAGGCGTAATTGTTTTATTTCTTTGGATCACGTTGCTAGCTGGTAGAGGAGTAATTAATTAATCTCACATTCATGCACGCATGGCAATTTCAGCTCAGCAATCGACGAATGCGTTCGACACACCGAATCAATAGCATGCGTGTAGGGTACTATGACGAACGTTCTTTTACTTTCTATATCTCGTTTTGCTGCACAAACATTCACATTCATGCACGTATAAAGCCATGGATTGAGCGCGTAGGTAGATGGAGACGCAACAGGTAGTCGAGAGCTCTCACTGCTCATGCATGCACAAAAGCGAGACACTGCACATGCATACATGGATGGGTGGCAAAGCTTCACTCACGCTTCTCACCGTGTATCAGTGTATGCATGTACTCTGCCGAGCTAGGTTTACTATTAGTACTCCTTGTTACTACCACCACGTGCACGTGTGTGGAGGTAGGAACGGACGGCGCACCGCGACTGGGGGAAGAAGAGCCACACGCATGACCCCCTTCTTCTTCTTCCATGCAGGCCGTAGCTACTAGGCTGCTAGCCTGATTGTTCCTTCCTTTCACATTCGCCTTTCGCTTTCCTCGTGTTGTCTGTACCCCTCTACGTACCTTTAACACTAAGCTGCTGCCACTGTTAATTAGCTAGAGCTATACAGCAGTACTGTTTTGCTCTAAGGAATAACCGAGATTCCCTGGCTGGGGAAAAGAAACATTTCTCCGGCTAGATTTTCTCGGCTAGTGTGGGCACGCATACATAGTATAGCACTTCAGCTCTGATTAATAATGCTGTTTTGTAGCTAGCCGGCTTGCTAATTTGTCTCCTCTCTCTCTTTTCACTCTCTCTATAAGAGGCGGAAGGTGGCCCGGCTGGCCGGCGCCCAAAACCGCGGTGGTTTTGGCCGTAGCTCCACACAG
Organism: Aegilops longissima; assembly: GCA_021605205.1. NCBI lineage: Eukaryota > Viridiplantae > Streptophyta > Magnoliopsida > Poales > Poaceae > Aegilops > Aegilops longissima. The sequence continues at coordinate 748,033,003 of CM038679.1, forward strand.
CCGGCTTTTCCCTTGTCTCATCTGCCCTGCGCCGCGCCCACAACATCTCTCTCTCCCCCATTCTTCTCTCTCTAGATCTCTCTCTCTCATCGGGAGCAGTGCGAGATCCCGGCAGGCTTTTCTCTAGTCGATGAAGACCCGAAGTGAAGCCTTTGCATGTGCCGGGAACACACTCAGAACTTGGATAAATTATAATTATTTTGTGTCATGTAAATGGATGCATGTGATTTCGACGAAAATTTCAGATTTTTTTTATATATTTGCCCATGTTAGTGCTGCCTGTATTCATGAAAAAAATCATTCAAAAAGATGATTTTTTTTTCATTTCATCTATAAAAGATCAAAAGTTCCGCGCTATAAAATAACAAAAAGTAGAAAATTGTGTTACTCCATTTGTGTTTCAACACAGGCCGTACTATTGTTGTTTTGTTGAAAAAAATTCGAAAGGCAACCTAGGACATAATGCATATTTCTCTCTTTCATATATTTATATTTATAAAGTTATTTTGGCATACAATAGTATATAAAATCTCAGTAAATATCCAAACTGACTATCATTATAGCCAATAAAGCGTAATAGAACATACAATTGTAGAATACTTATAATAGCTAAACGGACATGATAAAAAGTCAATTATATTATATATTAATTATATACAAGGTTAGTTTATTAAAAATGAATAAATTATTCTCCGTTTCAATTTTTGTGTTTATTTAGTAATTTAAATTTCTGACATATTCCTTTAATTTTTCGGTGCCGCCTGAAGTACCATCATTTTCATAAAAATTACATTATTTCTACTAAAAGATATATATCCCGCCAATGACACTATCACAACACGAACTCCACTATATTTTAGTTTAACATCCAAACTTGCTCGACGAGTATATTCACCATTAATTAAATATATATGTGTCACAACACCACAGCATTTTATTTAGGCGTGTTTCAACCGGAAAAAAATATTCATATATCACTGGTTATTTATTTTTCACACATTAATTTAGATGTACCTACAAAGAAAAAAAATGCATGACTCATGTCTTGCCTTGAAACTGAGGGGAATATTCAAGGTTTACTTCACCGAAAAGAAATTGTCAGGAGTTATTGTTAATCCTTATTTAATTATAGTAAACATTTTAACTTATTCACAAAATATTTTTATTTAAAATCTTAACAAGATTTTAAAATCAATACAACCTTTGTCTCAAGATCTTATTAGCTATATGTTTTTAATAATATGTCTAACAACATTGGAACATTAAAGTCAAACTTATTGTTACACATTACAAAAGTCAATTATTACAAATATGTCAGTGCTAAATTATAATTCTTTTTAGTCACGTAAATCATGTTATTTTAACAAAATTAATTATGTACAATTTTGTTGACTAAATGTAACCAAAGATTAAGGGAAGAATCACATTCATAAGAATAATATGTCCCACACACGCAAAAAAGGGAATAATATGCCCCTCTTTGATGTAGTATTACAACGCATTTACATGTTTGTGTGGGTGGGTGTGCACACCATGTTAATATCTATAGATGTCTTTGTAGAGGAATCTAGAATACACGCATCTAAAACTTATTGCAGCAGAGTTTTGGAAATTAGGATTGTCTAGCCTAATTCTAGGTAACGTAAAATTCTAGAATGAATGGTGTGTGAGCAAGTTTTGTTGTTGTTGAGTTCACTTCTCTCACCCTCGCAGTTGGCATTGTTCATTCATCATATTTTTTCCATGGTGGAATATTGTCATAATTACTTGATTGAGTTTAGATAAGACAGACTCTAACCAATCCAAAATAGCTCAACCAAACAGAATGCATACACTTTAATGAGTTAGTTTGGAAACTACTATTGTACCAAAAGTAGTAAATGTTAAAATATGATATCATTGCTTGGCATGGTGCAGCATACCCCATTCTCATTTGAAACATATGGATGACACCCAGGTCACACACACACACACACATAGACAAAGAGTAGTATAGGGCTTGTTTCCCTACCCTAGAACCTAAAATCAGGAATCAACCATGCTTTATAGAAAAGCTATGGAACTTGTTGATTACATGAATAATATGGTCAATGAAAACGAAACATCAATTCTAGATGAAAACACATTGGTAGGTCGTTACCCCGTATAGAATTATTAGGTATTCCAAATAAATCACCTACCCAACATGACCTTGGTTCAAGGTCAATTTGTTGGCCAAAATAATAAAGTATTACAAGACATACTTGCTAGTCATCTTCAGAGGAAGAAATTTCCTTCATGTTGTGCTGACGATTAACCAAAACATAGATGTCCAAACAAATGATTCCGTTGAAGCCATCGAAGAATAGAAAACGATAAACACAATCAAACATTTGTGCCTCCTCGACAGATGTAAGAACTTACTCTAAGAATTATAGGTGAACTTTCTAGTCATCTTCTTGTCCACAAGCCACTTCTTCGCATGCTCATCCAAGAGGGGCTCGTCCACCAAAATGATCCTCGCATCTTCCGCACCCCGTGCGAGTTGCAACCTCTCCTTCTCAAGCTCTATATCACCAAATGGCTTGGCATTCTCGAGATCCAATTCGATCGTCGCTTGTTGCTTCTCGAAATCAATCTTCTCCCTTTCAATTTACAGCTTCTTCTCTGTCCTCTTCCGGTCCCATTCCATCCTTTCCTTTTGCGCATCCAACATGAGCTTGTACCTCTCCTCCTTCTTGTTCTCCCTAACAAAAAAAAATGCCCGTCCATGTGGATGGTATTTTGGTAGCCCCGGCATCACGGGCGGCACGTGCCTTCTCCCACTTGTTTCCCATGATTTGGAGGTTTTCCTTTGGCATGGTGACTTTTCCATTCGTCATGACAGGATCGTCCTCTTCATCGTTCAACCCAATTTATTGGTTCGAGCTTGAGCCATCATTTCACTTCTTGCCGGACTTGAGGTCGGCCACAAGCTGATCCCACTTTGGCTTTCCATTCAGTATGACCCAGCAATGGTTCAAAGAAAATGGCTTCTTCTCCACCTCATGACATAGTGGCTGCGACCACCGTCTAGCAAACAACATATATATGAGCACAAGAAGCATATGCAATGGACGGGAAGATGAAACGATCTTGAGAATGTCGGACCTCTTGCCTTTGGCGTCTTGGTATTCTACTCTTCCTTCTCGGATTGGGATCCGATGTTGTCCCAACTTCAAATGCGGTGGTGGCCTTCAATTCATACTCCATTTTGGTCGGATCTTCATTGTCATTGATCATGTTCGACAAGAGCGCCTCCTACATGATTATGGTTTGCAAACAATCATCATGAGCAAAATGAACTCGTGGTATACGCTAAAATCTGATCGGACAAGAATAAAGAAAACGCATCGACTCTTGTTCGATCATTTTGCAGAACATGTCGAGGGCAGCCCAGGCACTGCCGGAGCCTATGCTTATCCGCACCCGAACGAGCTGTGGCTAGTCACACACGCCGATTGCTGGCATCCGCGTGGGTGGAAAGCTGCCCGAAATGGCATAGTCGACGGTCCAATCATCCTTTGTCCCAAGGGGGTCGGACGACGTAATCCGCATAGGCACTCAGCGGGAAGGGGTGTTTGGATCCGGTCGCGGCGGAGGAGACAGCTGCTTCACCACGTCCGAACCTCCTTGCGTTGCCACCGCCGCCTCCCTCTCTCGCTGCCGGCGTCGCCGCAAGTTGCGGTTGACGTTCTCCGCCTTGCAAGTCGCCGCAGACGAATTGACTCCGCCGTCGGAACAGGCCGACTGCGTCTCCGTCGCGGAGGTGTGAGTCAGGCTCGAGGACATCTCCGGCAGTGTATCGGGACAGGAGGTAAGGATTGGGAGCATGGGTGTAGGACGGCGAGGGTTCGGGCGCGGGAAAGGTTGGAGGGCTGCGGGAGGAGAAGGAACGGTTTTGTGGATTTGGTGCAATTTGGAGTGGGGACGGGCCATTGAGTCCGACGTGGCAGGTGTGCCACGTCTCATATCCGCCCGATAATTAGGCTGGATATGGGAGGTGCCAGGTAGTCCGGACATTTGAGGCCCGTTTAGAGCAACTCCAATGGGGCGACCCATTTCGTCCGCCGCCGTCCGTTTGGGTCGGCGCGGACACAAAAGGCGGGCCAATGCTTCGACCCAAACGGACGCGTGTCCGCTTGGCATCCGCATGGCGACCCATTCCCGACCCATTTTTGAGCCGGATTTGCGTCCGCACGGACACGAGACGGATGAGCGCGCGCACCTACTCCTCTCCCCGGGCCCGCCGGTCGGTGGCAGCCACCACAATTTCCCCCCTTTTTCCAAAAAACACTCCCACCCGCGCGCGCTCGCTCCCGCCTGAACCAGGCATGGACCTCGACACTTCCGCCGGCCTCGCCTCGTCCGGCGCCGCCGCCCCCGCCGGGAAAGGCAAGCCTCGTGCCCCGCGGAATACGGCCGCGGCGACCAAGCCAAAGAAGGCGCTGACACCCAAACAACGGGCACGCGAGTCGGCCAAGAGGAAGGGTCGGAGGCACGCCGCGGACGGAGGGATGAGGCCGCCGCTCAGGCCGCCGTCGTCGCTGCCCCGCAACAGGAGGTCACCAACGCTCGCATCGCGGCGGCAACGAGGGAGGCGCTCTACATGCTAGGGTTAAACCCTAGCCAGCACGGCCTCGTCCAAGCCGCCGTCGCCGCGGCCAGCACCGGCTCGTCGGCGTTTCCGAGGACGGTGCTGCCCGGCTCGCCCCACGCGTCGGTTTGCAACCCGATCCCCGGCTTCCATGTCTACCCGCAGGCCTCCCGCCTCTCTGGGGAGTGCCCGCCCGAAGTGAGCGTGATCCGCGCCTTCCACGCCCGCGCCCGCGCCCATCGACCTCAACCCCACCCCGGTGGCCGGTGGATCGTCAGCCGGCGGCGCGAGGAAACGTGCGCGTTAGATGCTGGCCGGCGTGCTCCCGGACGCCCGCAACCTGTTCGATGAAATGCCGTCCGCCGCCGACGAGGACTACATGCAGAACCTCATCTTTGAGGGCGGTGCGCCAGCCGGTGGCTACGATTCCGACGAGACACAAAGCCAGGACGGCCGCGCTGCGTTCACGCCGGCTACTGGCTATGATCCCGACCAGGCGGCCTTCATGCGTGATTAGGTCGGCTTAGACCTGGAAGGCTTCCCCCTCGACCATGACTTCCCGGACGACTACGGGCAAGAGGAAGAGGACGAGTGCGACATCGATGTGGAGCCCTTGTTCGAGGATGAGATCGCCAACCAAGCCGCCGATCCAAAGCCGAAGTGCGAGAGCAAGCGTACGAAGGCGTACACGGCGGCCGAGGACAAGCTTCTTTGCGAGTGTTGGCGACACATTGGACAAGACCCCAAGACGGGCGCCGAGCAAAAGCGTTCAACCTTTTGGATTCGTGTCCACCGAGATTTTCATGAGCACAAGAAGTTTCCGCTGTACCAATTTGTGAGCACGCGCTGGTGGGTCTCCATTTCCAAGCGGTGGAGGGTGATCCAACAAGAGTGCAACAAGTTTTGCGCCACTCTTGAGAGCGTCAAGGCCCGCCCCGTGAGCGGCATCGGCATGCAAGACATGGTATACTAGCAAGCCGCCCTCTTTTGTGTCATCAAGTTCATCCTTTGCGTGTTCATTTGCATATCACTTGCCCATATGCTTGCATGGAAACATTTTGTAGGCATTTCAAGCTTTGGAGGCATTCAAGGTGCAACACAATGGCAAGTGCTTCAACCTCTTCCATTGCTATCGGGTCATCAAGGAAGAGGAAAAGTTCAAGGCGCAATATGCCGCAATCAAGGCGCGTGGGGGAAGAAAGCCGTGGAGGATGTTGCGGAGGGCGAGCCGGCACGGCCGCGGGGGAAGACCAACTCCAAGAAGGAGGACAAGCGAGAAGCAGCCACCAAGGCTTTGATCGCAAGTGTGGACGGCATGATCAACAAGAAGGACTCAAGGGAGGAGGAGAGCCGGCGTTTCAAGGCGGAGCAAATGGACGCTTTCATGGAGATTCAAAGGAGGAGGCTTGACCTGGACACCGAGAAGCAAACCAAGATGTTCGAGTTAGAGGCGGAGAAGCAAGCCAAGATGCTACAGATCGAGGCCGCCAACGCCAAGACCAAGGCGAAAGTAGTGGCTCTCGCGAGCATGATGACCGGGGTGGAGATCATGAAGGTGGATCTCAACACCGTGTCGCCAAGGAAGAGGTCGTGGTTCGAGAAGATGCAGGCCGACATGCTCAAGTTCGACGACGAGTGATCTATGGCGGCGAGCGTCATCTTTTTTGTATGCCTGCAAGTGTGCCGGCATGACCACGGGAGCCGCGATGCCGTGGTCAAACTCAAGTTCCACCATTTTTTGTGTGCTGACATGTGTGCCGGCCGGCTGGCGAGTGCGCTAACATGAACTGTGATGATATTTTCTGAAGCCGGCATTGTATGCCGGCGCTGGCATGGTGCCGGCATGAGACATGGCCGCGCTGGCATGATCACCCGCGGGTCTTTTTTTTAAAAGTTTGAATGCGGAAATGAAATGGGTCGACGCTTTGGGCGGGCGGCCGACCTAACCGGATAAAAAGCGGACAAATACGCCGTCCGTTTGGGTCGGCCCATTGAAGTTGCTCTTAAGAACTCCGTCGAGACCGAAAAAAACGTGATCGGACAGTGGCCGGGTGGCTCAGACTGACGGACCCATGCATATGCGTCCAGATGAGTCTAGTCTTGCCGATTGATTGGATTCTGAAGCATAGTATTTCAACTTTATACTAATTTTATATTAAATTTAATATAAAATTGAGTTATCTATTTTAAAACGCAGAGAGTAGACATCAGACAAGTGTACATATATTATGTACACATGCACGGAGACACTGCCGACCGACCGGCCACGCCAGCAGATATCTGCCTTGTACAGTACGTGACTCCAACACGCATGCATGTGCGTACGCGTGGCCCACTGATTTGCTAGCTACACAGAAACTATGTACAGTTCCTGCTGTATTATGCTGCGTAGTATACGAACTGAATTTATATTGTCATCGTGTTTATGGATACGAAAGTATGTCAACGATTATGGGTTGCGTGAGTTACGGAGCTGCTGTCGGGGCGACGAGGAGGCGACCCCCGATCGAGATCCCGCCGATCCGTTCGACGGGAGATTCCGACGGTCGGGGGTGCCGGAGATCAAGCGACGATGGAAGACTGGAGACTCAGAGGGAAGCGGATCCCCTGGGCCTGCGGGAAGCATGGATGCGGACCAGGATAGCGCTCAAGCGGGTCGCGCTCGAAAGGAAACAGATCTCACGGAAGATCAAGGGTACAAATGAGATAGCAGCGGAATCGTGTGATGCTACGATGAGGAAAATCCGGGATATGATCCATTCTATGAGGGAGGATTTGACGCAAGGGCTCGGGGAGAGAAGGGGAAAAACAAATCGGGGTGAAAGCGCGTGCGTACTGGAGAAGGTTCCACCTGACAAAGAAGGAGGACACCCAAATCCCTCAAAGGAGGAATGGAATTGCCCTGAAAGGAAGATATCTTCAGGCCAATTACCAGCTAGGATGTGGATTGATCTGGACCAAATTTCTACCGGCATAAAGGGACCTCAAAGCGTTGGATCAAACTCACTGCTCGTTGATCAGCCCCCGTCCAAAGTCTCCCCTTTGCTGATGGCGAACCAGGAGAACCAGAGGAACAAGGCCGCCATGGAGTCCGGCGATGAGGCGCCGCATCTTGGAGGGGTTGGAAACATCTCCAGGGTGCTCCTGCGCGGGGATTCCTCCCGCAACCAGGACGGCCGGGCCAACCTGAGGAGATATGTCGCTGGCGGAGACGTGGTCGCCCCAAGGTTCCCTGTTGACCTCGCCCCTAGGGTCGATGATGTGGTCGAGCTGGACCTCACCAAGGAGAGGGCGGCCATGAGGTCCCGGTGGATTGCTGTAGGGCTCTACTTCTCGCCACTGCCCTACAGCAACGAGGGTCTGATCGGCGCTCTGAAGAAAAAGTGGGGGCTCCGTGGTCACCTCAGCTACAAGCCGCTCAAGAACAACCGCTTCCTCCTGGAGTTTGAGCGCGAAGGGGACCGTCGCTTCATCCTCGACAACGGCCCATGGACCTACGATGGTGATGCCTTCCTGATGGTGGCGGTCGATGGCGGCAACCCCCCGGGTGAGGTGGAGGTGGCATACATGCCAATCTGGATGCGCATCCACGATGTGCCGCCGATCATGTTGGACGAGGGAGTAGCGTGGAAACTGGGCGCAAAACTTGGTAAGGTACTGGAGGTGGACACAGACACTTGTGGCAAGGTATGGGGGGATTTCATTAGGGTTCGCATAGAGCATGATGTGGATGAACCCTTGAGGAATAGGATCAAATCACATGATAGGGCGGAAAATGAGTTGTTCTTTTTAGAAGTTAAGTATGAGAGAGCTCCAAGGTTTTGTGGTTTTTGTGGCTTCCTCGGGCATGGACAGCGCGATTGTAAGTTGCCTGTGGACCTCCAAGAGATGAGGTACACGGCAACAATGCATGCCTCCCCGTACAAGAAAAGCAATAGTAGAGGGGGCTATGTTGCCCCGGTAGCTAGCAGTGCACGTCGGTTCCTGAGCTTTGGGAAGGAAGTGGCACGCGAGAGGCTCAGCCTTGTCAGGTCAGAGTACGAGAGAGTCCCTGACGAGATCTTGGCAAACCCAATGGTACAGGCAGCAATAGCAGCAGTCAGCAGGTTGAGGGTCTCAGATGGTGGATCGGGGACCAAAGCGATGGCGTCCATAGTGTTGCCGACAGATGCTTTGGTAGGCAGCAGCGGGGAGGTGTCCAGGGGGCCGGTTTTGCTGGCAGATGCCCCGTCTACTGCTCCTCTGGAAAACAAGGAAAAGGAGGATGTGCAAAACCCACCACAGAACCAGAAGCTGTCAAAAAAGGCCCAGGAAAGCAAGACAGAAAGGGAGAACAGCCCGGAATACCCACCTGGTTTTGGGCCAGTGGCGATGTTTGCAATAGGCACGACTGCTGCCCCTGACTCATATTTAGCAGCGGTTGTGACTAGGGAGACAGAGGGTCAAACTGTGGAGAGGACACTGCAGCGTGGGACGATGGATGGCACGGTGAAAAACAAGGTTCAGAAAGATGCAGCGCAGCCTGGAAAGGATTCTGAACAGTCAGCTTCAGTGCTTGGAAAGAGAGGTGATCGCGAACAGGAAGCTTCTGCAACAGATGGGAGTATTGAGGATGGTGTGGGATGCGATCAAAAGAAGAAGATAAGGGGTGTTGCACCAGAGGGAGGGCTGGCATCGGACGGCTCAGGTGGTGGTCAGGAAGCAACCGGCAATGGGGCTACCGGTCAACTGGCAGACGCCGAGGATGGCGGCCGCCAGGAGCCATGACGCTCCTAAGTTGGAACTGTCGAGGCCTCGGGCAACCTCGCACAGTTCAAGAGCTCGTGTGCCTCGTGCACACATACAAGCCCAAGCTCGTCTTCCTCTCTGAAACTCGGCAAAACAATAAGTACGTCAAAAACTTGAAGTAGAGGCTAGGCCTTCGTCACTGTATCACGCAACCCGGCATTGGGAAAGGTGCCGGCATTGCTCTATTTTATGATGAGAATATTGAAATAAAGAAGATTGCCGTGGGGGCGAGATACATCGATGTGTTGATCCGGTTGAGCCCTCTAGGCTTTCAATGGCGTGCAACCTTTGTGTACGGGGAACCGAAGGCCCACGAACGACACCACATGTGGACATTGTTACGGAGGATAAAGGACACAACAAATTTGCCGTGGCTCATGATCGGTGATTTTAACGAAACCATGTGGCAATCTGAACACATCTCGGCCTCAAAAAGATCAGAGAGATACATGGAAAATTTCCGTGCGGCTCTCGCTGACTGTAATATGTTTGATCTAGGATTCAGAGGTCCAGTTTGGACCTTTAATAATAAACAAGATGGAAGAAACAATGTACGGGCTCGTTTGGATCGAGCGGTCGCATCACCGGACTGGTCTGATCACTTCAGGAATGCCACAGTGGAGCATATTTGTTCGTCACATTCAAATCATTTCCCCATTCTCCTACGGCTTGGACAGAGACGGGAGTGGAGACCGAAAGCAGGAAGTGGTGCAAAAAAGTTTAGATATGAACAGATGTGGGAACGAGTGAACACAGTCCAACCTGCGATAGAGGACTAATGGAGGAAAGGGGGCCCTGCTAGGAATTTGAAGCAGGTTGGGGAAAAGCTAGGGGCAATGCAGAAGGATTTGAGGAACTGGGCACAGAAGGATTTTGGCTCGGTAATCAAACAAACAGCTGAGATCAGGAGAAAGTTAAGTGTATTATGGAGCCTCCCTAACTCCCACGAGCAGCAATATGAGGTAAATAAACTATCAAAAGAGCTGGATGAGCTTCTACTGCGAGAGGAAATCATGTGGAGACAGAGATCAAGAGTAACGTTTATTAGGGAAGGAGATCGAAATACTAAGTGGTTTCAGAGGAAAGCGACCTGGAGGAAGAAAAAGAATGACATTATAAAACTAAAAGATTCCAGTGGTGTTTGGGTGGAGGACAAGGCGGGTTTGGAAGATATGTCAAGGTCTTTTTTCAGAGAGTTATACAAGAAGGAGGTGGGGGTGAACCCACACGAATTATTGGAACTCTTTGCGGCAAAGGTGACGCAGGACATGAACGAGGCGCTAACAAAACCCTTCTCTACTACAGAAATCAGCGACGCGTTGTTTCAAATTGGACCCCTTAAGGCGCCGGGTCCGGATGGATTTCCTGCCCGATTTTATCAAAGAAATTGGGCAGTGCTCAAGGATGATGTGACAAAAGGAGTGCTAGATTTCTTTGAGCGTGGTGTGCTACCCGAGGGTACAAATGACACGGTTATTGTGCTCATTCCAAAAGGAAAGAACCCCCAGACCTTGAAAGACTACCGACCGATCAGTTTATGTAATGTTATCTATAAGGTGGTGTCGAAGTGCCTGGTGAACCGACTACGGCCTATGCTGGACGAAATCATTTCATAGACTCAAAGTGCGTTCATTCCGGGCAGACTCATCACCGACAACGCCATCATTGCTTTCGAGTGCTTCCACAAGATTCAGCATAGCAGAAACGCAAGAGACACCTATTGTGCATACAAACTGGATTTGGCCAAAGCATATGATAGAGTGGATTGGGGTTTTCTTGAAGGAGTGCTACTGAAGACTGGTTTTTGCAGTAAATGGACAAGCTGGGTGATGCAGTGTGTTCGATCGGTAAGATACTCAGTTAGATGCAACGGCGAACTGCTAGAACCCTTTGATCCATCCAGAGGACTACGGCAAGGAGATCCCCTTAGTCCTTACCTTTTTCTTTTTGTGGCCGAGGGACTGGTAAACCTCATAAACCGAGAGATCACGGCTGGCAGCTTAAACCCCATCAAGATTGCCCGCAATAGCCCAGGTGTATCTAACCTTCTCTTCACGGACGACAGCCTGCTCTTCTTCAAGGCCTCCATTGAGCAAGGCGAGACAATTAAGAAGGTTCTGGACTTATTCCAACAGTGCACGGGTCAACTGCTAAGTGCAAGCAAATGCTCGCTCCTATTCAGTGAGAAATGCCCTGCCGAAGTCAGAGAAGGGATCAAGGCTGTACTCGGTGTACAATCGGATGTATTTGAGAGAAAATACCTAGGTTTGCCTACCCCGGAAGAGAGGATGAAGGATGAACAGTTCCAGCCCATCATGGATAGATTGGGAAAGCGTTGCAATGATTATTCAGAAAGATTCATGTCTTATGCGGCCAAGGAGGTTCACGTCAAATCCGTTGTCCAAGCACTTCCTACCTTCGCTATGAGTGTGTTTATGTTCTCAAAAGGTTTTTGTGAAAAGTATGAGAAAATGATTAGAGACTTTTGGTGGGGGGACGAAGAAGGACAGAGAAAGGTACACTGGATGGCATGGGAGCGCATGATTAAGCCCAAGCGTGCGGGGGGCATTGGATTCAGAGACATGCACCTATTTAATCAGGCGCTCTTAGCCAAACAGGGCTGGAGACTAATTCAGAATCCGGATGGCCTTTGCGCGGGAGTTTTGAAATCTAAATACTACCCCAATGGTGAGCTTCTGGACACTGTTTTTGCCTCAGATGCGTCTCCAGTATGGAGAGCCATAGAATTCGGTTTGGAGCTGCTGAAAAAAGGTTTAATCTGGAGAGTGGGGGATGGAAAGAGTATTCAGATCAAGCGGGACCAATGGATACCAAGGAAAGAAGGCCTCAAATCGGCTGCTTTTATTAGAAGGTCTAGGCTGCGCTGGGTTAACCAACTTATGGACACAGAGAGGAAGGAATGGTATGTGAACCTGATCCGCCAAATTTTCACAGTTTTGATGCAGAGGAAATATGCAAAATCCCCATTTCGAACACAGACACAAAAGATTGCATTGCATGGCATTTTGAGAAGAATGGGATCTTTTCGGTCAGAAGTGCGTACAAGCTTGCAGCCTTCTATAGTCAAAGTGTCCAAACAAATCCCTCGTGTTCGAGCAGAGAGGCTGGGGATCGTAACATTTGGGATCTCATTTGGAAAGCTAAGGTGCCCGAGAAGGTGAGGATTTTTGGATGGAGAGTCGTCACAAATACCCCGGCCACAAAGAGAAACAAGTTTAAGAGAACACTTGAGCTAGAACCCACCTGCAGTATCTGCGGCAATGGAGAGGAAGATGAATTTCACGCCGTGATCACTTGCACAAAGAGCAGGGCTCTCCGTGATGCTATGAGGAAAGAGTGGCCCTTACCTGCAGAGAAATCATTTAGGAACACCGGGAATGATTGGTTGCAGGTGCTCTTGGACACAGAACCAGAGGATACGCGAGCAAAACTGCTACTGCTATTATGGAGATGTTGGCACTTGAGAGAGGATACGCTAAGACACAATGGAAGGGAATCAATCATGAGCTCTGTGATTTTTCTGAGGAAGTATGCCGAAGATCTACAAATGGCAGCGATGACAGGGGATGAGTTCAGGAAAAATGCAGGAAGTAGCCCCTCATGTCATATGATACAATGCTCGAAGTGGTCGGGTCCTGTAGGAGATGTTGTGAAACTGAATACAGATGCAGCCTTCCAGTCTGAATCCGGTGTCTCTGCTGCAGGTGCAGTCGCAAGGGATAGGGCTGGACATGTGATCGTGTCAATGAGCAGAAATCTGACCCCTAGCCGAACTGTTGAGGAGGCCGAGGCAAAAGCTGCTCTTGTTGGACTGCATTCGCTAGCAAAATACTATAGAGGCCCTTTGATCTTGGAACTGGACTGTCAGGCAATCGTAAAAGAGCTGGAAGCCGGGGGGGGGGGGGGAGAATCGGTCCCAATGTTTTGCTCTGATTAAGGATATTAAACAAGCTCTTGCAATGTTTGCAAGCTCCAGAGTGAACCATGTGGGAAGAGCAAGCAATGCTCTTGCCCATAAGCTCGCGGCGGCGGCCAGAGATGGAGTTGATCAGGAGATATCTTCCGACGTGCCAGAAGAGCTACAGCAGTTGATGATAGCTGAATTTGTCTCCCCTGCAGAGTAGTTTCCTACTCTTGCTTCCCAAAAAAAAAAGAATCCGCGGTGCTTTGTATTGTACTATTGTGATGTTTTTTTTAGTTTTTTAGAAAAGGAGGAAGACACCCGGTCTCTGCATCTGGACAATGCATACAATCATTTTATTAATTATTTACACAAGACCTTACAAAGTCATAAAACAGTAAGACTAAAGCCATCGTCTAAGCAACATCTGTCGGTACTCCTATCCAGTTGATGAAGCGGTGCTGATAGTCTGGGCCTAATACCAAACAGACCTCGCGGCCAAACGTAACATCTAAGACCTAAGGTCTCAACCAGGATGCCTGCCGGGTATGGGCACCCGTAAGTCCGGCGTGCTCCTCAACCAGGACACCTGCCGGGTATGAGGCCGCCGCAGCCACCTGCCACCAATCCATCTTCACAGTTGTATTGCTGCATCTACCTTGCCCGGTCTAAGTGCCGTCGACGCCACCATGATGCCAGACAGCGTCACCCTTCTGCGCGAGTCCATCTCCGCGCATCGGGCGCCGAGTCTCCACTGTGGCACGCCGCCGAGATCCGCCGTCATCAATGGGCAAGATAAATCACCGCTCCTACTCTTGTCCCCTCCAACCAGCACTTGCTCCAAAACGATGCCCCCAGGAGAAAAACGACACCGAAGGCGCCGTCATCGTCCGACCAGTAGACCCAGACCTAGCGTTTCCCCCAGAACTTCACGATCAGGTTGACGTGACCTGCAACGACGATGCCTTATGAAGGGAAAGACGTCCGCGCCGCCGCCATCGTCCGCCAAGACCGCAATCAGGCGCGATTTTCACCAGAAGCCACATCGTCCTGATCTCATGGCTGGCTGGAACCGAGCCATGAAGACGTATGGTGCCGTCGGAAAGCCTGTTGAGGACCTCCGGCCGCCCCACCCCAGCCCCATCACGCGCCGCCAGCCGGCTATAGCCTAACCACGACGGATCTAGCCCGGATGCTAGATCCACGGCCACCGCCGCCGTCCATCGCATTGCGGAGAATCCCATCGGAGGACCTCGCCAGCCCTGGGTTCGCCGACTGCCACCGCACAGCCAGGACGCCGCCATGGCTGCCGCGTGAAGACCCCGCACGAGGCGCCCCAGCCGCCTGATGAGAGATCCGTCGCTTCCCTCCTACCCTAGCCCTTTAGGCGTCGGGCGCCGCCACCACCGCGGCCAGCGCCGGCTGCAGCGGCGGCAGCGATCTGCCTCGCGGGAAGGCTGGCGATGCAAGGAATTAGGTCCCCTTGGCGTCGCCCTGGGTGGCAGCGTGAGGGGGCCGCGAGAGGGAAGGGTCCGTTTGAGTTCTGTTGTATCTAGCTCGTTCGTACTACTGTGATGTACAGCCATGCAACATACGAATATACGTTTTGTCAGCTTTGGGTGCAGCTCCATGTCACGTACGCTCTGTTTGGCATACTACCTAGCTACCACGTGATATGCATGTACTCCCTCCGTTGCAAATTACTTGTCGTGGTTTTAATTCAAATTTAAATTAAAACTACGACTAGTAATTTGGAACGGAGGGAGTAGCTGGCACTGCTGAATATGCTGGACTCTTAATTCATGCAAGTAGCATGCATAAGCTAGCGTAAACTACTAACATGTGTAAAACGTAGGTTTGGGAAACTGCTCGACAACCTTAACGGGGTGTGGCTATCTCATTATATAGAGGTACCAAGGGGTACAATACAATGTTACAATATGTATACATAGGCTACGTATATATACAGTCTAACACCCTCCCTCAATCTTAACTATGGCCTGAGGTACAAAGCAAATTAAGATTGCGCCTACAGCCTACAAACTGTGGTTGTGGAAGAGGCTTCGTGAAGATGTCAGCAAGTTGATCCTTTGATGAGATGAACTTGATACAAAGTATCTTCTGTGCAACTCGTTCCCGAACAAAATGATAGTCAACCTCAATGTGCTTCGTTCGAGCATGGAACACCGGATTAGATGAAAGATATGTAGCACCGATGTTATCACACCACAGAACTGGAGGCCGAGCTGGAGAGACTCTCAATTCCCTCAACAGAGACTGTACACATATGATCTCATCAGTCGCATCAGCAACCGCTTTGTACTCAGCCTCAGTACTACTGCGAGACACTGTTGCTTGCTTGCGAGCATTCCAGGCGATCAAGTTAGAACCTAGGAATACCGCATGACCCCCCGTGGATCGCCTGTAATCAGGATTACCGGCCCAATCTTCATCTGAAAAAGCGGAGAGCTCACCGGATGGTGCAGGCTGAAGGAGCAAACCATAGGAGGCAGTAAGACAGATGTAATGCAAAATACGCTTCACGGCCGACCAATGGGACGTTCTGGGTGCATGAAGATACCGGCACACGCGGTTAACTTCATATGAGATATCAGGCCTGGTAATAGTAAGGTATTGCAGACCACCAATGAGACTGCGATACTCATTAGCATCATCAGGTGAAAGAGACTCTCCATCAAGAGCAGACAACCAATCAGTGGCAGACATCGCAGTGGTAGCATGTCTGCATTTCAGCATTCCAGCACGACGCAACAAGTCCAAGGAGTACTTCTTCTGAGTAAGAGTCAATCTAGCAGAAGATCGTGAAACCTCCAGACCAAGGAAAAAATGCAGAGCACCTAGGTCCTTGATGTAGATAATGATTTGGTGCATCGATAATTGATTGATGGTGCACTAGGCACATATATATAGGTATAAGGGGTGCGACCGGTATCTTGTCTCCTAAGATACACGTACATACAGAGGGAGACAGATACTACTGGTACTGCATACAGGACCCAGACCTACATACTTGTACACATGTTCAACACCCCCCGCAGTTGAAGCGTTGCCGGTGACGCAAAGACTGAACCGAAAGCCCTCGAAAGTCGAGGTAGGTAGTCCCTTCGTCATCACATCGGCGAACTGCTGATCGGTGGGCACATGTAGAACACGAACATGACCAAGTGCAACCTGCTCCCGGACAAAGTGGATGTCGAGCTCGATGTGCTTCGTCCGTCGGTGATGGACAGGGTTGGCAGCAAGGTACACCGCGGAGACGTTGTCGCAGAAGACGAGCGTCGCCTTGGTGACCTCACATAGCAACTCCTAAAGTAGCTGCCGTAGCCATGAACACTCCGCGACAGCGTTGGCCACAGCCCGATACTCGGCCTCGGCGCTCGATCGTGATACCGTGGGTTGTCGTTTAGACGACCACGAAATCAGAGAGGGACCGAGGTAGACACAGTAGCCGGAAGTGGAGCGTCGAGTGTCGGGACACCCAGCCCAGTCGGCTTCGGAGTAGACGACAAGGTTGGTGTCCGGTGAGGCCGTCAAGGTGAGACCCATGGCTGTGGTGCCACGTATGTACCGAAGTATACGTTTCACGAGAGCCCAATGAGTGTCAGCGGAGCGTGCATGTGAAGGCACACTTGCTGGACAGCATACTGAATGTCCGGACGCGTCCGTGTGAGGTACTGAAGCACACCGACGATGGAGCGGTAGAAGGGAGCATCGGACGCCGGAGAGCCCTCGACGGCGGACACCTTAGCCTTCGTATCGACAGGCGTGGAAGCAGGCTTGCAGTTAAGCATGCCCGCTCGCTCCAGAAGCTCATAGGAGTACTTCTGCTGGTGCAAGAAGAAGCCAGTAGCCCGGCGCACGACCTCAATGCCGAGGAACTAGTGGAGAGCCCCCAAGTCCTTGAGGGCGAACACGGTGCCGAGGAGAGCTGTGATCTGCTGAAGAAGCGCTGGCGAGGACGCGGTCAGGATGATGTCGTCAATATACAGTAGGAGGTACGCGGTGGCGGGGCCTTGGTGGTAGACAAACAGGGAGGCATCGGACCGTGTGGACCGGAACCCCTGCTGCTGGAGGAAGGCCGCGATCCGCTGGTACCAGGCCCGAGGCGCCTGCTTCAACCCGTATAGGGAACGGGAGAGCAAGCACACGTGGTCCGGATAGGCGGCCCCGACGAAACCAGTCGGCTGCTGACAGAACACCTGCTCGTCGAGATGGCCATGCAAGCAAGCATCAGACACATCGAGCTGGTGGACAGGCCAAGCGCGAGAGACAGCAAGCTGGAGAACAGTGCAAATCGTGCCCGATTTGTCAACCGGGGCGAAGGTGTCGGTGAAGTCGCGCAACACCCAACGCGTCTTGTAGCGCTCTAGAGAACCGTCGGGGCGGGTCTTGTGGCGGAAAATCCACTTGCCAGTGATGACACTGGCACGTGGTGGCCGCGGGACAAGCCGCCATGTACTGTTGCGCTGCAGGGCGTCAAACTCCTCACGCATCGCAGCTAGCCAGTTCGGATCCCGAAGGGCTGCGCGAGCGGAGGTGGGGAGCGAGGATGGTGTCGAGGTAGAAGCCGCGCACGCGTACTTGTCCGACGGGTAGCGCGTGCTGGGACACAGCGTCCCGGTCCGAGCCCGAGTGACCACACCGGTGAGGGGTGCAGCATGTGCGTGGCGGGGCCACAGTGGGGTTCGAGGCGGAGCAGCGTCGAGGCGGCGCGGAGCCCTACAACGGGTCTGCCGAGGAGCCGGCCAAGGGGGCCGCGGCGACAGGGGCCATGGCGGGGCCCTGTGGGCGGCCGAGGAGGCCGCTTCATCGAGGGCGATAAGAGCCCGATCGCCGTGGGCCGGTCAAGGGGAGCGCGGGCAGGCGGACCAGTCATGGCCGGGCGGTCCGCCAGAGGTGGTGGCAGGGACGAACCGCGCTGCAGAAGACTCCGAAGGTGACGATACCTGCTGAAACGGGAACACGAGCTCATCAAAGTACACATGCCGCGAAGTGAAACCGCGGTGGGAGACTGGATCATAGCACCGGTAACCCTTGGTGTTGGGAGGATAGCCAATAATGATGCAAGGGAGGGACCGGGGCGCTAGTTTGTGAGGAGCAGTGGACGCGGTGCTAGGATAACAGAGACACCCAAAATGCGAACACCATCATAAAATGGAACCGCACCAAAGAGGAGCTGGTGAGGGGTGTAGTTCCAGCGGGAACGACAGGGGTGAATGTTAATGAGTAGGCTGGCGGTCGCGAGTCCGTCCGGCCAGAACCGAGGAGGCACATAGGAGTGTAAGAGCAACATGCGGACACAGTCATTCAGCGTGCGAAGGACGCGCTCGGCGCGACCATTCTACTGATACGTGTAGGGGCAGGTGAGGCGAAAGATGGTGCCGTGGGACACAAGTAAATTGCGGACGGCGACGTTGTCAAACTCCATGTCATTGTCAGTTTGCAAGGCGAGAATAGGACGACCGAACTGTGTGGTGACATATGAATAAAAGGCGGTGAGTCTGGCAAGATCGTCGGACTTGCGACGGAGAGAGAAGGTCCACACATAATGAGTAAAGTCATCCAATATCACCAGACAGTATAAATAGCCCGTGTTGCTAGCAACCAGGGACGTCCAAACATCACTGTGCAATAACTAAAACGGAAAGGTGGAAATGTTTCTAGACTTGCTAAAGGGAAGACGAACGTGCTTGCCAAGACGGCAAGCCTCACAAGTGTGATCGTCGACCTTATTACATGAGAAGGAAAAACTCTGAAGAATCTAACGCATAACTGTGGAGTTGGGATGACCAAGACGGGCATGCCAAAGATCGACACTGGCGGCGAAGGCGGTGGGTCGACGGGTAGTGGTGGCGCCGGAAGGATGCACTGGGTAAAGCTCATCCGGGCTATCACATCGGTGGAGCACCATCCGTGTACGGGCGTCCTTCACAGAAAAACTGATATCATCAAATTCAACAGTTATAGGATTCTCACGAGCAAGACGACGAACGGAAACGAGATTAGTGACTAAGTCAGGAGACACAAGAACATTAGACATATGCACAGGAGTGGAAGTAGAAGGAAAAGACATATGACCAACGTGAGTAATGGGTAGAGAGAACCGTTACCAACGGTGATACGGGTGGGAGCATGAATAGGAGTGGCAGACGTGAGGTTACTGGGATGAGCAGTCATGTGAGCAGTGGCGCCCGAGTCCATGTACCAGTCACCACCACCACCATAGGAGCTCGGTGACGGGGCAGAGTGCAGTGCGGCGAGTAAGGCCGGGTCCTACGGCGGTGGCACCTGAGGAGAGTAGAACCCTCTGTAGGTCGGCGCGGGAGCAGCCCCGAAGGCCAGAGCGGCGGCGCCGTAGGTGGGCGCGGCCCCATAAGCCGGCACGGCGGCGGCACCATAGGCCGGCGCGGTCACGTAGGCGGGCGCTGGCGGGGGGCACCATAGCCGTTGTAAGGAGCGGCGTTCTGCGCGGCGAAGAGGGCCTGGTGACCCGCCGGGCGGGGCCCAAGGATGCTCGGAGACGGAGCCCGAGGGACCAGCATGGAGTATGCGTGGACGACGCCTGTCCACGGGTTGGTGTCGTATGTCCATGGGGGAGTCACCTGCTGTTCTTGACGAGCCCCCGGCGCTGTTGTTGCTTGCGGCTGCCCTCGCGCTTGCTTGGCCGACGCCGCCACCGCTGCTGGGGGACAGCGGGAGGCGGAAGGCACGGACGGGAGGAAGTACCCGGGCGCTGGGGCGGCGGCTCTTGGCGCCTTGCAGGTGGGCGGCCGGTGGAGGGGCGCCTCGGGAGGTGCCGGCGGCGAGGGCGTGGTGCTGCATGTGCTTCTTGACTCCCTTCATCTGGCGCTCCTCCAACCTCAAGTACGCCACAAACTTGGGGAAGGAGGGCTCCGGCATCAAGGTGAGGTTGGAGGCGGCGTTGCCGAAGTCCTTGTTGAGGCCGGCGGTGAGCGTGCTGAGGAGGAGGTCGTCGTCCACCTTGGCTCCAATGTCACGGAGCTCGTCCGCCAACGTGTTCAGGCGGCGGCACTAGTCATCAATGGACTGTTCATCCTGGTGACAGTCAAAAAATTCCTGCTGCAAAAAAACGCGGCGCTGAAGCTTGTTATTGGTGAAGATGTCATTCAGCTTGACCCACAGGGCGCGGGCGTCGTCGCCGGCGCTCACGACCATGTGGAACAAGTCCTTGGAGATGGTGGTGAAGAACCACCTGATGATCGTGCACTAGTAGAAAAGAGGGCTTTGGTTCAGGCCGGGTCAGCCCATTAGTCCCAGTTCAGTCCAGAACCAGGATCCATGGGGGCATTGGTCCCGGTTCGTGAGCCCAAGGGGCCGGCCGGGCCACGTGGGCCATTGGTCTCGGTTCGTATGGACCTTTTGGTCCCGGTTGGTGGGACGAACCGGGACCAATGGGCCTGTCTCCTGGCCCACCACCATTGGTCCCGGTTGGTGGCTTGAACCGGGACAACTGGCTACACTTTAGTCCCGGTTCATTCCACGAACCGGGACCATTGAGGTGCCTATATATACCCCTCGCCCGCGAGCAGAGCACTCCACTG
Organism: Aegilops longissima; assembly: GCA_021605205.1. Lineage (NCBI taxonomy): Eukaryota > Viridiplantae > Streptophyta > Magnoliopsida > Poales > Poaceae > Aegilops > Aegilops longissima. Next base: position 748,053,911 of record CM038679.1, read on the forward strand.
CTCTGTTTTTCTCTGGCCGGGGAGGGGAGGGCTTTGTGGTGCTCTAGCTCACCTCCTATGCACTTGAAGTGTTCGATGAAATGCCCGAGCCACACTAGTTAAGCTTTCTCCTCTCGAAGCACGACCTCCGAACTCTATTTTTCCCGAGATTTGTCTAGGTTTATATTAGCGGCACGTCACGCCCCGTCCCCGTCTTCACCGTCGTCGATCGCCCGCGCTGATCTCGTCGCCGGCACCACCGTGGTGAGCCTCTTGTTCTTATCTTCTTTCTGAAAAAAAATCTTGCTTTAGATAGATACTTGTCTAATTTTCTTACTATTTTATTGCTTGTTATTATATAGTGCGATGGTTTTGGTATCCGCCCCCGTCGGCCCTCGTCCTGTCTATGATTCGGATGTGGTATATATTATCTTTATAACTATTGCTTCATTATTGTTTATGAAAATTACGCCAACCAACGTGACATAGATTTTATTTATCTAGGAGGTATGTGAACGGGAAATTCCAACCGACCCTATTGTCGAGAGGTTAAATTTAGTTGAAGAAGAAAACAATTTCTTGAAGGAAAAAATAATAAAAATTGAGGTGGAGAAGATGATATTGGAGTTGCATGTTGCGGATGTCGTCGATGATCACAAGATCAAGATGGATGCAATGCGCTTGAAGATTAGAAAGATTAAAGAATATGCCATTCATACCGAGGCTTGGTATCATTATGCCGTTGGATTAATTGTTACCTTGGTTGCGATTATGATCGCATTTGTTTTCGCATTGAAATGTTTTACATAGTTTCAATGTATGGTTTAATTAATTTAGATGCTCTGGAGAGCTTTATGTTGTTAGATGAGAACTATGTATGTACTTTGGTTTTATTGTGATGATGAACTTCTATTAATTTGGTCACTTAATTATCTATTCATGATGTTCTGTAATGGTTTTTGACACACTTAATTATATACAATGCACACAGATGAACCAGCAATGGATGTACGGTGACAGACACACCTCCGAGTACATTAAGGGCGTGCATGATTTTCTTGAAGTGGCTGAGGCAAACAAGCAGAATTGTTTTATGTGTTGTCCATGCCCTAAATGTGGGAATACAAAGTCTTACTCTGACCGGAAAATCCTTCACACCCACTTGCTTTACAATGGTTTCATGCCACACAATAATGTTTGGATGAGGCACGGAGAAATAGGGGTTATGATGGAAGACGGCGAAGAAGAAGAGGATGATGACAACTACGTGCCCCCTGAATACGGTGATGCTGCAACAGGGGAAGCTGCTGAAGATCAAGAGGAACCAGATGATGTGCCCAATGATGCTGCAACGGAGGAAGCTGCTAAAGATCAAGAGGAACCAGACGATGTGCCCGATGATGATGATCTCCGCCGGGTCATTGTCGATGCAAGGATGCAATGCGAAAGTCAAAAGGAGAAGCTGAAGTTCGATCACATGTTAGAGGATCACAAAAAGGGTTGTACCCCAATTGCGAAGATGGCAACACAAATCTCGGTACCGTACTGGAATTATTGCAGTCGAAGGCACAGAATGTTGTGCCTGACAAAGGATTTGAGAAGCTACTGAAAATATTGAAGAAGAAGCTTCCAAAGGATAACGAATTGCCCGACAGTACATACGCAGCAAAGAAGGTCGTATGCCCTCTAGGATTGGAGGTGCAGAAGATACATGCATGCCCTAATGACTGTATCCTGTACCGTGGTGCGTACAAGGATCTGAATGCATGCCCGGTATGCGATGCATTACGGTATAAGATCAGACGAGATGACCCTGGTGATGTTGACGACGATCTGAACGCATGCTCATTTTTTAGTAAAGTTAATCACAAACTTGTGATTCACACAAATTTCAAAGAATTCAAATTTTAACTATTCAAATTTGAAAACTAATGGCACTAACAGAAAGTTTATAATTTTTGTGACTTAACAGAAAAATAATTATTTTGTTGTAAGTAGAAACAAAACAAAATAAATAAAGCAACAAAGAAAACAACAAAACAAAATATTTTTTTCTAAAACTAATGGCACTAACAGAAAGTTTATAATTTTGCTGACCTAAAAGTAAAAAGAATTAATAAATAAAGCAAAAAAGAAAAGAAAATAAATAATGCAAAAAAAAAACAAAAAACTAGAAAAATAAAAAACTGCCACCTATTGGGCCACCACGGCACTGAATCGACTAGAAACCCAACTGGGCGGGATTGAGGCCCGCAGAAGGCCTTGAGAGGCCCACAGCAAGCCAAAGTGAGATTAGGCCCGTAAGCCTGCATTTGAGAGGAGCTCGAGAGGGTAGCCGCAGTTTGGCTTATAAACCACTCTGAGCCCCTCTCAACTAGCGAGGTGGGACTACACTTTGGCCGCGACACGGGCAGCGCAGGGGCCTTTGGTCCCGGTTGGTGGCACCAACCGAGACTAAAGGGCCTTTGGTCCCGGTTGATGGCACCAACCGGGACTAAAGAAGCATTAGTACGGTTCGTGGCACCAACCGGTACCAATGCTCACTTTTTAGTCGGTTGGTGCCTAACCGGACCAAACCCCCTCCTTCGATTGGGCTGCCGAAGCCAGCCTTTGCTCTCGGTTGGTGGCACCAACCGCCACCCGGGACTAAAGGGGCATTGGTCCCGGTTGGTGCCACGAACGGGACCAATGGCTTTGCTATATAAGCAAACACTTAGCATTTTTCATCATCTCTGCTGTTGCCAGCGCCGCCCCGCCGCCGAGCTGCCCGATTACACCTTCACGACGCCGCCGCCGCACGTCGCCGCCCGCACTTAAATCACCACCAGCGCCGCCCAGCCGTCACCTGCGCCACCCAGCGCCGTCATGATCACCTCCTCGAGCTGCCCCGACGCTGTCGCCCCTGCGCCAGCGCCGTCGCCCGTCGCCCATGCCACCCAGCTGCCGTCGGTCACCTCCAGCGCCTCCCCAGCGTCGTCGCCGCCCCACGTCACCCAGCGCCATCGCCGCCCGACGCCGTCCCCCCCCCTGCGCCACCGCCTCTGCCTCGGGCCGGCCCGACCTCGCCCGGCCAGCGCCGCTCATAGTGAGCCCAGCCTGCCCTGCCCCCCTGCCGCCACCGATGCCCATAGTGATGCTTTTTGCATATATGTTGATGATATATGTATGTTTTTTGCATATATGTTGATGTAATGTTTTTGCATATATGTTGATGTATGGATATAAGCTTTGTATGTATTTTTTGCATATATGTTGATGTATTAGGTTAGTTTCATTTTAGAAAAGTTTTATATATTTACAAAGAAGGAATAGAAGGAAGAAGAAGGAAGAAGAAAAAGTTTTATATATATGCAAAAGTTACATTTTAGAAAAGTTTTATATATCTAGCTTGGAAAGGAAGAAGAAGAAAAAGAATGAGTGGAAAAAGGAAAAAAGAAGAGGAAGAAAGGAGAAGAAGAGGAGAAATAAATAAGAAGAGGAATAAAGAAGAAAAAGAAGAGGAGAAGAAGAAAGGAATAGAGCAGAAGAAGAAAAAATAGATTCTTCTTCTACTCTATTCCTTTCTTCTTCTCCTATTTTTTTTCTTCTTTTTGTTTTCTTCGATCTTCTCCTCGATCTATTCCTTTCTTCTTCTCCTCTTCTTATTTCTTCTTCGTTTTCTTATGTTTTATCGGGTCTGTCGTCGTCGATATACCCCTCCCGATAACTTCAACACGAGGGGGGGTCGATATACCCCCTCCCCGATAATATTATTTTCTCATATACGTATGCCGTCGTTGTCGATATAACCCCCTCCCAATAACTTCAACACGTGTGGGGGGGGGGGGTCGATATACCCCCCGATAACATTATTTTCCCGTGTATGTATGTCGTCGTTGTCGATATTACCCCCTCTCGACTGTGATAACTTGTACGAAAACTCTCGAGGACACCCAAACCATAGAAAAAACGATGTCGGTCTCCTACCCCCTCCCGCCGCGCCCCTACCCGACAAACTCTCTCGAGGCCACCCCCTCTTGCTCGACCAAAACTCTCGAGGACACCCAAACCCTAGAAAAAAATGATGTCGGTCTCCTACCCCTCCTGCCGCACCCCTACCCTTGAAGCGTTGCCGAGGCCACCCCAAACCCGGAATAAGCTCGGTCTACGTTTGCCACTAATATATCCACCTGCTGTCATGTTTGTGTAATAATTGCCATGTTGTAATATTTGCAGAAACAATGGAGCACATACGAGACGAGGAAGCAGAAGAGGTCTTGGGGGAAATAATCTTAGCCGGAGGTGATATCTTCTCGTATCTTAACGACAATGATGGTATGGAAGAACAGGGTGAAGAAGCAGGCTACGGTGAACGAAGAATGGAGGAGGAAAGACATGATTATGATGGCTCCGGTGACCCAATGACGGTGCTGACTAGCTAATTGATGCATTCATTGTTTTGGTCTATATGTACACATATTAATTAACTCTCGTCTTTCTTCTTTTTTCTAGCCCTCCGGATCGACCACAACTTCGGTAAAGAGACGAGGCCTGAAGAAAAAGTTGTGCTCGGATGAAAGGTTTGAGATCACCGCAATCGCGCGCGACGGCCAACCGATTCAACCCATCCGGACAATGGACGCATTTGCTGCTCAGTGCGGGGTTCTTGTTAGGTATAAGCCTAAGAACGAAGACCCTGAGGTGTCTTATGTCAATGATATGCAGAAAGATGATCTTTGGACTGAGCTGAAGGCAAATTTCACCCTACCGCCAGAGGAGGATCCGGAGAAGCCAGTTAAAGAGAAATTAATCAAGTCTCATGCTCTTAAGAAGATGGCAGACCTATTTAGGAGGTGGAAGAATGAGCTGAAAAAGTTTGTCGACAAAGAAGAGACATCAGAATTCATCGGCAAATATGAGAAGATCAGATATCAATGACCCGCATCCTGGACGGACATGAGGCCCGCCAGACAGAGAGAACGACGAGCTCATAATGGCCCTCGGGAATCCTGAGCACCCTGGACGGACATGAGGCCCGCCAGGCTCCGTTCCGTGGCAGGCCGGGTTTCCAGACGCAGGCGGTTACAAATGCCAGGAGAGGAGGAAGAAAGTGCAGCAGACCGAACTGCAGGTGCTGCACGCAAGGATACAAGCGATAGAGGAACGAGAAGCAAATTGCAGCAAACGAACTGCCGAAGCTTCCCCCGAAGCTACCCCGCCATCTCAGCGGAGAAGCAGCGTGGCCTCACCGAGCTGCTTCAGCCGGAGCATGTCTTGACGGCTCCTGCTAGCTACCCCGTGGATGCTATCACGGGGTCTGAAAATTGCCACCTTATGGCGCAATGGCGAACTTAAAATTCAAAGGCGGTTGTCGGCTCTGTTCGACCTTCCGAACGGCGCAACTTTTCCTTTGTCGTCCGATTCGAGAAGGATATGCTAGGGTGACGGTGGACGAAATAACGGAGGGATTTGAGGACCTCTAGCTTGACCACCCTACCGGTGAAGGGGAGACTCGGCTGGGTTCTGCTCTGAAGACACCATGCCTATGGCGGAAGGAGTTCATCAACCTTCCGAACTGGACGCCTCCGCCTCCTCCTCCTCCTTCGGCAAGTCAGGGCACTCCGCCTCCTCCACCGCCTCCTCCTCCGGCGAGTGATGATCAGGGCACTCAGCATCCTTCTCCGGCGCGTGGCGGCACTCTGCCTCCTTCTCCGCCTGCGCCGGCGTGCCCGAGCAGCCAGCTGCCTCCTCCTTCTCCGCCTCGCCAGCAAGGGCAGAAGAGACCCACCGCCGCCCCGGTTGCTCCGACGCATCATAGTCCTTCTCCGCCTCTTAAGCAAGCACGAAAGAAGACAGCCACAGCCGCTCCGTCTGCTCCGGCGTCTAGCAGTACAGCCAGAGGCGGGAGGCAATACAGATACGGTCCATCTCTCAAGCCTCTAGAGAAGTTACCGTATGAGAGGAACGAGGAGGAAAACGCGAAGATCGTGCAGACCAAAGTGAAGGACTTCTTTGAAGGGTTGAAAGCAAAGAGACATCCACCTCCCACTACTAGGAAAAGGCATGCTAGTGGCGCACCAGTTTTGCCTACTAATGGCGCACCACTTGTGCGCCACTAGCATCGCGCCATTAGAATTAAATTCTAATGGCGCACCACCGGTGCGCCATTAGTATCTGGTGTTCTAATGGCGCACCAGGTAGTGCGCCATTAGTATGGCCCATAGTGCGCCATTAGAATGCCTCCCATGGGGCCATATGTACCCATGTGCTTTGGCATACTAATGGCGCACCAGTGTGTGATGCGCCATTAGTGTGATTATCACAGTGCGCCATTAGTGTCTTGTGTGGTGCGCCACTAGTATGAATATTAGGGATTTTTTTTCTTTTCTGATATTTTCACAGGTTATAAAATATATTATTGGACAGAATTTAGACAACATCACACAGCAACAGCAGATTCATCGAATACAATAGAAGATTAGTCTCCGAATACAATTCATCATATTAGTCTCCGAATTCAAAAGACCGAACAAAGATAGAACATTACAAGTCTCGAGACCGCGAGTAGCGAGTTTGTCTTCACATTACAAGTCGATATCGATCATCTAAACTACCATCACATAGAAGAGAGCTGCGGTCATCACGATGAGCATCATCGCGATGAAACTGGTCTTCATCCGGTTCCTCCAATGCTCCCTCCTCTCTCCCACTAGATAGCGGGCGTATCTAGATTCCGCCTCCGCCCTAGTGGTGTACCCTTTGTAAATGTTACCGCTGAAACGATGAACCTATCTCCGACACTCCTCCCAGTCGTCGTAGACTCCGGGAACCTTACCCTTGTACACGACATACGACGGCATCTCTATGCACAAGCCAAACAACAGACAATACATAAGCAATATATAAGTATGCAACAAAAGGATTGGAAGAGAAAAACAAGACATTAATAGCATTGATTACATCTAAGTTGAACGACTGTCCAACCCACAGAGACATACAAGTTCATTAAAGTTTAATTACAACATGAGCCAATCAATGTTTCAGAACTACACATAGCATCACTACTGTCGACTCGACTCATGGGACCAGAGCGTGGATGAGGCCGCCGTCTGTCGTGATGGTCATGAAATCGCTGGCGTTATCATCCTGCATTTGTAGCGTTGTGTCTATCTCACTGTTGGACGGTTGATGTCTAAGGTAGAACTGTCCCGAGGTATGAAGGACATCTTGATGGATAATTTCCGCAAACTCTGACTGGATGCGAAAGAATTCTTGTCTGATGTCCGCGTCCTGGATTGTCGACAAGCTCGCGGCCCAATCTTTGAGATTATCTGGTAGCAGAAGGTGATGATGGTCCCGTACGATCGCCCACATGTGATGGAGGGCGTAGTAGGCATCCTTCTGACCGTCAGGCGGCTGCTTGACGCAGGAGAACTTTGTATTGTGGGCAAACACGTGCGCGCCGTACCGCCTACGAGCTGGCTTGGCGAAGGTGCCTCCAGATTTGGCGTAGCCAGGGAGAACATCATCAAGAACTTTCTTGATATTTGTGTAGTCTATCTTGGAGTCACGGTCGGGGTCGAAATACATGGCCATGGAATATTTCGGGCTTAAGAGGATGAGTGTGCAATGTGTGTCACTGCACAGAACACGGAATGTTAGAAAAAAAAGAACGATGGAAATCTAAGAAATCATATGTTACGGGGCGGTGAGGGGATGACTTACTCGGGAAAGTAAGGCGCGAGAAAGTTATCCTTATCTAGGTTTGCGAATAGCGCCTTGAGGTAAGAACTTCGCGACTTGCGGTCCCAGCGCTGCCCAAGATCTTAATACGCATGTAGAAGGGGTCGACTATCACGATGTCCGGGGTCTTGTCTCTAATGATCCGCATCTCCATACTCAGCGAAAACAGCCGAACGAAGGTGTAGTGGAGCGGATGAAGGTTAAACATAGCAAAGATGTCATCAAACAGCGGGATGATCGTACCCCCGACGGAGCCATCCACAAAGCCCTTGCCCTCTTGCACCTTGGCCACGAAAACCAGGTATGCCACATCATTCTCTCTGAGACGCCGCTTCTCCAAAGAAAGAACACTGTCATGCAGACTCCGCATAGCACTGGTTGCAGCATTGAGCATATTTGCCGGTAGCATCGCCCTACCCGCCACATGCACCCTCCTCGAGATATCCTTAGGTGAAGGTGGCCCGTCCTGAGCACGGATCATACTCGGTGCCGGCTGGCTCGCACCCTTGTTACTCTTTCTTTTCAGTCCCTTCTTGATCTTCTGTTGTAATGGGACCGAGTTATGCTCACAGACCACCTTCTTGAGTGTGTTGGGGCTGATAATATTTGGCACCTCGGCTATCTGAGGCTCGGCGAAGTCGGCAGCTGGAGGCGTCTCCTGAAAACTGAACGCCAGACGGCGCCTGTTGCAACTGGGTTTCTCCGCCATACCAGCTAGACTGCGGTCGTCTTGGTTGGGTTCTTGAGAAAGAGGCCCGCAGAATTTGTCATCGTACCCATGTTCGGCAAAGTACTTATCGACGTTGCTAAATGTATGGCCGTCGTCGTTGTCGTCGTCATCCAGATCCTATGCCCTATGCATGTTCGGATCATGTGCCATAGGGATGTCCGGCATGTCCGGTAGCGTTGCGGCGGTCTTGCCATGGCTTGGCGCCGGCACGACTGGCGGTGTTGTCTTTGGGGTGGTGTCCCCGCCCCAAGCGATATCGCTCTTTAGCCAAAGCAGGGCCAGCTTAGGCGGCGCCGAGGTCATCGAGATCATCTTCGTCGGCCCGACGGGTGAATCGGAGGTAACAACTCGTCGCAGCCTGGCAGCACCCGAACCAGTTGAACCCTATACACGGTGGGTGGCATCGGTTTACCGTGGAACACGGGGTTGCCCTGTTGAATGATTTTGCCCTTGGCGACATTGACCAACTCGTCGTTCATGAAGTGTAGGAGAGTGCACGGAACGTCGGCAGCGCCCTGCGAAAACATGTAGGGCGTAAGGGATGCCCAGTCAAAGGCAAAAGGAGATGAAGTCCTCGGCCGAGAGGCTTAATTAGTTCCGTGATGATGGCGTTGAGCTCGGCTAATGTCGAGGCACCGCCAGCGGCGAGTGTGCAACTGAGCGGAGGGGCGCTTCTTTGGCGAGGTGCGGCGGCGTACACCCGGGTGCATTAAGCTCCAATGCCGGCCGTGCCGGCGTCGGAGACACCAATACCGCCGCCACCGGAGACACCAATGGCGCCGCTGGAGACACCAATGGCGCCGCCTGCGTGTTGTGCGAGTTGCTGGCCGTGAAGCTGGGAATTGGGGGCGGCCCCTGTTGGCCACCCGCAATCCACGCCGTCAGCCCATGAATCAAGGTAGGCATAATGCCGGTGAGCATCGATCCCAGTTGTTCGTGCACTTGCTCTTGGACAATCTCCGGAATCTGCGCCACTCGTGCCTTGAGTTCTTGAACCTCGCGCGACTGGCTTTCCAAGCTGGTCTTTTTCTCCTTTCATCCACCAGCGGTATAGTATGACGACCATTTTGTGGACAAGCCTTTGCCGGCCACACGACCAGCTGACGACGGCTTACTAAGCTTATCCTTGTTTTTCATTACGTTCAACGCCCTATTTAGAGTGTTGTCCCAAGCATGGGTGCTCGAGGCGACCCAGCCACTGCTTTCGGTCTCCTTCCAGAACAAGCTCAAGCGCCTGGTCTTGGATCCGTGGTAAGCTCCTTTGTTATCGGGTCCTCCTTGTACCGGGCCCCGACATAGTTCCTGATGCGCTTGTCCTGCTGTATTTCTCGAAGCGGGGCGGTAGGCCTTGCTCGGGCGCTCCGCGTCCTCCTTGTCCCATCTGAGCTCCGCCACTCTGTAACCGCCGAGACCGAGTTTGTGTTCCCCTAAGTTCAACTCCGCATTTCTTTCCCCATCGACTTGATTCGGAGGTTGCCTGCTCTCGCACTTGATCTTGAACTCCTTGTAGTCCTCTTCGCTGATCGAAGGATTTTTCGCCTTGATCTTCTCATAACTATCACCTTTCTCAATCATTCTCTTAACGCGCTTCTCCAAGTAGACAGGTCGTGCTCATCCTCGTGAGGCGGCCTTATTCACTTTATTCCACGAGGCGTGTGTTTTCAAAATCAGCGGGAACTTGTATCGTTCGTGCAGCCGTGAAGAGGAGGTTGCGCAAATTCCCTCGGTCCTTATGCCTAAGGTTCTCGGTGTTGATCGAGGCGGTGCTCGGAGAATGCACCGAGCTGAACCGAGTACCCTTGACTATATGTTCGGGCTCGTTGGATTCCGTCGGAGTCCACTTGAGTAAATTCCTCCTTGGCGGTGCGGAGCGCGTTGAGCGCCAGTCCTTCGTTGCTTCTTCGGTTGGCTGCCATCTGTGTGTGCGCCGCCATCATCAGTGGTGGCATCCTCGGCGGCACCATAAGTGGTGGCATCCTCGGCGGCACCATCAGTGGTGTCATCCCCGACGCCACTAGGGGTTGTGTAGTCAGGATCGGTGTCCTCCGCGGCGTCCTCATAGCAGTGAGGTTGTTCCTCCATCTTCTGGGACAGCTCCCAGAATTGCTTGCCACCCGAACCGCCGGCCTCATTGTTGTGGGCCATGTTTCGCTCTAAATAGGAAAAAAGTTTGGTCAAAAAGTTGGTTGTAGTCAAGGAACAAGATCATGGTCTCATCATTTAGGGTTTGTCGACACCGAGGCATCCTAAAAGCTAAGCTTTTATCATTTAGGGTTTGTCGACGCCAAGGCATCCTAAAAGCTAAATGCTAAGTTAAGTTTTCATCGTTTAGGGTTTATCTATGTCGAGGCACCCTAGGTTGGGCCTAATCACTTAGCACTAATCACTTGGCTCTATTGCCACCTATGGTTTAATGCAGCAAGAATAAAGGGGCAGTTGATCCTACTGAACTAAGTACTATGATACCCCGGCCCATGCATTAGTAGCAAGTACCCCATATGTCCGATTTTTAGCAAAGTCATGCTAAAATTCACGGAAAATTTCAGCATGACCTTTGCTGAAAATAGGACATATGGAGTACCCGAATTTGCCGGAACGGAAGTTAATCGACATTCCGGCAAACTCAAGGGCCTCTCGGGGTACCTGCAAATTCATCGCGACATAATGGTCGGAGACAAAACCCAGGAAACTAGCAAAGTTACTGACGTGTTTACAGAAATTGTTTTATGTAAAAGATGATCATCATCTTTACAAGTCTTTCTCAATGTGATCACAAGTAATTCATAGGCATCACAATAAAGCAACACCCTGCACTAGCCTAAAAACAAGTGAAGTTTCACCCATATAAGAACAACTTTATAAAATCAGAGAAGTTGCTAAATTTTTTGTATCCTTCATACACACTGGAGTACAATGCTTTATAATGTTCCATCATCATTACAGAAATCCAATACCATGTGTTCCATCATCATCATCATTACAGAAATCCAAGAAACATCATGCTTTTTAACAGTTTTCAGTTTGGACAGAATACTGAAAACTACAGTTTGGACAGAAATAGTATCCCAGGTTTCCATCTTAACACCACAAAGAATACCATAAAAAAATCCAGGATCATTTTTTCTAGAGAAAAGCATCATTATAAGGGGAGTTTCTTACTCTACCAGATCTACTAGGGGGCAAAGTAGAACTGATATTCTTTTGCTGACTTCTAGTACAAGGTATAGAAGAGGAGGTAAATACAGTAGACATGTAATTGCAGTGAATTAACAGTATAATTTCAATATATTTATAGTGCAAATTTATAGTAGAATTACAACTACAGTGTGAGCCAGAACCATACTCCAAATGTAGTAGAAGATACCTTCTGTCCAGCTGTCAATCTAAAGGGCTACAACTTGGGCTTTGAAATGAAGATAAGTGGCCAGTTAACACACTGTCAAAAAAATTCAGTTAACACACTGTCAAAAAATTCAGTTAACACACTGTCAAAAAAAATCAGTTAACACACTGTCAAAAAAATTCAGTGAATGGATGGCAATATATCATACACTCACGTTGCTACATTATTCATCAACTTGTATCATTAAGAAATACTACTCCAGTATAGTTTTGGTGTAACTAGGTTTTGCCTCACGGTTGTATTCTTCTTTTTGTTAGCTATCTCAAAAGACCGGAATGAACCATTAGCTATCTCAGAAGACAAAATAAAAAATTCAGTGTGTTAACCATATGGCCAAAATATTGTCCCTAGACATCTCCTGGTCCTACCCAAGATAAACCCTAGTTACAAAAATGCAGTGCGAAAATTCAGTTAACACACTGCCAATACATTCAGTTTGAATTATTTCTCGCCGGAGGGGTCGGGGTCCGGGTCGGCGAAGGGGTCGGGGTCCGGGTCCGAGCTCGTCTGGTCCTCGCTAAATCCGGTCGAAGGAGAGCAGGGCAGTGGCGGAGGACGGCGGGGAAGGCGGGGTGGGCGCGTCAAGGCCGCTCGCCGGCCGTAGAGGCGGAGGAGGCCCTCGCTCGTCGGAGGAGGAGGAGGAGGAGAGAGGAGCTGGCGGCGTCGCTCGGCCGATCCCGTTCGGGCCTTGAGGCGGGGTGGAGTCCCACGGGTCGTGGCGGTGACGTCTGGGTAGTGCAAGACCACAGCGGCGTGGCGGCGCCGACAGCGTCTGCAAAGGCGGAGAGGGGCGGAACAAGGGAGCGGCGTCTGGTTGGGTCAGTGGATCTGGCGAGGAGGAAGGAGGCAACAGTCTGAGGGAACAGGTGAAGCTGGGGAGGGATCTAATGGCGCACCGCACCCTAGTGCGCCATAAGTACAACCATTCTAATGGCGCACCCGCCCCGGCGCCATTAAATTTACTAGCCCGACTGGTCAGGTTATATTCCACATAACCCCCACTCCATCAGAAGAAGCCCAATAGCCCGACTGGTCAGCACGCAGCACACACACCAGGAGGTCCTGGGTTCGATTCCTAGGATTCCCATTTTTTGTATTTATTCATTTAAAATGTTGTTTGATATTTATTTGTGTATAACTATGTTCAAACTTGTTTAAATCATAACAGTAATATTTTTTATAAAAATAGTAATAATTTTTTTAAAAATAGCATCAAATTTGTTATTTGAAAATTTTTATGAATATGAAAAAATATCATCAAATTTATTATTTGAAAATATCATCAAATTTGTTCTTTGAAAATATAATCAAATTTGTTTTTTAGCAATTTTAGTTGCATTCATTTGTGTGATGGAGGCGGGCGGGAGGGTGTGGGGAGAGGTGCGGGTGGTCGTCGGCGGTGGAGTGAGGAGGTGCGGGCGGGGGTCGGCGTCGGTGGCCGATGGAGCGGGGAGGTGTGGTGGGACGTCGGCGGTGGAGTGGGGAGGTGCGGTGGTCGTCGGCGGTGGAGTGGGGAGGTGCGGGCGGGGGTCGGCGGTGGCGACGGTTGATCGGGGAGGTGCGGTGGGACATCGGCGGCGGTTGAGTGGGAGGTGCGGGTGGTCGTCGACGGCGGTGGAGTGGGGAGGTGCGGGCAGGGGTGTGGGCGGCCGGGGAAGGGGAGGTGCGGTGGGACGTCGTGGTGGTGGAGTGGGGAGGTGCAGGGGGTCGGCGGGCGGTGGGGTGGGGGGTGCGGGCAGGGGTCGGTGGCCGGTGGAGCGGGGAGGATGCGGTGGGACGTCCGTGGCGGTGGAGTGGGGAAGGTGCGGGGGGTGGCGGTGGCGGTGGAGTGGGGAGGTGCGGGCGGGGTTTGGTGGCGGCAGTGGGCGTGGGAGGGTGAGGTGGGATGTCGGCGGCGGTGGAGTGGGGGAGGGTGAGGAAGGGTCGACCCTGGTTACTAATGGCGCACCAGCTTCTGGTGCGCCATTAGAAGTTTTCCAACAAAATAAAAATAAAAAGTATATATTCTAATGGCGCACGGTGTGGCCAGTGCGCCATTACTAGTTAGCACTAGTAATGGCGCACTATGCTACAGTGCGCCATTAGAATGTTTGGAAAAATTAAAAAAAAATGTTTCTAGTGGCGCACCATGTTCCTGGTGTGACATTAGTGTCTTTCACACTAATGGCGTACCAAACTATGGTGCGCCATTAGTATATACTAATGGCGCACCACCTGACAGGTGCGTCATTAGTGTCCATCTCATCTATAGCCCTTTTCCTAGTAGTGTCCGGAGGAGAAGGTAGATCCGGTGAAAGCAAAGCGCACTATCGATGCCCTGAGGAAACCGCCAAAGTCTTCGCCGAAAACCAACTATGAGCGCATTACTGAAAAGACATATCTCGAAGCTAACCGGTCTGGAAGTACTGTCAGTGATCAAAGGTTAAAAGAACGAGCAACTGGGAAAAAAATTGCCAAGCTCGGCGAACAAGCAAAGTAATCATGCCCCCCGCTCAATGTGTCTAGCGACATCGTCGCTAATGCTCCAGGGACGGTGCCCGGTTATAACAATCTTGGAGATTACCTGCTGACGATGTACATTTTGATTTCTTGGAGGTGGGCGAACACGAATCTGATGCACGGAAGCCTCTCATCAAATATGAAAGATCTCTAACAACGATGATGCGAAGATTCCATGATTGGTATATGAAAACCTGCAGAGAGTCTGAGGGGAGGAATATTTTGACGCTGAGAGTTAGACAGGAGCATGACCTTGTTGGAATTGAACTCTTGAATGTTCCATTTGAGGAGTTCTTCGAGTTTTTCAATCTAAAGGCCCTCGATAAGTTAATGGTCTTTTGCTACTGTCTGTAAGTACTATTTCTATCATTAAGTCTCTATATATAGCTCGGCTCTTTCATTGCATGTATTTATAATTAATTATCGTCACTATAGTATGCAGATTAAAGATCGTTGAGTACAAAAAACAAGAAATGTATGATATTGGGTTCATTAACACAAATATCATAGATGAATTTCAGGTTAAAAAGAAGGCCGCAGAGGCCGAGGCCAACTTGCTACAATCGTTGATCAAAAATCAAAACAAAGATTTAATACTCTTTCCTTACAACTTCAAGTGAGTGTTACTCTCGTGTGCATATTCGGTTTCCCTTATTACTCGAGCGAGGTTATAGTAATGTAATTGATGAGTTATGCATGCGTGCGCAGCTTCCACTATGTTCTTCTAGAGATTAAGCTTGAGCTGGGAGTAGTAACCGTCTTAGACTTGAGACGAAAAGATCCCGAAACCTATGCGGACATGACTAAATTGCTCAATAAGTAAGTTCAATCGATCATTATCGCACCATATCGGAAACTTTTTGTTCATTTCCTGATATCTCAAGTAATAATAATTATTTTCTTTGTCTTGCAGGGTTTGGAAACAGTTCACCGCAGAAGCTTCGGGACTGCCGAAGGAGCTGCGATATACATATCCGAAAGTAAGTACTACTGGCTAGCTAGTTGCGCGCATCTCCCGTTGATTCTATAGCTATACTTTCATCAATGCCATTTATAATGCTTCATTATCAGTTTGATTGACCTCTATTTCCCGTAAAGTGCTTGTGACAGGAAGGGAATAATTTCCGTGGATACTACGTGTGCGAGTTCATCTATAACGCGACTTTGAAAAATAAGCAGGGCTACTCTAAAAGATAATATGAAGTGCGTAAGCAATAATATTCACAATTTCATTTTATTACACCATCATTTCTGTTGAGTTTCATTCATATATGTATCAACCCCCTTCTTCAAATTAGACGTGGCAGATGCGGAATGAACTCCTAGAACAAGATCGCATGAAAGCAATTCAAGAGGAATTGGCGAGATTCTTTTTTGATCACTCATCAATAAAGCCGAAGAATACCATGTGGAAGTTGATTTCAAATGTTAGGGGATTGTAAGAGATCTTACATATTGTATATGTATGTAGCCAGTAGCGTCGGATAGATAATACGAAAACTTGTTCTTCGACCAATCTCTCGGAGAAGGAGAGGTCGATCGATCACTTCTCTCGGTATGCGTGACGAACTTCTGTACTTAATGGTTTCCTTCATTTTCTTACTAGCTAGCGTGTCGAGGGCCTCTCTATGTACAATACGTAGCGTCGACCAAGCACGGACATAAGAGAGGACATTTCTCTCTATTAATTAGCTAGCTAACACAATATATGAAACACCTAAATTAACCCCCAAAACCCCAACCCCCCCCCCTTCAAAAAAACAAAAACCCGTACCATTGAAATCTTGGCGTGGATGCCTTTTGGTCGGTTGGTGCCACCAACGGGACCAAAACCCTCTGCCTAGGCTCGGCGACCGCCACGTGGAGGCCCATCTGTCCCGGTTCGTGTTAGAAGCGGGACTAAAATCTAGGGCATTAATAACGACCCTTTAGTCCCGGTTCAAGAACCGGGACAAAAGGCCCTCACCAACCGGGACTAATAGGGATTTTTCTACTAGTGGTGGCGTCCATCGTGGTCCACTCGCCATCGTCCATCATGGCGCGGGAGTCCATGGTGCCATCCACGTGGTTCACGAGATTGTTCTCGCGGAAGAGTAGCGTGAAGTACGTCTTCCACGCGAAGTACGTGAAGTTGGAGGTGTCGAGGATGACGGGGACGCGTGTGTGGACGTTGATGTCGCGGATCTCGGCGGGGTCGACGGCGAAGAGGTTGTAGTAGGTGGAGGCGTTGGACGACATGATGGCGGGGTCGTGGGGAGGCGGCGGCGGCGGCAGGAGGGGAGGCGGCGGCGGGGAGAGGCGGCGTGGGGAGGAGGCGAGGAGGAGGAGGGAGGGGAGGGAGGTGGAGGCGGCGGCGGCGGCGGCTAGGGTAAGCGGAAGCTGGGAGATCGACTTGAGATAGATACCATGTAGAGAATGATTTGGTGCATCGATAATTGATTGATCGTGCACTAAGCACATATATATAGGTACAAGGGATGCGACCGGTATCTTGTCTCCAAAGATACACGTACATACAGAGGAAGACAGATAGTACAGGTACTGCATACAGGACCCAGACCTACGTACATGTACACATGTTCAACACTTAGACAACAAAATCACCGCTGCTGACACGTCGCTGTTCCTCCTTCAGCTCATGTATACAACAAAAAAAAATGTACAGATACGATATGCACATATCTTTCTTGGCAAAACGGGAAATGTTTGCAAATGCACGCTTAGTTAGGACCAGAAGATGCCACGCAGCAGGCAAGCATTCGCACCATGGCACGCCCGTGATGCATGCCGTCGTTTTTCCCCGGCCGTCCGTCAGCCCGTCGTTGTCGAGCTGCATGCATGCGGTGCATAGCTCCACATACATAATTAGTACGCGCATGGCGGTGCATTGCATGCATCATGAGAAACGAAAGAGAAACGGAGGGACATGGAGCTTAGCTTGGCTTGGAAGGACCAGCTAGCTGGCGAGCTAGCTGAGAAAGAGGAGGACAAGCGGTAGATGCCACGGCTTTCCTTGGGAAACGCGACTGCCTGCGTGATCTAAGCCTGTCCCGTGGGCCCCCAAAAGACAGGCTCGGAACGGACCGGACCATGCATGCAGTGATGCAGAGGCTACGCGTGCATACAAATGCACACACAGAAACTAGGTCGGTAGGTTTAGCACTTGGGAATGTTTCGTGCAGCAGCACTGCAGGTGAATGAGCGCATCATCACCAGCCGTTTTTGACCCCACGAATGAAACAAAAAAAAGGCCAGGGGAGTGCATGCAAGCCAACCCGTGACATATGTTGCACCCGGCCAAACATATGTGCATGCGTGCATGTACGTAACGCCCACCGGGGACGAGCATTTCAAGGCAACTCCAATGCATAATTCTAAACGGACGTCTGTTTTGTTCGAATTTCGTCTGTTTGAGGGTTGGAATGGGACCGTGTCCGCCCGTATTTGGTTTTGCATCGGCTAGGCGCCCAACGCACGGCCGCATCTTCTCCGCAGACAATTTATTATTATTATTTTCATTAACGATTTTTGTGATACATTGAAATACATTCACTAAATCTTGGCTGGAATTACACGCCCAAAGAAAACAAGAACTACAAAAAAGCATTTTAAAAGATATCCAACTTTCATAGCTGCTCCTGTAAGTTGGATTAGTGCCTTCTTGATGCATTCATTGTTGCTCTGCAGAGTCTTGATTTTGAATGCTTCGTTCTTCTTCGCGTTTAAAGAAGTAAACGTTGCTTCCGCACATCTACTCTCATCTCTAGAGTCTACTCTAGTACGAAGTGCACGAACATCTATTAAACTAGCTAATACCCCGCGCGTTGCTGCGGAAATTTATAGTATTAATTTTCTCAAGAATAAAATTAAAGAATAATAGATCTCTACATTCTCGTCACATATGACCTGTAGCTGTGGTGGAGCCAACATCCAAACAATGTGTACATAGTCTCTAAGATTTACTTCCTCTGTTCCAAAATAAGTGTCGTGGTTTTAGTTTAAAACGGAGGGAGTGTAATTTTACTCATGTTTATATATGTGGAACATACATATAGGTACTTGAATTTTTACAAAATAACGAATACATTGTAGTGTCTTGTGGCCTTCTCGACATGGTTGTAATAATTTTTTGCTTAAACATGAATAATAAATTGATAATAAAGAATCAAATCTAAACTATCCAAAAGACATGTTTTTATTCATGCAGATTCATGTATTTGGATCATCTTGAATTGAGAGTATTCTTCTTGACTACAATCGAAGTTGATCAACCTAGTGATCACTAATTAATGATTGAAGCAACCTCGCAGCTAATTCTAGAAGAAGGCAGAGTAGTTCATGAGATTCTTTCATGTGTTGTTAACACTGTCCTGCACGCTCAGCCTAGTGAGAAATGAAACATGCGGCATGGGTGATATACATGAGTCCCCAACTTTGGTGGTTCCTCCTTCTCGTGGCTCATTTTAAAGAGATGAATGAACCTGAAGCTGAAACTATAAATTTGTAGATCAGTTTCTGCAGAGCGATTTAATGGTGGTGGGGAGCTGTTTCGGATCAAGAGGTGGGAGGGAGACAATGGGAAAAGATACGTAACTTGTTAATAATTGCTGTTGTTAGCATTGATGTTTATTAAAAGACATAATGAAAATCTAAGTGGGGGAGATGAGGAACGGGTGTAGGACGTACCAAGAAGCACTGGAGACACGAAGCTCTGCGGTAGGATCCCTTTTAGCTCAATCAGTCGATGGGTTACGGCTGGAACTGAAGGCACGATAGTGCTGACTTCGATCGGTTCTGTACGCTTAATTTGACCTTTTTAATCCTTGATGACATAAGAAGGAAATACTGTAGGAAAAAACAAATCCTGAAGAACGGAGTACAGAACCTGTCGCCGTACTCTCGGAAATTTGTCGCTCTTGCCGCAAACCAAAATCAGGAGCAGGACTTCCTACTCACACGAAGGAGCTCATCTTTCGAAGAGAATGGCTACCATTGCGGCAAGTGCGGGGTCTCAGCATCCCTACATACACCACATTCGCTTGTTCGACCAAACAAAAAATGAACACAGTAATCACGGAATAAATGAACGAACCAACGAACTGTGCTTGGTGAGTGGATCTCTGTGGCAGCAAAGAACAATGACGTACCAGCCACTTGCGGCCCCTGGATGTCGTCGCTATAGAGGTCGAGGTACTTGACGGCGAGATGTTGTGGGGCAAGGGCGGGTCGGAGGCCGCCATCATAGACGAAGCCCCAGTAGACAGGGCCGAAGCCGAACTCACCGAGGAAACTGGACGTGAATTTGTGACTGACCTGAGCTCGTCCAGGGTTAGGCGTGCGGGCTCGTCGTGACCGGAGTCTGCGGCAGGTCTTCCAAGGACAGTGGCTGCAGGTTCCTCACCGCGTGCCTCGCGCCCGTCCCGGCCTCAGCCACATCTTCTGCTCTATCTCCTCATGGCCGTCGATGGGAAGCACGCGAGGTGGCCCCTCTAGGTTGTCTCTGTCAAACAGAGGTCCTGCCTGGCGTCGCATCCACTCCATAGCAGAGGATTCCGGTCAACTGACCAGAGAGTTGGATCCACCACCCGCATCCAGTCCATGAGGCCGGCTACCTACAATGGCACCACGAAATATGATCGGCAACTAAGGAGGACCATGTGACCATGGACGCAGGAACCACACCGAGAAGAGGAATAGCCCGGTCAACATTGAATGCAAGGGAGCGATAGGTTGTCAGGAGAGAAACGCCCGTGTGGGCAGCCTGTGGTGGCCTAGTGGGTTCTCCTGCTAGTAGTTTAACGAATCGATGGCTCTTAAGATTTTTCATCGGTTACAGAAGGAAGAGGAAAAGAAAAACTAAATCACACGATGGAATAGATGATTTGGCTAGACTGCTTAGGTGGAAAGAGGTGGATGGTTGCATGTTGATTGCTGATGTGGACATTGTGCATGGTGAGAGAATAGGTAGTAGTGGGGATCAACTTCTTAATAATGTTCGATTGCGTGCTATCGGTACATTGATGTATTCTTCTTCCCAAGACTAAAAGTTGCATCCATCCTACACAATAAATATTTGATTGTAAGCAAAACAAACCGAATCTGGAATCACAACCGAAGCTAAACTAGCACGTATCCCATCATTTTTGCACTTGACAAACACCCATCCGGGGTGTTCCGACGTTGTAGACATGCGGCGCACGACCTTTAGTGGACAGTTGTCGCACTGTATGAGCTGCATCGGTGCGTCGACGAGCATTTGGGCCAGCACCAAGCCCGGACGACGGCCTTTGGTGTATTTGATGAACCGCCGACGACGTAGATCCGAGCGGCTAGAGGCGGAGTAAGTACCTGCATGCGGCCTGGGGACGTCGTCGGGGTTGTGCGGACCGGTACCTGGCCAGTCCATGGCGCGTTGCGGCCTCCAGTGGCTTGCCGCGCATAAATCCGGCTAGATCCGCTCCAAATCCGGCCACTGGTTTCGCTGAAAGCGGGGTGGGGGTTGGACATAGCTCGTGGTGTGGAGACCACGCGGTGGTGCTCGAGAGGTACACTGCCGCGGCGGAGACGACAGAAGCGGCTAGGACGAGAAGGGAGAGGGGCGGTGTGTGCGGCCGGAGTTTGGGGGGGGGAATAGAAAAAGAAACGGGTGTGTCGCCGACGGGTGGGCCAGGGACGGACAAGGGCACGCGTCACGACCGTCTGCGCGTGTCCCTTTGGCCACAAACCGACCCAAACTTAGGCCGGGAATGGTTCGAAAGCGGATCGAAATCGGATATTTGTCCGTTTGCTCCTGCGCCTTCGGCCGAGGTTTCTGTCCGTTTTCCCCCCAAACAGATACGGGCGGACGATTTGGCGTCATGCGTTAGAGTTGACCTCACACTTGAGAGTCATGTATCACCTAGCTAGCAATCGAGGCCGCATCTTTGCTATGTGTTTCCATCACAAGTTATCACATTACAAAGAAATTTTCTGAGGTGGGGCGAATTCTAAAGCATAAAATACAAACTAAAGTAATTCAATAGACAATATAAAGTAATTCAATTTTTTGTTATCAAATTTGTAAGGCAAATAATATCAAGATCACTAGAGTGTAAATTGTCAAACTAACATACAACGCATATCCATTCATAAATTTCATAAATTTACACCTTTCTCTTTTCCTTTCCTTGTCCATCTTTCTAGACTTTACCTTTCTCCTTCGCTGAGGCACCCTGCGTCCTCGCTGCACGCCTACAGCCGGTGCGGTGTGCGCCCTGTTGGTAACTACTAGGAGGCACCGGCGAGGGTCCAAAACTGTCTCTCTGGAGTGGTCACTAGAGCGGTTCGGCGGGTTTCGGCGTGAATTTTCGGGTATAAATAGAAATCAATTAATTCGTCACATAGTTCGGCTTATTTCGGCGTGTTTCACCACATAAAACAAATAATTCACTACAAATTATATAGTTTAACAAATAAAACTCAAGTTCATCACATGTCATTCCCGGCCTCGCCCTTAAGCCTCCATAGGTGCTCCATTAGATCGTGTTCCAGTTCTTGAGGCACCTGTGGGTCTCGGATCTCCTGACGCATATTGAGGTAGTCAGTCCAGTATGCCGATATCTGATGATCAACTTGGGCAAGATGACACAGCAAGTCATATGCTTCAGTGTAATATGCTTCAGTGTCAAACACTAGCTCTTCCTGCTTGCTCTCAATAATGATCATGTTGTGCAAGATGACACAGCAAGTCATGATCTCCCACATTTTATCTTTCGACCAGGTCTGAGCGGGGTACCGGACAACAGCAAATCGAGATTGGAGCACACCAAATGCCCGCTCGACATCGTTCCTGCAAGCCTCCTGAATCTTCGCAAACCAAGCGTTCTTGCCTCCTGGCACAGGGTTTGAGACGGTCTTCACAAACGTCGACCATCTCGGATAGATTCCATTAGCTAGATAGTACCCCTTGTTGTACTGCCGTCCATTAACCTCAAAGTTCACCGGAGGAGAATGACCTTCAACAAGCTTGGCAAAGACTGGGGAGCACTGCAAGACATTGATGTCATTGTGAGTTCCTGGCATCCCAAAGAAAGAGTGCCAAATCGAGAGGTCCTGTGTGGACACTGCCTCAAGCACCACACTGCAACCGCCTTTGGCGCCTTTGTACAACCCCTGCCAAGCAAATGGACAGTTCTTCCATTTCCAATGCATGCAGTCGATGCTTCCAAGCATCCCAGGAAATCCTCTTGCTTCATTTTGTGCTAGGACCCGAGCAGTGTCTTCCGCATTGGGTGTTCGCAAGTGCTGCGGCCCAAACACTGCCACCACTGCCCTGTAGAACTTGTAGAAACACTCAATTGTGGAGGACTCGGCCATGCGCCCATAGTCGTCGAGTGAATCACCGGGAGCTCCGTATGCAAGCATCCTCATAGCTGTCGTGCACTTTTGGATCGAGGTGAATCCAAGTGTGCCGGTGCAATCCTTCTTGCACTTGAAGCAACTGTCGAACTCCCGGATGGAACTCACAATCCGGGGGAAAGCTTTCGGTTCATCCGGCAACGGCGCCTGTTTTCTCACCGTGCAATGGACCGTCGGCGAAGTAGTCCGAGTAGAGCATGCCGTAGCCTTCCAGACGATGCCGGTTCTTTGCTTTCACCCGCCCAATCGTCGAGCCACCTTGTCGCGGCTTCTCACTGCTCGCGAGCAGGCCGGCGAGGGCCGCGAGCACCATGAGATGCTCTTGCTCCTGGATGCCGGCTTCGGCTTCCTCATCCAGCAACGCCGCGAGCGCCTCCTCATCTTCGGAGTCCATCGCCGGGCCGGGCAAATCACCGAACACCTTGAGGGTGAGGTGGGCGCAAGCCCGTCGGCGTACAGCCCTGTGCGTGGCCGGAGCGCTGGAAAGGTTCCCGGGACGGCGGCGAAGAGGCTGCCTCGGATAAACCCCTACTTTTTCCCGGCGGGAGATGGTCTACCTAGCTGCGGCGGGTGATGGTTGGCGCCGGGATCGGTAGGGTGGTGGCGGCCTTGGGGCAGAGGCGAATCTGGGCGGGTGGCTTGACTTTTCGCCTATCAATGCGGGCCCAGGAACACTTTTGCCTTGCGCTGGAGCCCCCAAGCGCCCCCCAGTGCGCCGGGTTCGGCCTGCAAGTGCCGGGCGCAAAAACGGGCTGAGCCGGCAAAATTCGGCGTCCTGGAGACGCGACTGGGCCTTTTTTTACGCCAGCGCAAATAAATCACCGGGGGAGGCCGTCCTGCGGGCGCGCCTGGAGATGCTCTTACAAACAGGCACAGACTTTTATCCATCCATGAATCCATCTCACTTCACTGAAAAGGGTTCCAAACTCACCTCACAACTTTGTGTCGTCTCCCTAAACTAAAATAATGTAAACTTTAAACATCCATTCCCTCATTGCCAGCGCTAGTCTCTACCCGTAGGCTAATAAAGAATTAAAATCCAAAGACCGCACCAATTTGATTTTTTAAATGATAGTTCTTCCTAGCAGTGCTGAGCTGCTTGCCAGAGTGGATCTTCTGCGGCTCAACCTCTGGCTGCATTTTCCTTTCTTGCCTGAGACTGAATTCATCCATGGATGATGATTTTTACCTGTGCATGCAGGTTGCTGCTGGATCTCCTGCCGCAGTGGATCCCGGGACGGAGGGGGCCCACCGTGGAGAGGTTTGACCCACATCGCGCGAGTAAGGGCCTGACGGCTTCAGGCGGAGGAGGCAGCACAGCAGCGACTGTGTCAGGGTTCCCTTGCTCACCGATGCGCTGTGACCTCTCCGGCGAGCCCACCTCTGATCATCTGTGATTTTGTGGTGGCGCCATGGGAGGATACCTGGGTGAAAAGACCAGCATGTGACGGTGGGCTCGGTCCTCCCCCTCAGCGCAGGGACCCGAGGTGATTAGGAGAGTTTTTATGAACAAATCAATCTTTGAGACCTATTTCAATGCATGGATGCTTAAATAAGGTGCTAAGTGCATTAAAAGGCTTAGCAACTATTTCCTCCGCGTTTATTAGGCCTCGCAGTATCACAAGCATGTCCTCCTTTACAAGGCCCCGCTTTGAAAAGGTGTATGCATGCAAACATTTCATTGGTTACATTAAAAGTCATTTTTGTTGATGCCATGGCTGGGAAATTAATACACTTCATGCGTGCTTTTTCATTGACTGCATGCATGTGAGAGAGTGCATTAGGAGTGAAATAGAAGAATTAATGTGAGCAAATCACTATGTGTCTTGGTCTAAGACAAGTTGTCTTTAGGTCTAATAAACCCGGATAGAGGAAGTAGACTCCCTAATGCATTGGTGCTTAGCTTTTGGTTGCCAAGCTCCCTTCATTTAATTAGGTATAGACTCAGATTTATGTTTCCATCTAGGTACACGCGCTTAGCACCGTTTCTTCCTGGGGTCACCATACTACTTTCTCTCTTCTTAATTAACATGCTAGATCAGATATTTTTCTTTAGTTTGCAACCTTAGCACCTGTATAAGGTGGAGCATTGGGAGGGGCCTGACGCAACTACGTGCAAGATGGATCAACACTTGCTGATGGCCTTGATATATGATAGATGCGTCTGTGTTCTTAATTTCTAGTGTACATGTGGACCATGGATCTCCAACAAATGATGTAGGTTAGCAAAAGTCGATCTTATTCTTACCTAACTACGTTTCGTAGTTTCTGGTCATCACTTTATGTTTTCATATCATCATATGACATTATTTCTTTGCCTACTAACCTTTTGCAGCTGTAGAGATTCATAGAACCTGCCTGCATAGACATGTGTGAACGAGGCATATGATTTGCATGGCCGACTCGATCAGAAACGGCCCTGTTCTGCAAGTCATGATCTTGATGCGGCCACCAGCCCAGGTCATGGCTGGCTGGGGTGCTTGTGAGAGAGAGTGAGACCCACCACCCATGGCCAGCTACATGTTACTATGGCCATGGCGATGAGCAGTCCGCATTCTTTTCCATGTTTTTGCTGTACTGCTACTCCAGCAGTACGCATGGTTCGTGCATGTTGCTGGTTCCCTCGCTCCCCTCCAACTGGCTTCAAAATTCAGCAGTACTACTAGCAGTATTATTTTCTCGGTTGATTGGGAAGTGTGTGCTTACGTGCCATGTTTTCTGCGGTCCACGGAAGTTTGCTCACTCACCTACTTCCCATTTTGTGTAGTACTCGAGACTCGAGAGTGATTTCAACGAGGACACGTAGGCGTACTCCCTCCGTTTCATTTTAGTTTGCATATAAGATTTGGTCAAAGTCAAACTTTATAAAAAAATATTAACATATTCAATACTAAAGTTATATGTTATGAAAATTAATTTCATCATGCATTTAATATTATTAATTTCATAGTGTGGATGTTGATATCTTTTTTCACAAAGCCAGTCAAATTTTACAAAGTTTGACTTTGACCAAATCTTATATGCAAACTTAAAAGAAATGGAGGGAGTACTGTACTCCTAGTTGTTACCTCTTCCAATGCAAAGGTGCTTAGAAGAGGTGCTAAATGCATTAAATAGTTTAGCAACTCAACCTATCAATACATAGGTGCTTAACTTGTTGTTGCTAAGGCTGGTCGTAATGGGAGTACCATAGGTAATATCATACAATGCCAACTAAACAAATTTGTTGATGTGACATAGAATTAAATAAAGAAAGAGAAGGTTGAGTATCATATCATGATACCGTATCATATTAAATGTTGTGCTACTTTGTGTTATGCATGTCAATAAATAAAATCATCCATGATACTAACATATCATGCTATGCACTACAGATGTAGTATCATACATTAGTATCATATGCATGATACTAGTATATGATACTTGCTATTACGACCAGTCTAAGCTCACTACATTTAATGGTTTAGCATCTAAACTCTTCCACGCATTGGTCAACTTTTTTCATTTAAGTGATTTGCCTAGGTTCACGTGCTTAGTATTTGTTCTTCCTCGGGTCATCAAAGTGCTTTTTTTCCTCCTTAATTTCTACGTCATATCATTTTTTTTTTTGCCTATATGGCATTTTTAGCACCTGTCCACCATAGAGCACTGGGAAGAGCCTCAACAGTCTCATAATATATTCAATTTGACATACATGATATCTGCCGGTGGTTATGGCTAGAACTCTTCATGCATGCATGTATGATTTGTTTCTGCAAGTAACAACAGTTCACCTCTCATTATAAATAAGTTTCTGCAATCCAAGAAGTTCGCTCAGTCACTACCTCTGATTCTGCGTATTCATGGTGATTTCGATGAGGACATATATTAGGAGTAGTGGTACTTGTTTGTTTATACGTATGACTCTTTTGCAATCAACTGTCCCATGATATATTTAATTTGACATGCATGACATCGGCCGGTGGCTAGAGCTGTAACTCATGCACGCATGTATGGTTCGTGTTTGCAAGTCGCAATGGCTCAGGCATCATTAACTGTAATTAAGTTGGTGTTTGCTGAGCTTTCATTCAAGGACGAGGACGTTTGTATTTAGAGCATCTCCAACAACCGCGCAATATAAGCGCCGCGCCGGAAATTTTTGGTTTTTAGCGCACGCAACCACTCAGCGAGCTTCAGCGGAGGCGCAATAACCGCACGCGCGGCAAAAAGATTTCAGCGCGTGGTCCGAAACGCCATCGTGCGCCGTTTATTTGGTGCGCCCGCTTCCGCACGCCGCACACTCGAGCGCTCGCTCCGCACTCTCTCCGTCGTGCCACTTTCGCCCCGCCCGCGCCGCCGCCGGCGAATTGGCCCGATGGACGGACGCGCCGGGCTCACCCCTTCTTACACCCGCCACCCCTTCGCGGCCGCCGCTGCAAACCCTAGCGCGGGGAGCTTTGGCTTCGGCTCCACCGGAGCTCCTCCAAGCACCGGCATCACGCACGGCCAGGGGCGGACGCACGTTGATGGATGTGGGGGCAGCTGCCCCCACTCGATTTTTGTTCGCATGTTTGGATCAATCCTGTCAATCTACGCGTGCCCCCACTTGGCCCATTACTTTGCCCCCGCTCAGCCCAATTTCTTGTTTATTTTCAAAAGCCCATAAATATTCTAAATCTGTAGAAGGCTAGAAGCAGCCCACGACCAAGAAACAGCCTACGCGCGAGCCAGAACCTACGACGATTGCATTATTCGATCGATTAGTGCGGCCCTAGTCCACGCACGCACATAATGACTGAAAGTAAAAACGCATGACACGGCATCCATCCCGAAATTGTCGCTCAGGCGATCGCGGCTTCACGCAGTCATCGGCTCGCCGCCGGCCATCAGCGACTTGCCGTCGCCCATCTCTCGTGCTTGCGAGTCGCCGACGCAACACGGACTCAACACCAAATCTGCAATTCTAGCATTTTAATTGATATCAAGTAAGCCGTATATATATACTACGTAGATCACTAGGGTTCTTTCTTTTCAATCATTTTTTGTTTGCAGTTTCTATGTACAAACCATATTAATTAGTATAATCAATTTATGTGTATAATTTTCAGATTTAGATGACTGGTCAGTTCAATAAATTATCTCGTAAGATGTAAATTTCAGTTCCAATTTTAGTCTAGACTGACACACTCAAAATTTCATTCGAATAATCTATTGTTCCTAGTTTTTTGCACACTTCAACTTCATGTATGATGCTCAACTTGACTTGTTCATTCAATGTTTTGCGTTTTAGCACTTAAAAGTTGCTGGGAATGTAATGGAGAGGTTATTCCAAAAACCAACAATCTCGAAGATGCCTGAAAACTAGTTGATTTGAACAACTTCCAATGCATCCATCTAAAAGGAAGAGGACTCACAAAGAGAAAGGAAGAGGATTGCGTATTACAATCCCAATCAACACGAGGATATAAGAAGAAAGTACTTGATGTGAGGGCCTCATCAGCATCGTCCTAAAAAGTTGAAGCCATGCACAAATGTGAAGATCAATCGACATTTTAGTGCTAACTGGTATGAACCATAGTCGTATTTGCTTTGTCGAAAAAGAATTGCAAAAAAAAAAAAATCTAATGTGATAGTTACATGTTTTCATGAGGTGAAAACCGTCATGGGATGAAATGAAAGTAATGTGCTAAAGCCCTTTTTCAATTTTATAAAGGCATTCTTCAAAGTATTCATTCCCCCTCCATTTGACAACGGGTTTTTTTTTCCAGGTTGTAGGTTGGATTGTTAAACAATGTGTCAATGTTCTCTTTGGCAGCTTCAGAAGAAGATATTGAAATATTAATGTAAGTCATTTTATTTTAAATTGTTATTTCTTTCAATTTGCTATGAATGTGGTTATCTCATGGAGAATGAAGTGATTTTGCCTAGGTTTTAGTTTATATGAAGAATCGCCTTGTTAATTCATGAATATGGCCATATATTTTTGCCCCCTCTCAACTTTTTTTCTCGGTCCGCCCCTGCGCGCGGCCTTTTCATTCCGCCACGGACGACCTCAGCGGTGGGTGGCGTCGCGCTGGCGCCTGCCGTGAAGCCACGTGCCCCCCTCTCGAAGCTCCCAAATGCGGCGCGGGCGAAGAAGGGCAAGGTATCCGCAAAGAAGAACATGGGTGGCTTCGGAGCTACCATGGAGACCATGGGAGGCATGGGTGGCTTGGGAGCTACCATGGGAGGCATGAGTTTTGCGTCTCTCATGGGAGGCATGGGAGCACCTCCGGGCGGCATGGGCGGAATGTCTTCTGTGTGCCTCATCACACACCTTCCGTTGAAGATCTTGCGAACACATTCGGAGCTCCACATGATGATGCGGCGCGCGACAATGAAGATGATGAGGAAGAATCGTCTTCGGATGAGGATGATAAATCGGAGGAAGAGGAGGATGAAGACGAGGACGAGGAATGATTGTTGATGGGCCATTCGTTTGTGTGAACTTTTATGTCATGAACTTGGTTCAGATTTTGAACTTGATTGGATGATGTTGTGGGCATGAATTTGAACTT
Source organism: Aegilops longissima (assembly GCA_021605205.1). Taxonomy (NCBI): domain Eukaryota; kingdom Viridiplantae; phylum Streptophyta; class Magnoliopsida; order Poales; family Poaceae; genus Aegilops; species Aegilops longissima. The sequence goes on from CM038679.1 coordinate 748,083,177, forward strand.
TTATGTAATGAGCTTGTTTGGGTGATTTTAAACTATGCCATGTCTTTGTTTTGATGTTTGAAATATCATCATTGTCTCCAAAATGCAACATATGACAAGCGCCGGCTGCTCGCGCGCGCTGCAGTTTAGCGCGTTTGTTGGAGCGGCTCGGGCGCGCTATAATTTGCAGCGGCCGCTGGAGCAAGCACTCCTCCCTGCGCAAAAACTCACGATCAGCGCGCTGCAAACGCATTTTTAGCGTGCGGTGCGTTGCGCGGCTGTTGAAGATGCTCTTAGTAGGACCTTTGCGGGTGATGTGGCTATGACGTGGTGCCAGTTATTTCTGAATGCAACAATGTTAGTTTGAACAAAGATGATGATATGCAGATGGTTTACTTGCTTGTAATTCGCACACCAAAGGCTATGCCAATATAAAAGCATGAAATACTATCTGAGCCTTCCATATTTTTATTAGGTATATGTCGTTTCTTTAGAGGATTATGCATGATTTAGGTACTAGTATCTCCCTCCCAAATAGTTGAAGTTTTGGCTTTGTTTCAACAAGTTTGACTTAGGACAAACTTAAACAAGTTTGGCAAGGTGTATTTGGTGTTGTAGATCTTACAACATTTTTCTATAGAGTTGATCAAACTTAAACAAGTTTGACTTAGGACAAACTTAGAATTTCAATTTTTTCAAACGGAGGTAGCATATGTCCTAACTCAGTTTGCTTGTTTGGGTGTCCATTATTTGAGTGGAGTCATATTTCATATCACGTATGGTCAAGAAGCATCAATATGTGAAGGATGAATCTAGATGCATCGAGTTTTAAGGACGATTACGATACCCATTTAGTGAAAATTCCCGAGTTTTCCCTCTGGTGCAACCAAACTACTCCGATGTCACATATTTTTGCATCGATCAAAAGGCGTAATTGTTTTTTTTTCTTTTGGATTACGAGTTGCTAGCCAGTGGAAGAGTAATTAAATCTGACATGCATGCACGCATGGCAATTTCAGTTCAGCAATCAACAAATGCATTCGATACACCAAATCAGTAGCACGCGTGTAGGGTACTACGACGAACATTCTTCTCTCTCTCTATTGCGGTGGACGAACATTCACGTGCATGCAGGTATAAAGCCATGGATCGAACGTGTAGGCAGATGCCAGATGGAGAGCCCTCACTGCTCGAGAGCCCTCACCAGTATGCTCGAGAGCCCTCACCAGTATGAACATACAGGTGCTCGAGAGCCGTCACTGCTCATGCATGCACAAAAGCGAGACACTGCACATGCATGGATGGATGGGTGGCAAGCTTCACTCACGCTTCTCACCGTGTATCAGCGTATGCGTGCGTGTGACAGAGCGACAAGCAGCGAGCGCTGCTCCGTGTTAAGGAGGCGGGCATAGAGATCACGAGGTGGCATCGGCGTGTCACGTCCATTGACGTTTTCCACCAGAGAGTCGTAGTCCTCGTCGAGTCCATTGAGAATGAACGAAGTAAACTCTTTATCACGGAGTGGCTTCCCAATTGAGGACAGTGTATCAGCCAAGCTTTTTTACTTTGTTGAAGAAGGCCGTGATAGAGAGATCATTCTTCTTGACCTTACCCAGCTGGTTGCGAAATGACAGACGAGTTGAAAGTGATGTGCAATAAACTAGGAGTTGAAAGTGAAGCTACTGTTGACATATCAAGAGCTCAAATAATGTGTATTTTTTCTAGTTGTGTAATTACATTGTATTTCAGTAGAGTTACAGTGCTTTTTATTTGTAATTAGAATGGAATTTCAGTGCAATTACAGTGGGGATTTTAGTGGATTTTCTAGAGTAATCGCAGTTTACGTTACAATGTAATTACGGTGAATTTTTAGTCTAACTACAATGGGCATTTAAGAGGATTTTCAGAGATATTATACTGTATTTTATAGTGTATTCCGTTGTATTTTTTGCAGTCAAATTGAACTGCAATTACATTGTCTTTTACAGTGTAAGTACAATGTTTTTTCAGTGTAATTACAGTGTATATTCAGAGTAATTACGGTGTAAGTGGAGTACAATGTTTTTCAATGTACAATGTATATTCAGAGTAATTACAGTGTATGTAATCTTTTCAGTGGATATTCAGAGTAACACACTGTATGTAATTACTGTAAATTTTCAATATAATTACAATGGGCATTTAAGTGGAATTTCAGAGCTATTAAACTGTATTTCCAGTGTATCTTTGTAGTTAAATTGAACTGTGATTACACTGTTTTTTATAGAGCAAGTGATGTGCTTTTTGACTGGGATTTTCAATGTAATTACTCAGTGTGTATGTTCATTAGGATATTCTGTTTGCGGATGTGAGCATGTGGGCACACATGCTACTAAACTATCTAGTTATCCCTTGCCTGATTCATGTGGGTTTCGTATACAGTGTGTGCTTTTTTTCTTCCACTATATAGTTTGTTCTGGCTTTATTTGTGCTTTACAATGGTACTGAACTGTCCAGTTCATGTTTCCTCTCTTGATTTATGCAGTGCATCTGTTGTTTTCACATGTCCTGGCAAAATTTCTCTCTTGATCTTCAGAGCTTAGAAAATTCACTAGGCATCAAAGTAGGGATTGGAATTGGAGAATCTTCAGAACTGAGAAAATTGGGACCCCTCCCCTGACCTTTTTACCGTCCAGGCGTAATTGTGGTCTAGTTTTAAGAAATCGGATCTGGGGCATCAAACCCGTTATGGTCCAGATGGGATTTTAGGCTGGGCCTTTTCAGTCCTGATGCATAAATGCGCTGCTTTTGCTGTTCGTTGAGATACATACAGCCAAAGGAGGAAATAAAGGGGATACACGTGTCAGCTGCCTATTTGGTGCAAAATTTGATTGTAATCCAATTGGATTACAGTCGACTGTCAAATAGACAGTCCCTATATTTAATTTGACACGCATGACATCGGCCGGTGGCTACAGGTGTAACTCATGAATGCATGTATGATTCGTGTTTGCAAGTCGCAATGGCTCACGCCTGATTGTAATTAAGTTGGTGTTTGCCGAGATTATTTATGAAATATATTTTTATATTATGTGTATTTGGTGTTGTAGATCGTACTACACTTTTCTAGAGAGCTGGTCAAACTTAAACAAGTTTGACTTAGGCCAATCTTGGAACTTCAAATATTTTTAAATGGAGGTAGTATGTCCTTACTCACTTTGCTTGTTTGGGCGAGGGTTTGTGGCATGTGAGTACGGGGGCACTCAGGTCCCTAGTCCCGCCTTTTATTTTGGCTTCCGATTTTCAAAGTTCACTATCTTTTAAACGGAAATTCAAAATTAAGTAATGTTTTCGTATTCATGTTTCTCATGACCAGTGCTTTGATAAAAGATCCATTTTGAATATATTTTGACGACTTTTAAAAAATGTGTTAACTTTCGATGTTGAAACTTAGTACGAGCAATCAATTATTTTGTGTCCACGACCGGCAGAAAAATTGCTTAAAGTTACAACTCTGAAACTTGGCATTTTAGATGCAAGAACCTAAGTTCCACCATTGAAACTTAAAGCGTTTTGAGGATTTTCTTTTATTGTTACCTCATGCGGATTCAACTACTTCACGAATCACGAGGTAAATCGAGCGGGCGGCAGGGCTTGGTAGATGAGAGTCCCCGCATTTATGTGCCCCTCCAAATTTCCGTCTTTGGGTATCCATTATTTGAGTGGAGTCATAGTTCATGTAACGTAGATATGGTCAAGAAGCATGAATCTGTAAATGATGAATCTAGATGCATCAAGTTTTAAGGAAGATTACGATACCCATTTAGTGAAAATTCCGAGTCTTCTCTCTGGTGCAACCAAACTACTTCGATGCCACATATTTTTGCATCGATCAAAAGGCGTAATTGTTTTATTTCTTTGGATCACGTTGCTAGCTGGTAGAGGAGTAATTAATTAATCTCACATTCATGCACGCATGGCAATTTCAGCTCAGCAATCGACGAATGCGTTCGACACACCGAATCAATAGCATGCGTGTAGGGTACTATGACGAACGTTCTTTTACTTTCTATATCTCGTTTTTGCTGCACAAACATTCACATTCATGCACGTATAAAGCCATGGATTGAGCGCGTAGGTAGATGGAGACGCAACAGGTAGTCGAGAGCTCTCACTGCTCATGCATGCACAAAAGCGAGACACTGCACATGCATACATGGATGGGTGGCAAAGCTTCACTCACGCTTCTCACCGTGTATCAGTGTATGCATGTACTCTGCCGAGCTAGGTTTACTATTAGTACTCCTTGTTACTACCACCACGTGCACGTGAAAAAAGGCATTTCTCCGGCTAGCTAGATTCTCTTGCGTATAATCATGCTAGTGTGGGCACGCATACATAGCATAGTACTTGAGCGCTGTGATTAATAGTGCTGTTTTGTAGCTAGCCGGCTTGCTAATTTGTCCCCTCCTCTCTCTGTGTAGGAGGAGACGGTGCCATGGCGAAAGGTGGCGGATGCAAGCGTCCAAACACGTCAAAAGGTAGCCCGGCCGGCCGGCGCCCAAAACGGGCGGTGGTTTTGGCCGTAGCTCCACACCGCCGGCTTTTCCCTTGTCTCTAGTCGCTCTCATCGGGGGCTGTGCGAGATCCAGGCAGGCTTTTCTCTCGTCGATGGATCCATCAACCCCGTTCGGACCCGACGTAAAGCCTTTGCATGTGCCTGGAACTGGGCTAGCTTGGACGGGCCGGGCCCGGGCACAATCACGTACCCGGCCTCACCGACGTTTAGCTCGGAAAATAATTCTATGAGACCAGGTCTTACGGGTTAGCAGATGAGACCCATTTTGATGGATGACACGTGGCATTCACAAATCACAAAGCATTTACTCCACCCCCCACCTGAAATCAGGGGGGAGAGATTAGATGCTTTGTGATTTGTGAATGCCACGTGTCATCCATCAGGACGGGTCTCACCTGCTAACCGTGAGACCTGGTCTCAAATAATTTTTTTACGTTTAGCTCGCTCCCTAGATGAAAAGTAACATAATAGTCATTTACGCCTAAAGAAAAATAGTATTGTCTTTTTTTTCGGGAAAAGTAACACTATTGTCAGGTAGACGAAAGTTTAAGATATGATTCTATTTATTAATTTACCCATGTCAGTGTTTGCTCTCTTCTTTTTTTTCTTGCGGGGAAGTGCTTGCTGTATTCTTGAAAAAACAAAGTTCAGCGCTCTAAAATAGCAGAAAACATTAAATTTTTGAAAGCCAAGCTAGGAATTTTATTCTTTTTCATATTCTTATATTCATCAAGCTATTTTGGCTACTACTAGTATAAACTTCAAAAACTGAGGTTAATATCCCAATCGACTATCACTAGAGTCAATAAACCGTACTACGACGGAAGTGTTTGATATCTATAATATCTAAACAGACATGATAAAGAGGCAACTAGATTATATATTAATTATATACGAGATTCCTTTATTTATCAAGTCAATGGATTTTTTTTATTTGACATTACTTTTTGTGTTATGTCGGATAGCTCATACTTCTGACATCATCTTTTTGCTTGTTCTCTGGTGCCTCTCTGGTGCCGCTTCAAGTACCGACATATCCACCACTTTATAGACTAGTGCTCCCACACGAAATATTCCACGCCGGTGGTACTATCACATCATCGACTCCACGTATATCAATTTAGGCATTCGACCTTGCCCGTCGAGTGTACCCACCACCAGTGAAACTTCTCTAGAACAGAACCACACCATTTTATGTAGTCGGGCTTCAACCATATAAAATCATATATAATTTGGTGTTTCTGTTTGCCCACTAGTTTAGCTATAGCCAGACAAAAAAAAAATCATAACTTATCGTAGCTTGAAAACTAAGGGAAATATTAGGTTCTTACTATAACAGCCCGGGAATAATACAAAAGATATTTTTGCCTATGATATTTCCTATGACCACATGCATCTCATCAGCATTGCATGAACATCATATGGTACTAATTAATTAATTAATTTGGGTATTTTATTGAATCATTTTTGTTAAAATAGTGAATAATTGAACCTCCTCTCAATTTCAATGTTCTAGTCCAAGACTTGCGTCAAACCTTGCATACCCTCTTTCGGTGACATCCGGGACCTGCCCAAATTGTTTCACTAATTTAGCACAAGATTGCTATCATTCATACAAACCATATTTATTTAATAAATGGATTTAATTTCTAAATGAGCATTAAATAAGATCAGCATTATTTGGATTATTTGTGTGGCTTCATATAGTATAGACATGATATGTTTAAAATTTCAACTCAATAGGAGGTATTTTGATGCCCCAACTGATCAATAAGTGAGAGTTATGACCGTTTAAATAATAAATCATTTCAAAAATTAAAATTGTGCTGATGGGTTAACCCATTCTTAATCACATCATAATCCACCTATCTCTACATATTTACGAATTAAGGCACAATCTTAATTTTAGTACAGATCTTCCGCTCCAAAATTCTATCATGGTCGCTACTTCCCTCTATCTCCTCTTAAATACAGTATCCCTCTCCCTTTAATCATGTATGACATATTCACATATATTCGCTTCTTATTAGTTGATCATGTTCTAATTATCAATAAGCACACTAATTTGGTACCGAACTGCATCCGAGGCCTTACACTTTTTTTTTAATCTGTAAATTATGTGTAAACCCCATCTAATTATACTAAACATTTTTATCTTTTCACAAACTATTTTGATATAATGTTAATTAGATTTTCAAATCAATTCAACCTTCATCCTAAAATCTTAGTGATTATTTTTTCTAATATATGTAACAACATTGATATGTAGGTACATAGTAACATTCAAGTCAAAGATATTTTTATACAACACAAAAATCTATTATTACAAATACATCAAAGGTAAATTATAATTCTTTTCAGTCATGTAAATCATGTTATTGTTGAAAAATTAAGTATGTACAATTTTGTTGAATAAATGTAACCTAAGCATAAGCGAAGAATCACATTCATGCAAAATAGTTTGTCCCTCTTTGATGTAGTATTACAGTCCTTCTCTCTCTCTCTCTCTGTACCTATGTTAATATTTATACAAATGTCTAGAGGAATCTGTGATGCACGGGTCTAGAAATTATTGCAGCAGAGATTTGAAAGTAGGATTGTCTAGCCTAATTCTAAGTAATTTGAATTCTAGAATGGATGAGGTGTCAACAAGTGTTTTTTGGGTTGAGTTCACTTCTCTCACCCTCGCTGTTCGCATTGCTCATCCGTCATATTTTTGCCGTGGTTGAATCTTCTCTTAATTATTACTTTATTCAGTTTACAAAAGACAAACTCTAACCAATCCAACACAACTCAATAAATCAGATGCATACATTTTCATGAGTTAGTTTGGAAAATAACTACGGAACTACTTGACGGACGATTTTTTGTTGAGCGATGCATGCACGATAGCTGATCCAAGCGCCTACGGCTGCTCAGACTTGCCAATGGATGGTCTGTGATGTAGTATCGTTCACGTTTCGGCTAGCAAGCGTCGTGTGTGTAGCACTGCTCAACTAACTACTATAGCATAAGCAGTAGATGTAAAACTATGATATCATTGCTTGGCATGGTGCAGCGTACCCCCTTGCACATTTGACTCATATGAATGATCCCCTTATAGATAAAGAGTATTAGATGGCTTGTAGCCCTAACCTATGAACGTACAATCGGCGTGCTTTAGAAAGGCTATGGAACTTGTTCATTACATGAATAATGGGGTCAATAAATACACAACATCATTACTAGAGGGTAACACATTGTTAAGTCAGTACCTCACAATACATATTTATTAGGTACACAAAATAAATCACCTAAGTACCCAACATTATCTTTGTTCAAGGTCAAGCGTCAGCCAAAATAATAAAGTATTAGAACATTTATAACTATACCGCTTATATCATCCATATACGTCCGGACGGACAACCAAGTCAGCGCCCATACAGGAGAGAAGGGAAAAAGGTGACCCCCTCACCCCCACCTTTGTCACCATACGTTTGGGCTGTCCGCAAACCCTCATGTCCAGACCATATATGGGTAGAATATGAGGGCTCCAAAACGCGCCTGGACACGTCAGGCCAATATACAACGTAGGACGTGGTTCTTTTCTTTCTCTCTCTCTTCATCTCCATCAGTCACATGCATATGACCAGAATATAAGGAAAGCATGGCTGCATCCAAGAAAGAATGGCTCAAAATGGACACGCCCAGATGATTGGACGTGCCACAGGACATTGGAGGGGCCAAATTTGTCAGGTGGCTGTAGATGCGCTTACAAGACACATTTTCTAGTCATCTCTAGAGAAAATTTCCTTCATGTTGTGCTGACGGTTAACAAAAAACACAGATATCCAAACAAATGATTTCCTTGAAAACATAATGGATTGCAATTTTAAATGGTCCTTCTTACCCATTCTTTTCACATGGGAGGCAAGAAGGTAAGAGTTAATGAGAACCACTACTTAATACAATCAATGGCTCATATCTATTATATACTCATACCTCTCATGTGAAAAGATGGGGTAAGAGAGACCATGTTAAAAGCATCATCGAAGGAGAGAAAACGGTAAACACAATCAAACATTTGTGACAGATGTAAGAATTTATTCTAAGGATTATAGTGGGACGTGGAAGCATGCTAGACATCGTTCAAACAGACAAAACTGTAGAAAATTACCTACCTAATTTCTCAAGGGACAGTAGAAAACATCCCGAAGAGAGATACATGTGGCTAGAAACATACTCCAAACACACTAGTAGAAAAACGCCTTGTTGTACTGGTTCGTAAGGACCTTTAGTCCCGGTTCTGTAACCGGCACTAAAGGGTGGGGACTAAAGGTACCCCTCCCCCCGTTTAGTCCCGGTTCAACACGAACCGGGCCCAAAGGCCCACCACGTGGCACGAGCCTGCGCGGTGGTCTGGGGGACCTTTAGTACCGGGTACTAAAGGATTTGTTTTTCAAAAAACTTGAATTTTTTGGAAAAAAAATTTGAATTTTTTTTTCTGATTTTCAATTTTCTGAATTATTTGACGATTTAGTCTCTAATCACCGCTCATCATTACTCCAATCACCCCTCATCATTCCAAATCGTCTAACTTTCCGGTCACTCATCCTCTCACAACTTCAGCATGAGGACGCTTAACTTCCGAGTTCTATTCCCCCTAGTATCCAAGTCTGCACTTATTGTTTACATGACAATAGTAAGCTGTCAATCCTATTAACCCTCAGGAATTTAGCTTGAGCATGAAGTCACATGTTTCACCGTTTGAGTTTGAAACTATTATTCTAAAAAATAATTACTATTTAGTAACAAAAATATTTCTTGAATAAGTTGTTTGACCATAGTTTGACCAAAAGTAAAAAAACTAAAATAATTATTTATTAACACTAATATTTCTTGAATAATTAGTTTGATCATAGTTTGACCACAATTTGACTAGATTTAACGAAAATAAAAAAAACTGACATTTGAGCATATCTTTTTTTCCTTTTAGAATTTGAGGATTCTAAAAATTTGCAAACAGGTCGTAGGCCGTCAAAATTGGTTGCGGATTTTTTTATATATTATACGTTTTTTCGACATCGTATGCAAAAGATATGGTCGTTTTACTTTTTGATAACACTTTTTTGCAAAACATGTCCAAATTTAAGTTTTTTTATTTTCCTAACTAGTAGATTGAGTAACATAACTACATCTCGAAGGATTTAAAATTTTTAAGTTTTTATCATTTTATTTTGTTTTTTATAAAACTGAAATGGCGATACACGGGGGTAGAGTTTGAAAATTGCCCTTTAGTCTCGGTTTGTGGCTCCAACCGGGACTAAAGGTTAAACCCATTTTGTCCCGGTTTGTGACACAAACCGGCACTATAGGTTGGACCTTTAGTCCCGGTTCGTGTCACAAACCGGGACTAAAGGGTAGGGATGGACCAAAATCTCGTAGCTTCAAGCTTAATGAGCGCTCGATAGTTCGGCTCGTTAAGCTCGTAGCTCGCTTCTTATTGAACAGAGCCAATCATTGATTTTAGCTCATTAAGCTTAACGAGCGAGCTAAAGAGTTTCACAAGTAGCTCGTTAAGCTCATTAGTAACAACACAACACATATTTCCATATTACGTGGCAAAGTTTTTGTAGCACCTCAGCTCTCCTATTCAATCTAATCAACATCGGAGGCAACAAACTAGTGTATTTCTTTTCGCAGCCACCATATTTCATCATAAAAACCACACCCATGCACTCATAATGTAGACCGTAACACATTATAATCTATTAACGAGCGCTCACGAGCTTAATGAGCTTCAAACGGACCGAGCCGAGCAGGGTTTTCTGCTCGTTAATCTTAACGAGCTAAACGAGCCGAGCCTAAACGAGCACAAGCTTCACAAGTACGAGCTTAACGAGCCGAGCAGCTCGTTAGTCCACCCCTACTAAAGGGGCTCGTGGGGCCCCGGCCTGACGCCAGCCTGCCACCACCCCTTTAGTACCGGTTCGTGCAACAAACCGGTACTAAAGGTTCAACACGAACCGGGACTAATGCATAGCCGTTCGAACCAGCACTAATGGTCACATTAATGCCGGTTAATTTACAAACCAGGACTAAAGGGCTGAACATTAGGTCCTTTCTCTACTAGTGACATAACCTGGCCCTGTCTTGCACTTTTGCATACCTGCACGGCGCAGAAGATCAAGAGAGTACTTCATCTAGGTGAGAGCCAAACTGCCACGAGACTGATGAGCGACTTCAATACCCAGGAAGAAATGAAGTTGTCCCAAATCCTTAACTGCAAAATCATGACCAAGCGCAGTCACAAGAGCATCAGCAGTCGTCGGAGAGGAGTTAACGAGGACAATATCATCCACGTACACAAGGAGGTACATGGTCACACTCGGTCGCTGAAACAAGAACAGTGAGGTATCAGCCGTCGAAGGAATGAATCCATGAGTGCATAAAATTGAAGCCAGGCGAGCATACCAGGCACGAGGCGCCTGTTTCAGTCCAAAGAGAGCCTTCGTCAGACGACAGAGGTGATAAGGCTGAGTGTGATCAACAAATCCAGGCGGCTGCCTCATGTAGACCTCCTCTTCAAGAAGTCCATGTAGAAAAGCGTTCTGCACGTCAAGCTGGCGGAGAGACCATCCACGAGAAACTATCAGAGACAGAAGAAGTCGAATAGTGGTAGGCTTGACAACAAGACTAAATGTATCCCCATAGTCCAGTCCCTAACGCTGTTTAAAGCCCTTAGCCACAAGACGCGCTTTGTAGCGCTCAATGGAACCATATGCATGTTTCTTCACCTTGAAAACCCACTTAGAATTGATGATGTTGACACGAGACGGAGGTGGAACAAGTGTCCAGGTCTTATTCTGCATAAGAGCATGATATTCTTGTTCCATAGCAGCCCTCCAGTGTGGGATACTCATAGTGGCTTGGTTCGGCGGTTGGATCATCAACAGCTTGAGCCAGACAAGCAACAAGGTATGCGACCGTGCCATCGGTGCACTCCTTGGGACGAATGATACCGTTGCGACTGCGCGTGTGTGGACGCTGTGGAGCAGGCGGGGCATCCAGAGCAGTCGAGGCGTCCGGAGCAGGCGAGGCCGGTCCAGCAAACTCCACGTAGAGGGACCGGGTGACAACGGACCGGGAGATGGCAGACTGGGCGACGTGGGCCCAGGCGGCCTGTGAGTCAATTCAGGCCCAGGCGAAGTGGGCGGCAGCGACGCTCGTGCAAATGGCGGAGGTGACGATGGAGGTGAGGCCAGGCGAGGAAGCAGTGATGTAGACTGCTCGGTCACGGGCTCCGAATCAGCCATAGTAGCCGACGTGAGCTCCGGCACAGTGGTAGACGGAGCTCCCGAGGCGGAGTCGAGGGCGGGAGGCGGTGCATGCACATGCATCGGCCGATCGACGTGCGCCACGGGCGGCGTAGTAGGTCCGTCAGGGAGAAGTTCCAGGCAAGCTCCATGTCCAGTTCCTGCACCTTGATTAGGTAACAACACAGGAGAATATGCAACATCTTCAAATTGGCCAGGCATAAGAGGAGATGAATGCATAGATGGTGCTATGGTGGATGACTGAGGCATGGCAGAAAAAGAGAAGACATTCTCATCAAAAACAACATCCCGAGATATGTAGACTCGATTAGTTGGGACATGGAGACACTTGTAGCCTTTATGGAGAGAACTATACCCTAAGAACACACACTTTTTGGAGCGAAACTCAAGTTTGCGATCATTATAAGGACGAAGATGAGGCCAACAAGCACACCCGAATACCTTGAAAAAGGTGTAGTCGGGAGTTTCATCCAAGAGAAGCTCAATTGGAGTTTTCATATTAAGAACACGCGTAGGTAATCTGTTAATGAGAAAACACGCGGTGGCAGAAGCATCACTCCAAAAGCGAAAAGATACGGAAGCATGAGCAAGAAGTGTGAGGCCGGCTTCAACTATAGGGCGATGTTTGCGCTCAACAGCGCCATTCTGCTGATGTTTATGTGGGCATGACAAACGATGGGAGATCCCAAGCTTATTAAAGAAAGTGTTGAGGGTGCGATATTCGACCCCCCCCCCCAATCTGACTGAACATGGATAATTTTATACTTGAGTAGACGTTCAACATGCAATTTAAACTGAATGAATATATCAAACACATCAGATTTGCGCTTAAGAAATAAAGCCATGGGAAACGATTACATGCATCAACAAAAATGACATAGTAGTTGTGACCACTAACAGATGTTTGTGCTGGACCCCACACATCAGAAAACACAATTTCAAGAGGACTCTTTACTTCTCTAGTAGATGAAACAAAAGGTAGCTGATGACTTTTGCCTTGTTGACAGGCATCACATATGGACATCTCTTTATTGCTAGACTCTAATGGCAGCTCATGGCGGTGGAGATGTGGCGAACGATGGGTGTGGCGGGATGACCAAAGAGAGAGTGCCACTGGGAAGGTGACACACGGACACCGTTGAAGATGCACGGGGCGGATGGATCCTCCAAATGGTACAAGCCTTGTCTCAAGCGGCCACTAAGCAGAACGTCCCAGGTTGCTCGGTCCTTAAGAAAAAGATTAAAAGGGTGAAATTCACATAGGACATGATTATCAAGGGTGAGCTTAGGGACAAATAAAAGATTACGAGTCACCGTGGGAACCCACAAAACATTACGAAGATGGAGCTGCCTAGAGGGATGACTAGTTAAAAGAGATGCTTCGCCAATGTGAGAGATGGGCATACCAACACCATTGGCGGTGTGAACCCGATCATGCCCGTAGTAGGGCTAGTAGGTTGAGAGTTTGTTGAGTTTGTTCGTCATGTGATCTGTGGCGCCGGTGTCCATGTACCGGGCTGGATCAACATGATAGGACGACGTGTACCCCTGGTCGACGCACGGGTTCTTGCCCTTGGCGGCAATGTGGGCAGTCAGGGCGGCGACGATGTGGGCAGCCGGGGTGGCGGCGGGGGGACCAAAGTCTGCCATCGCAAATTGGCGCTCGTTGCCCTTGCCGTCATTGCCGATGCCAAGGAAGCTCCTTTGAAAGCGGCGGTGACACTTGGAGGCAACATGGCGTTCACGACCACATACCTGGCATACCACCCGAGTGTTAGAGCCCCCACCCAGGGTCGATGCAGGGGGTGGGGCGTGCTTGCCAGATGACGGGGCACGGGGACGCTGGCTGTGAGAAGCCCAGAAGGCTGCCGGCTGTGAGGTGATAGTGGCGGAGGAGCGACGAGCCTCCACGCGCTGCTCGGTGAAGAGAAGTCGTGAGTAGAGCTCGTGCGGGTGCATCGCTGGCTTGGCGTTGCGAATAGCCTCGGCGAGATTGTTGTAGTCGGCGTCGAGGCCTATGATGACAAAGCCAGCAAACTCCTCCTCGCTGAGCAGCCGACCGATAGAGGTGAGTGTGTCCGCCAGCACCTTCATTTTGGTGAAGTAGGTCGTGGCGGAGGAGTCCAGCTTCTTAATGTCGGCGAGCTCGCTGCAAAGGGCCATCGAGCGGGAGGTAGAGACCTGGGCAAAGGTGTGCTCCAGGGTCGTTCAGGCATCCATGGAGGTGACGGCGAAGAGATAGAGACCGGCGACCCCGTCGCTGAGGGAGCCCTGGATGGCAGAGAGGACCGCCTGGTCCTGTTGCACCCACATGCGGTGTTCCTGGTTAATGGTCGGGCCGTGTACGATGGGGATGATCTGCGGAGGACACGGTAGCGAACCGTCCACAAACCCTAGGAGAGACCGACTGCGGAGTAGTGGTAGGACCTTGGCGCGCCAGAACAAGTAGTTGTCCGACGTGAGTCTGATGGCGATCAAGTTGTCGAAGTGGAACGACCCGGCGGGCGTGATAACACCAGCAGCAGGAGCGGTGGTCGGCGGAGCCACGACAAGAACCACAGTCGCGACCGATGCCGCAGGTAGCGGCGTGGGAACGATCGGGATCACGGTTGCGGGTGGTGCCGTGAGCGAGGCCAGGGGTGGCTCCGCGGGCAGCGCCTCCCCCGAGGTCGCTGGGATGATGGCAAGTGTCAAGGAGGATCCGGAGGGGGCCATCGCGGGCGGCAGCGGGCGACTAGTGCTGAGGCCGTCGCGGGCGGTGACGGCGGGATCGGCGCTGAAAACATGGAGCCGAGGACGGTGGTGCCGAAGAACTAAGGCATCGACGGAGCCAGAGGGCGAGGTGGGATGTTGAGGAGGGCGGCAAGCGACACGGGGATTGACCCGGAGCTGGCGGCGCCTGAAGCGGAAGCGGTCATGGCACCGACGGCAGCAGCCCTAGGGTTTAGGGTTTTGGTGGTGCGGCGGCGGCGGGTGGAGTACAGGACTTAGGTTAGACTCGATACCATGTAAAACGTAGGTTTTGGGGTAACTGGCTCAATCCTCTATGGTGTGGCCTATCATATATATATATATACCAGCAAACATGCCCGTGCGTTGCCACGGGAGAAAAAATCATCCCTCATACACATAGCAACAACATCAGTAAATCCCTTGAATCTTTTACGATGACGCATGACAAACAACATAATAAGTTGTATTATTGCATATAAAAACCTAAAAGTCGGATGATTTTTCAAGTGTACTCAAAGTGTTTCCAACTTATTAGATAATGGAAATGTCAACCTAGTTGTGGCTATCTTTTTACACCTTTATTGTAATTACTCCTCGGTGATGCCAAACAAATATTGATGAAAAGAGCAAAGTAATTTTTATTACTCAATGATAGCATGTGCATAAGAGCATTATTTTTATCTTGCTGATATATGTATTTACAACTGTAATCCAAGTCAAGATCCTTAATTTGTAGGAATCAACATCCTCTATGATGCCAATAATAGCTCTCGTGAGAGCGTCAGACTATCATATCTACACAATTTAAATGGGGTAGGGGACATATGTTGTAGGCATTTTCAAAATACTCCATAAAAGATAGCATTTAACGTTGCATTCCAAATGTAATTTTAGAAATGGTTAACATGCAGGATAATAGCATATTTCAAATGTACAAGTTTTTTTAAGAAATTTTCATATATAACTTTTTTGATTTAAAGTTAGTTTAAAAGATATGAATATTTAGAAAAGCATTTGAATCTGCTCAAAAAAAAGAAAAAAGTTAAACAGAGAAAAGCTGGGCCAAAATTACAAACATTATGCATGCAGCCTACCTGATAAATGAAGCTTGGGCGAGACACCAATATCCTACACCACCCTGTATTTAAAGAGAAAAATGATGAGAAAAGAGAATCGAACCTGCATCGAACCCAGGTGGAAGAGAGGGCCTTTAGCCAACGTACTACCCACGCACTTGTGATATAATACGAGACCTATTCTTAATGAACTCAACCAACTGCCGATGCAGCGACTCGAAAAAACGAATCGTTTTTGACTTACCGGTGGCATGGCGGGTAAATATTTATAACTTCAGGGGCAATTTCATGACGGACGATAGAAACCCAATTTTCTTTATTACTTCAGGAGAAGAGACTTACCTGGCGCTTACCTCCCTGTGCAGCCCGTTCCTGCACGGCCTGGCCGACCAAGTTGGCCAGCCCAGCCCACCTGGCCTCCTCCTCTGTCGTCTTCCTCCCCCTCGCCCAAGCAGCTGCGTGCCCGCGCCACAGCCAGCCGCGGCCACGCTCCCGGCCACCTCCTGCTTCCCTCCTCATCGCTCTGGCCTCTATGGACGTCGCCACGACGCGCCGCGCCTCTCTCCCTCTCTCTCATTCCCCCCTCATCCCCTCCCATTTCTCTCTCTCGCGAGCACCACCGAACGCGCCCGTCACCGCCACTCGCTGTTGCCGCGCCCACCGCCACGACCTCGCCTCTCCGACGAGTCCACGAGCATCTCCGCGACTCCCTCGTCCTCTCCACCGAGTCAAGCATCGCCAGACGCCCCGTGGAGCCGTCGCCGTCGCCTTCATCACCTCCGGCCGCCGTGGATCTCCGTTGCCGTTCGCCGCCGTCAGCGCCTCCCCCGAGCTCGCCTCGTCTCTTCCGGTCCCCTGTCAGCCCTCCCGCGTCGGTTCCCCCTCCTCTCCTGCCTCCCCGTGCTCTGTAGCCCGCAGCCGCTCGAGCCCGAGCTCCGGCCGCCGCCCATGAGCCCCGCTCCGCGAGCTCCGCCGCCCGCAGCCTCCGTCTGCTCCCTCGATGCAGACGAGCCAGCCACGCCCGGTGCCCTTAGCCGCCGCCCCCGTGGCCTGTAACGCGGACGCCGCCACGTCCTGAGGTCGCCGCCGACGACCTCGCCGGCCTGACATGCGGGCCTTGTCGGCCAGGTGATTAGCTTAGTGCTAATCACCATTTAAGCTAACTCTGACACTGACAGTGGGCCCCTACGCCCTAATATTTTAAGAGAAAATTCCTTATTTGACACTGTCTTAAAATCTGGTTCCTTATTTGACATTGAAAAAGTTTTTCTTCCCTATTTGACATCAATCCTAAATTTTATTCCCTATACGACACTTCCGTTCATTTTGAGCCTAAAATGACACGTGAAAAGACCATTTTGCCCCTCATGTGGTATGTGTGTGTATGCGCGCGTGTGTGCTGTTGCGTGCGTGGGTGCGCGCGCACATGTGTGCTGGTGCGTGTGTGTGTGCGCGCGCGTGTGTGCTGCTGCGTGTGTGTTTGCTACTGCGTGTGTACGTGCGCGTGTGTGTTGTTGCGTGCCTATGCGCTGCATGTGTGTGTGCTGCTGTGTGTGTGCGCGCGCGCTGTGTGCGTGTGTGTGTGTGCACGTGCATGTGTGTTGCTGCGTGTGTGTGCATGTGTGTGTATGTGCGCGCGCGTGTGTTGCTGCGTGTGTGCGCGCGCGTGTGTGTGTTGCTGCATGTGTATGTGCTGCTGCGTGTGCGTTCCTGCCCTCGCACTGATGCTGCGTGTGTGCGCTACTGCCCCGCACACACAGATACTAGATGAGGGGTAAAAGAGTCTTTTCAGGTGTCATTTAGGCTCAAAATGGACGAAAATGTTATATAGGGAATAAAATTTAGAACTTGTGTCAAATAGGGAAGAAAAACTTTTTCAGTGTCAAATAGGGAAGCAGATTTTAAGACAGTGTCAAATAAGGAATTTTCTCATCTTTTAATTAGATTAGTGAAACCCCCTTGTTTAACACTGTGTCACCGACGTGTGGACCCCACACGTCAGGTTTGACCTGGTCAGCACCGTTGACCTGCTGACGCAGGCATGACGTCATGCTGACGCAGTTATCCATTTTCTGGATTTAAATTAATCAGGAAATTCCAGAAAATGATTTAAACTTCAAAAATTCATAGAAATTCAACCGTAGCTCAGATTGAGATAATTTATATGTGAAAAATTATCATAAAAATGTAATCTATCCATCTGTACTAGTTTCATGCATGACAAACCAACTTAAACCTGCTGTATAGGTGAAAACATAGAAATGGCTTATACAAGAGCTTACTTTGGAGTTGCATTTGAGTTTTTGGTTCAAATGAACTCCATCCAGATAGCACCTAGTTGCATTAGCTTAAACAGCATCACATCTACATGCCATGATCATGCATCATATTGTTGCATATGCTTGTGTTTTGATTGTCGACACCGTTCCTCCTCGATAGGTCCTGCTCGGGAGAGTGTTCCAGAGTACCTGTCCAAGGAGCAGTGCCACCCTGTTGATCTATCAGGCAAGCAAACCCCCTTGTTCATTCCGATACAATCCTACTCTCTCGCTCCTGCTCTCAGTTATTGCATTAGGACAACAACGATTCATCTGCTACTTTGTGCTGCGGTAGTTGAACCCATTCCTCTACATGACCTGTCATTGCCACAGTAAATAGTTGAAACCCACTAGCATGTGTAGGAGTTGATTGAAGCCATTGTTGTGTTTCTACCATGCCATGCCTGCTATTGCTTAGAGTGTGTCAGGTCTGATTCATTGGGAATGAATTCGAGTGTTACGATATGTTCTGATGCTGAGAGTGAAGTGTGTGAACACGATTTGGTAAAGGTAGCGGTGAGAGGCCATGTAGGAGTACATGGTGGGTTGTCTCACTGGAACCGTCCTTAAGCACTGAGTTCTATGTATGTTGTCCAATGACTCGATACTACAACACATTGGGATCCTTAATTGACTCTCTCGACTTATTAACCG
The DNA here is from genome assembly GCA_021605205.1 of Aegilops longissima. Lineage (NCBI taxonomy): Eukaryota > Viridiplantae > Streptophyta > Magnoliopsida > Poales > Poaceae > Aegilops > Aegilops longissima. The sequence continues at coordinate 748,101,811 of CM038679.1, forward strand.
ACTTGATCTCTGTCTAGGAGTCGCAACTAGTTTCTGGTGTTTGTAGGTAGTGCTATTTTTCTACCAAGTGGCACCCGGCAGGGTGGGCTTGGGACAGACTAGGCACACGTGGCCTGGTGTACCGAGTGGCACCTAGATGGTGGGCTCGGGAACCCTGCACACATCGTTTGCGGCCGTGAGCGACACCCCGGCCGGATCTCCTTGCGGATGGAACCCGAATAGGCGATAAACCTGGGCTAGAGGCTTGTGTAGTTAGTCAGGTCGTGGCCGACACCCTCGCCAGGCTTCCGCTTGAAGGTTGCCGAGATACATGACGTGTACATGGCGGTAAGTGGCGAGAGCGTGTGTGAAGAAGTAGACCCTGCAGGGTTAACATGATCTATTGAATAGCCGGGTCATGGTTATGGACTTCTTGGATGCTTACATGGTACATAGACAACTTGAAGTGGATACTCTAAAATGCTCAAGACAAGTGTGAGTGCTATGGATGGCCTTCTCGTAGGGGGACGGGGATGAATCCATAGTAGTGTATTGTGTGGTGATTGGTGGACTCGTGTGCGCCATATCACCTCAAGAGTTTCTGGTAGTCGTAGAACAGGATAGCCACAGAGTCAAAGCTGGCTTGCTGCAACCAAACCCCACATTACCCTCTTGATACAAATGCATGTATGATAGGATCTGATGTAAGTCTTGCTGAGTACCTTTGTACTCATGTTGCTTTATTTATGTTTTTGTAGCGGAGACTTCGGTCTTACTAGTGTTCTCGTGGACTTCGACAAGTAGCTTGCACCTCAGCTACGATCTTGATCGGACATTGTAGATAGTCAGGCTCTTCAGCTTTTTCCATTTGTAGATGTCTGTACTCAGACATGTAATGCTTCCGCTTGTTGCTTGTTTGCTCTGAATGTTGGGTCATGTGACCCCTGCTTGTAATAATGCTATGATGGCTCTACTGAGCCTTTACCTATATGAGTTCTTGAGTTATGCTGTGATGCCATGTTGTACATCACCTCCAGGATGCAATCCTTTTTCCATAGGATGATACGATGGTTGGCCTCTCCGAGAAAGTGCTCGTCGTCACCTCCAGGAATGTCAAGCTCTAGCTCCGAATATGGGTCCACCACCTCATCAACCAAGACACGAGCATAGCCCGCTGGAATCGGGTTGCAATGGAAGGTTGCCTCGGGGGGATTTGTAAAAGCAATGGCGTCCGCCACCTTCATGGATATGTTCTTCATTTTGACGTGTAGCTCACAGCTAGTGTTCTCCGTGATGTCATCCACGGGGTATGTACCCAGCATTGCATCGTCCGGGGCGGAACCCACGCTGCTTCTCGGCATGGATGGGACGGTGCTATCCAATGTTGGATCATTCGCTAGCTACTGCAGCTGCTGAGACCCCCTTTGCTGGGTAAGTGAGTCGATTTGCTCCTGCTGCCGCTGGAATTTGACTGCCAATTCCGCTTGACTTGCTTCTAGGCCTTGAAGGCGTTCATAGTCCCGCTTCCTCTGCTCCTCCTCCATCTTCCTCTTCTTCTCCTCTGCAATCTTCTTTCTCGCACGGTTTCGTAGTCGGTGTTCCGGTCTGAAAACCCCTCATACCACGGAATAGCGCCCTTGCCTCGTGTTCTTCCCGAGTGTTCAGGATTTCCAGGCACGCGTAAGCTCGTCGTTCTCTCTCTGGGCTGGAACACCCCGACCGTGCCTCTTCTATTGCAACAAGTATCGCATCGTCGGCTCCCTTCAGACTTGCCTTCGTCAAGCATTGCGTGTCTTGGTCCAACTCCCCCATGCGCATAGAACCAAGTCCCGCACTGGGGCCAGCTCTTAGTAACCGGAGTGACACCTGCATCCTCCATCTCTTTCTCAGACTTATCCCACTTAGGCATTGCCACCGCGATAACCACCTGCCCCAGCTTATGGAACTTATCCTTTTTTCGCATTCTTCTTGTTTATTCTCGACCGTTCCTTAGCTAATTCCGAATCCTTAAATTTCATTTAAATCGTCCCAATGAGCACGTTGGTTCTCTAGTGTTCCCTCGAATCGGAGTCTTCCTTCCTCCCTTGACGTACTTGTCCCATTCACGATTCTTGTGGTTCTTGAATGCAACCGCCATCTTCCTAAGAGCAGCGTCCTTGACTTTCTGCACATCTTCTTCTGTGAAATGATCTGGTAGGGTGAAATGTTCCATGAGAGTATCCCAAAGCAGATCTTTTTGATTCTTGTCGACAAAAGTAACATCTGGACGTGGCTTTGCTGGCTCTCTCCATTCTTGAAGTTTGATCGGGAGTTGGTCCTTCACAAGAACTTCGCACTGACGAATGAACTTGTCCGCAATCTTCTTAGGCGCTAATGGTTCGCCATTAGGTCTGACTGCCTCGATATTGTACTTTACGCCCTACTTCAACTTTTTGTTCGGGCCTCGTTTCGTCCTTTTGCCTGAAGATTTTCTCGATCCGGATGGCTGAAAGAATAATGATCGATTCGCTAATATATCTTCAAGTCATTTAAAACATGTGATGATCACCAGATGCCTGCTTATATAAATATACCTCGCCGGTCTTTGTTGTTTCAGGATCAACATGTTCTTCGTCATCGTCATAATCGTAGTTCATGACTTCATCAATTCGGTCGTCGCTATCGAATATCATATCACCCTCTCCGGTGTTGTTTAGAAATTCGGAGCCGTCATAATCTTGTACTTCATTCTGATCATCATATGGCCCGCGTATCATATCGAATATGGTCTGTTCTCCCTCTCTGTCGGTATTGTCTGCCATAGCTTTTATTTAACTAATCCAAAAGAAATATAAAACAATTTAGCATTCAAATTACATAGTTTTTTTCTTTTCTGCTTTGTTTTCTTCTATTTATTTTTGCGAAGTTTTTTGTATAGTTTTTTCTTTTTTGTTATATTTATTTTCTTCTATTTATTTGTGAGTAGTTTTTCATCTAGTTTGCCAAAATTCAACATTTTCAGAGTTCATTTTGCAGTGATTTTTAATTTCACCGTCATTTTGTAAACGATTGAAAAATAGCAATTTTTTTTTATTTTCTGCTTTTTTCTTCTTCTTTTTATTTCTGAGTAGTTTTTCTTTTCTGCTATATTTATTTTCTTCTATTTATTTCTGAGTAGTTTTTTATATAGTTTTTTCTTTTCAGCTATAGTTTTTCTTCTTTTCTGTTATTTTTTCTTTTCTGCAAAACTTGATGGTCAAAGTGTGGAGTTATAACTGAAAAAAAGAAATGTCGACGTGCAATTAGTTTTTGCCATAACAGAAGAAGTCCAGAGTTGTAATAAGTTATTAAAAATAAAAAAGAGGTGCAATGCTCGTTAATTTGCTTCAAGCCTTTCGGAATAGTGTAAACTGCACTGCGCATAGCTCCGTGCAGTCTACCGTGTTCCTGAAGGCTTGAAGCAAAGCAACGTGAGCACTGAGCCTCTTCTTCATCGTCTCTGCACTCAGGGCTTATAAACCGCTCCTAGTCCCTCTCACTTCGCGAGGTGGGACTAAAAAACAATTTACGTCTGGTTCATCCACATGAACCGGTACTAAAGGTTCTCGTGGGGCCCCAGCCTTACCTGACACAACCTCATTAGTACCGTTTCGTGGTACGAACTGGCACTAAATGGTGATGGTGGGGCCATAGCCTGACCGGAGGCTGACACAACCTCTTTAGTACCGGTTCGTGGCATGAACCGGTACTAAAGGTTCGCCACGAACCGGTGCTATTGATCGCCGCCACAAACCGACACTAGTGTACACATTAGTGCCGGCTGAAATTCCAACCGGCACTATTGTGCTTCACATTTGACCCTTCGCCACGACCCGGTACTAAAGGTGGTGCGCTGGCGCAGGTGCGGTGCGGCAAGTTTAGTCCCACCTCGCTAGTCGAGGGGCGACCGCACTGGTTTAATTATAAACCCCCTTGCGGTCGCTCTCTCGAGCTCCTCTCCAAAGCAGGCCTACTGGGCCTACGTGTTCTTTGCTGCCCTGTGGGCCCACTTGGCCTTTGCGGGCCTGCATCCTAGCCCAATAACAGGTTGGGTTTCTAGTCGTATGCAGGCCGCTCTGGCCTAGTAGGCGGGCTTTTTTTTATTTTTTTTCTTTATTTATTTTTGTGTTTTTTTTGTGTATTTAGAGTTTCTTTGTGAATATTTTTGCTTTAGATACAAAAAATTACAAACTTTCTGTTAGTACCCGTAGTTTTCAAATTTGAATAGTTTAAATTTTGAATTATTTGAAATTAGTGTGAATCACTAGTTTGTGAATAACTTAACTTTAAAAATCAGTAAAAGGCATGAAAGAATTTGTTTGCACATAAAATTTCTTCGCGTTTCAAATGCCAAAACACATAACTATCCTAACTATTACAGAGATTCCCCTCTGGGTGTGAAACACAGAAGAAAGGGATGATAGTGAAGCCGATCACATCCCAGATCTTTGGGTGTGAAACTTTTTCTTCGCGTGTGTCCCTTGGCCCCGTAACCACGGAAAATCTTCATCATTTAACGGGATGCTCGGGTCAATATTCACCGTGAATGGAGCAATTTCATCAAACTTTTCAGAATCTTCTTGACTTGTCTGTCTTGTCATCCACTCCCACGATGTTTCTCTTCCCGTAAAGAACTATGTGCCGCTTTGGCTCATCGTACGATGCATTCGCTTTCTTATCTTTTCTTTTCTTGGCTTGGTAGACATGTCCTTCACATAGAAAACCTGTGCCACATCATTGGCTAGGACGAATGGTTAAATCTGCATACGCAAGATTGTTGAGATCCTTGTTGTCATTCCGCATCATGGTCTTCCGTTACCCGCCTTGTGTCATATTGACCCATTTGCACGAAACAAAGGGACCTTTAAACCACGCCGATAGTCAAGTTCCCATATGTCCTGTATATAACCATAATATGTTTCCTTTCCGCCTTGGTTTCTGCATCAAAGCGGACACCACTGTTTTGGTTGGTGCTCTTCTTATCTTGGGCGATCGTGTAAAATCTATTACCATTTATCTCGTACCCTTTGAAAGTCATTATATTGAAGATGGTAGCTGGGACAGCAAGTACAGGTCATCTTCAATAGAGGTGTCATGCATGGTGCGTGTTCCGCAACCAGTGGCGAAACTCCTGGTTTGTTCATGTGTAATCCAGTCATCAGACCGCTCCGGGTGTTTGGGCGTAGCAAATTCTTGTGTTCATCCATATACGGAGCCACCAAGGCGGAATTCTGTAGAACTGTGTTGTGTGCTTCAAAGTGAGAGAATGTCCGTCCATACATATTATTTGTTCCCCTCCTAGCGTGCCTTTTCCATCCAGTCTGCCCTTATGCCGCGATTCAGGAACACCAATCGGCTTAAGGTCAGGAATAAAGTCAATACAAAACTCAATGACCTCCTCATTTTGATGGCCCTTGGAGATGCTTCCTTCTGGCCTAGCACGGTTATGAACATATTTCCTTAAGACTCCCATGAACCTCTCAAAGGGGAACATATTGTGTAAAAATACAGGACCCAAAACGTTAATCTCTTCGCATAGGTGAACTAGGACGTGCGTCATGATGTTGAAGAAGGATGGTGGGAACACCAACTCGAAACTAAAAATACATTGCACCAAATCATTCTGTAACCTTGCTATGATTTCTGGATCGATTACCTTCTGAGATATTGCATTGAGAAATGCACATAGCTTCACAATGGCTAATCGAACGTTTTCCGGTAGAAGCCCCCTCAATGCAACCGGAAGCAGTTGCGTCATAATTACGTGGCAGTCATGAGACTTCAGGTTCTGGAACTTTTTCTCTGCCATGTTTATTATTCCATTTATATTCGACGAGAAGCCAGACGGTACCTTAATACTGAGCAGGCATTCAAAGAAGATTTCCTTCTCTTCTTTGGTAAGAGCGTAGCTTGCATGACCCTGATGTATGCCGTCTTCTCCGTGTATACGTTGCTGGTCCTCCCGTGCCTCAGGTGTATCTTTTGTCTTCCCATACACGCCCAAGAAGCCAAGCAGGGTCACACAAAGATTCTTCGTCACGTGCATCACGTCGATTGCGCAGCGGACCTCTAGGTTTTTCCAATATGGCAGGTCCCAAAATATAGATTTCTTCTTCCACATGGGTGCGCGTCCGTCAGCATCCTTCGGAACAGGTTGTCCGCCAGGACCCTTTCCAAATATCACCTTCAAATCCTTGACCATATCATGTACATCAGCACCAGTACGGTGGCGAGGCTTCGTCCGGTGATCCGCCTCACCTTTGAAATGCTTGCCTTTATTTCTTACGGATGCCTGCTCGGAAGAAATCGGCGATGTCCCTGTACACATTCTTCTTACAACTATTCAAATATATACTGTCGGTATCATCCAAACAGTGCGTGCATCCGCGGTATCCTTTGTTTGTCTGTCCTGAAAGGTTACTGAGAGCAGGCCAATCATTGATGGTCACGAACAGCAACGCCTTTAGGTCAATTTCTTCCCCCATGTGCTCATCCCACGCACGTACACCTGTTCCATTCCACAGTTGTAAGAGTTCATCAACTAATGGCCTTAGGTACACATCAATGTCGTTGCCGGGTTGCTTAGGGCCTTGGATGAGCACTGGCATCATAATGAACTTCCGCTTCATGCACAACCAAGGAGGAAGGTTATACAAACATAGAGTCACAGGCCAGGTGCTATGGTTGCTGCTCGGCTCCCCAAAAGGACTAATGCCATCTGCACTTAGACCAAACCATACGCTCCTTGCGTCATCTGCAAACTCCTTCCCGTACTTTCTTTCGATTTTTCTCCACTGCGACCCGTCAACGGGTACTCTCAACTTTCCGTCTTTCTTACGGTCTTCTTCGTGCCATCGACGCTTTGGCATGCTCTTTGTTTTGGAACAAATGTTTCAATCGTGGTATTATAGGAGAATACCACATCACCTTGGCAGGAATCTTCTTCCTGGGGCGCTCGCCCTCGACATCACCATGCTCATCACGGCTGATCTTATAGCGCAATGCACCACATACCGGCAAGCGTTCAAATCCTCGTACTCACCGCGGTAGAGGATGCAATCATTAGGGCATGCATGTATCTTCTGCACCTCTAACCCTAGAGGGCAGACAACCTTCTTTGCTTCAGACGTACTCTCGGCAATTGATTGTCCTTTGGAAGCATATCCTTTATCATTACCAGCAACTTTCCAAATCCCTTGTCGATACACCATTCTCCGCCTTCCATTGCAGCAATTCGATTGTGGTGCCCAGCTTTTTCTTGTCACCCACGCAATTCGGGTACAACAATTTTTGTGATCCTCTAACATGCGCTGCAACTACTTCTTCTCCAAATCACTTGCATGAGTTTCTCTTTGCATCGGCAATGGCCCGACCTAGATCATCAACGGGCCCATCGATGCCTCTTCTTCAGCTTCTTCCGCATTGCCGGCTCAGCTTCTTCCGCATTACCGCTCAGCTTCTTCCCCATTGTTGTATCATCGTGTTCAGGGAACCCATGGCCAGGATAGCTGTCGTCGTCCTCTTCTTCTTCATTGTCTTCCATCATAACCCCTCTTTCTCCGTGCTTGGTCCAAACATTATAGTGGGGCATGAAACCGGACTCAAACAGGTGGACGTGAATGGTTCTTGACGTAGAGTAATTGCGACCATTCTTACAACCAGCACATGACAAGGCATAAAACCATCCGCCCGCTTGTTTGCCTCAGCCGCTAGCAGAAAAGTATGCACGCCCTCAACGAACTGGGGAGAGCATCGGTCATCGTACATCCATTGCCGGCTCATCTTCATTACACAACACCGAATAGACCAAATTAATACAACTTCATACATAAAGTTCATACAACACTTAAATGCAACAAACAAATAACTCTCTAGCTAAAGCATTTAAATGCAGCAACAAATGCGATCAAGATCGCAACTAAGGTAACAATTGATCCAACAGCATAATGATACCAAGCCTCACTATCGATGGCATATTTTCTAATCTTTCTAATCTTCAAGCCCATTTTCTCCATCTTGATCTTGTGATCATCGACGACATCGGCAACATGCAACTCCAATTCTATCTTCTCCCCCTCAATTCTTTTCAATTTTTCTTTCAAGTACTCATTTTCTCTTTCAACTAAATTTAACCCTCTCGACAATAGGGTCGGTTGGAATTTCCGGTTCACATACCTCCTAGATAAAAATATCTATGTCAACTTGATGGGCATAATTTGTCATAAACACGAAATGCAACAAATAGTTTTAAAAGAGAATATACCACATCCGAATCATAACAAGGACGAGGGCCGATGGGGACGGATATCAAAACCATGGCACTATGTATAACAAACAACATACGGGTAAGATAATTATTATACGAGTAACTATATATCCAAATCACACAAACATCAATTTTTTATATAAAATTTCATGAACAAGAGGCTCACTACAAGGTGGTGCCGGGCGACGGACAAGTGGGCGATCGACGGTGGTTACGACGGAGATTTAGAAGGCACTAAGTAAACCACACCTACATATGCAAACTAAGTGTTATTTTGACCTCAAATTGCATATAAATCAAATACTACCACATATAATTCCTCCCAAATTACTAAAACCCACAATTAATCATTATATAAACCAATGCAAGAGCTAATCTAGCAATGAGAGATGAAAGGACAAAGTTGCTAACCTTGGTGATCATTTGAATGGATGGGGGCCTGCAAATCTTGACAAATTTGGGGTAAATTTTGTGATGAACTCGAGAGGAAGAAGGGAAGAACAGAGGAGAGGGAGAGGGGAAAGGGGGAAGAACAGAGTGCGGGTGGACTAAGTGTTTATATAGGACGACCTTTAGTACCGGTTCATGCCACGAACCGGTACTAAAGGTGCTGGAAGGGCCCCACTCGACAACATCCTGCCACCACTTTTAGTACCGGTTCGTGGCACGAACGGTGCTAAAGGTTCGCCACGAACCGGTACTAAAGTGCTCCTCCCGCCTAGCCGTTGGAACCGGCACTAATGGACACATTAGTGCCGGTTCTGTTACAAACCGGGACTAATGTGTCTCACATTTGACCCTTTTTCTACTAGTGCATCAACATGAGGCAATGGCCACAGGGACCAGAGACGGCGATGGAGGGGGCTGGTTAGCAATATGGTGGATGTATCCGCATGTGTTGCGGGTGAGAGAAATATAAAAAAATGAGAAAGAGAGAAAGATCAAGTGGTTGGTGAGGTTGGGTACATGTATACGGTTGGTACCAGCATCCCTTCCTAGGCCCATCTCAGTTCACAAAAAAGCATATCCCGCTAATCAGAGATGGATCGAAGTGTGAAGAGCCTCTAGGGAGGGGGGTGAGGGGGGGAGCATGAATTTTTTCTTTTTCTCTTAACATGACTACTTGTGTTGCTTTTATAACTTTATTATTTTGGCTACAAGTGCCTTTGAACCGAAAATCATGTTGGCTAGGCTATTTATTATGTGTACCTGAAAAATCCCTAATGAATATGATTGTGAGGTATTAAGATACAAATGTGTTTCATCAAGAAATGATGTTGTGTATTTATAGACCCCATTATCATGTAACCAATAAGTTCCATTGCCTTTCTCGAGCATGGATGGTCATACATTCGTAGGTTAGGGCAACAAGGCCTCTACTACTTCTTATCTATAAGGAACTCAACCATACTCTACCAGTGTGCATTGGTGTACAACGCACCATACCATGTAATGAAGCATAGTTGTACATTGACTGCTTATGCTGTAGTAGCTAGTTTACAAACTAACTCATGAAAATGCATATATTCTAACGGATTGAGTTTGTTTGGACTGGTTAGAGGTTTTTTTATGCATTCTCAATCAAGTAACTAACCGTAAGAATGAAGAATGTCAAATTGGTTTGGTGAGAACTCAAGAAAAAGAGTTGTTGACACCTCATGCCGTTTCTAGAATTTTATATTACTTTGGACTAGACTAGATAATACTGATTTACAAATCGCTATGGCAATATTGTTACCTGTGCATTGTAGATTTTTGTAGAAATACATTTATAGATTTTAAAATTGGTGTGAACACACATGTACACAACCATACAGGCAAGTTGTAATACAACATCAAAGAGGCACAAATTATTCACCATTAATACAATTTTCATCTCTCACGCTTTGGTACATTTAGTCAACAAAACTATACACACTTACCGTAGGAAAAACATCACAATTAATTGATAAAAATAATTATTGTCTCCACTAGCATATTTGTAATAACAAATTGTGGGTTGGACAACAATAAACAACACTTTAATATTACCAATGTGATTGTATGGTTAATTTTGTTAGATATATTAGTGAAAAATATATTAAAGTTTTGAAATAAAGGTTATATATTTCTTAGAAAATTAAGTTAATTTTAAATAAAATAACTAATAAACAAAATAAAAATGTTTAGTATAATTAGATGAGTAATACTCATAAATGACGAGAATCGAGCCTAGTTTGAGTCCTTATCACTTTCCTAACTACAAATATAAATGACATAACCATTTTCAGTATCAGATAAGTTTTTTCATTTTTCATTTTGTTACGACATGTTAGGATTTAATTATTTTGGTTAACTCAATAAAATATTTGCCTAACGGAACGAGATCCTCTGACGTGTTGCAGCAAAAGTAGGGAAGTTACAGTGCTCCCTTGTGTAAAAGCATAGAGACAAGTCACGGAGCGAAGCAGACACTGTAGCTAATATAAGGAAGCTCATTACTGTAGACAGATTACTGTAGATAACACAGGTTCAGATCTCTGTTCATGCGCCTGTGGTGAAGCAACGTCTGGGGACTGTAGAGCCCCCTGCTTTTCCTTCACACGTCAGAGGATCTGGTTCCCTGCCTAACAACCGACGTGCAATTATTCTCCTGATAAGTTCAGGCATGCGTGAAACTGCCCATCCTGGAAGGATTCAGTGTGCTCGCTCGTAATGTCGAAAGCATCCGTGCACTTCTAACACCTCTGCTGCCCGCCGCGATGCCAAATCCCGTGCTAGAAGGCAATGGAAGCATTCTGCACACAATTTCCCACATCAGGCATGAAGGGGCTGAGATTAAGCGTGCCAAGAAAGTGATCAAGTTTCGGAATGGAGGGCTCGCAAAGCAAGCTGACAAGCTTGGCGGATTAATATATGATGAGTTAGGGAGGGCTCTAGATGGAAGGATGCCCTTGGCGGTGTTCCAGGGCCGTATTCCAATGTATCTCCATGAAATTGACCAGTTGCTTGACTTGCGGATGTATTTCTGAGGAAAGTTGTAATTTAATTGACAGGTGATAACAATGTATTGATTTCCCTTGGATGTTGTTTTGTTCCATTCGTGATAACAATGTTTTGTTCCATTTGGATTTGGATTTCAGAATTTAAATGCAAAAGCTTCATTTCTCTACTGTTTGTAGAAACGACGTGTGCAGGTGTCACATCCCTAGTTCTGGTATGCTCAAGGCTAGCTGGTCATTGTGCATCATTTTTAAATTTCATTTAATTCTGAATTGAGGATTTGTGAAACCCTCCGAATCATTTTTGGAAATGACCCAAATAAAACTTGCTCCAAAAAGGTCCAAGAAAATGCTCATGTTGCTCTCTGAAAATATTGGACAGAGATAAAAATCAAACCAATATTTTTAAGAGCTCATAAGTATTTATTTTTGGGCATTTGGAATTAATGCATAAATATTTGCATTGGATATATACTTTTTATATATATAATATATGTCCAAAAATTATGCCATTTGTTGAGGAGCTCTGGAATAATACCACTAGTTCCTACAAAATTGGCATAAGTAAATAAAATGATTTAGTATTTTTATTAAATCAAAACAAATGTCAGATAATAGAAAAATAAAAGGGAGAAGAGACTTACCTGGCGCTTACCTCCCTGTGCAGCCCGTTCCTGTACGGCCTGGCCGGCCCAGTTGGCCAGCCCAGCCCACCTGGCGTCCTCCTCTGTCGTCTTCCTCCCCCTCGCCCAAGCAGCTGCGTGCCCGCGCCACAACCAGTCGCGGCCACGCGCCCGGCCACCTCCTGCTTCCCTCCTCATCGTTCTGGCCTCTATGGACGTCACCACGACGCGCCGCGCCTCTCTCCCTCTCTCTCATTGCCCCCTCATCCCCTCCCATTTCTCTCTCTCGCGAGCACCACCGAATGCGCCCGTCGCCGCCGCTCACTGTTGCCACGCCCACCGCCACGACCTCGCCTCTCCGACGAGTCCACGAGCATCTCCGCGACTCCCTCGTCCTCTCCACCGAGTCAAGCATCGCCAGACGCCCCGTGGAGCCGTCGCCGTCGCCTTCATCACCTCCGGCCGCCGTGGATCTCCGTCGCCGTTCGACGCCGTCAGCGCCTCCCCCGAGCTCGTCGTCGTCTCTTCCGGTCCCCGTGAGCCCCCCACGCCGGTTCCCCTCCTCTCCCGCCCCGTGCTCAGAGCCCGCAGCCGCCGAGCCCGAAGCTCCGGCCGCCAAGGAAGCCGCCCGCGAGCTCCGCCTCGCAGCCTCCGTCTCGCTCCCTCGATGCGGACGATCCTGCTACGCCCGGTGCCCTTAGCCGCCGCCCCCGTGGCCTGTAACGCGGACGCCGCCGCGTCCTGAGGTCGCCGCCGACGACCTCGCCGGCCTGACATGCGGGCCCTTTCGGCCAGGTGATTAGCTTAGCGCTAATCACCATTTAAGCTAACTCTGACACTGACAGTGGGCCCCTGCGCCCTAATCTTTTAATTAGATTAGTAAAACCCCCTTGTTTAACACTGTGTCACCGACGTGTGGACCCCACACGTCAGGTTTGACCTGGTCAGCACCGTTGACCTGCTGACGCAGGCATGACGTCATGCTGACGCAGTTATCCATTTTCTGGATTTAAATTAATCAGGAAATTCCAAAAAATGATTTAAACTTCAAAAATTCATAGAAATTCAACCGTAGCTCAGATTGAGATAATTTATATATGAAAAATTATCAGAAAAATGTAACCTATCCATCTGTACTAGTTTCATGCATGACAAACCAACTTAAACCTGCTGTATAGGTGAAAACATATAAATGGCATATACAAGAGCTTACTTTGGAGTTGCATTTGAGTTTTTGGTTCAAATGAACTCCATCCAGATAACACCTAGTTGCATTAGCTCAAACAGCATCACGTCTACATGCCATGATCATGCATCATATTGTTGCATATGCTTGTGTTTTGATTGTCGACACCGTTCCTCCTCGATAGGTCCTGCTCCGGAGAAGTTCCAGAGTACCTGTCCAAGGAGCAGTGTCAACCTGTTGATCTATCAGGCAAGCAAACCCCCTTGTTCATTCCGATACAATCCTACTCTCTCGCTCCTGCTCTCAGTTATTGCATTAGGACAACAACGATTCATCTGCTACTTTTGTGCTGCGGTAGTTGAACCCATTCCTCTTCATGACCTGTCATTGCCACAGTAAATACTTGAAACCCACTAGCATGTGTAGGAGTTGATTGAAGCCATTGTTGTGTTTCTACCATGCCATGCCTATTATTGCTTAGAGTGTGTCAGGTCTGATTCATTGGGAATGAATTGGAGTGTTACGATATGTTCTGATGCTGAGAGTGAAGTGTGTGAACACGATTTGGTAAAGGTAGCGGTGAGAGGCCATGTAGGAGTACATGGTGGGTTGTCTCACTGGAACCGTCCTTAAGCACTGAGTTCTATGTATGTTGTCCAATGACTCGATACTACAACACATTGGGATCCATAATTGACTCTCTCGACTTATTAACCGACTTGATCTCTGTCCAGGAGTCGCAACTAGTTTCTGCTGTTTGTAGGTAGTGCTATTTTTCTACCAAGTGGCACCCGGTAGGGTGGGCTTGGGACAGACTAGGCACACGTGGCCTGGTGTACCGAGTGGCACCCGGATGGTGGGCTCGGGAACCCTGCACACATCGTTTGGGGCCGTGAGCGACACCCCGTCCGGATCTCCTTGCGGATGGAACCCGAATAGGCGATAAACCTGGGCTAGAGTCTTGTGTGGTTAGTCAGGTCGTGGCCGACACCCTCGCCAGGCTTCCGCTTGAAGGTTGCCGAGATACATGACGTGTACATGGCGGTAAGTGGCAAGAGCGTGTGTGAAGAAGTAGACCCCTGTAGGGTTAACATGATCTATTCGAATAGCCGGGTCCGCGGTTATGGACTTCTTGGATGCTTACATGGTACATAGACAACTTGAAGTGGATACTCTAAAATGCTCAAGACAAGTGTGAGTGCTATGGATGGCCTTCTCGTAGGGAGACGGGGATGAATCCATAGTAGTGTATTGTGTGGTGATTAGTGGACTCGTGTGCGCCATATCACCTCAAGAGTTTCTGGTAGTCGTAGAACAGAATAGCCACAGAGTCAAAGCTGGCTTGCTGCAACCAAACCCCACATTACCCTCTTGATACAAATGCATCTATGATAGGATCTGATGTAAGTCTTGCTGAGTACCTTTGTACTCATGTTGCTTTATTTATGTTTTTGCAGCGGAGACTTCTGTCTTACTAGTGTTCTCGTGGACTTCGACAAGTAGCTTGCACCTCAGCTATGATCTTGATCGGACGTTGTAGATAGTCAGGCTCTTCAGCCATTTCCATTTGTAGATGTCTGTACTCAGACATGTAATGCTTCCGCTTGTTGCTTGTTTGCTCTGAATGTTGGGTCATGTGACCCCTGCTTGTAATAATGCTATGATGGCTCTTCTGAGCCTTTACCTATATGAGTTCTTGAGTTATGCTGTGATGCCATGTTGTATATCACATACTTGCATGTTATGCGTACGTGTAATGTGTATTGCTATGTGTGGGATCTGACTATCTAGTTGTTTATCCTTAGTAGCCTCTCTTACCGGGAAATGTCTCCTAGCGCTTCCACTCCTGGTAGCATGTGTCCTTCTTCGTTCATGTGTCTGTCCCTTCGGGGAAATGTCACGCGGTGTCTACCGGAGTCCTGTTAGCCTGCTACAGCCCGATTTACCGGAGTCCTGCTAGCCCAGTTGCTACAGCCCGGATTCACTCGCTGATGACCGACACGTTCGTTGTTGGGTCATGTATGCCTGTCCCTGTAAGTTAGTGCCACTTCGGGTTCACGACTAGCCATGTCAGCCCGGGTTCTTGTCATATGGATGCTAGCGACACCATCATATACGTGTGCCAAAAGGCACAAACGGTCCCGGGCATGGTAAGGCGACACTCGTGGGAATACCGTGCGTGAGGCCGCAAAGTGATATGAGGTGTTACATGCTAGATCGGTGTGGCATAGAATTGGGGTCCTGACAGCAGGTAGGGTGCCCGCTGCTCTCATGGAATTTACATACCGCCCTCTCTCTACTGTTGCCCCCTCGGGGGCGTCCGTGATGTCCCACCACCGCTAAACCCATCTGCCCTACTCCTAGAGTTGTTGTTATTCGAGCTAAGGAGCCAATCATAAGTTGTATTGTAGCAACATTAGATGACTCATATGTGATAGTAATTGATGGTTCGGAAATGTGACCACGTGACACAACGTGGTAACCAATCTAGACTATTCAAAAAAGGATGGTTTGGAGATGAGAGCATGACATTGCGATTATGTGACTTTTAATGTCTTGCCGGCATTGAAATATATAATTATGTTCCGAAGGCGTCTGCACATCGACCCAGATGTTGATATTACCTTCAATATCATCTTCCGGACGAATACCAAAGGTGATAACCATGTCAGGCTCAAATGCATAAGTCTTGCATAGTGTTTGCCAAGTTTTGCATTCAAAATAGGTGTAGGTGTCTGCGCTGTATAATTTTGCGTGGAAAGTATAACCATGCTCGGTGTTCAAGTAAACTCTGTTTACCTCCATAGTAATTTTCATAGGACTGAAACCTATCTTATCCAAGACAAAAACCCTTGCATGGCAGGGGATACGCTAGTAGAATAGTAAAAAAATAAATTATAAGTTGAAGCAAATGAAGAAGATGTCATGCTTAATTACGAAAAAAGGCTTGTCGTTGTGACTTACTATATCCATTTCGAAGTTCTCGTTCAGCTTGATGCTGAAGCGCCTATCATCATCTAGGAAGATTCTGTCGCACAGGCCGCGCTCGTCTTTGCAGTATTTGCAAATACCAAAATCCTTTTCATTGTCGTACATTTCCTATGTTCATAGTTGAAACATTAATTGAAAATCGACCGAAGAAAACTACCAGGATACTCAACACACAAATCCGGGGCACTCGATATTATTCTGGCACAAGTAATGCCAAAATTCACGGAAAAATCCGGCATGACCTTTGCTAAAATAGGACATATTGAGCGCCTAAAATTTGCTAGAACGGAAATGAATCAACACTCCGGCAAAACATAGGCCACTCAAAGGTGTAACCTACAAACATGACCGGCCACTTGGGCAAGCACATATCCTATTTGAGCAACACAAGATATACATTTCAGAATATCTTATAGGACTCATATTGACATGAGAATTCAATAAGCAAAACCAAATCGTAAAATAAATAAGTATTCAAATTAGCATGCATTCAATAAGCAACGTAAATCATCTCTTGCGTCCGTACATCATCGAATATTATCACTAATACATCCCGAATAGTATCATACATATAACATCACTAATGCAACTAAAACCCTAGCGAACGATGGCTATCGGCGCGGGCGGTGGTCACCCAAAGAGAAGGAACCATCACAGGATCATAGCTCCAGTGAGATCCCTGCAGAACCTGCCAGGTACTGGAGAATCTGTGCACCAGCTCAACCAAGTAGTGACGGACGTGCGCGTCCTCCTCACTGACACGGTGACATACCACCTCTGCGGGGTCCTCAAGCCTCTCGAATGTCACTGGCACAGGCGACTGCCACCAAAGAAGGTTCGGGTCAATGACGGGCTGACTCCTCACTAAGTTGTGCCCCCCGGTAGTTAGCGCCTCCCAGTACCAGCCTGGCGAAGCCCAGTCCCGGACATGGGCCATCTGGTCAAGCAGGTGTCCTCCGCCGAGTCGACGACAAGGATGCGGGATAGGCATCATCAAAGTCGATGCGGGAAAATTGCTTTAACTAAAAAAATAACAACAAATGTGACATGTTCAACTAGTTCTATTAATTCAACTAGTTCTTACTAAAAATAAACTTACTATAAATAAAAATAAACTAGTACCTAGTTCTTACTAACTAATTAGTACCTAGGAACTACTGCCCTAATTACCATCTAATTTGATGAACCTAGGGGTGGAAAGTGGTAGTGGATAATCAAAAAATTGATGCAATAGATGAACCCTAACTAATTTGATGCAATTAAAATTTGAAGAACTCTAGGCAGAGGTAGGGGAGGGGAGGAGCAGGCGTGCTCACCTCGGGTGCCAGTGGCGAGGGAGGGGCAGGCAGCGTCAAGGTCGGAGTTGGGGCTCGGGCGTGCGGCGGAGGGCGGCGTCGAGGTCGGGTCGGGGCGGCGTCGAGGTCGCGGGCAGCATCGAGGTCGGGGGCGGGGGCGGCGTCGAATCCGGGGTCGGGGGCGGCGTCGAGGGTGGGCAGAGAGCGACAGGAGAGCACGCGGCGGCCGACGGGCGACGGCGGCGGCGACATCGGAGGAGTTGGGATTTGGGGGAAATGACCGTAGGGAAGAAAGAATCGTGCGTTTAAGTTGAAAGTAGCAGTAGCGCTTTCCGGTAAGTGCGCTACTGCTAAGTTAGCTATAGCGCGTTCCTGGATACGCGCTACTGCTACCCCTTTCTCTTTTTCCCCCTTTTCATTTATTTTTCTTTACGTTTTATTTTTTCCTTTCTCCTTTTTCTATTTCTTTCATTTTCCTTTATTTTTCTATTTGCTTTCCATTTAATTTTAGTCCCTTTATCAGTAGCGCCTTTTTTCATAAACGCGCTGCTACAAAGCATGTAGCGTAGCGTTGTTCGCCACGGATCGCTACTACTATGTGTAGCCTATCGGCTAAGCAGTGGAAATTTTAGTAGTAGCGCATTTATCTTCAGGCGCGCCACTGCTACAATTGTATCTGTAGTGTGGTTTATGCCAACGCGCTACTGCTACTTAGCACTAGCGTGGTTTTTTGACACGGGCTACTGCTAAAGTTCTGTGTATAAGGTGGTTTTCCCTAGTAGTGTCTGTCAAGGCGGACCCATCCCAAATCCTCTGAAAATTAATTAGTTCTCCGCATGGACCGAACTCCTTCCGCCCCTCCTCCATTTCTCCCACCTCCGCACAACGACCCACCCCTCCCTTGCTCGCCGTCACCGGCTTGGCGATGGATAATTGCAAGGCGAAGAACCTTGCCCGGAAGGAGTAACATCGTAGGCAGCACGAGCGTGAGGCGGCGGAGAAGATAGTGGCGACAAAGGCAACTGCGGACGCGTCCTTGGTGGCCGCTGCTGAGGACATGAACCCGATGCATGCCAAGCTATCGGTCATGTCCACGGAGACAAACAACAACATTTCACCGTTGGCGGACTTCGTTACGCCCTCCTAGCGGAAGGGCATCCCGGATTTGAGCATTTCGCAATCCTTCCCTGAAGCAGACATGATGGCTGACTCATCGGAGCTTCGAATGCATCGGGCTAAGAAGATGAAAAAAAATGACGGGTCGAGCTCGACTCAATCAATTGGACTGGATGAGAAAGTATAACAAGAAAATGGTGCAACGGACTTGCAACCAACCATGCCAAAAGAACTGGCAAGTGATGGGGAACAAGTGAGAGAACGAGAGGGTGGCGCGTGAAGGTGCGGCAAGCAAAATGTCTGCCACTTGGACATGCATTTTTTATGCTTATGAGGTGAAGAAGGAGAACAGGTACACGATGTTCATTGACGTTCAAAGGGAGAAGATGGAGTTCGGCCGGGAGGAGTTGTTCTTGGAGAAGAACAAAGTGGAATTGGAGAGGCAAGAGAAGGTTGCCAAATGGGAGCTTGAGCAAACGGTGACAATGTGTGGTCTTGAGCTCAAGAAAGAGAGGTTGCGGCCTGCGAGAGAGACGGGGGAGTCGAGGATCATGTTGCAGGACATCAACCTCTTCGATGAGGAAGGGAGACAGTGGTTTCTCCGCATGAAGAAGAGGATCAATGATTGCGTGGAGTGAAGTCATCGATTCATTCGTGTATCGCTTATCTATGTGTGAACTATTGAATTTTATTTTGGAATGTACCGAATTTATTCGGGCTACACTATCTTTGTGTCATTGAATGTATGATGATTTTGCATTGTATGATCGTCGTGTATGGGTTTGCATGGATTTGGGTACTGATATTTGGGTGGTGTGGCTGTGGGGACGTCCAAATGGGAACCTGCCCGGCGCCGTCCGCGGGCGCATCCTTGGGCGTATGGGAGTCACGTTAGCTACTTGCGCTTGTAGATGCTATTAAAGGGGACACCTAGAACATATGTGCTAGTTGAATTCAAGTTTGAACTACTCCCTCCATTTCATAATGTTGTGTATACATTTTTTTTAAAGTCAACGCTCACAAACTTTGACTAAGTTTGTAGGTAAAAAGATTTTCATCTAAAATGCAAACGTATATCATTAGATTCATAATAACATGTAGTTTCATTTTTTTAATATATTTGGTATTGTAGATATGAATAGTTTTCTCTATAAACTTTGTCAAAAAACTTATAAATTTTGACTTTCAAAAAAATCTATATGCACTATATTATGGAACGGGGAGAGTATTTTATTTTAAAACTTAGATGGATCATAATATTTAAATTAGAACTACTATCCCATTTGAAAATTTCAATCATCATCGATTTGATATGTTGCAATTTTCAGCTTGAGGACTTCAAAAAAATAGGTGAAAGTTTAGAGGACAGGTTGGCTCCATCATCAATGTCCGTCCACGAACAAGGTGTCCGTTTTGAGGGTCGGCCATGAAGATGCCCTTAGACTAGAGTTATGTAGCGGGGTACAGACAACACAGGAAAGCGAGAGATAGGAATGTGTAAGGAACAATCAGGCTAGCTTAGCTAGGACATGCAAGAGGAAGAAGGGGCCATGCGTGCATGGCCGTATGCGTATGACATTTCTTCGCCGCTCGGGATGTGCCCATCGATCCATCAATCTTAAATCTTGGTGCTCCTACGTACGTACACATACGTGCACGTGGCAACTTGTAGTACTAGCTAGGGTGCATGCATGAGCGGTGTCGCGGTGACAAGCGAGGCTCTTTTGTGCATGTGGAGTGTCTCTCGCTTTTGTGTACGCATGCATGAGCAGTGCCGCTTTTCGAGTGCCTGTGGTGTCTCGATCCACCTTTCTACGTGCACGTTCGATTCCATGCCTTTATACAGTACATACCTACATGCAATGTCGAATGCATTGATGGTTGCTCATCCGATGGAATTAGACATGCATGCACGCATGCATGTGAGAATAATCCTACCGGCACCAAGTAGGTGTGAAATCTAAACACACACACACGCACGCAAGTGGCACAAGCGTGCGTGGCCTCTTGCACTGCACAATGCTAGGTGATGAAGTTGGGGTTCTCTGCGGCCATGGACCCCGTGGCCTCCTCACTCTACTAGTAGAAAAACACCTAATAGTCCCGGTTCATAAGGGCCTTTAGTCCCGATTCATGAATCGGGACTAATGGGTCGTTACTAATACCTCCACCCATTAGTCCCGGTTCAAATACGAACCGGGACCAATGTGCCTCCACGTGGCCCTGTGCGTCGAGCCCAGTGAGGGGGCCTCTCCTGATAACGAGAGATACTTTAGCGAACTCAAGATGTCGCCAAAAGGTGAGTGTTGAAAGATGTCCGCTGCGGTGAACTCCATGATCGGCGCCCAATCGGATCCGACTGGAGGGGGCGCGGGAGGTCCGGAGTCCGGCAAGGAGTCCGGCACCTCAGAGTCACGAGCTTCATGGGGGACAAGATTGATGTTCGGCTCTATCGCCGTAGAGGTTGCAGCCCCCGAGGCGGTGTCTAGCCATCCATCCTTGGTCTGCGCGGCCGGTTCCGAGTCGAAGATCGGAGCGGGTTCGAGTGCGGCCTCCAGGGTACTGTCCGGTGGTAGAGCTAAATCATGCCCGACGTGACAGTGTGGCATGCTCGGCTGTGGCTCGAATCCATCGAAGATCAAGTCCCTGCGGATGTCGGCCGTGAAGTCCAAACTTCCAAATCTAACCTGACGGCCCGGGGCGTAACTTTCGATCTGCTCTAGATGGCCTGGTTAATTGGCCCGGTGCAAAAGCCGCCGAATCTGAAGGTCTGTCCGGGAGGAAGGTCCCACCCTGGACTGCGTCGTTCATGATGATCGAAGAAGCCATCGAGCCTATCGGTGACGACATACGAGGAACTCTCAATGAAAGCACCAATGTCGGTGTCAAACCGGCGGATCTCGGGTAGAGGGTCCTGAATCGTGCGTCTAGGCGGATGGTAACGAAGGCGAGGGACACGATGTTTTACCTGTGTTGGGCCCTCTTGATGGAGGTAAAACCCACGTCCTGCTTGATTAATATTGATGATGTGGGTTACAAGTGTAGATCTACCACGAGATCAAGGAGGCTAAACCCTAGAAGCTAGCCTATGGTATGATTGTTCTTAGATCCTATGGACAAAGGCCATCCGGTTTATATAGACACCGGAGAGGGCTAGGGTTACACAGAGTCGGTTACAATGGTAGGAGATCTACATATCCGTATCGCCAAGCTTGCCTTCCACGCCAAGGAAAGTCTCATCCGGACACGGGACGAAGTCTTCAATCTTGTATCTTCATAGTCTTGGAGTCCGGCCGATGATGGTAGTTCGGCTATCCGGACACCCCCTAGTCCGGAACTCCCTCAGTAGCCCCTGAACCAGGCTTCAATGACGACAAGTCCGGCGCGCATATTGTCTTCGGCATTGCAAGACGGGTTCCTCCTCCGAATAATTTATAGAAGATTGTGAACACCAGGATAGTGTCTGGCTCTGCAAAAATAAATTCCACACACCACCGTAGAGAGAATAATATTACACAAGATCAATCTGCTGACGTATCCTGTGGCGTGACGTCACACCACTTCCAAGCCTTTACTCGAATTGTTTTTATTGTTCCACATCAGCGCGTTTAGCGGGGCAGTTTCCTTGGCACGTCTTGTCGAAGCAGAGATCGTGTTCCCCTTATCCTGGGATTCCCATCAATACGGACGTGGGTAACCCAACCGCGCCATTGATTGTGACGCTTGGGAGATAAGCGAGTTTTACCAGGCCGGTGGGGACGCGTGTTTCTGTCCGCCCATATAAGGGGATAAAGATCCAACCTCTTTACCTGCGCCTTGTTCCTCCTTGGCTTATCCATCTCTGCAAACTCGAGCTCTAGCGCCCAAGCCCGCACATCTCACCTCAACCTTCTCCAAATATGTCCGGAGCGGGAGGCAAGTGGATGGCCTCCTCCGTCACGGAGGGGCATATCCAGAAGCTGCGCAGCGCCGGATACTTGTCCAGCGACATCGTGCATCGGCTCCCCGACGAGGGAGAGCTCATCCCCACCCCCAGGCCCCATGAGAGGGTAGTATTCCTTCCCCATTTCCTCCACGGACTGGGCTTCCCACTTCATCCCTTCGTCCGGGGGCTCATGTTCTACTACGGCCTAGATTTCCATGATCTGGCCCCGAATTTTATTCTCAACATCTCGGCGTTTATCGTCGTGTGCGAGGCCTTCCTCTGCATCCAGCCCCACTTCGGCTTGTGGCTCAAGACCTTCAGTGTCAAGCCGAAGGTTGTGAAGGGCAGCCAAGCGGAGTGCGGAGGCTCCATGGTGGGCAGGATGTCCCACGTTACGTGGCTGGAGGGCACCTTTGTGGAAACCATCAAGGGGTGGCAATCGGGGTGGTTCTACATCACCGAGCCGCGTGATCCCGAATGGGCAGCGGCACCCGAATTCAGATCCGGCATCCCCACACGGCTCACCTCCTGGAAAGAGAGCGGCCGGACTTGGGGCGATTCGGAGGAGCTGACCGACTCCAAGCCTGCGTCCAAAAGCTGGTGGACAAGAAGCTCAAGCTTGTCAACGTAGTCCATCGCGTATACATCCCTGAGTGCACGCTTCCGCTCCATTTTGGGTATGTGCGTGGCATATATCATGTTCACCGTCTGCACTGTTTGGGAAACCCTTGTCCTCTATTGTTCGGGCGGTCGGGTCTCTTCCTCGTCGCCGCTATGTAGCCCTTGTCGCTGTTTTCGCAATTAACTTGCCTGCTGCTTGAACACCCAAAAGTCCCTATTGGTGTGGTTAGCTGGCTTTTTCAGGTGCCATGTATCCGCACAAGCGGTCGAAATTGGTCCAAATTGGACGGACCTCGAGTTGTTCTTTTGAATGGCTTTTTCCGTTGACCGGGTTTAGAGCCTCTGAATCCGGCATTGACTGCCGTATCCTCATTGTTATCGCCGTTAATGCGGTGTTTGTTTTTGTTGCGACGCGACCTGCCACTACGGTCCTTGATATCTGGACTGCCAGAATTTTTGTTCAGGTTGTTTCTGCGTGCTAGCCAGCTGTCCTCACCCGCACAGAAGCGTGTCATGAGTGATGTAAGGGCTGCCATGGATTTCGGCTTTTCCTGTCCCAGGTGCCGGGCAAGCCACTCGTCGTGGATGTTATGCTTGAAGGCCGCGAGGGCCTCGGCGTCCGGACAGTCGACGATTTGGTTTTTCTTGGTTAAGAACCGTGTCTAGAATTGTCCGGCGATTAAATCGGCTGCTGAATTATGTGGCTTAGGTCATCCGCATCTGGTGGTGACGCACGTCGTGCCTTGGAAGTTATCGAGGAATGCGGCTTCCGGGTCCTCCCAACTCCCGATTGACTCTTTGGCAAGCTGTTAAGCGATGCCGGGCTGGTCCTTTAAGTTTGAGTGGGAGATATTTGATGGCGTGGAGATCGTCTCCATGGGCCATGTGGATGTGGAGGAGATAGTCCTCGATCCGCACCAAGGGTCATTGTGCCATCATAAGATTCAATATTGACGGGTTTAAACCCTTCTGGGATTTGATGATCCATTACCTCATCTGTGAAGCATAGTGGGTGTGCGGCGCCTCTGTACTGGGCGATATCGCGACGGAGCTCAAAAGAGCTTTGTCTGTTGTGTTCGGCCCGGCCGGACTTACTGTGTCCGGGGTGACGGTGATCGTCACATATCGTGGGGCGCCCACGTGATCCATAGATCGATCTTGATTGTCTTTCCTTATCCTCCAATATGTCTCGCAGGTCCAGAGTGTTCCCCTGTGGCCTTGTGCTTTTCGAGTGATGCCGGGGTACGGGTCTAGTGAAGGGCCTTGAGGCCTCTCTGTCGCGACCACGGGTGGTCGATCAGCGATTGTCTCTGGTGAAGCGGGATCATATGCCTCCACCACTAATCGGGGGAGCAGCTTACGTTTGGGGTAGCTTTTGGAGGGGCGTTCGAGTTCATGCTCTTCGGCCGCGAGGACTTCGGTCCATCTGTCGGCTAGTAGATCTTGATCAGCTCTAAGCTGCTGCTGCTTTTTCTTGAGGCTGTTTGCCGTGGCCATAAGCCTGCGTTTGAAACGCTCCTGTTCGACGGGATCCTCAGGCACGAAGAATTCGTCGTCGTCGAGGCTTGCCTCGTCTCCGGAGGGAGGCATATAGTCCTCTACCTCTTCTTCGGCCGCTCTCTCATGAGGGCTGGCGTCCCCCTCCTCTGTCTTTGGATCTTCTTTGGAGTGGGTTGTCTTGGCGCTATCCGGTGTATTATTGTCTCCGGTGCCGGAATCCTCATTCTTGCTATGGCGGGATTTAGAGCGGCGCCCCCGACGCCGGCGCTTGGGCTGTTTCTTGGAGGGGTCATCCTCCGCTATTCCTTCGCCGTTCCCATCCTTTGGGATATCCACCATGTATATGTCGTATGAAGAGGTGGCTTTCCAGTGCCCGGTGGGCGCTGGTTCTTGGTCGTCTCCGGCATCGTCGTCCATACCGTCGATGTCCTCAGAGTCGTAATCTAGCATGTCGGTTAGATCGTCGACAGTGGCTACCAAGTGGGTGGTGGGTGGGCTCTGAATTTCTTCGTCGTCCGCATCCCAACCGTCCTGGCCGCAGTCCGGCCAGGCCTCTCCTGATAACGAGAGGTACTTTAGCGAACTCAAGATGTCGCCAAAAGGTGAGTGTTGAAAGATGTCCGCTGCGGTGAACTCCATGATCGGCGCCCAATCGGATCCGGATGGAGGGGCGCGGAGGTCCGGAGTCCGCAAGGAGTCCGCACCTCGAGTCACGAGCTTCATGGGGACAAGATTGATGTTCGGCTCTATCGCCGTAGAGGTTGCAGCCCCCGAGGCGGTGTCTAGCCATCCATCCTTGGTCTGCGCGGCCGGTTCCGAGTCGAAGATCGGAGCGGGTTCGAAAAGACCTCCAGTCTTGTCCGCGGCGAGCTAAATCATGCCCGACGTGACAGTGCGGCATGCTCGGCTGTGGCTCGAATCCATCGAAGATCAAGTCCCTGCGGATGTCAGCCGTGAAGTCCAAACTTCCAAATCTGACCTGACGGCCCGGGGCGTAACTTTCGATCTGCTCTAGATGGCCAAGCGAATTGGCCCGCAGTGCAAAGCCGCCGAATACGAAGGTCTGTCCGGGGAGGAAGGTCCCACCCTGGACTGCATCGTTGATGATGATCGAAGAAGCCATCGAGCCTATCGGTGACGACACAGAGGAACTCTCAATGAAAGCACCAATGTCGGTGTCAAAACCGGCGGATCTCGGGTAGAGGGTCCTGAACTGTGCGTCTAGGCGGATGGTAACAGGAGACGAGGGACACGATGTTTTTACCCAGGTTCGGGCCCTCTTGATGGAGGTAAAACCCTACGTCCTGCTTGATTAATATTGATGATGTGGGTTACAGGTGTAGATCTACCACGAGATCAAGGAGGCTAAACCCTAGAAGCTAGCCTATGGTATGATTGTTCTTCGTCCTATGGACTAAGGCCATCCGGTTTATATAGACACCGGAGAGGGCTAGGGTTACACAGAGTCGGTTACAATGGTAGGAGATCTACATATCCGTATCGCCAAGCTTGCCTTCCACGCCAAGGAAAGTCCCATCCGGACACGGGACGAAGTCTTCAATCTTGTATCTTCATAGTCTTGGAGTCCGGCCGATGATGGTAGTTCGGCTATCCGGACACCCCTAGTCCGGACTCCTCGGTAGCCCACGAACCAGGATTCAATGACGACAAGTCCGGCGCGCGATATTGTCTTCGCATTGCAAGGCGGGTTCCTCCTCGAATAATTTATAGAAGATTGTGAACACCAGGATAGTGTCCGCTCTGCAAAAATAAATTCCACATACCACCGTAGAGAATAATATTACACAAGATCAATCTGACGGATATCTCGTGGCGTGGCGTCACACCACTTCAAGCCTTTACTCAATTGTTTTATTGTTCCACATCAGCGCGTTTAGCGGGCAGTTTCCTTGGCACGTCTTGTCGAGCAGAGATCGTGTTCCCCTTATCCTGTGATTCCCATCAATACGGACGTGGGTAACCCAACGCGCCATTGATTGTGGCGCAGGAGATAAGCGAGTTTTACCAGGCGGTGGGGACGCGTGTTTCTGTCCGCCCATATAAGGGGATAAAGATCCAACCTCTTTACTGCGCCTTCTTCCTCCTTGGCTTATCCATCTACGCAAAATCGAGCTCTAGCGCCCAAGCCCGCACATCTCACCTCAACCTTCTCCAAATATGTCCGGAGCGGGAGGCAAGTGGATGGCCTCCTCCGTCACTGAGGGGCATATCCAGAAGCTGCTTGGCGCGGATACTGTCCAAGCGACATCGTGCATCGGCTCCCCGACGAGGAGAGCTCATCCCCGCCCCGGGCCCCATGAGAGGGTAGTATTCCTTCCCCATTTCCTCCAGGACTGGGCTTCCCACTTCATCCCTTCGTCCGGGGGCTCATGTTCTACTACGGCCTAGATTTCCATGATCTGGCCCCGAATTTTATTCTCAACATCTCGGTGTTTATCATCGTGTGCGAGGCCTTCCTCTGCATCCAGCCCCACTTCGGCTTGTGGCTCAAGACCTTCAGTGTCAAGCCGAAGGTTGTGAAGGGCAGCCAAGCGGAGTGCGGAGGCTCCATGGTGGGCAGGATGTCCCACGTTACGTGGCTAGAGGGCACCTTTGTGGAAACCATCAAGGGGTGGCAATCGGGGTGGTTCTACATCACCGAGCCGCGTGATCCCGAATGGGCAGCGGCCCCCGAATTCAGATCCGGCATCCCCACACGGCTCACCTCCTGGAAAGAGAGCGGCCGGATTTGGGGCGATTCGGAGGAGCTGGCCGACTCCAAGCCTGCGTCCAAAAGCTGGTGGACAAGAAGCTCAAGCTTGTCAACGTAGTCCAGGTCATGCTCATTCGTCAGATTCTCCCGTGCCAACGACGGGGCTTCAATATGTGGGAGTTCGATCCGGCGCAGCACCAGACTTTGAATGGGCTCTTCGATACTACGTACGAAGAGGTCTGGAAGGTGTTGTTCAAGGGCGCCGAGGCTCCCGCATCTGCTAACGAAGGTCGCGGATTCAGCTCGCAGCGTCCAGCTGACGAGGTAAGTGATATTGTCCTTTACAGGACGCTTGTTATTCATAGTTTGACTCTATGCGGGATCTAAACTCCCTTTCCTTTGACAGGACTGGCTGAAGAAGGACGCACAGGATATCTGTCCGGCCCCATTGCCAGAGGACCCAGCTGACGCCCGCCTAACGGGTCTGCTAGCTCCGGCACCCCACGTGGTGCCGGAGAAGAAGGCCAAGAAGAAGGCCACGGGGACTCGGAAGAGTTCCCGTTTTCAGGTGCTATCGGACGACGAATCCGAGGCCGACTCCTCCCACCAAGGCGAGGAGGAGAAGAAGAAAGCCTCTCCCCCAGCGGGGGGAGGGAAGAAAAGGAAGGCCTCCCCAACAAGGGAGGCCGAAGGGTCCAAGAGGGGAAAAACTCTTCCCCCGGACTGTTCCGCCAACGCTAGTGACGACGACGAGGATTGGCCTCCAAGGGCCAAGCCTCTGGCGAGATCGTAAGTATCCGGACTCCCGAATAATCTTCAAGGTTTTCGTTTTCCGCCACATTATGTCTTTCTAATGCCGCATACAACCCTGCAGTCCGCCTAAGGATGATCTCCCCACTTCATCGAGCGGGTCCTTAGGGGCGTCGGATATGGATTCTCTTCCGACTGCCTCCACCCCCCGTGATGCGGACGATGCCGAGGTGGGATCCCAGGAAGGGACCCACCAGGAGGAGAGGGCCCCGGAGGTGTCGCAGGACAACCTCCCGGACTTTGCACCAGACTCAGCCCCGGAACCCACAGTGGCTCCGGAGTCCGATGGGCGACCCCTTCGTAAGAAGGGCAAGACCGCGACGCCGGCTGCCTCCGTCCAACCGGAGGTGCCGGATAATTTGCTGGAGGAGCTCAACAGCGCCTCCATCGAAGAGGAACACCTTTATTATGAGTGCGGTGATTGAAAGGTTCAGCTTCGCCAAGAGCGGGCTGACCAAGCCTCGCAGCAGCCTTCTAACAGTCTTTGAGGTAAGAATTTGAATATATGTAAAATGGTACCGCATAGACAGTAGCCCCGGATGCTCGGTTCAGTGTTTGGAAAGAAAAGCCGGACTGAGGATCTTTAGAAAGATAACCACAGGAGTCATGAAAATATGTCAATATGGGATTGCAGGCTGTGCTGCTGACTTCTGCCGCACTGACTGAGGAGGTCAATACTTTGAAGGAAAACCTCGAGCGGTCCGAGAACGAGCTCGGCCATGCCAAGAAGCAGCTCGAGGAAAAAGAAGGTGAGTAATACCTTATGAAAATTGTACCTTCTGTAAAAGGATTTGGTTGCAAGAAAATGACAAGGATAATCGGGTATTGCGGGGGCCACTAACGAGGTGGCGACCACTGAAGGAGGCGGTGGTCATGCGTCGAACGCAATGCGGCTGAGGAGCGCACCGAGCGAGAGAAACAGGAGGCGCGGGTGGCGGAGGTACAGCAAGAGCTCCAGGATCTCGTGAAAAGCACGAGAGCCTGGAGCGTGCCTCGAAGACTCGAGAGTCTGAGCTTGCAACGACTCTTGAGAGTGCCAAAGCCGCTAAGGCCGAAGCCTACAAGGCCCTCCAGGAGATAGAGGCGGTAAAGAAAATAGCAGCGGGTAAGGCATTTTTCATGCAAAGTAAGCATGTGAGTGTTAATTACCTGTCGCTTACCCGAATTCGGAGCTCTCCAGGAGCGTTCACAGATCTTCCCCGCAGCGTGTCCGATGCTGCCGCATTCTACCGGGCCGAGGAGGGGAGCTCAACGGAGAAGGTCTTCTGGTCTCGGTAGATGCCGAGGCGGACATCCAGTGCCTGAGCGACCAGCTGAAGCAGCTGGTCGAGCTCCACAAGGCGGCCGAGCAGGCCATGAAGGGCCTCATAGTTCGGCTGTGGCCTAAGGAGGCTATACCTGGGAGCTACTTCGGCCTGGTGCGGCGGCTAGTGGACGCGTGCCCGTGGGTTGAAGTTATCAAGCACTCCGCCTGTATCGAGGGTGCGCGGCGGGCCCTTGCCCGCGCAAAGGTGCACTGGGGCAAGATGGATGCCCAGAAGCTTGTGACGGACCCCCCACCAGAGGGCAAGGAGCATCGCACGTCCGAGATGTATTATAGGAGTGTGCTGAAGGGCGCCCGCATTATTGCGGGTGAGTGCTCCAAAGAGGAAGTTTTTGAGTAGACTCGCGTTTTGTTATCCTGTGCGCTGAAAACTAAGTTCATATGCGCGAAGCAACACTTGTTAATTTAAAATATTACCTTCTGTGCGGCTGTTTATCAAATCTGAGAGATGGCAAGTCATCGGCTTCAGCCCCCATGCCACGAGTGCTGGGGTGTTCGGGATAAATTTGGGCACTCTTGTTCCCATATTTGGGTCCATCGAGGGAGGCGCTCAACACAACGAACAAGGCAACCGGACTTATAATGCTTGAACACTCTCACTTAGCCATAGAATTCTATAATTTTAAATTTAGTGAAGCCCCTAGTTTTCGGAAGGCCGAATTTGGGGCGCTATCCACGCCTTGGCCGGACAGAATCCGGCTCCTCGCTCGAAGCGGCATAAGTCTTTAGGGACTCGCAAAGAACCTCTCGAACAGCGACCAGCTCTCGCCTCATCATGACGGTCAGTTTTAGCTTTCTCCACTGAGGCGTTAACCCAGCTCAACTGGGGCGCAATCGCAGTGGTTCTCCCAGTGCTACCTTAGCCGATAAAACGGAACGTAAGGTACCAAAACATGGGAGCCGGGCAAACCCAACTATTGACCCAAGAACATGATTCAGAGCCGATGCATATAATGCTATAAGTTCGGGGTGCCGCACTTGTGAAAGTGTTCGGACTTATCACACCATAACGCGGGAAACATAAGCCCCTGGTGTATTTAGCCGTACCAAAATGTACGTATGCAACATGTCATAGATGAACATGTGTGTAAGAATGAAATGCAATTGGAAGCAAAAATGCGCTGCATTGCTTTATTCAATAAAAACTGTTGTAAGTGCAGGACGATACAAGTGGTGCGGTAAGCAAGGGATGAGACTGTTTAACATGTCCCCCTCCAGGGGTAGGCTACGGAATAATGCATAAAATAGATTTAATGCTCATGATGGAGACCACCTGGATTTTCGTTGTAGCCTTTCTCCTTCCCTGGCTGTTGCATCGTGGGTTGGCATGTTCGCGCCGGACAGGCCTCTGATTTAACGGAGTCCTGTAGGTAAAAAATAAAAGGAAAAGAAAAAGAAACGACACACTTAAGAGCCCCTAGTGTGGTTGAGCCGCAGTCTGGGCTTATCGTGGTCGAGCCCCTTGCCCCATGCCCATGGTATCTTCAGAGCATAATGGAGTACGCGAAGGGTCTGTCTTAATGTTTTACAGGGGCTGGGGTTGGGGCCGCACTGCTACGCGTGCTCGGAACGTGCCAGGTGGTCGTGTTGTAGGTTACTCCGGGCACGCTTAGCTGTGTCCGGCCGCTTGGCAGCCGGACTCGAGAATTGCCTTAAAAGGCTGCTTTGTACTTCTGCCGCGAGAGCCGCTGTATGTTCCTCCGTTCGGAGGGAGCGTTCAGTGTTTCCGTTGACCGTGATGACTCCTCTAGGGCCTGGCATCTTGAGCTTGAGGTATGCGTAGTGCGGCACCGCGTTGAACTTTGCGAACGCGGTACGTCCGAGCAAGGCATGATAGCCGCTGCGGAACGGGACTATGTCGAAGATTAACTCCTCGCTTCGGAAGTTATCCGGGATCCGAAGACCACTTCGAGTAATGGCGAGCCTGTACAATTGGCTTCTACACCTGGTATGACGCCTTTAAAGGTCGTCTTGGTAGGTTTAATCCTTGAGGGGTCTATGCCCATTTTGCGCACCGTGTCCTGATAAAGCAGGTTTAGGATGCTACCGCCGTCCATCAGGACTCTGGTGAGATTGAATCCATCGACGATTGGGTCTAGAACCAATGCGGCGAACCCACCATGGCGAATGCTGGTGGGGTGGTCCCTTCGGACAAAGGTGATCGGGCAAGAGGACCATGGATTGAACTTCGGGGCAACTGGCTCCATCGCGTATACATCCCTGAGTGCATGCTTCCACTCCCTTTTGGGTATGTGCGTGGCATATATCATGTTCACCGTCCGCACCTGTGGGGGGAAACCCTTCCGTCCTCTATTGTTCGGCGATCGGGTCTCTTCCTCGTCGTCGCTATGTAGCCCCTTGTCGCTGTTTTCGGCAATTAACTTGCCTGCCTGCTTGAACACCCAAAAGTCCCTATTGGTGTGGTTAGCTGGCTTTTCAGGGGTGCCATGTATCTGGCACAAGCGGTCGAGAATTCGGTCCAAATTGGACGGACCCTGAGTTGTTCTTTTGAATGGCTTTTTCCGTTGACCGGGTTTAGAGCCTCTGAATCCGGCATTGACTGCCGTATCCTCACTGTTATCGCCGTTAATGCGGCGTTTGTTTTTGTTGCGACGCGACCTGCCACTACGGTCCTTGATATCCGGACTGCCAGAATTTTTGTTGAGGCTGTTGCTGCGTGCTAGCCAGCTGTCCTCACCCGCACAGAAGCGGGTCATGAGTGATGTAAGGGCTGCCATGGATTTCGTCTTTTCCTGTCCCAGGTGCCGGGCAAGCCACTCGTCGCGGATGTTATGCTTGAAGGCCGCGAGGGCCTCGGCGTCCGGACAGTCGACGATTTGGTTTTTCTTGGTTAAGAACCGTGTCCAGAATTGTCTGGCCGATTCGTCTGGCTGCTGAATTATGTGGCTTAGGTCATCTGCATCTGGTGGTCGCACGTACGTGCCTTGGAAGTTATCGAGGAATGCGGCTTCCAGGTCCTCCCAACTCCCGATTGACTCTGCTGGCAAGCTGTTAAGCCAGTGCCGGGCTGGTCCTTTAAGTTTGAGTGGGAGATATTTGATGGCGTGGAGATCGTCTCCGCGGGCCATGTGGATGTGGAGGAGATAGTCCTCGATCCAGACCGCGGGGTCTGTTGTGCCATCATAAGATTCAATATTGACGGGTTTAAACCCTTCTGGGATTTGATGATCCATTACCTCATCTGTGAAGCACAGTGGGTGTGCGGCGCCTCTGTACTGGGCGATATCGCGACGGAGCTCAAAAGAGCTTTGTCTGTTGTGTTCGGCCCGGCCGGACTTACTGTGTCCGGGGTGACGGTGATCGTCACA
The DNA here is from genome assembly GCA_021605205.1 of Aegilops longissima. Classification (NCBI taxonomy): domain Eukaryota; kingdom Viridiplantae; phylum Streptophyta; class Magnoliopsida; order Poales; family Poaceae; genus Aegilops; species Aegilops longissima. The sequence goes on from CM038679.1 coordinate 748,134,488, forward strand.
TATCGTGGGGCGCCCACGTGATCCATAGATCGATCTTGATTGTCTTTCCTTATCCTCCAATATGTCTCGCAGTGAGTCAGTGTTCCCCGTGGCCTTGTGCTTTTCGAGGATGCCGGGTATGCAGGTCTAGTGAAGGGCCTTGAGGCCTCTCTGTCGCGACCACGGGGTGGTCGATCAGCCGTATTGTCTCCTAGTGAAGCGGGATCATATGCCTCCACCTCTAATCGGGGGAGCAGCTTACATTTGGGGTAGCTTTTGGAGGGGCGTTCGAGTTCATGCTCTTCGGCCGCGAGGACTTCGGTCCATCTGTCGGCTAGCAGATCTTGATCAGCTCTAAGCTGCTGCTACTTTTTCTTGAGGCTGTTTGCCGTGGCCATAAGCCTGCGTTTGAAACGCTCCTGTTCGACGGGATCCTCAGGCACGACGAATTCGTCGTCGTCGAGGCTTGCCTCGTCTCCGGAGGGAGGCATATAGTCATCTACCTCTTCTTCACCCGCTCTCTCATGAGGGCTGGCGTCCCCCTCCTCCTGTGCTGGATCTTGCTGGAGTGGGTTGTCTTCGGCGCTATCCGGTGTATTATTGTCTCCGGTGCCGGAATCCTCATTCTTGCTATGGCGGGATTTAGAGCGGCGCCGCTGACGCTGGCGCTTGGGCTGTTTCTTGGAGGGGTCATCCTCCGCTATTCCTTCGCCGTTCCCATCCTTTGGGATATCCACCATGTATATGTTGTATGAAGAGGTGGCTTTCCAGTGCCCGGTGGGCGCTGGTTCTTGGTCGTCTCCGGCATCGTCGTCCATACCGTCGATGTCCTCAGAGTCGTAATCTAGCATGTCGGTTAGATCGTCGACAGTGGCTACCAAGTGGGTGGTGGGTGGGCTCTGAATTTCTTCGTCGTCCGCATCCCAACCGTCCTGGCCGCAGTCCGGCCAGGCCTCTCCTGATAACGAGAGGTACTTTAGCGAACTCAAGATGTCGCCAAAAGGTGAGTGTTGAAAGATGTCCGCTGCGGTGAACTCCATGATCGGCGCCCAATCGGATCCGACTGGAGGGGGCGCGGGAGGTCCGGAGTCCGGCAAGGAGTCCGGCACCTCAGAGTCACGAGCTTCATGGGGGACAAGATTGATGTTCGCTCTATCGCCAGAGAGGTTGCAGCCCCGAGGCGGTGTCTAGCCATCCATCCTTGGTCTGCGGCGGTTCCAGTCGAAGATCGGAGCGGTTCGATCTGACCTCGAGTCTTGTCCGCGGCAGAGCTAAATCATGCCCGACGTGACAGTGCGGCATGCTCGGCTGTGGCTCGAATCCGTCGAAGATCAGGTCCCTGCGGATGTCAGCCGTGAAGTCCAAACTTCCAAATCTGACCTGACGGCCCGGGGCGTAACTTTCGATCTGCTCTAGATGGCCAAGCGAATTGGCCCGCAGTGCAAAGCCGCCGAATACGAAGGTCGGTCCGGGGAGGAAGGTCCCACCCTGGACTGCGTCATTGATGATGATCGAAGAAGCCATCGAGTCTATCGGTGACGACACAGAGGAACTCTCAATGAAAGCACCAATGTCGGTGTCAAATCCGGCGGATCTCGGGTAGGGGGTCCCGAACTGTGCGTCTAGGCGGATGGTAACAGGAGACGAGGGACACGATGTTTTTACCCATGTTCGGGCCCTCTTGATGGAGGTAAAACCCTACGTCCTACTTGATTAATATTGATGATGTGGGTTACAAAAGTAGATCTACCACGAGATCAAGGAGGCTAAACCCTAGAAGCTAGCCTATGGTATGATTGTTCTTCGTCCTATGGACTATGGCCATCCGGTTTGTATAGACACCGGAGAGGGCTAGGGTTACACAGAGTCGGTTACAATGGTAGGAGATCTACATATCCGTATCGCCAAGCTTGCCTTCCACGCCAAGGAAAGTCCCATCCGAACACGGGACGAAGTCTTCAATCTTGTATCTTCATAGTCTTGGAGTCCGGCTGATGATGGTAGTTCGGCTATCCAGACACCCCCTAGTCCGGGACTCCCTCACCCGTACTCGTATCTGTGTTCGTCCACCTCCAAGAAATCAGGAAGTGCATCGTCAGTGTAATCGTCAAGATTGCCATAACAGCCACCGCCCCGAGCATTAGACACATTGAGCGGGGGCACGATTGTTGTGCTTGTTCGCTGAGTGGGCAATTTTTTCCCTTTGCTCGTTCTTTTGACCTTTTAGCATCGGCATGATAGTTCCCACTGCTGGGCTTGAGATATATCTGCTCAGAATGCGCCATAGTTGGTTCTCGGCGGAGACTTTGGTGGTTTCCTCAGGGCATCAATAGTGCGCTTTGCTTTCACCGGATCTACTTTCTCCTCCGGAGGTGGATGTCTCTTTGCTTTCACCCCTTCAAAGAACTCCTTCACATGGGTCCGCACAATCGTATCGTTTTCCTCCCTGACCTCTCGTACGGTAACTTCTCTAGAGGCTTGAGAGATGATGGACCGTATTTGTATTGCCTCCCGCCTCTGGTTGTGCTGCTAGACGCCGGAGCAGACGGAGCGGCTGCGTCGTCTGTCTTCTTTCGTGCTTGCTTACGAGGTGGAGGAGAAGGAGTACGACGCGCCGGAGCAGCCGGGGCGGTGGCGGGTCTCTTCCGCCCTTGCTGGCGAGGCGGAGAAGGAGGATGCTGATGGCTGCCCGGGAGCGCCGGCGCAGGCGGAGAAGGAGGCGGAGTGCCGCCATGCGCCGAAGAAGGAGGCAGAGTGCCGCCACGCGTGCCCTGATCGTCACTCGCCCGGAGGAGGAGGCGGAGGAGGCGGAGTGCCCCGACTCGCCGGAGCAGGAGGAGGAGGCGAGGCGCCCAGTTCAAAAGGTTGATGAGCTCCTTCTTCCATAGGCATGGAGTCTTCAGAGCAGAACCCAGCCTAGTGTCCGCTTCACCGGTAGGGTGGTCAAGCACGAGGTCCTCAAATCCCTCCGTTATTTCATCCACCATCACCTTAGCATATCCTTTTGGAATCGGCTGGCAGTGATAAGTTGTGCCGGGTCCACTAGGATAAACTTGGCCAACAGCCGCCTTGACCTTCAAAGTCATCCATCGCGCCATCATGTGGAAATTTTGAGACTCCGTGATACCATCCACGGGATAGCTGGCAGGAGCCATCAAGACGTGCTCAGGCTGAAGCAGCTCGGTGGAAGCCACGCTGCTTCTCCGCTGAGATGGCGGGGTAGCTTCGGGGGAAGCTTCGGCAGGTCGTTTGCTGCGATCTGCTGCTTCTCGTTCCTCTTCTCGATCCTCTAGCCCCATTACCCTTTCGTGCAGCGCCTGCAGTTGGTCCTGCTCCAGTTTCTTCCTCCTCTCGTGGGTTTTGTAACCCCTTGCGTCCGGAAAACCAACCTTCCACGGAATGGAGCCTGGCGTGCCTCATGTCCGTCCGTGGTGCTCAGATTCCCAAGGACCATTGTGAGCTCGCCCTTCTCCTGTTTGAAGGAACGCCCTCGCTGCGCTGCATCGATATAGTGTCGAAGGTTCTTGACTGGTATTTCCAGCTTGCTCGTCCGAATCCACTAGCAAAACCTGTTACGAGGTCCAAGGTTCCGCCAGACCAAGAACCAAGTACAAGAACGGTGCCGCCATCTCATTGTCTCGGTTCGATCCTTTTTCAAGCAGATCATTCTCAGCCTTGGACCACTTAGGCGGGCTTGCGGTAGCCACCGAACCCGTGCGATGGTGAAGCGTCTTCTTCGCAGCATTTTTCTTGTTTGTCTCCGACATCTTCTTACTCTTTTCCGATGTCTTGTGGGCCACAAATGCGGGCCAGTGATCTTTGATCTTCTCATATTTGCCGATGAATTCTGGTGTCTTTTTATTTTTGAGAAACTGGTTCAGCTCTTTCCTCCACCTCCTCATTAGGGTTGCCATCTTCTTAAAAGCACAAGACTTGATTAATTCCTCTTTAACTGGCTTCTCCGGATCCTCCTCTGGCGGTAGGGTGAAATTTGCCTTCAGCTCAGTCCAAAGATATTCTTTCTGCATATCATTGACATAAGACACCTCAGGGTCTTCCTCCTTAGGCTTATACCATTGCTGGATGCTGATCGGGATCTTCTCCCTAACAAGAACCACGCACTGAGAAGAAAATGCCTTCCTTGTCCGGATGGGTTCAATCGGTCCGCCGTCGGGCGCGATTTCTATGATCTCAAACATTTCATCCGAGCTCAACTTTTTCTTCGGGCCTCATCTCCTTACCGAAGTTGTGCTCGATCCGGAGGGCTAGAAATTATAAGGAAGAAAGACGAGAGTAATTAATATGTGTACATATTCCAAAACAATGGAAGCATCAATTAACTAGTCAGCACGGGCTTAACTAATATATATATACCTGGCCGGGCTCGGTTCGGTCACCGGAGCAGTCAGCACGGTCTCCTTCTTGTTCCTCCATTGTGTCACCGGAGCCATCATGAACATAGTCTTGTTCTTGTACCGGCATTAATGGGCCGAAGCCATCATGAACGTAGCCCTCTTCTTCACCCCGTTCTTCCAGCTGACCAACAACGGTGTCGAGGAGAAATGACGCAACTTCATCCCTTCCATTTGCGATTATGTCCCTCAATATCGCTTCTGTTTCTTCGTCTCGGCAGTGCTCCATAGTTTCTGCAAATATTTACAACATGTTTATATATGGTACAGATGGAACTAGTGGCAAACGTAGAACTAGCCAGCCAATCACAATAAGGAATCATGTTAGTGGCCTCGACGCTGCTTCTCTAGGGTTTGGGGTCGCCTCGACACAACAACGCTTCGAGAGAGTTAATTTGTCGGGTAGGGGCGCGGCGGGAGGGGGTAGGAGACCAACATCGGGGTATATCGACCCCCCTCATGTATCCACATACATACATCTATACATACATATATACTTACATATATGTATAAATTTTTGCATATATAAAGTTTTTCTAAAATCTAACTTTTGCATATATCAACAGAGAACATATACATATATACACAAAGAACATACATAAAATGCACAAAAAATAAGAGGAAAGAGGCGCGGCCGGACCGGGCGGCGGCGCGGTGGTCGGGCGACGGCGACGGGTTGGGAAGGGCGGCCTTGGGCGACGGCGACGGGTCGGGAAGGCGGCCTTGGCGCGACGCGACGGGTCGGGAACGGGTGGCGCTGGCGGCGGGCGACGGGTCGGGGCAGGGCGGCGACGGGCGACGGTGTCGGGCAGTGGCTCGGCGGTGGCGACGGCGAGGTGGACCAGCCTGACGGCGTCGGGGCAGGGCTCGGCGGCGACGACGACGAGGAGCAGAAGGCGTCGGGGCGAGAAGAAACAGATGGATTTTGGCGAAAACTGCTAAGTGCTGTATATATACGAAGGGCATTGGTCCCGGTTCGTGACTCCAACCGGGACTAATGCCCCCCTTTAGTCCCGGTTGGTGCCACAAACCGGGACCAAAGGCCTCTTTTTCGGTAGCCCAAAGGGCGGGAACCGGCGGCCTTTGGTCCCGGTTGGTGGCACCAACCGGGACTAATGCCCCCCCTTTAGTCCCGGTTTGTGCCACCAACCGGGACTAAAGGCCTCTGTGCTGCCCGCCTCGGGGCCAAAGTTTAGTCCCACCTCGCTAGTCGAGAGGGGCGCGCAGTGGTTTATAAGTCCCACTGCCGCACCCCTCTCGAGCTCCTCTCCACCGCAGGCTTTCGGGCCTACTTGCTATTGCTTTGCCTGATGGGCCTTCTAGGCCTACTGCGGGCCTGAATCCTGGCCCATAGTAGGGTTTCTAGTCGTATTCAGGCCTTGGGGGCCCAGTAGGAGGCATTTTTTTGTTTTTTTGTTTTCTTTACTTATTGTTGCTATATTTATTTATTTTCAAGTTTTTTTCTTTTGTTTTCTGCATTATTTATTTTCTTTTGTTTTTTGCTTTATTTTTTAATTGTTTTTGCTTTTAGTTTTAGGAAAATTATAAACTTTCTGTTAGTGCCATTAGTTTTCAAATTTGAAAACACTTTTTTTGTTTTTTGTTTTCTTTCTTTCTTTATTTATTTTATTTTGTTTCTACTTACAACAAAATACTTATTGTTGTTTTTCTTTTGTTTTCTGCATTATTTATTTTCTTTTGTTTTTGCTTTATTTTTTAATTGTTTTTGCTTTTAGTTTTAGGAAAATTATAAACTTTCTGTTAGTGCCATTAGTTTTCAAATTTGAAAACACTTTTTTGTTTTTTTGTTATCTTTCTTGCTTTATTTATTTTATTTTGTTTCTACTTACAACAAAATACTTATTGTTGCTATTTTTAATTATTACGAGGGCCGAACCATAAGACATTAAAGCATTTCAAATGAACTCTGAAAAAGTTGAAAGTTGGCATGGTATCATAAATTGACCCACATAGCATGTGCATGTACAAAACGGACAATGGTATCATACTCAAATCCAGTTACAAAGTTGGCATCGTATCATCATAATAGTTGCGGGAGAAAGTCTTCACTTTTTCTTCGCTTGTGTCATTTGCTTATTGCGCCGTAACCATGGATAGTCTTCATCGTTTATCAGGATGCTGGGGTCAGCCTTGACTTTGAAGGGAGGAATTTCATGAAACTTTTCATAATCTTCAGACATGTCTGTCTTGTCCTCCACTCCCACGATGTCCCTTTTTTCTGAAAGAACTATGTGGCGCTTTGGCTCATCGTATGATGTATTCGCTTCCTTATCTTTTCTCTTTCTCGGTCTGGTAGACATGTCCTTCACATAGATAACATGTGCCACATCATTGGCTAGGACGAACAGTTCGTCAGTGTACCCAAGATTTTTCATATCCACTGTTTTCATTCCGTACTGTGGGTCTACCTGTACCCCGCCTCCTGACAGATTGACCCATTTGCACTTAAACAAAGGGACCTTAAAATCTACTCCGTAGTCAAGTTCCCATATGTCCACTATGTAACCATAATATGTGTCATTTCCCCTCTCGGTTGTTGCATCAAAGCGGACACCGCTGTTTTGGTTGGTGCTCTTTTGATCTTGGTCAATCGTGTAAAATGTATTCCCATTTATCTCGTATCCTTTCCAAATCAATACAGTCAAAGATGGTCCCCTGGACAACAAGTACATCTCATCACAAACAGTGTTGTCACCTCTGATACGTGCTTCCAACCAACTGCTAAAAGTCCTGATGTGTTCACATGTAATCCGATCGTCGCCTTTGCTCCGGGTGTTTGGAGCGTAGACTGTTCTTGTGTTCATCGACATACGGGTCACCAAGGTAGAGTTCTCAGAGAACTGTAGTGTGCTTGAGACCAAGAATATCCGTCCCTGCATATTATTGAGTCCCTTCCAAGCATGCCTTTTCCAGCCAGTCTCCCCTCATACCGCAATTTAGGGAGACCTATCTTCTTAAGGCCAGGAATGAAGTCAACACAAAACCCGATGACATCCTCTGTTTGATGGCCCATGGAGATGCTTCCTTCTGGCCTAGCGCGGTTACGGACATATTTCTTTAGGACTCCCATGAACCTCTCAAAGGGGTACATATTGTGTAGAAATACGGGGCCCAGAATGACAATCTCGTCAACTAGATGAACTAGGATGTGCGTCATGATATTGAAGAAGGATGGTGGGAACACCAGCTCGAAACTGACAAGACATTGCACCACATCACTCCTTAGCCTTGGTATGATTTCTGGATCGATCACCTTCTGAGAGATTGCATTGAGGAATGCACATAGCTTCACAATGGCTAATCGAACGTTTTCCGGTAGAAGCCCCCTCAATGCAACCGGAAGCAGTTGCGTCATAATCACGTGGCAGTCATGAGACTTTAGGTTCTGAAACTTTTTTTCTGCCATATTTATTATTCCTTTTATATTAGACGAGAAGCCAGTGGGGACCTTCATACTAAGCAGGCATTCAAAGAAGATTTCCTTCTCTTCTTTGGTAAGAGCATAGCTGGCAGGACCTTCATACTGCTTTGGAGGCATGCCGTCTTTTTCGTGAAACGTTGTAGGTCCTCCCGTGCCTCAGCTGTATCTTTTGTCTTCCCATACATGCCCAAGAAGCCCAACAGATACACGCAAAGGTTCTTCGTCACGTGCATCACGTCGATCGAAGAGCGGACCTCTAGGTCTTTCCAGTAGGGTAGGTCCCAAAATATAGATTTCTTCTTCCACATGGGTGCGTGTCCCCCAGCGTCACTCGGAACAGCTAGTGCGCTGGGACCCTTTCCAAAGATTACGTGTAAATCATTGACCATAGCAAGTACGTGATCACCGGTACGCATGGCGGGCTTCTTCCGGTGATCTGCCTCGCCTTTGAAATGCTTGCCTTTCTTTCGACATTGATGGTTGGTCGGAAGAAATCGATGATGGCCCAGGTACACATTCTTCCTGCAGCTTGCCAGGTATATACTATCGGTGTCAAGTAAACATTGCGTGCATGCGTGGTATCCCTTGTTTGTCTGTCCTGAAAGGTTACTGAGAGCGGTCCAATCGTTGATGGTCACGAACAGCAACGCCTTTAGGTTAAATTCCTCTTGTTTGTGCTCATCCCACGTACGTACACCATTTCCATTCCAGAACTGTAAAAGTTCTTCAACTAATGGCCTTAGGTACACATCAATGTCGTTGCCGGGTTGCTTAGGGCCTTGGATGAGAACTGGCATCATAATGAACTTCCGCTTCATGCACATCCAAGGAGGAAGGTTATACATACATAGAGTCACGGGCCAGGTGCTATGATTGCTCCTCTGCTCCCCGAAAGGATTAATGCCATCCGCGCTTAAAGCAAACCATACGTTCCTTGGCTCACTTGCAAACTCATCCCGGTACTTTCTCTCGATTTTTCTCCACTTCGACCCGTCAGCGGGTGCTCTCAACTTCCCGTCTTTCTTACGGTCCTCACTGTGCCATCGCATCAACTTGGCATGCTCTCCATTTCTGAACAGACGTTTCAACCGTGGTATTATAGGAGCATACCACATTACCTTCACAGAACCCTCTTCCCGGGGCTCGCCGTCAACATCACCGTGGTCATCTCGTCGATCTTATACCGTAATGCACCGCATACCGGGCATGCGTTCAGATCCTTGTACGCACCGCGGAAGAGGATGCAGTCATTAGGGCATGCATCTATCTTCTGCACCTCCAATCCTAGAGGGCATACGACCTTCTTTGCTGCGCATGTCTTGTCGGGCAATTCGTTATCCTTTGGAAGCTTCTTCTTCAATATTTTCAGTAGCTTCTCAAATCCTTTGTCGAGCACAGCATTCTCTCGCCTTCCTTCGCAGCAATTCCAAAGATGGTACCGAGCTTTGTGTTGCCATCTTCGCAATTGGGGTACAACCCTTTTTGTGGTCCTCTAACATGCGATCGAACTTCAGCTTCTCCTTTGACTTTGATTGCGTCCTTGCATCGACAATGACCCGACGGAGATCATCATCATCGGGCACATCGTCTGGTTCCTCTTGATCTTCAGCAGCTTCGCGTTGCAGCATCATCGCACATCGTCTGGTTCCTCTTGATCTTGGTAGCATCACCGTATTCAGGGGCACATAGTTGTCATCGTACTCTTCTTCTTCGCCGCCTTCCATCATAACCCCTATTTCTCCATGCCTCGTCCAAAAATTATAGTGTGGCATGAAACCCTTGTAAAGCAGGTGGGTGTGGAGGATTTTCCGGTCGAGTAAGACTTCAGATTCCACATATAGGGCATGGACAACACATAAAACCATTCTGCTTGTTTGCCTCAGCCACTTCGAGAAAATCATGCACGCCCTTAATGTACTCGGAGGTGTGTCTTGAACCGTACATCCATTGCCGGTTCATCTGCGTGCATTATATATAATTAATGTGTCAAAAATCATTACAGAACATCATGAATAGATAATTAAGTGATCAAATTAATAGAAGTTCATCATCACATTAAAACCAAAGTACATACATAGTTCTCATCTAACAACATAAAGCTCTGCAGAGCATCTAAATTAATTAAACCATACACTGAAACTATGTAAAACATTTCAATGCGAAAACAAATGCGATCATAATCGCAACCAATGTAACAACTGATCCAACGGCATAATAATACCAAGCCTCGGTATGAATGGCATATTTTCTAATCTTTCTAATCTTCAAGCGCATTGCATCCATCTTGATCTTGTGATCATCGATTTACATCCGCAATATGCAACTCCAATATCATCTTCTCCTCCTCAATTTTTATAATTTTTCCTTCAAAAATTGTTTTCTTCTTCAACTAAATTTAACCTCTCGACAATAGGGTCGGTTGGAATTTCCGGTTCAACAACCTCCTAGATAAATAAAATCTATGTCACGTTGGTCGGCATAATTGTCATAAACAATAAATGAACCAATAGTTATGAAAAGATAATATATACCACATCTGAATCATAGACAGGACGAGGGCCGACGGGGGCGGATACCAAAACCATCGCACTATATAAGATGCAATAATAAAAGTAAGAAAATTATACAAGTATCTATATAAATATACAAGTAAGATTTTTTTTCCTTTCAGAAAGAAGATAAGAACAAGAAGCTCACCACGGTGGTGCCGGCGACGAGATCGGCGCGGGCGATCGACGGCGGTGAAGACGGGGACGGGACGTCACGGACCGCTAAACCTAGACAAATAATGAGGAAAATGGAGCTTGGAGGTCGAGCTTGGAGAGGAGAAAGCTTAAGTAGTGTGTCTCGGGCATTCCATCGAACACCTCGTGTGCATAGGAGGTGAGCTAGAGCACCACAAAGCTCTCCCCTTGCCGGCCACGAAAAACAGAGCACTGGGAGTGCTCTGCTCGCGGGCGAGGGGTAGATATAGGCAACTAATTGGTCCCGGTTCGTGCCACGAACCGGGAATAAAGGGCAGCCTTTGGTCCCGGTTCACTCCACCAACCGGGACCACTGGTCGTGGGCCAGGAGCGAGGCGCATTGGTCCCGGTTTGTCCCACCAACCGGAACCAATAGGTCCAGCCAAACCGGGACCAATGGCCCACGTGGCCCGGCCGGCCCCCGGGGCTCACGAACCGGGTCCAATGCCCCCATTGGTCCCAGTTCTGGATTGAACCGGGACTAATGGGCTGACCCGGCCTGGACCATTGCCCCCTTTTCTACTAGTGCTCGCGAGTTCGCCGTAGATTTGGCACTCCGCCCTGCTCGAGGAGGGAGAGATTGTACCGCTGCTCCTCCCGCGGCTGTCGAAACACAAACATCGGATGCGGCTTCGGCTGCTCCTCCCCATGGCGGCGTTGAAGCGCACCTGTACCTGATCCATGGTCAAGTCGACATGGAACAACACGAGCAGGGCTGTCGACACATTGTCGGAGGCCACCTCTGTCGTCTAGTCGTGTCGAAAACCTCTGAGAGCTGCCAGGCAGGCCGTCCTCTAACCGCTTCGCACGACGGCCCTGCCAGTCGGCCGCAAGGGCGGCCAGCTCGTGCTTGTGCTTCGTCAAGAGGTTCTCGCACAATGCGCTAGAGCTCATGGTCATGGAGGGGTTGGTGCACAGAGGAGGATGTGAAGTGGGACAGTTGTGTGGTTTTGTGTTGGGCATGACCTCTTTTAAATAGCAGGCATCGTCTACGCCAAGGCGGCGACGGGAGGGGGGTGTAAATTCTCTCACTGGAGTGGGTCCCTCGGCCGGCATGCATGTTTAATGCTGACAGGCGGACAGACGGGCTGGCGATTTGAGTGCGGTAGATATGCGTCCAGCCCACTCACATTGCTCCAGCATTAAACAGGCGCAAGACCTAGGTGCGTCAATGACGGCGCTCTCGGCCTATGGGGCGCTTCAATGACTGCACTACAAGAGGTCACGTCCGCTCTGGACCGACAAGAATGCGGCGTCGGCACTCCTCGAGCGGCGTGAATGCGCGGTGAAGGCCGCAAGCGCGGGAGAGAGTTTTGAGTGGGACAGGGGTGTCCGACGCATGCGTGCCAACGGTCCGGGCGTCCACAAAGCCTCCCCCACCCGCAAATCCAGTTTGCTTCCGGTTCGTGGAAACATGGACATCCAGACAAGTCCACGGACCGATGGAGCGTTGGATGGTTTGCGGCGACAGATGCAGATGCCTTGAGATACAAGACCGGAGACGCCCTTACGATCTCATGTACTACCTGTATCGCCAAATAGATTACATATAAATTTAGTGAAAAAAGTGAATACTTTTTAAGTTTGACCAAGTATTTTTATTCAATATTGTAGTTGCTAATATTTTCTTCTATATATTTTATCTCAGAAAGAATTGAGTTTTTGGTTGGATTTATACCCCTTGTATTTGGGGGCGAAGGTAGTGTGTCAAACTATATAGCATATCATGAGTTCTAAAGAAAAATAATATCACGAGACCGTTGGATGGAAAACCACAAGAGTATATAGTCGTACTATAAACAAGCAAGTAGTTACATCAACACGCCGTCATCGCATTGCTTATTTTTCTCCTCCCTCGAAACCACAAAAGATACGCACAAAATCAGAGGCGGGTGAGTGAGCAAACTTCCTTGGACTGCAGAAAACTTGGCACGCAGCACACACTTCCCAATCCACCAAGAAAACAATAATACCACTGCTGAATTCTGAAGCCGCTTGGAGCGGAGCGAGGGAACCGGCAACATGCACGAACCATGCGGGCGGACTGCTGGCGTAGCAGTACGGCAAGAAGACGGACAAGAATGCGGACTGCTCATCGCCATGGCCATACATGTAGCACGCTGGCCATGGGTGATGGGTCTCACTCTCTCTCACAAGCACCCCGTGCAACCACCCCAGCCATGACCGCCTGCTTGGGTCTTTGGGGCCTCGTCGAGATCGTGACTTGCAGAAGACGGCCGTTTCTGGTCGAGTCCCCGATGAAAATCATATGCCCTGTTCACACATGTCTAGCTACGCAGGTTCTATGAATCTCTGCAGCCGGAGTAGAAAATGGATAAATTAAATCAGTGGGTATATATATAAAACAAAGAGCAAAGTAACAAATATTGGTCGACATGCACACTAGAGGCGTGTTTGGTTGCCCGCATCGAGCCCAACCAGGCCCGCGCGGGAAGTAAGAGGCATGTTCACTGTTGGGCCTGCATCGCACGCTTCTCAAAGCAGCCAGAGCGGCTCGGCTGGAACTTCGGATCGGCAGTTTCCCGAGCCAGAGCTGAGTCGGCGCGAGGTCAGGCAGCGTCTTGCGAGGCGAGGGCGAGGGGCTGGCGGGAGATGGAAATCTGGCGCGCCGTCCCGGCGCCAAATCTAGCTTCACCCCCCTTTCACTCACTCACCCATAGCCACTACCCCCCCTTTCTTCCCTACTACCTCACCACCGGCGACGGTTGCGATTTCAGATCTGCGTTAGAGGCGGCGACGATGGCGGAAGAGGCGGCCTTTGCGGCCGATCTGGTGCTCCCCTTGCTGTTGGCCACCGTCTGGTCGACCTTATCTGTGCCATGGCTCCCCCCTAAGCAGTCCTCGAGTCCGATGCCGGTAAGCAGCACCCCCTCCCCCCTTTGTTAGGTCGGTGGTTAGCCATTAGGCTAGGTGTAGGATGGATTTCCCACTGAATGAACCGTCGATATCGACTTGGTTATGGACGCACAGATGAGGGTGATAATTCAGGGAGCAACACTGATTAGTGTGATTCAGGCATGGGTCATGTTCATGCACCAGAGAGTTGTTCGTCGTCCTGGGAGACCTTTGATCCGCTATGGTCCATTGTTTATCCGAGAACAGGAAATGATTCAAAATCTGAACTACATCTACAACTGCAATGACGTTGAGCCTCTGTGGATGCTTCGAATGAAAAAAGCACCATTTGCCAAGCTTGTCGAGACCTTCAGGAGCAGGGAGCTGCTACAAGATAACATCAACACCAGTGTGTAATAGCAAGTGGCCATGTTTCTCCATGTTGTTGGCCATAACCAGAGGTTAAGGGTCATTCACAACACATTCAGGAGATCAATGGAGACCATCTCTAGGTACTTCAAGCAGGTGCTTTTTGCTGTTGGGGAGCTTAAAGGAGAGATGATCAGGAGACCATCTGGCCAAACTCCACCCAAGATTCGTGCAAGCCCAAGATGGTATCCATACTTCAAGGTGAGCATTGACAATATACACTTTTCATGGCTTGATATGCTTGTATTGTTCAAGTTGAGCACTACCATAGGCTTGTGATGCCATTTTCAGGATTGCATTGAGGCAATAGATGGTACTCATGTCACTTCCCGAGTTCCTAGGTCACAGTCTGCAGCATAAAGGGGGAGGAAGCAGTACACAAGCGAGAATGTGCTTGCTGCTGTTGACTTTGATCTGAAGTTCACATATGTGTTGGCTAGCTTGGAGGGGTCAGCGCATGATGCTAACATTCTCAGTGACAACATGAGTCGAGCTGATGGGATCAACATCCCCGACGGCAAGTTCTACCTTGGAGATGCTGGCTATGCATGTCGACCGGGTATTCTTCCACCCTTCAGGAAAACCAGGTACCATCTCAACAAGTTCTCTGGTAGGAACTGTCCTAGGACTGCACAGGAGCTGTATAATCTCAGATACTCCAACCTTAGAGTAACTGTTGAGAGGGCATTTGGACCTCTGAAGAATAGGTTTAAGATCATGGATCAGAAGCCATTCCACCCATACTCCACTCAGGTTAAGCTTTTTCTTACTTGTTGCATTCTGCATAAATGGATTCTCCAGTAGGGCTTTGATGAACACGTGCCTGAGGAGGAAGAGGTCAATCCTGACAATGTTGTTAGCTCCGGCCATGGTATGGAGGCATTTGACAATGACGCTTGGAAGAACAAAAGGTTGGAGTGGGCAGAGCAATGTGGCTTAACAAAGGTCGGTGCAGGATTTGAAGAAGAGGAGGAAGAAGAAGAAGCAGCAGCAGCAGAAGCAGAAGCAGAAGAAGAGGAAGAGGAAGAGGAAGATCTGGTAGCAGCAACACCGAGGAACTATCCCCTATTTAGCTGATGGCTTTTAATAATTTGAACTGTCATTTGATAGTAGTTAGGATGAACTGTCATTTGTTTAACTAGCTGGCACTACATGTTCAGATTATGTGTGGTAATGTCACCACTAGTTAGAAGCGGTGACAACACGTTATGCAGGTTGCAACGAAACATCATGTCATATGTGCTCCTAATGCAACGCGGGCAACCAAACGTCGGGTCAAAAATGGTTGTCTCATGCAACTAGGTACATGCAGGCAACTAAATTATGTACATCTGGGTTTTTTTTTCCTTCATCCCCTCAAACCGGCTCACTAGAGCCAGGCTCGTCAGACCCGGCTTGATTGGCAATGTAACCAAACACGCCATAGAAATCAAGACCAGAATATATATGGACAAAATATGCCGGGACACGGATTTCTGGTACACTGTTTAAAGAAATAGTACCACCGGATTGTATTTTCTTCACTACGCAGTTATCATTTCTTCATGGAATTTCATACATAAGTAGAATGGTCAACCAAGTGTAATACCCCAAAACTTCAGAATATTGTTTTTCTAATTTACCAGCATTTAAATGGATACGCGTGGAGCAATATTCACAGGTGTTTTTCGCAAATACATCAAGATAAGTATAGCAGCTAGTTGGCTATCACAGGAGCCCACTTCAATTCAGCGACCGATGATGCACAACTAGTCTTATAAGGCTGGTCATAGTGGGGAGTAACTTAGACTAGTAACATGTATATGTTACTAAGCTATGTTACTATCTCTATAGTGGATAGTAACATATATGTAGTGTCATGCATCACTTCATTTATTACTTCATAGACTCATTTAGTATTGGGAACCGCTAGGTGATGGTAACATATTAGGCTACTCATAGTGGGGAGTAACATAGACTAGTAACATGCATATGTTACTAGTCTATCTTACTACCTCCATAGTGGATAGTGTCATAGATATGGTAACATAGAGGGCTTCATTTATTACTTTGTAGACTCATTTTACATTGGAAACCGCTATGTGATAGTAACATATTATGTTACTCCATTTGCTTCTCTCCTTATTAATTACTTGCCACATCATATTTTTTGCCTATGTGGCATGCATGTTACTACCTATGTTACTCCCACTATGAGCAGCCTTATGTTACTCTATTTGTCTCTCTCCTCATTAACTACTTGACACATCATTACTTTTGCTTATGTGGCATCTATGTTACTACTTATGTTACTCCCACTATGACCAGCCTAACTAATCACCTTGCATCCATGAGCCGAGGTGGCAGGCCGAGCCCACGGTCGCCGCGCGCCATCTCACACACAGATTCACAGATGACCAGGGGGGCCCCTGCAGCAACGTAGGACACGTGGGGGCTCACCGGCGGGGGGCCCACGCCGCAGAGTTGCGTGCCACGTGGGCCCGGCGCGTCGGTGAGCAGGGAACCCTGACACAGTCGCTGCTGCTGCTGCCTCCTCCACGCAAAGGTGTGGCCGTTCTTGATTCACACACGCACGGCATGGCGCTCACTCGCTGTAGGTCAAACCTGGCCACGCTCCGTCCTGGGATCCCCTGCGGCAGAGGATCCAACAGCAGCCTCCATGCACAGGTAAAAATCATCATCCATGGATGGGATTCAGTCTCAGGCAAGGCAAGAACCCAAGGGAAATGCACCCAGAGGTTGGAGCGTTGCTTCAGCTCACCCACAGAGGATCCGCTCTGGCAAACAGCTCAGCACTGCTAGGAACAAATATCACTTCAAAAATAAAATTCGTGCGGTCATTGGACCTATTGGTAGAGACTAGCGCTGACAATGAGGGGACGGAGGTTTATAGTCTACCTTATTTCAGTTTAGGCGAGGTCACAAAGTTGTGAGCTGAGTTAACTTAGAACACTTTTCAGTGGGGTGTGATGGATGGATCAAGGTCTGTGCCTGACTGCAATTGCAATGACCACCCAGAAAGACGGTTTTGGACCCTTCCCGGTGCCGCCTAGTTACCACTAACCCCAGTCGGAATAACACTGGTAAAAGTATTATATTTCTTGGTCTGATCTCTGCACCCATGGCATATGGTAATCTCAAGGACAGGGGCCGGGCTGACCGCTCTCTAGCTCACATCACCTCCACAAGTTACTTCAGCACCTGAGTTGTCTAACATCACCCCAAAAACAGGAGAGCTGTCTTCCATTTTTTTAGGTCCATTTCTACATCTTTACCTACTACACGTTGTGTCCTTCACGTGAGAATTTCAATGACTATGACTGTGTGGTATATACTGCACAAAACAAGTGCAAAATATACAAGAATAGGTAAATAATCAATCTGCAAAGACAAAGTGGACTTTAGGAAGATGTCGCCATAGATTTGAACCAAAGCATACAAAAATCATATAGTAAAAACACATGTCAATTATTTTGTAAGAAAAGTCTAGAACAACTGATAAATGGTTGTATGTTGTGCATATTGTGCAACGTAAATGGTATAACGAAAATTGAATGACAATCCTCTTAATAGTAAAAAGTTGCCGGATTAGGGTACCGAAGAATCTAGAACACAGGAGAGGTATCTTTGTTTTGAGGTTTGTGCATACAATGTGGTATACTACATTATGATTGTGCCAAGTTAATTATATATGTGATGCATCATGAATAAGCACATGGTTAGCAAAGAATATCTGTTACTACCACGATTACACAGCCAACATAAGATTCATGGTGTGTAGTTGCATTCTTTCAGGAATAAAACCACACACAAACACTTGGTCACATTTTTCTTCAAAGCTAGAAAATATTACACGTTTGGCCCTCCAAGTCTCTGGTGCATAACGATCTGATACCGCAACTCGAGAAACGCTCCAATATGATGCTTATACACGAGAATACATAACAGCTATGGTACTTTCAACGGTACCCTCGGCGGTCGGTCGCGCCGGTGCCGCCACGTACCAAAGCAACGCGGACCATGCTCTTTTTGCGGTCACACCCCTGTCGTTCCTTTAAAATAACCCACGCTCCACCAGTCTGACAGCGGTGTGATTTTTCTGCTGGATCCTTTCCGACCGTGCACATTCGTTTGGCCGCCCCCTAACTTTCTAATGAGTTCATCTTGCTCGAAGATGTCGGTGTCGCACGGTGGTGCGAGGTGGTCATGCTTCAAGCATTACTCTGTTTGTTATAGACTTAATACTTTGAAATGGATGCTGGATAGCGGTCTTGGGGTGGAGTTGTAGTAGTACATGAAGATAGATGTTGGTCTAATTGTAACGGACGTACTGCCTATATATTAATAATGCCATGAAGAATCATCATTATTACGCGATTTTCTATCAACGGCCCAACAGTAATTTGCTTACCCATCGTTACTATGCTTATGAGAGACTAGCCTCTAGTGAACCTATGGCCCCCAAGTCCATTCATTTTATATTTACTAAAATCCTAAGAATACTTGTTGCAATTTATTTTACTTTTATTTTATCTATGTACCACTATCAGATTTAACCCTTGCAATTGGCGAGTACAAGGGGATTGATAATCCTCTTGCCTTCGTTGGGTGCAAGCATGTGCTTTGTGTGTGTAGGTACCGCTTATCTTGTTTGTATGGTGTTTTCTACTAGTTCGATAAACCTTAGTTCTGAACCGAGGGGAATACTATCTGCTACTATACTACATCACCCTTCCACTTCGGGGAAATCCCAATGCTATCACAAGTAGCGACGATGAGGAGTGGTCGCTTAGCGACTCCTTCACCAACGTTGTCAGGGGCAAGGATGCTGCCAGGGCTCCGTGGGCACCGGCGACATTGGCCACGATGCCCCCCCCCCCCACCGCACTGGAGGAAGCGGAGCGGCTCCTCCGAGAGCGCTAGGTTGCGGTTGAACAAAACTCCTACGGCCCATCCGTGCCCTACCACCGCTAGAGGGACGATGACGACGACGACGATGGCATGGACGGCGACAACGATGCGGCCTGGTAGGGCGACCATTTGTACGACGTGGTCGTCCGGTACAAGTTGTAGGTTTTTATTTAATTTCAGTAAAACGGCCGAAATATCGGTCATTTATGTAAATTATGATTGGATTTTAATCACTAGTAGAAAAGGGGGCATCAGTCCCGGTTCGTAAGGGCCTTTAGTCCCTGTTCTTGAACCGGGACTAAAGGGTCGTGACTAATGCCTCCACCCTTTAGTCCCGGTTCTAACACGAACCGGGACTAAAGGCCCTCCACGTGGCCACTGCGAGCAGCCCAGGCAAGGGGGCCTTTGGTCCCGGTTGGTGACTTGAACCGGGACCAAAAGGCTTCCACGTGTCAGCAGCTGAGGTTTTTCTTTTTTTTAAAAAAAAAGTGGCTGGTTTAGGGGTTTTGGGAGTTAATTTTAGGTTGTTATTAGCTAGCTAATAGAGAGAAGTGTCCTCTCTTATACTGCTATATATGTTCATTTCACCCGCTGATATATAATACCTCATGCATGCTCGCATCATACATCATCATATATAATAACAAGTCCTACTAATCATGCATCATCATACAACTTCCACTCGTTATTAATAACAAGTCATACGATCATCATCCTCATAGTCATCGAACCCAACCCTACATAATTGTTCTTAGCACATGATCATCAGTATCAGATAGGACCTAAACACCCTTAAGGTAAAATAGCATAAAACAATATAGACCCTGAGTCTCCATTATGAAGAATGGAGATCATCCTGTCTCCAATTCTTGCGCTTCGCCTCCTTTTGCTTGCAAGAAGCTCCTTACGACTGTCCATACATTTTTCCATTCTTTGATTGTCATGTCTCCACTTCTTTTAGGAATCCGGTATGGACAATTGAGATTCATAGGATGACCTGGTTGTATGTTCAAAACATCAAGGCGACCGTGCGTATACATAAGATGAGGCACACAATCATTCGGGATTATCTGTTGATAACTTCGTAGTTAGCAATGATGTACTAGTTTTAGAAGTATTTAAAAAAAGATGCAAGGATATCGTAATAGTAAAACATCTTACCAGGGTATCTCCATGGTAGTTACCGTAGTTCAACACGTGCACTAGTGGCATGTATTGACCATAATGTTGAGGAGTTCGATTGTAGATATTGTAATTCTCAAGATCAGTACAAAATGCGATCAGATGATTTTTCTCCTTATAAGTTAATTCGGAGCCATCGGTGTAGTGGGTTTTGTCTACCATTTTCCGCACATTCTTTGAAGAATGGAAATAAGCTGTCAATGGAAACAAGCTGTCAACTATTTTGAAATAAACAATATAAATTACTTAATAACTATGTTAAGCTCACATGAGGGAAGAATTGGAGGTGTATCCACAGGGACCCAAATGCCCATATTGTCTTGCTGGATTGTAGGATCACCAAGATCCATGGTGACAAGCATACCCTTATCAAAACCATACATCTTGCAAAGTGCTTCCCAATTTTTGCAACCAAAATGGGTTACACTCTCAGCATTGTACAGCTTTACTTGAAAATCCACACCATGATGGGTCCTTAGGAGAATTTTTTTGGTTTCCATACTTTCATGGTCTTCAAAACCCATCCTCTCCAAGACATAGCGTCTTGCATCATGATGGGTCCTTAGGAGAATTTTTTTGGTTTCCATACTTTCATGGTCTTCAAAACCCATCCTCTCCAAGACATAGCGTCTTGCATAGCATGGGATAAGCTAGACGAATTGGAAAAGATGAAAAATACACGTTAAAATAGTTGAAGTCGTGCTTAATTACGAAAAAAACTATTGTCGTCGTTGTGTACCGTATGAACATCGAAGGTCTCCTCGAGCTTAATGCTGAAGCGCCGATCTTCGTCCAGCTCAACGAACCTGTCGCACATACCTCGGTCGTCGTGGCACCAGTCGCACTCCCCCGGGCGGTTTTCGTCGTCCGAGTACGACATTTCCGGCCTAAGTTCATAATTCAAATATTAAATATATTTACTAAAAAACCTAAGTTAGGTTATTATTATTAATCACGGTTTGACTATCGGTGATGGTACGTAGCTCCTCCTTTCATTCCCGAGTGCATTATTACAACAAATTGTCTAGCACACGGGAATGAAGGAGAAGCTACCCCCACGACGGCCTGGATGATGGAGGGGGCTCCTAGATTTCTACATAGAGTGCTCTTCAATTTTAGCATTCAAAGTAGGAGTACTTTTCCAATATGAGCATTCAATAAGCAAAACCAAATCGTAAAATAAAGTATTATTCAAATTAGCATGCATTCAATTATAACCAAAAGTACATCATCTCTTGTGTCCGTACATCGTCGAATACTCCTCGAATACTATCATACATATAGCATCGCTAATTAATACAGCTAGAACCGTAGCGCCCGACGGGTATCGTCGCGGGCGGTGGACACCCAAGGATAAGGAACGATCACAGGATCATAAATCCAGTGAGATCCCTGAAGAACCTACCAGGTATTGTCGAACCTGCCAGGTATTGTCGAACCTGCCCTCCAACGCAACCATGTAGCGACGGACGTGCTCGTCCTCCTCGCTGACACGGTGACGTACCACCTCCGTGGTGTCCGGAAGCCTCGGCACCGTCACTGGCCCACACGACCGCCACCAAACAAGGATCGGGTAAACAACAGGCTGCCTTCTCACCAACCTACGTCCCCCAGAAGGTAGCACCTCCCAATACCAGCCCGGCGGAGCCCAGTCCCGAACATGGCCCTGATCAAGCAGGCCTCCGCCACCGCCGAGTCGACGGCGACGCGGATGCGGGATAGGCATTGTCGACGTCGATGCGGTAACTACTTCTATATATAGTTAAATAAAGTAGTTTTATTAATTAAATCAACTAGTTCAACTACTAAGCACTTACTATAAATAAATAATGTAGTACTTATTAAAAATAAACTGCTTTTATTAAGTACTACTTACTAAAAATAAACTGGTTTAACTATAGTTCCATTATTTTTCTAACTAATTTTCCTATACATACACAATAAATTGACAAAGAAAATACTATGAACAAAAAATCATTAAAATTCATGAACAAAATTAGAACAGAAAAAATCATATAAATTCTATGAACAGAAAAAATCATACAAAAATTTGACATTTAAATTACTTACACAATATGAAAAAAATTGACATCTAAATTACAACAGAAAAAATCATAAAAATTGACATCTAAATTACAACAGAAAAATCATAAAAAATCTAACAGAAAAATCTATGAACTACACATCTAACAAAAAAATCAATGAACTACAAAAAATCATTAAAATTCTATGAACAAAATTAGAACAGAAAAAATCATAAAAATTCCATGAACAAAAAAATCATAAAAATTTGACATCTAAATTACTTACACAATATGAAAAAATTGACATCTAAGTTACAACAGAAACAAATCATAAAAATTTGACATCTAAATTACAACAGAAAAAATCATAAAAAGTCTAACACAATATGAACAAATTAATTACACAATCTGAAAAAAAATCTAACAAAATTACTACACATCTAACAAAAAATTATTACACATCTAAGTTACTACAGACATCTAAAAAATCTATAAACTACAAAAATCCTAACTTACGACGACGGCGACGGCGACGGCGAGTCGTCATGAAGGCGGGCGGGCGGGCGACGGCGTTGAGGCGGCGCGGCCGGGCGGGCGGGCGGCGACAGCGATGGAGCGGCGTGGAGGCGGCGATGAAGGGCGGCCACGACGGCGACGGGGCGGCGCCGGACGGAGAAGAGATTGAACTGGGGATGGGCGGTTCTGAAATTTCCTAAGTGCTACTTATATACCAAAGGCATTGGTCCCGGTTTGTGGCACCAACCGGGACCAATTCAGGCCTCATTTCAGCAGCCCAAAGGGCGGGAAGCAGAGGCCTTTGGTCCCGGTTGGTGGCACCAACCGGGACTAAAGGGTGGGCATTGGTACCGGTTCGTAGCACCAACCGGGACCAATGCAGACCTTTAGTTCCGGTTGGCGCCACCAACCGGGACGAAAGGCCCTGTGCTGCCCGCGTCGCGGCCCGAAAGTTTAGTCCCACCTCGCTAGCTGAGGGAGCTCAAGAGTGGTTTATAAGCCCAGTCCCGCTGCCCTCTCGAGCTCCTCTCAAATGCAGGCTTACGGGCCTAAACTTACTATATGTGCATGTGGGCCTATTGGGTCTATAGCGGGCCTGAATCCTGGCCCATTGTTGGGTTTCTAGTCGTATTCAGGCCGTGGTAGCCCTTTAGGTGGCACTTTTTTTTATTTTTTTATTTTATTTTCTTCTTTGAATTATTTATTTTCTTTTGATTTTTGCTTTTTTTATTTTTTTTCTTTAGCTCAGATTAATTATAATCTTTCTAATTAATTATTTATTTTCTTTTATGATATTCTTTTTGCTATTAAAGTTTGTAACAAAATTCTAATTACTTATTTATGTTGTTTTATGATAATTCTTTTTGTTTTTAATGTTTTGAACATAATTCTAATTGCTTATTTGTTTTCTTTTATGATAATTCTTTTTGCTTTTAATGTTTTGAACAGAATTCTAATTACTTATTTATTTTCTTTTATGATAATCCTTTTTTCTATTAAAGTTTGTAACAAAATTCTATATAATTTTAGTTTCAATAATACTAGAGGTTTATAAAAGTTTTTCGTGATTCCTTCAGTACCAATTCTAAGGCTGTTACAAAGGCACTTTATTTGGTACAGGTTTTAAGGCTGGTGCCCCACGAGGACCTTTTAGTACCGGTTCGTGCCATGAACCGGTAAAAGAGTTTTTTAGTTGATTCTTTCTGCAGCTGTTTTTTAGTCCCACCTCGCCAAGCGAGAGGCACTCGCAGCGGTTTATAAGCCCCGAGTGCAGAGACGATGCAGAAGAGGCTCAATGCTGCACGTTGCTTAGCTTTAAGCCTTGAGGAATAGGGTAGACTGCACGGAGCTATGTGCAGTGCAGTTTACACTATTCCGAAAGGTTTGAAGCTAATTAATGAGCATTGCGCCATTTTTTTATTTTTAAAGACTTATTACAACTCAGAAATAAATAGAAAAAAATAAATATAGCATAAAAGAAAAAAACTATGTAAAAAACTACTTAGAAATAAATAGAAGAAAAAATAGTTGTGATTAACTTTACTAAAAAAATGAGCATAGATGCGCTTATAGAGAAAATTAGACCTAAATTCATAATAAATTCTACTAACTTCAGAGAAATTCAATATAAATTTAGGTTAAATTTCCTGTATAAGGGCATCTATTTTCACTTTGAGAGGAGCACAACAAGGCTGAGAGGGAGGGGCTTATAAACGGGTGTGAGCGCCCTTCGGTTGGCGAGGTGGGACTAAACAACCCGTTAGTCCCGGTTCGTGCCACCAACCGAAACTAATGGGCTGCCATTGGTCCCGGTTCGTCCCACCAACCGGGACCAATGGTGGTGGGCCAAGAGCGAGGCTCATTGGTCCCGGTTCGTCCCACGAAGCGGAATCAAAAGGTCCAGATGAACCGGGACAAATGGCCCACGTGGCCCGGACGGCCCCCGGGGCTCACGAACCGGGTCCAATGCAACCATTGGTCCCGGTTCTGGATTGAACCGGGACTAATGGGCTGACCCGGCCTGGACCATTGCCCCGTTTTCTACTAATGAATGAATTCCGTCGTGTTTGATTAAATTTTGTTTGATTTATTTATATAAGCTTTAAAATTTATGTGGCTAGCTTTTGATATCTGGCTAATGCATCCGCGTCAGTGGACTTGTCCCCTTGTCTACGAATGGATGTGATGTCCGATTTGCGGGTTAGCGTTGAGATGCCCTAAACATAAATGCAGGGTTAAATCGTGTGTGATGTGCGCTGGTCTGGAACAGGGCAGCGGCCAAACAAAGTGTAGTGACCTAGTCATAGCCCGGTGTGGTGCCCTGCCGTGGGGATTCCTCTGATACTTTGGTGTTCTGGTGGAGCATATTTGTTGTTGTGTTTGTTGTTTTTTGCTCCGTAGGCATCTCATCATTGAACTGGACTTCCTTTCTGGCTGATTGATTTGACATTTTGATTCGAGAGAAAAGTGTCGTGCTTGTAAATGTTATTTCCCATGTGAACATACGTGTAAAGGATTTTGGTGGGGAAGAAAAGGGAGATTCCAGCGTCGTGCCTAGCATCTGCTCCCCTGGCTGCAGGGGCAAAGTAGAGTAGTGATGTCTCGGCTGTGTTGTCGTTCGGATTTTCGGTCGCATGCATCTTCAAACGGGACGGTAAAACTAACCATGTACGTACTAGTTGTTTCTTGCGTCATTGGGCTCGATCGTTTTCACACACACAGAGAGAGAGAGATTTGATCGTGTCGTTTTAGATTTGCAGCAACACGGTGTAGCAATGCATCTTGTAAAACATTGTACAGTAATTCTTCTGCATGCATCTTGTGATAAGATGAAGTATTGCATGCTTCATGCATGCGCTATGCTGCGCCGAGCTAACGTGACAAACACACAGACGGACGTCGCCGGACAAACACACAGGCACAGAGATGGGAATGGGATGCATGCATGCATTTTTTTTAGAGAAGGAGGATGTACCCTCGGCCTCCGCATGTGGACGATGCATGCACTCATTTTATTAATTATTTGCAAAGACCATATAAGGTGATACATTATAAGTCTGAAGCCACCATCTTGGCAACGTTGTTGCTACTCCTATCCCTTTGATGAAGGTGTGCCGAATGTCCGGGCCTAATACCAAACAGACATCGCACAAAGCCTAACATCTAAAGCCGGATGCCCCATCCAGGCCACTACCTGGATTGGGTCACACACCGGTCTGACACACTCCCAGTGAGCACCGCACGCTGCAAGGGCCGTCACCTTCATCTTCCATCGATCCATCCTCAGAGCAGAACTGATGCACCGACCTTGCCAGGCCTCTTTGTCATCGACGCCTCCATGACGCCAGACAGTTTCCTCCTCCTGCGCGAGTCCATCTCGTCGCATCGGACGCCAAATCTACACTGCGTCATGCCGTCGAGATCCGCCGCCATCAATGCGTAAACTGAAGCACCGCTCCACCAAAGAAGCCTTCCACTGGTCCCTAGGCCCGTGTACACCTCCAAGAATGACGCCCCCAAGAGGGAAAAGATACCTGAGCGCCGCCGTCATCCGATTTACTGATCCATGGTTTCCCCCAGAGGTAGCAGAGTGTGGTCTTGAACTTCTCCATGGCGATGCCTTTAAGAAGGGAACGATGCAGACAGCGCCGCTACCGCCGGCCTTGGCAGCTAGTTGAGAGCAGGTTTTCAGCCGGATATGTTCATAGAGCCTCCCTCAAGCATGTCGTGCACGGGCCGCCTCCATCTGTGCCGGGGCTTGGATGAAAGGATCCAGGGCGCCGCTGCCTGACTGGCCATGGCACCAGCACGATAGCTACAACCGGTGCCACCACCAGCCCGAGCCGCACCACTGTGCCATACTAGATCCGGCGAACGGCACGCCGGCCGAGCCTGAATCTCGCCCCCACCACCTGCGCCAGCCGCGGCCCGCGATGACCCAGATCGGGCCCGCACGGGCGGCCAAGACGGCGCCCGCACGCCCGTGACGGAGCTCCCATCGTGGCGACGCCACGCCGCGCACCAGCGATCACCGTTGCCACGATAGAGGACGCCGCTGTGAAGACGAGCACCGGAGAGTCACCAGCCGCCTGAGATCTCCCCATCAAAAGAGCAGCTGACGAGGGGCACGAGCCCCGCTTGGCGGCCGCTCACAGAGGCTTTTTGCTGCCGGAGGCCACCGGCGACGGCGAGGGGGTGGATGGGATGGGTGGGGCGAGGAGAGGCTGGGGAGGGGGGGCATGGCGGAGCCACCTCCCGGGGACCCTGGGCTGCTGCCCGGGCTATGCCCAAATACTTCCATTAATTTACACTAAGAGACTGGGAATTAACCACCAGTCTTTGTGGGCAAATGGCCATGGAGCACATCCCTTTGTATTTTGCCCCGGCTCCATGGACGGGCTAGCTCCGCCACTGGGGGCGTTCACGCCCGTGTCGTCCCGGGGAGGAAGCGGTGCCGGGGCAGATGGGATCGGAGGATGCATGCATGCATGGATGGCATGATGATCTTCCCAACATATCTCAATCATGTACCTTCGTTTTTCTTGAGGGGGCCGTTTCTATATTTTGATTAAGAAGTCATGCATCACACATATTCAAATAAGATGCATTCCTGTACCTTCGCGTGAAATGTTTGCCACCGGTGGCCCGTG
This sequence comes from Aegilops longissima, assembly GCA_021605205.1. Lineage (NCBI taxonomy): Eukaryota > Viridiplantae > Streptophyta > Magnoliopsida > Poales > Poaceae > Aegilops > Aegilops longissima. The sequence goes on from CM038679.1 coordinate 748,161,632, forward strand.
GGTGCTACGTACATGCATGCACATATGTTTGGTGACTTGATTGTTTGGTGGATGTCACGGGTTGGCATGTATGCAGTGAATCGGAGCGCAACGACGATGACAGTGCGGTGACATGTTTCTTTGCCCTGCTGTGCTGTGCCGTGCTTCGCTTGCTTTTTTGTCTGTTTCGTGGTGGGGCAAAAATGGCGGTTGATGCGTTCATTCATTCACCTAGCTCTGCTATACATCTATTTGTTCGTGCATGTGCCCTAGCTAGCTCGTGCCGCACATGAAAGTATGAAACATTCCTGCTAAACCTATCGAGTTTCTTGGAGGTGTACGCGGGCTCGAGGGACCAGTGGACGACGTCTTTGGTGCAGCGGTGTTTCATCATACACATGGATGGTGACAGATGTCGACGGCATGGCGCCCTGGAGATTAGGAGTCTGATGTGCGATGATGGACTCGCGCAGGAGGTCGACGCTGTCTGGCGTCGTGGTGGCGTCGGCGGCAGCTAGACCGGGCAAGGTCGATGCAGCAGTACAGCTCTGAAGATGGATTGGTGGCAAGTGGCTGCGGCGGCCTTATACCCGGCAGGCGTCCTGGTTGAGGAGCACGCCGGACTGGTGGGTGCCCATACCCGGCAGGCATCCTGGTTGGGACCTCAGGTCTTAGATGTTAGGTCTGTCAGCGATGTCTGTTTGGTATTAGGCCCAGGCTATCAGCGCTCCTTCATCAATTGGATAGGTGTAGCGACAGTTATTGCTTAGATGGTGGCTTTAGTCTTACTGTTGTATGACTTTGTAAGATTTTGTGAGAATAATTAATAAAGTGGCCGCATGCATCGCCCAGATGCAGAGGCCGGGGGCCCTCCTCCTTTTTTTAAAAAAACCCTACCAAGTTTCTGTGTAGGTGTACTCTGTAGGGCGTTGCTCTCTCCCTTCCTCTCGCTGCGCATTTGCTCATGGACATTCTATGGCCCTGTTTGGTTCGACTGTGGATTTCTAAAAGCAGCTGTGAAAAGTCTGCTGTGGAAAAACAGTTGTGAAAAATCTGATGTGAAAAAATGTAGGTCATTTGGCAAACCAGCTGATACATCTTTCTCAGATTTTGATCCGTAGCGGAATCAGATTTTGGAAAGCACGTCCTGGGCTGCTTCCACTTTTGGTTCAGATTTTGGCAGCGGATTTCTGGAATCGGATTTTGCTGAGTTCGCCCTTTGGTTCAGTTCTGCTGCGCGGTAGCGGAATCCGTCGATAAAAGCTGAACCAAACAGGGCCTATGTCTCTCCCTTGGTCCATTGCATGCACGATAACTGGCCCACTGCTCACGTGTCCTTAGAGGCAGGCACCGACTGTGCTACATCGACAGAGCCTTATAGGGTTTTACAAGGTTCGTTCAAGATGGCAAATTGTGATTGGACAAAGGGATGGGAGGGGCTCCACCCACCTAAAAATCGGGGGATGGGGGGCATGTTTAGTTGATTAGGAAGGGATCTGTAGAAGCCTGCATGACCCTGTACGTCTACCATTTTTGAACCTGAAAATCGGGGGGAGGGAGGGAGAGGGGGGGGGGGCATGTTTAGTTGATTAGGAAGGGGTCTGTAGAAGCCTGTAGGACCTTGTACGTCTAGCATTTTTGGACAGACACTCGTAGCCGTCGCGTTTCCCGAGGAAGCCGTGGCATCTTGCGCTTGTCCTCCTTCCTCAGCCCAGCTAGCCCCCCCCTCACGGGCATGCACGTCCGTCCGTCACGGGCCTGCAACGCCTGGCTGCTGCCAGCCATCTTCAGGGACAAACTACTCTCTCTGTATCGAAATACATGTCGCTGGAGTAGCTAGGGAGTACAACACGGTTGATATTACGAAGCATTTTAAAATGCCTCCGAAAGACATAGAAGTGCCTTTATATGTTTGGTGCGGCGTTTCTCTAAGACGCTAGAAATGGTAATAATGCCTCGAAAGATCGAGCGTTCCACGGCAGGCATGAAAACGCCTCCAATGCTCCAACGTATCCGAGGCGTTTTCTATAAACACTGCACAAAATCCGAAAAGGTCCTCGTCACTCCCTCTCCATCCAGGCCACGCGCGCATGCATCTACTAGTGTGCCTGTTTGATCGAGCAGTTGAGAACTGGATCCTGAAATCTAATCTAATCAATCAATCAAACTAAATCCTAATCCTAACCTACTAGTGTATCTACCATGCTTGACAGAGTATGATAGCTTCCTCCTTATAAGTGGGTTCAGGTCTTACTCGGCAAGCGGTATGGGACTAAACTGACTGTACCGTGTGCTCGCGCGCCTGGAAAAAAATTGACCCTAAAGTGGTCAGACGCGTATTGCTGACATAAAACAGGCATGCATGCCTCTCCAAGGCATCACACCTGCGCATCGCCGGTGGCCGGAACACGACGGGCGAGTCGGCGACGGGAACGTGAGTTTGGAGTTGTCATTGCACACCTTTCTTGCAGCTCGACGGCGCCTGCGACGGCGACGAGAGTTTGCAACTGTCAGCGCCTTCCTTGCAGCAGATCGGCCACCGGTCTGCAGTCACCGCACCAGCAGCAGTACGGGCCAGCTTGCAGCTGCTCGGTGCCTGAGCGAGCGACCGTCCTACGGCACCGGCCAATCCCTTTGCGTGCCGCGCCGAGGCCACAACAGCCCTGCAGCCAACCTACGCGCATGCATCAAAACGCCTTCGAATACAGTCAGGCCTTGTGCAGAATGCCGCCAAAAGGATCCGAGCCACGGCGTTCTCCTAATACGCCTCTGTATGTACAACGAAACCACAGCGTTTTGAAATTTTGCCGCCGTTGCATCTTGGTTTTGAGGCGTTCTTCTAAAATGCCTCAAATACTCTGCTCTTTTAAGGCAATTCCGAAAAGTGCCTCCGCATAACATGTAAGAGGGCGTTTCAGAAAACGCCTGCAACATTACGCCTCTGATTAACCAACGTGTTGTAGTGAGCGCGTGGTAGAGCTAGGGGGGTAGTATGTCTGAGCGTACGTGACATGCATAGAGCCGCACGCAAACGTGACAGAACGCATACTAGTATGCTACGTTCCACAGTAAGCGTATTCAACATACGTACGTACGCAGGTAGATTGCACGTGGCCAATGGCCAGTACCATAGGTCTCTGCATGAGGGGCGGGGGGCATGCACCCAGTAGGTCTCTGCATGAGGGGCCATCAGAATCAAGTCGATCGGCGAGATCCAGTGAATCGACTAGATGCATATGCACGGGTCGGTCAGCATCCTCATGTGAGCGTCATGTTATGTTCCTACGTTTGTAGCCACACGCCACATGGATCCTCTTTGGAATGTCTATAAAGTACGAGCGCATGTAATTTTATTCCATCTCTTTCTTCCTCTACAAGAAAAGTTCTTCTCCTCCTGTCGGCGCCGCCGTCGATCCGCCCCATATCAGCGTCTTGGTTGGGGCTGTGTGACAGCGACGATATCCCTTAGTAGGAATAATGCCTCCCATGTTCTATACCCATCCTGACGGTGCGTCTAGCATCGTCGGAGGGTGTGTGGATGTTTGTCTCCGTCGGATCTCGCGGAATTTGGCTGGTGCTGGTCTTCGGTGGATCTGTTTGGATCTGGTCTTCGTTCGTCTTTATTTGGGTGTTTACAAGTTTGATCCTTCTGATCTCTGCGATTTTCTTCATCGGCGATGCTTGCTACTCAGTTGCGCTAGTTCTATCGGTCCTTAGCATGACGACTTTCCCAATGTCTACTACAACAAGGTTTGTTCGGCTCCGATGATGGAGGGGCGATGACGGCGGCGCACCTTCGGCTCATTTCAGTGTAGTCGTCGCTAGGTGGTCCATGGACATGGTTGTAATTTTTATTACCTCAGTTGTTCTTTATACTATCATGATTGAAAATGAATAGATTGGAAGTTTCTCCCAAAAAAGAAAAGAAAAACCTTTAAAGTATTTTAATAGTTTTACTCTCTCTGCTTTAATATATAATGTGTATTAAAAAATTTAAACCAGATGTTTGTATGCTTGATCAAGTTTATAGAAAATTGTGTCAATATCTATAAAACCAAATAAATAAAATATGAAAATATGTTTCATGATCATTCAAATAATAGTGATTTCGTGTTGTAGGTATTGACTAGCAAAAGAGCATGTGCGTTGCAACAGGAAAAAAAATACCACACGCTCTTAATCATAATCAGAATGAATCAAGTGTACTATAAGTTCCGATGCAACATAGGCCTCGATCATGGTTTTGTTGAAGGAGGAAGTAGAGAAGTTTTCAAGCACAGTGGCGGAGCTTTGTGGGGGCCAACCTGGGCCATGGCCCCCCCAACTCACAAGAATACATGTATATATTCTTTTGTATTCAGTCTATTTTTCACTAAAAATCAGCTGAAAATAATCATGTTTGCCCCCCTCCACCCCATGGCCCCTCCATGATTTCTACTCAAGCTCCGCCACTGTTCAAGCAGATCAAGAAAGAAAAGGGTGAATTAATTTGTTACTCTCATTTTGGATTTGGAGAAACAGACTTTTTGCGCATCATGTAAAACTTTGTAATACTAATTACTTTGCACACATCTTGTGATATGATTAAGTGACATCCTCTAAAAAAATACTCCCTCTGTCCTAAAATATAAGAAAAATTATAACACTACACTAGTGTAAAAAACGTTCTTATATTATGGGACGGAGGGAGTACGATATCTAAGCATGCGTGTAGGGCCATCCGGCCGATGAGGATCCCGTCTGAGATGGTGCATGACGGTGACAGTGCGTTGCTTTGGTCCATGTATGATGTGTCCCCTGCCGCCGGAGCAGCGCTCGCGTCTGCCTCCATGATTGAAGTGAACCATCCCACCCCCACGCACGGAACAAATCGATCGAGATCTCACGGACCGAGGCCGTGAGACATACACATGCATGGACACGGGGAATGGGAATAGCCGAGAGAGGGGTTGTGAACCCTCATTTTTATATTTGATTGAGAAGTTGTGAGAGAGAGCAAAATAAGATGCATCCTCCTCGCTGGCTAGCTAGGTGCCTAGGTGATCCACAACCACCTCTACGGTGGGTGTTACGTACATGCATGCTTGCATGCACATATGTCTCATGTTTGGTCTATCTATCGGCTGTAACACACAGTTATATATGTCTGCCACGGGTTGACAGGCCATGTATTGATGTATGCAGTGCACAGTAATAAATCGGAGAGCTACTGTGGGATGGATTGTTTCTTTCCTCTGCTTGCCTTGCCTTGTTGCATGCTTGGTGGTCGTACCTGGGGTGGGCGTCATGTTCACCTAGCTCAGCTATGCATCTCCAGGGCCGGCTTTGGCTCGTGCATGCAGTGCAGTGTAGTGAAGTGAAGGGGCGACGCAGCGAGGCAGGACATGAAATGTTCCTGCTTAAGCCAAGCCCAACTGCTTAACCTACTTTATTACTCTCTTTGTTCGGAATTACTCGTTCAAGAAATGAATGTATTTAAATGTATTTTAATTATAGATACATCCATTTTTGTGACTAGTAATTTCAAACGGAGGGAGTATATAGAAGTACCTAGTTTCGGTGTGTATGTGTACTTATAATCTGTGTGGGGTCCATCCTTCGCTTGTATGCACGCAGCGCGCGTAGCTTCGTCTCCGGTCCGAGCCTGTCTCGTTGGGCCCCACAGGCTTAGGTCCACAGACAGTCGTCGGCGCCGCGCTTCCTGAGGGAAGCCGTGGCATCTAGTTACCGCTGGTCCTGCCAACTGCCATGCCAAGCCAAGCTACTCCTTCCGGTCCTTTTTATTCTGTATATTAGGTTTGTCTGAAGTCAATCTTATCTAACTTTGATTAAGTTTATATAAAAAAATATTGACATTTACATAACAACACCAATATCATTAGATTCATCTCGAAATATATTTTCATATTATATTTAGATGCTAATAATTTTTAATATAAATTTGATCAAACTTAGCTAAGTTTAACTTTCAGCAAATCCAATATGCAAAGTAAAAAGAACCGGAGGGAGTACCTCCGTTTCTCTATTTCGTTTCTCAGGAAGATGCATGCAAGCAGCTCGACGATGACGGACGTACAATCCGTCGGCCGGCGGAAAACGACGGCATGCACGTAGGTACGGTCGTACTACGTCCGTCCGTCACGGGCCTGGAATGCCTGCTTGCCTGCTGCCGGCCATCTGAGATCCAAACTACACGTGCATGTGCAAGTATTAGCATCTTTTTCGACGGAATATATGGGACTCTTGAAAAAAAATAGGTTTCCGTTGATTTCCTTTGAGCCGTCCAACTGAAGTCCAAGGGATGCGATTGAGTTTGTGCTCATCGTCAATATCCGGCTCTTTTCCTCTAGCCCGACGCCGCGCAGCCACTTCCTTCCTTTATGACATGCATGGAGCTTCACACAGAGGTGACAAACCAAAGGTGTATTTAATTGCACGTTTCATGTCTGTACACCTCAGGCACAGACATGGAGCTGCACACAGAGGTGACAAACCAAAGGTGTATCCTACTACGTCTCGCAGCAGCATCCAGCAGGTACTAGTCGGTACTTTGTATGTATATTAAAGTAGCTAGCAAACCAGTGGGCCACGCGAACGCACATGCATGCATGCATGGTGGACTCACCTGGTACAAGAGGCAGCGATGTCCCTTGTGCCCGTATGTGATACATATATGTCCACTTGTCCAGCACCGCACCGTACGAACCTAGGAAACACAAGCACATAGTAGATCTCTGCAGGTGTGTGCAGCCGGAGGAGGCGGGCCAACAGAATACAATCGATCGGCGAGATCGGAATGAACGAGTCAATCGACTCACTAGTAGAAAAAAAACCTATTGTCCCGATTGATAAGAGCCTTTAGTCCCGGTTGATGAACCCACTAACTAAAATCCATCTAATCTCTCCTCTTCCTTTGAGTGGGTTCAATCGGAACCGGGACTGAAAGCGGATCTACAGGATGGCCACGGTGGGCCGCGGCCCACCCTGGGATTTGGGATCTGCTTGTATACCTATGTCTCTAACTGGGCTAGACAGAGAAAAACGGCCCAATGACTCAATCCAGTGAGGAACGCAACTACGGTCTGTCCACATCGAGTGGAATGCTCATCCTCCTCTCACAGCCCCCTCGCCGCCAGTTTTCCCTGCTCGACCCGAGACCCAGTGCCTTGCCGTTCCTCGTGCCCTCGTCGGTCGCTGGCCGGAGTCCGGAGCCCAGCCGCCCCGAAGGCTCCCGCTTCCTATTTCCGGTTCCCACCCGCCCTGCCTTCGCGCTAGCCCTGCTGCGCGCGGCTGCACCCCTGCCCCCATTGGCCGCCCTCCTGCAAAGCCGGCGAGCCTCGTCCGGTCAGCGCGGCAGTCGGTCAACAAGTGAGCAACCAATTTCGTGCCTCAAAATGCCTCAATTTCACATTTAGGGTTTTCTTTCTTACCCCAATTTTCTGCACATGAACACACATATAATTTTGCACACATTTATGCCTCAATTAGCGTTGTTGATAGAATGTATATTTTATTAAAGAGTCTGCTATGTAGGCTTTTCTATACAGAACTAAGATTTTTAGTGTGTTTGTAAGACCATATTGATTTTTTTCTATGATATTGGTAATTACTCCCTCTGTAAGTGATCTAAGCGCTCTTATATGGGTAGTTGGAATATCACATGTCATATTGCTTATCAAAAAAATTTGAAGCGGACCACTCTGTCGTCAAATGCTAGCTCCGCCACTGACCGGGACTAAAGGCCGCGGCCACGTGGAGCTCCACTTTTAGTCCTGGTTGGTAACACCAACCAGGACTAAAGGAAATTTCATGATTTTTTTTTGAATTTTTTTTGAATAATTTTTTATTTTCAAATTTCTGAATTATTTTAACCTCTAATCTCTAATCAGCACCCCTCATCACTGCTCAATTTATCCTCTAATCTCTAATCACCCTCATCATTCCAAATCATCTAACTTCCCAAACGGTTACCCATCATCCCACTCCCCCAGCCTGAGCACGCTTAACTTCCGGGTTCTATTCTCCCTCGTTTCCAAGTCCGCACTTGTTGTTTTCCTGACAATAGTAAGATGTCAATCCTATTAACCCTCAGGAATTTTGCTTGAGCATGAAGTGACACATTTCACTGTTTGAGTTTCAAACTATTGTTTTAAAAAACTATAATTATTTAGAAAACAATAGTTATTTTGAATAATTAGATTGACCATGGTTTTGACCATAGTTTGACCACAGTTTGACCAGATTTGACCAAAATTCAAAATAACTGAACAAATTATTTAGTTACACTAATATTCTAGAATAATTAGTTTGACCATTGTTTGACCACAGTTTGAAATTTTTTCGATTTTTTCCACTCTAGATCTTAAAAGCCCCGTAACTTTTTTTCTGTTAGGTTTTTTAGGATTTTGAAAATGATTAACGGGGTTCCCCCTGTTAAATTTGGATGTAACTTTTTGAGTAGATGATTTTTCATATAGAAAACTTTTTCATCCGAGTTAGTATGCAAAAGTTATGCCCATATTTACAAATTCCAGAGAGATTCTGCAAATAAAGTCGAAATTCACATTTGCAAATTTTCCCAACAACTAGACCACATATCACATGGGAAACTTATTTTCTTTTATTTTTTTGACATTTCCATCATTTTCTTTTATTTTTTTTAAACTGAAAAGGCGATCCACGGGGGGGGGGGGTAGAGTTTGAAAATGGGACCTTTAGTACCGATTCGTGGCACGAACCGGGACTAAAGGTCTCAACCCCATTAGATCGGTTCGTGCCTCAAACCGGGACTAAAGGTCTAATCTTTAGTCCCGGTTTGAGGCATGAACCGGGACTAATGGGCATCGGACCCTTTAGTCCCGGTTCGTGCCACGAACCGGGACTAAAGGGCACAAGTTCGTGATTAACCGGGACTAATGTGAATATTGGCCCGGAACCATAGCCCTGTTTTCTACTAGTGACTATAGTAGAAGCATATGATATGCATGGGCCGGCCGGTCACCCTCGTGTGAGCGTCAGGTTATGTTTGTACGTTGGTAGCCACACGCCACATGCATCTTCACCGCAAAAAAAAAACTATAGGTTATTTGTAACTGCTTTATTATCTCTTTGGACAATGTGTCTAGACCACTCTCTGTTCGCACTCAATCCTTATAATAAAACCTTGTTTGCGCCGATAAGGATATATGCAAATGTCTCACTTTGATTTTTTTTATTTGTTTGCTTAAAAATGGTAAATTTACCTATAGACTGGTCGAGCGGGTAGCAAGTGAAATTTATCGAGCGTCGCAGGGATGGAGACCGGGAGTGCAACGGCTGGAAAACTAATGGATGTTTCTGCTGCTGTTCATTCTTCCCAAGCTGACGAAGATGATTCTTCTATTTTCCCGTTTCTTAGTTTTTGTTGCTCTTAGAGTAGCTTCTGGCTTAGTCTATGTCATCTTATCTTTTCAGAAGTTCATGTCACGGGGTTGTTTGGGTGAACTGCTTCCCCCTCCCCCCACCCAGGTTTGTTTATGAACCTATTTGCCCGACATCCTTTTGGAGAACCTGCTAAATTAGTTGCTGGTAGTAGAAGTTGTTTAGGTGATGTCTAGACACCTTTTTGTTTCCTACTGTGGTTTCGTAAATGAAATCGGAGGGAATACCCTCTTTTGCTAAAAAAAACCTATAGTCAAACTTTTTACCAGGGTTGAGATGGTGACAAGCAAACCAGTTGGACTGACGGATGCAGTGTGGGATATTCGGATCTGACAAGAGGCGATGACTACGGGGATCAGAGACGCTGATGGAGGCAACTCGATCAGATGAGGGAGGGGTATGGTTAGCAATATGGTGGAGGTGGAGGTGTCATAGTGTTGCGGGTGATAGAAAGATCAAGTGGTTGGTGACGTTGAGTATGTATATACGGTTGGTACTGGCGTCCCTTGCCAGGCACAACCCAGTTGACAAAAAAGTGCATATGTCGATTGTAGATGGATCGAAGTGTGAAGAGCCTTTAGGGAGGGGCGAGGGGAGACATGATTTTTTTCTCTAAACATAACAACCAATAGTGTTGCTTTTATCACTTTATTATTTGGCTAACAAGCGCCTTTCAACAAAAAAAATCTTGTTGGCTAGACTATTAATTTCATGTACGAGAAAAATCCCTAATGAATCTGTATTGTGAGGTATTTAGATATCAATGTGTTTCATCTAGAAATGATGTTGTGTATTTATAGAACCTATTATTCATGTAAACAAAAAGTTCCATTGCCTTTCTCGAGCATGTCCAGTTGTAGGTTCGTAGGTTAGGGCAACAAGGCATCTTATACTCCTTATATATATAAGGAAGTCAACCATACTGTGCCAACGTGCATGGGTTCCGCCGCACCATTCCATGAAACGAAGCATAGTTGTACACTGACTACTTATGCTGCAATAGCTAGTTTACAAACTAACTCATGAAAATGCATACATTCTAATAGATTGTGTTAGTTTGGATTGGTTAGAGGGGTTCTTATGCATGTTGGATCAAGTACTCCCTCCGTTCTCTTTTATAATACGTTTTACACAGTTACCATAAAAGTGAACAAAGGGAGTAACTAAGAAAAAATGACTGCTAGAATGAAGAACAATGTCAACTTGGGTTGGTGCCAACTCAAGAAAAAAACTTGTTGACACCTCATAACCTTTCTAGAATTTTATGTTACTTCGAACTAGGCTAGATAATTCGAATTTACAAATCGCAATGACAATATTGTTACCTATGCATTGTAGATTCTTCTACAAATACATTTATCGATTTAAACATAGGTGTGCACACAGATGTATACTAACATAGACATGTTGTAATACAACATCAAAGAGACACAAATTATTCACCATGAATACAATTTTCACTCTCATGCTTTGGTTACATTTAGTCAACAAAATTGTGCATACTTACTTTATGAGAAAAACACACTTAAATGGTAAAAATAATTATAGTCTCCACTGGTTTATTTGTAATAATAAACTTTTGGTTATACAATAATAAATTTCACTTAAATATTGCCAATGCATTTGTATGGTTAATTTTGTTGGATATATTAGGGGAATTACACTAAGATTTTGAAATTAAGGTTATATTTTACTAGAAAATCTAGTTAATCTTTTATTAAAAATAACTAATAAACGATATAAAAATGTTTAGTATAATTAGATGAGTACTACTCATAAATAACAAGAACCGAGCCTAGCTCGGTTATGTAGGCCTGGACTGGTTCACGCGGCCTTGCCAAGTTTGATCCCACTATGGGACGAGTTCGGGTATTATCATATTTCTGAATAAAAAATAAATAACACAAGCATTTTCAAGATTAAATAAATATATAATTTTTCACCTTGTTTCGACTCGTGGTATAAAATTTGAGAGTTTTGCTTAACTACAAAAACAAGGTAGATCGCTGCGTAAACAATAAAACCAAGATTTTAATACTTTTAGTAAACATAAATATTAATTAAATGAGGAGTCATACTATTATAATAGTGACACCCAAAGAGAAAGTTAAAACACTAACTTGGAAATACTAGAGTTCATTATGTGATAACACAAACAATGAAAGAGAAGTGTAATAATACTAATCTGGGTGTATTAGTATAAATGAGAATTATGGGTTATTAAATATAATATAGAAGGAGTTGAGTGGAAAATTAAACAACTTATTAATAGGTTAATCACATAAACAATTTAATTCTATTATTATTGTGTTATTGTATATAGCTGGTATGAAGCACAAAGTATGTATTGGTATGAATTATGAAGCTTGGAAACAATCGGCGTGTATCTTTAATTTGACTATTGCACAATGTTTTTAAAATGTAAAAATATCAAAAAATGATCAGTATCAATTATATTCTTGGTTGCCTCAAAATGTATGTGCACGAACAAGTAGTATCTAAGGTATCTATTAACATCTTTTTCTAATTTGACTATGTATACTAGTCATGAACCCGTGCATCTGCACAGGCTAGATGTCTATCTCTTTTTGTAGGTATTAGCCAGAATTAAATATATTATGAACAACATAATGGACCTTGTGATAGGAAACCTTGTATTAGTTGGTTAAATGTATTTAAATAACACAAATTAGGTTCACAATTATCAAAATATGGCTATATATCCTAACAGATCAACATCCAAGCAACTTCAAAAAATCATTATTCTATCAGGTGAAGCAATGTTGGTCGACCACTTGTTATGGTACAGATAGACTTTGAGTAAAACTGTTTCATGCTCTATAGAAGTATGCAATATATCATGTAGTTTTGGCCTAAAAAACGAAGGGAAGGACAAATGATTGGGTAGCAAGAAGTGACATCTACTTTATTCATTCAGAATGGCATTCTGGTACCCATAGAACAAACAACTCATAAAGTATTTCTATAACGTGTAAGTATGTTATATATAAAACTAAAGTTGGATACTATTGTAAAGAAAATAATCCAACACACAAACTTGATGTGATGGTCCAAGATGAGTAAGTTATCTACTTGCTCTGATATAGTTTAAAATGTGCAACAACCTTGCGGCAAGGACGTTTCCATAAGGTAGGCTAAACTTTGGCAGGAACAGATGTGCATGTAGCTGCTATTTCTTTATATGCACTTTTATCTCCTATCGTAGGAAAAAAATAGGTGAACATCGTAATCTATCTCTCTTGTCTAGATCTTTCTTTTCTATGTATAAAAGATACATCAGGATTTGGATCGTCACCAAGGGTAAGCAAACCTTAATTAATAGTATACAGTACAATGGGAGAAAAATGGAGAACCTCAAGGTTTGGTCTCAGAATGACTTCATAAAAGGATGGCTGCGATCTTAAGGTATGCACATTGTTATAATGAAATCATGATAACTATGTACGTAATATCAAACTTGCAGTAGCTTCGTATTTCTTTTGTAATAGTGGATATGTGCACTACTGCACAATTATAGGATCCTATCCAACATACAAATTTTTCGAAACACGGAACTTCTGCCTCGCTTTTCATCAGTAAAAAATAGAAGGCGAAAAAGATGTAAGAAATTGCCATGATAATTGCAGTCATTAAAACTGCGAGTTGCCAAACTAAACTTCTAAACCGAGATGCAATCTGTATTGACCAATAATATTCAGATAGAAATTGTAGACTTGTGGGTATCATATTATCGGGATTATTAAAAAATAGCAATGGGTGCTTACTTTGGTTTGCCGAGAAGTATATGAATGATCAGTAAGTTTGGCTTAACTTGCAAAAGGTACAATCAAATAATAGGATAAACATATTCTGATTCCTAAATTCGAAAAATTGAAATATGGATGTATATACATACAATTAATTGCATCTGATCAACATAAATGCTTTACTGGTATGATGAACCCGTCTGATTTTCTTAAGTTGGTAATATAGATTTTTGAGGGATGATACCAACGGACTATCTAAAACTGCAAAACAAATGATAATACAAAAGTATGTATCATATTTATTTCATAACCTGCACGCAAAGACTACCATCAGTGTGTTTGCACGCAAAAGTGCATGGCACAGGAGATAGGAAGCAAGTAGCATGGAAACCATCCATTTGTTATCAAATGGGTGAATCCGCTCGATAGAGAGTAGTAGCCTAAAATAAATTGCATGATTAAATAACAGCTAATAAGGAGTCAAGGCTGGAGCTGGACAACCGCCAGCCAACTAATAAGAAATTTAGTCTAGGTAGATGTCAGAAAAAAGTATCCATTAGTCTACTTCTACAATCTGCTCCACCATGGATTTTTTCTGTGGCAACATATAGATTTACCTATAGATAGCGTGAAGATTACAGAATTATAAAGAACATATAGATTTACCTATAGATAGAAGATTGACTTGTGAGAGGAATTAGGAAGAAAAAACTGCCTTGCATAGACCATAAAATATGTTTTTCATCTCTCGTATTTTGTTGCTATATGTGAAGCCATTTTCAGAATAGTTAATGTATCAGGTATAGTAAAATTGATAAATCCCTCTTTACCATTCAGTATTCCATGGAATCCAGATTTGCTCACGTGTATAATGAGCATATATATAACAGATTTATCATCCAATATGTGAACCAATGGATGCACGGTGGGAGATGGCTTTACAGTATGAAAATTACATCCATGCATGAGCAATATGGAAATCTTGTGATGATCCAATAGTTCTATGTAAGTTAAGTGCAGGCGAGATTATACTTTATAGGCCATAGTAGCAGGCAAAATATGTGCTCGCCCTGAAGCTAAATGTTGCCCATGTATATATCCATTGAGTGATGTGGTAGACAGACGACAGCTCTAGGAGGATCTTCCTGTGTGCAGCACCAGCTTCAACCTTCAGGGATAGCATCTACGATACAGTATTTAACAAAAAGAACTTCAAGCAAAATATACACATAATTAGTCCATCCTAATTAACTTACATGCAATGCACTTGCCACAAATTCATCTTATGAAATAAAATTGCGGATCTAGCATCAACCATCTTGACAGGGTATTATAGATACATGATATGTGTAAAGATTATCTAGAGCTGGAGATTCAAGGATACTGAGTTACTTACCTGCTAAGTGACGAAAAAACTGAATGGTGTCGACCAGGTAAATAGCTCTGCCACCAATCCTCCCTAGTTACTTCGCTAGGCAGCCTGCTTCACGGCCACGACCATCCAATCTGCTTCTAACAGTCGTGGTAAATCTCCTCCGCTGCATCATGTCCATCAACCATCATGGTCAAAATCACCTGTTGTCTTGAAAATAGATGTTGGATAATTGTGTGGCCAGAACTTGAAAGCTCAATCACAGTAGAGGATCGATTGGATCGTACATAGGAACAGTAAAGGATGGATCGGATTATACCTAGCAGCAGTAAAGGATGGATCGGATTGTACATAGCTGTAGTAGAGGATAGATTTGATCGTACCTATTATTTTAGATCGATTTCAGCATAGCACGGACGTCCCAAAGAAAAGATATGGCTGGGAAGAGGATTAGGGAGAGCGGCGGTTGGGGATGCTCGATGATGATGCGGTTGGGAGGGGCGGCGAACTGGAGGAGGACGGCCAGCCCACGGGATTGACGGGGATGTGAGGTCTTATTTTTTTCTTTCTATGGCAGCGTAAAGATGAGGTTTTCCTTTTGAAAACCATGCAAAAGAGTCCACCAAAGACGTACTACTAAACAGAGACGTACACGTAGGAGACCAGATCAGATGTCATTCTTTGCATGCGTGATGTTATTCATCCTATGGCTACAGATACATGTTAAACGGATCGAACGGTTAATTATCTATTAATTATTAGGATTAACGTGGAGCCTCGTTTGATGCCTCCAATTAGTAAATATAAGATCGGGAGCAAAATGCCACCCCTTGGCGAGCGTACGTACACACGTTGACACTGAGGCTGGGTACGTACGTTATAGCCCGTGCCCGGCCTGGCCCGGCCCAGCCAGGCCCATTCCCAGTGCAGAGACGGATGGACGGATCGATGAGAGAAAACCTGCCGGGATCTCTCACGGCTCCCCATGAGAGAGCAACATAATAAAACAGATAAGACACAGAGAGAGAAATATTGTAGGCACAACTTAGGCTGGTCATAGTGGTAGTAATATAGCTAATAACATAGATGCCACATAAGCAAAAATGATGATGTGTCAAGTAGTTAATAAGGAGAGAGGCCAATAGAGTAACATAATATGTTACCATCATATAGCGCTTTCCAATGCTTAATGAGTCTACAAAGTAAATGATGACATCAATATTACCACATCTATGACACTACCTACAGTGGGAGTAACATCACACATATATCTAGATAAAATAAATATAAAATAAATGATGTGGCAAGCAATAAATAAAGAAAGAGAGGAAAGTGGTAACATAGCTAGTTCCTCCTTTCCGGTTTATAGGGCTCAAATCTGAAATCTCATCAACCAAGGCACATGGTGAGTGGTGGAATGTATCTCGTGCTTTACAAAACTAACCAAACTAAATTGATGCATTAATTAGGATCAACTGCAGTGCATGCATGCTGGGCCACTAGATGAGTAGTAGCATTACATGCATTGGTGAGTTTCTTTTTAATTCTTGCGTGCGAAGATTTAATGCGCCTCGAAATCTCAAAAGGAGATGGAGATGAGCCCTTTAAATTGGAAAAATGAAAATTTTGAGATAAACCCTATAAACTGGAAAGGAGGGAGTAGTACACATATGCATGTTACTAGTCTACTCCCTCCGTCCGGAGAAGAGTGTACATTTAGAAATTTTAGGACAAATTATGGAATTGAGTAAACAATGCATTGGAAAGGTGCAAGCCACCATCTCTCTTCTTTAATTACCCAATCCCCAATGAGCTAAGTGCATGTAGAAATTAAGAAGACCATGTATAGATTGCTATTGGTCTTAATTACCGTGTGATAAGAGAGAAGTATTTTTTTCCTACTTTAAAATGCATTGGGAAGATAGAAATACACTTTTTTATGGACAAAATTTGTAGCTAGATGTACACTCTTTACCGGACGGAGAGAGTATGTAACTACACACAGAGAGATGGAGGAGACAAATTAGCAAGCCGGCTAGCTACAAAACACCATTATTAATCAGAGCGCTCAAGTGCTATGTGTGCCCACACCACGCTAGCAGGCATAATTGTACGCGGGAGAATCTAGTAGCTAGCTAGAGAAATGTTTTTCTCCCAGCCAACAACTCCGGGGAATCTTAGTTCTTCGAGCAAATTATAACTCTAGGCTCTAGCTAATTGGTACTGGTTGCTAGCATTAGCATTAGGGCATCTTTAAAGCGGATCCTTATATCGCGCGCATTCAAGCCGGATCACGTTGTTTGGACACAGTTTGTCATCCAAAGATGTTTCGTATCGGTCTGTGAATCAGTCGCGCTGTCTATTTTTCCACAAACCAAAAGTAAATTAGGGGGCTTTACGGGAGTCCAGACCGTTATCATGTAGGACATCCACACTCCCAGCCCATCCAAAATCCCACCCAAAATACAGTCGGGACCCACGTCTCCATCCTTCCCTCTTTCTCTTCATCCGCTACCTCCCTCACAGCCATCGCCGCTCTACCACCTAGATGCCCGCCAAGCCCTTCCTGGACCTCTGCGACCTCCACCATTACACCCAGTCATCACGCCGCTTGTCCTTTGCTGTCGGTCCACACCTCTCATCCATTTGTTGCGCAGGTACCATCCCACCTACGGGGATCACCATAGGCAAGTGTTTGACGAAATGTTCATGCTAATTTTTGTGACACTTGTTTCAAGCAATGGATTTGGACATGAAGTACATTTACGAGCACTACGTTGAGATGTCTGACGACTCAACTAAGAGGAGGATTATGCAGATTAAATGGTGATAACGCATGCGGTCCTTCCAGACGCGGAGCATGCAGAAGAGCATGTTCACAATTTCAAGAGATTGATCAAGGGTCATCAGATGCTGAATCGAAACAGGGCAGGGGGGCATTTGACGCTGATGGCCGACTACTTTGCCCTCGATGCCCTATTCCTGGACAATTTTAGCCGTGCTTTCATGTGCGAAAAAATATCTTTGATCACCTCTACAATGTTGTCCGGTCTTACGATGACTATTTGAGATTGAAGAAGGATGTCGTATGAAGGATTGGATTCTCTGGTTACCAGAAGTGCATGGCTACATTGCGGATGCTTGCACATGGCACGACCGCAGATTCGTGAGATCAGCAGCTTCGGATGTCTGACAGCACATGTGGAGACGCCATGGTCAGATTTTCTACTGCGGTGGTTTGAGGTGTTTGAATCTCGGTACTTGAGAGAACCAATTGTTGCAAACATTGAGAAGCTCTTGGTAATGTCAGGTTTGCTCGGATCTCTTGACTGCATGCACTGAAAATGGAAGAACTGCCCAAAAGCTCTACATGGGCAATACCAGCGTCATGTTAAGAAGTCCGCCATCATTATTGAAGTAGTTGAACCCATGACCTCTGAATTTGGCACGCTTTCTTTGGCATGTCAGGGTCTCACAATGACATCAACATGCTCCAACGGTGTTTATTGCTTGCTAAGTTAACTGAAGGGAAATCTCCACCTTTCAACTATACTATCAATCGACATCAGTACAACATGGGCTACTATCTGGCTCATGGTATCTTTCCTCCATGGATTAGCTTCGTCAAGACCATCTCTGATCATGTTGGTCAAAAAAGATCTCACTTGCCCAAGGACAAGATGGGGTTAGAAAGAATGTCGAGAGGGCATTTGGAGTGCTCGATGCCCGTTCTGCTGTTGTTCGTGGACATGCTAAACAATGACATTTGAAGATGTTGTGGGAGGTGCTGACATGGTGTGCGATCATGCACAACATGTTGTGGATGACAGTGACGTCAAAAACTGCACACCATGATATTGGAGGATGAGGGTGAAATGTTGTCGTTGGTCTAAAATTGGAGAACATGGGTGATCCTATCCAACTTCCACATCAGAATCCATCCACGTTTAATGAGTTTGTTCATATGGATCAATAAATTCGGAATTGAGCAACTCATGAGCAGCTAAATGAAGATTTCATTGAGCATTTGTGGGCGGTTAGAGCATCTACAACCACCCCCTACCCTCCCCAAAGGGCCGAACGGGTTGCCCGGTCAGTGACCGGACGAGAAAACGCCACCAACCGGACTGCACAAATCAAGACCAAATGCCCGAACAGACGGACACTCCTAATATCCGTCCCATGTCTAGGGCGGATATGGGGAGGCCTGGACGTAGGCTCTGCCAAGGCGGACCCATCCCGAATCCTATGAAAGTTAACTAGTTCTCCGCATGGACCGAACTCCTTTCGCCCCTCCTCCATTTCCCCGCCTCCGTGCAGCCGCCCACCCCTCCCTTGCTCGCCATCCCCGCCTTGGCGGCGGATAGTTACAAAGCGGATAACCTTGACCGGAAGGAGTGTCGTAGGCAACGTGCGCATGAGGCGGCGGAGAAGATAGCGGTGGGTAAGGCAACTACGGACGCGACCTTGGTGGCCGCTACTGAGGACATGAACCCGATGCAGGCCAATCTATAGGTAGTGGCCACGGAGACAAACAACAAGTTTTCACCGTTGCCCTACTCCGTTACGCCCTCCCATTTGAAGGGCATCCCGGATTTGAGCTTTTCACAAGCCGTCGTTGAAGCGGACATGATGGCCGACTCGCCGGAGCTCCAAACACATCGGGCGTAGAAGATGAAAAAAAAAGATGGGTCGAACTCGGCTCAGTCAATTGGATTGGATGAGAAAGTATAGCAAGAAAATTGTTTGGCGGACTTGCAACCAACCGTGCCAAAAAAACCGGCAAGTGATAGGGAACAAGTGGGAGAAGAAGAGGGTGGCGCTTGAAGGTGCGGCAAGCAAAATGTGTGCCTCTTTGACAGGCATTTTTTATGCTAAGGTGGTGAAGAAGGAGAAGAGGTACAAGATGTTCATTGATGTGCAAAGGGAGAAGATGGAGTTCGACCGGGAGAGGTTGATCTTGGAGAAGAACAAAGTGGAATTGTAGAGGCAAGAGAAGGTTGCCAAACAGGAGCTTGAGCAAACGGTGACAATGTGTGGTCTTGAGCTCGAGAAAGAGAGGTTGCGGCTTGCAAGAGACGTGGGGGAGTCGAGGATCATGTTGCAGGACATCAACCTATTCGATGAGGAAGGGAGGTAGTGGTTGCTCCGTATGAAGAAGAGGATCAATGACTGCGAGGAACGAAGTCATTGATTCATTCGTGTATCGCTTATCTATGTATGAACTATTGAATTTTATTTTGGCATGTACCAAATTTATTCAGGCTACACTATCTTTATGTCGTTGAATGTATGATGATTTTTCATTGTATGATCGTCGTGCATGGGTTTGCATGGATTTGGATATTAGGGAGTGTGGTTGTGGAGATGGCCAAATGGGAATGTGCCCGGCGCCATCCACGGACGCGTCTTCGGGCATATGGGGGTCACATTAGCTACTTGTGGTTGTAGATGCTCCTAAAGGGGACACCTAGAAGATATGTGCTAGTTGAATTCAAATTTGAACTACTGCCTCCATTTCATAATGTAGTGTGTAATTTTTTTGTACAGTCAATGCTCACAAACTTTGAATAAGTTTGTAGATAAAAAGATTTACATCTAAAATACCAAACATATATCATTAGATTCAGCATAAGATGTAGTTTCATTTTTTTTAAATATATTTGGTATTGTAGATATGAATAGTTTTCTCTATAAACTTGGTCAAAAACATATAAATTTTGACTTTCAGAAAAATCTATACGTACTATATTATGGAACGGATGGAGTATTGTAATATTAAATTAGAACTACTATCGCATTTGAAAACTTCAATCATCGACGATTTAATATGTTGTGATTTTTAGCTTGTGGACTTCAAAATAATAGGTGAAATTTCAAAGGACAGGTTGGCTCCATCATCACTGTCCGTCCACGAACAAAAAGTGTGTCCATTTTGAGGGTCGGCGAGGAAGAGGTCTTAGAGCAAATCTAGCAGACCCCTTATATCGCAAACCCTTATAGTGTGTTTACTATCACTGGTAGAAAACATGGCTTTCGTTCGGGCCTAGCCAGCCCATTAGTCCCAGTTCAGTCACGAACCGGGACCCATGGGGGAATTCGTCCCGGTTCGTGAGCCCAAGGGGGTGGCCGGGGCCTCATGGGCATTGGTCCCGGTTCGTTTCGACCCATTTGTCCCGGTTCTAGGCACGAACCGGGACCAATGGTCCTCGCTCCTGGCCGACAACCATTGGTACCAGTTCTTGGCTCGAACCGGGACAGAAAGCTGGGCTTTAGTCCCGGTTTATACCACGAAACGGGACAAATGAGTTGCCTATATATACCCCATCGCCGCAGCAGAGCACTCCACAGTGCTCTGTTTTTTGCTGGCCGGCGAGGGAGGGGGCATTGGGTGCTCTAGCTCACCTCCCATGCACATGAGGTGTTCGATGAAATGCCCGAGCCACGCTAGTTAAGCTTTCTCCTCTCGAAGCTCGACCTCCGAGCTCCATTTATCCCAAGATTTGTCTAGGTTTATATTAGCGGTCCTTCATTCCGTCACGCCCCGTCCCCGTCTTCACAGCCGCCGATCGCCCGCGCCGATCTTGTCGCCAGCACCACCATGGTGAGCCTCTTGGTGTTATCTTCTTTCTGAAAGAAAAAAAATCTTACTTTACATAGATACTTGTCTAATTTTCTTACTTTTGACACACATAATTATATATAATGCATGCAGATGAACCAGCAATGGATGTACGGTGACAGACACACCTCCGAGTACATTAAGGGCGCGCATGATTTTCTCGAAGTGGCTAAGGCAAACAAGCATAATGGTTTTATGCCTTGTCCATGCCCTAAATGTGGGAATACGAAGTCTTACTCTGACTGGAAAATCCTTCACACCCACCTGCTTTACAAGGGTTTCATGCCACACTATAATGTTTGGACGAGGCACGGAGAAATAGGGGTTATGATGGAAGACATCGAAGAAGAAGAGTACGATGACAACTGTCCCCCCTGAATACGATGATGCTGCTGAAGATCAAGAGGAACCAGACGATGTGCACGATGATGCTGCAACGGGGGAAGCTGTTGAAGATCAAGAGGAACCAGACGATGTGCCTGATGATGATGATCTCCGCCGGGTCATTGTCGATGCAAGGACGCAATGCGAAAGTCAAAATGAGAAGCTGAAGTTCGATCGCATGTTAGAGGATCACAAAAAAGGGTTGTACCCCAATTCCAAAGATGGCAACACAAAGCTCGGTACCGTATTGGATTTGCTGCAATGGAAGGCAGAGAATGATGTGCCTGACAAAGGATTTGAGAAGTTACTGAAAATATTGAAGAAGAAGCTTCTAAAGGATAACGAATTGCCCGACAGTGCGTACGCAGCAAAGAAGGTCGTATGCCCTCTAGGATTGGAGGTGCAGAAGATACACGCATGCCCTAATGACTGCATCCTCTACCGTGGTGCGTACAAGGATTTGAACGCATGCCCGGTATGCGGTGCATTGCGGTATAAGATCAGACGAGATGACCCTGGTGATGTTGGCAGCGAGCCTCGCAGAAAGAGGGTTCCTGCGAAGGTGATGTGGTATGCTCCTATAATACCACGGTTGAAACGACTGTTCAGAAACAAAGAGCAAGCCAAGTTGATGCGATGGCACAGTGAGGACCGTATGAAAGACGAGAAGTTGAGAGCACCCGCTGACGGGTCATAGTGGAGAAAAATCAAGAGAAAGTACTGGGCTGAGTTTGCAGGTGACCCAAGGAACGTATGGTTTGCTTTAAGCCCGGATGGCATTAATCCTTTCGAGAATCAGAGCAGCAATCACAACACCTGTCCCATGACTCTATGTATGTATAACCTTCCTCCTTGGATGTGCATGAAGCGGAAGTTTATTATGATGCCAATTCCCTCCCAAGGCCCTAAGCAACCCGACAACGACATTGATGTGTACCTAAGGCCATTAGTTGAAAAACTTTTACAGCTGTGGAATGGAAACGGTGTACGTGCGTGGGATCAGCACAGACAGGAGGAATTTAACCTGCATGTGTTGCTGTTTGTAACCAGCAACAATTGGCCCGCTCTCAGTAACCTTTCAGGACAGACAAACAAGGGATACCACGCATGCACGCACTATTTACTTGACACCGATAGTATATACCTGGACAAATGCAGGAAGAATGTGTACCTGGGCCATCGCCGATTTCTTCCGACCAACCATCAATGTCGAAAGAAAGGCAAGCATTTCAAAGGCGAGGCAGATCACCGGAAGAGACCCGCCATGCGTACCGGTGATCACGTACTTTCTATGGTCAATGATTTACACGTAATCTTTGGAAAAGGTCCTGGCGGACTAGCTGTTCCGATTGACGCTGAGAAACACGCACCCATGTGGAAGAAGAAATCTATATTTTGGGACCTACCCTACTGGAAAGACCTAGAGGTCCGCTCTTCGATCGACGTGATGCACGTGACAAAGAACATTTGCGTGAACCTTCTAGACTTCTTGGGCGTGTATGGGAAGACAAAAGATACAGCTGAGGCATGGGAGGACCTGCAATGTTTGCACGAAAAAGACGGCATTGCCTCCAAAGCAGTATGAAGGTCCTGCCAGCTACGCTCTTACCAAAGAAGAGAAGGAAATCTTCTTTGAATGTCTGCTTAGTATGAAGGTCCCGACTGGCTTCTCGTCGACTATAAAGGGAATAATAAATATGCCAGAGAAAAAGTTCATCAACCTAAAGTCTCATGACTGCCACGTGATTATGACGCAACTGCTTCCGGTTGCATTGATGGGGCTTCTACCGAAAAACGTCCGATTAGCCATTGTGAAGCTATGTGCATTCCTCAATGCAATCTCTCAGAAGGTGATCGATCCAGAAATCATACCAACGCTAAGGAGTGATGTGGTGCAATGTCTTTTCAGTTTCAAGCTGGTGTTCCCACCATCCTTATTCAATATCATGACGCACGTCCTAGTACATCTAGTTGACGAGATTGTCATTCTGGGCCTCGTATTTCTACACAATATGTACCCCTTTGAGAGGTTCATGACAGTCCTAAAGAAATATGTCCGTAACCGCGCTAGGCCAGAAGGAAGCATCTCCATGGGCCATCAAACAGAGGATGTCATTGGGTTTTGTGTTGACTTCATTCCTGGCCTTAAGAAGATAGGTCTCCCTAAATCGCGGTATGAGGGGAGACTAACTGGAAAAGGCATGCTTGGAGGGGAACCAATAATATGCATGGACGGATATTCTTGGTCTCAACCACACTACACAGTTCTACAGAACCCTACCTTGGTAACCCCGTATGTCGATGAACACAAGAACAGTCTGCGCTCCAAACACCCGGAGCAGTGCGACGACTGGATTACATGTGAACACATCAGGACTTTCAGCAGTTGGTTGGAAACATGTCTTAGTGGTGACAACACTGTTTGTGATGAGTTGTACTCGTTGTCCAGGGGACCATCTTGGACAGTAATGATTCATAAAGGATACGAGATAAATGGGAATACATTTTACACGATCGACCAAGATCAAAAGAGCACCAACCATAACAGCGGTCTCCGCTTTGATGCAGCAACCGAGAGGGGAAAGGACACATATTATGGTTACATAGTGGACATATGGGAACTTGACTACGGAGTAGATTTTAAGGTCCCTTTGTTCAAGTGCAAATGGGTCAATCTGTCAGGAGGCGTGTCGTGGTTTTGTCACGGCAGATGTCCTCATGAAAGGACTTAGTCGTGGAGCCATCACTACGGGTTAGCTTGAAGGGGTTAAAGCGGACACAAGGACGCAAGAGAGTTTATACTAGTTCGGCCCCTTCGATGAAGGTAAAAGCCTACGTCTAGTTGTGATGGAATTGATGGGGTTTCGATGACTAGGGAGCAAACAAGCTTCGCCTAAGTCTCAAGTTGTTGTTTGTTGTCCCTGAACCGCCGCTGGGTCGTCCCCTTATATACATGGGCGGCGCCCGTCGGTTCACAGAGTCCCGACGCAGGTTCATAGATGTATCCGGTTTGGTCTCTACTATTCCTAACTTACAATACAAGTTACATACTGACGCCGGTTTACGTCTACAGGCCTCGAACCGGCTATGGGTCTTGAGCCCTCATCTGCCTACTTGGGCTTTAACACACTTAACTACTGACGAAGTTAACCCGGCATGTCCTGGCCGGTTTACACCCAGTAGTAATATCCCCAACATTAGGCCCCAGATTGATTTGAACAGGTTCATGTCAATACTTAGCAAAAAACTTCATCTTCAGCATCTTTGTGTAGTCTGGTGAACCGCCATGATGTCCTCTCCTCTGGTCGTCGTAAACCGGCGTGACGTCACCTGTCATAAAAGCTATCCACGATACCTTTCTTGTTTAATGGATGTGCGACAATCGAGGCGACAACTCCGTTTCCAAACTCGTGTCTCCTTGATTTTCGCGCCTGACACATGTCCCTTGCTTTATAAATAAGACCGAAGGGTCATTTATTTTTCCCCTTCGTGCCCTTCTGCTTCGTCTTCCTCGCGTCGCCCAGCTTCGGAGCTCCGCCGCCGTCGTCGACTTCTGCACCAACCTTGGCCGCTGCATCACCCTGAATATACCAGAGCATCGCGGCGATCTTCGATTTCTTCCTCAGCTCTGGTAAGTCTTCTATCTTCTTAGCATAGATCTATTCTAGGGTTTCCATGTCCTCCAGCGTTCGTCGCTTGCTTCTTGTTCATATGATAAATCTTAGGCAAGTCTGTAAATATTTGTTCTGCACAGCGGTAGTTTTTATCATCCGTCGTCACTTGCGCACCTCAAAACCATAGATCTCCCTGTATCCTTGCTCATTGATTCAGTACTGCTCCCTTTTGGACCTTGAATATTTATCTCTTTTATGAACATGTTCCTGATCCAAAACTGTGATATAATTTTGTGAAACCTGTTTTTGCACACCTAGTCATCTGCAATCTTGACTCTTCAAGGTTTTAGACCAGGCGGTTTAACTTTGTAGAAAAATTGACAACTCGGTATATACCATTAGTCCCCTTGTTGAACCGCCAGGATTCCCTAGCTAAGTATTGCCACATTGCATAACTCCGGTTTATAAGTAACTGCTTCGGGTTTAGCAATGAATACATCAATATATACCCTTCCAACATATTCTTGAGCCGGTATTATTGCTTTGCAGGTCGCACCATGGCCAAGCAAGTGTACGAGTGCAACTGGGTCCCTTCTCGAGTGACCGAGACTCAACTGAATAACCTAGTCAACACCAGCGCTTTAGGCAAAAAAGATGTCGTTCACTGGAGGGTCCCTGGCCCAGAATGTCCTCCAGAACCCGAAGATGGAGAGGTTGTTGTTTTTGCTGACCATCTAGCCCGGGGTTTCAGTCCGCCTGGTTCAAAGTTTTATCAGGATGTACTGGCCAACTTCCAACTGCGTCCACAAGATATTGGCCCCCACTCCGTAACCAATATCTGTCACTTTCAAGTGCTCTGTGAGGTGTTCCTTCAAGAGGAGCCCACAGTTGAATTATTCAGAGATTGCTTCCATCTGAACCGCCGCACCGAATTTACTGACGGTCCCAATACCGAGTTAGGTGGTATGGCGATTCAAAAGAGGAAAGAAGTCACTTACCCTCATGCCAAACTGCACAGCCATCCCAAAGAGTGTAATTCAACATGGTTTTACTGCAAAGACACCTCGCTTGATGGAGAAAATCGCTTGCCAGGTTATCGTCCGGAGTGGCTAAGCAACACACATCCCTTCCCTCAGAGACTGACTGCTAAGGTGAGAAGCAAATATGCTCCTCAATTATCCAAGCTCAGGGCCTTCATGACTAACGGGTTGACAGGAGTTGACCTTGCTCGCTGCTGGATATCTTGGAGTATATTGCCCTTAAGCCTGCGCTCCGGTTTGATGTGCAAATACACAGGAGACGTAAAAGACCCTCTACGGCATATTGAGATCCAGCTGACAGAGGACGAAGTTACTGAGGCTGTTAAGAAGATGTTGAATGAACCGGAAGCTGCTTGCGCTCAAACCGGCCTGCCTCCCTTTTCTGCCATTAACAAACCGCCAACCGTAAGACTCATATCTTATGCTTTCATGAAATATGACCATGTTTAAGCACCCTTGGTTGTCATTAACATCTTTCAAACAGGGCGATGATCCGTTTTGGAGCAAGAAGCCTCCACAAGAGAAACCGGAGAAAACAACCCGGCCAAAAACCAGAGTTGTGAAGAAACCGGCCAATAGGAAAAGAACCACTGCATCCTCCGATCCACCAGCTGACGATGATGTGGGTAATCCGGACCTTGAGGTAGAGCTTGACTCAATTGGTTTATTTCTCACACGCCTTATTGATAATGATTATTGCTAGGATGACGCTGAAGTCAGTCACGCTGATGTTGTAGATGTAATCACTCTTTCTTCCGATTCAAACCCTTTGCCTTCACTAAAAATCCGTCGGGCAAACTGGAAAGTTCAATTTTCTCATCCTCTTGCTTATTTGGACCGAAACTTTCTTATGAAGACACAACAGCATGAAGCTCGCCGCACAACCCGGCATAGCGGCCAGGTAGTTACCTCCGCCGGTTTACCGAACAGTCCGGTTCGGAAACGCCGTTCAGAGGTCTCTAACTGTTTCGTCAATGATTATCCTAAAGCGGGTTGTTTTCGTCAACCTCTTAATCCATCTGACTCTGATTATCAGGGCACTTCTCACTCTTCTTCCGGCGAGTCGTCAGCCACCCAGCTCCCACCACTCAAAATAGTGCTTGGGTGAGCCATATTCCTGATAATGTTGTTTGATATATCACTTTCAATATTCACTGGGCTGATCCGTCTTTTTCCTTTCAGGGCCAAGCCTAGGCCAAGCAAGAAAGCTCGTCTGGGCAAAGCGGCAGAAGAAGACGACGCTCATGAACCGGTCAAAATACCAGATCCTGAAGAACACATCCACGACGATGTGCTGAACGACCTACCATCGCAAGATCATGATATTCCTGCTGAAGAGGGACATGTTGATACCACAGGCCCTTTTAATCAGCCCACAAGTCCTGTCCAGACTGACAAAAGAACGAGCCCAGCAAAACATACTGATAAACCGGCGACCCCAGTGCGGACCGGTGAAGCCAAAGATGATGATGTTGTTATTACTGGCGTTGGTCGTTCCGAGCCAGGCAATCCTATCGCTTTATCAAAGCACACTGCCAAAGATGAATTTGCTGCATTTGGCAAAGGCAAATGGAATGCCGATTTAGCCACTTATGCCGCTCTGAACACCCAAGATCTTCATTCCGGCTATCTGAATCGGCTATATACTAGCCGTGATTATGAAGCCGGTCTGGTAAATATGATGAAAGACAAATATGAGGTAAATTCCATATGACTCTCTGCTTGTATATTTCAATCTGTCAACTCCAATAGCCCCCAAGTGACGGTTTTAAGATATCAACTTAAACCGGGACTTTCCAACATGAACCTTAACGCAGCTGTACTTTGGGGAAAGTAGCCCCCAAGGGCCGGTTCAACTTAATGTAGTTAAACCGGGACTTTATACCCTAAGAATTCCAGTGTCACTCAAGGACAGAGCAAATAGGCATTAGCCCCCAAGTGCCAAGTTGAATACTTGTATTGGTCTTGGGACTTTATATAGAAATTGTAGGATGAAAAGCAAATATGCATTAGCCCCCAAGTACCAAGGGCATAACTTGTTATGTGGTTGGTACTTCAATCTCTGCACCGTAATCTTTATCAAATGATTATCTGTATGTAGGCTGATCTGAGAAAGAAAGAAAGTCAAATCGCCGATCTGCAAGAAAATCTGAAGTCCCAGCAAGCTGAAACCTCCAATGCAAAAAATGAATTAACCAGCGCCTTAAGCGTCATGGAAAAACTTAAGGAGAGTTTCAACAAGGAGCGGGAAGATTGGGCCACTGAAAAAGCCACTTTAACCCAACGAGCAGAGAAAGCCGAGGCTACACTCAAACCAGTGGTGGATGAATTGACCAGTGTAAACCGGCAAGTGCATGCCATGACCACTGCTGTCTTTGGTAAGCCTTCTTGATTTCTGAAGCAATGAGGCCTTCTCATGTAACTGCCGGTTTTACTAACTCTTTGAATGATACAGGGACACGTATTGGTCACTTGGGATCAGATGTGCGGAAGAAATTGAAAGCCGCCTATACATTGATAGAACAACTGTATAGTGGTGCGCAACGAATCATCTGTACTGCTTCTCACCACAACCCGGCACCCACCTTGATCCAGGACACTATTAAAAGGTTGTCGATGCTTCCTGCCCGGGTTGAAGAGTTAAAGAAATCTGCTGCTAGAACCGGTGCTATAAACGCCTTAATCCGGGCAAAAGCATGGGTGCTGGATTTTGATCCTGTTGAAGCGGCCCAGGGCTTCCCAAGCTTGAAGGAAGACGGGACAGAGTTCAGCGGAGAGGATCTCTGAGCTATAAACCGGGAAGTGCGCCCTCTAGCTTGTCAATTGGTTGAAGAGGCAGATTTGTCTCACTATCAAGCTCAATATGATGGTCCAAACAAACGAGTGGCTGCACCAATTCCTGAAGCGGAGAACCTTATACCTCCAATCCGTAAGCATACTTACGCTCCTGACATTGAACCGTCGTTGCTGATCAATGATGAAGCTGTATTTCAAGCATTAATGGGAATCGACTGGACAACTGTTGATTTCCAGCCGCTGGGTAGGGAAGCAGTGGTTGAAGCGGCGCAAGATGACCCACAACCATCAGACCAAGCTCGCGACCAAGCATGAACCGGAAGCCGGTTTACATTACTGCTCCTTTATGTTATGCAAAAAACAATTATCTTTTCTGGGTACCGTGTTGCCTTGTAATAGACTAGCTGCCACACTTGGTGTTGATATGCCTTCGTGCATACTTATTGCAACTTATGCTGTTCGTTGAATCATCAATCTTAAACTATTGTCTGCAGCAAAAAGCTTAAAACGCCGCCGTGGTTGTACCACCAGGCGGGTCATAATATCGAAGATAATATCTTAGATTTAAACATATGATCAAATACGGAGATATATAATACCTGCCATCGTAGGGCATGAAGTTGGCTGGGCCAATCTTGAAGCGGAATTGTAAGAAACCCACTCTGCTGGAGGAGACAACAGCTGATGTGTGTATGAGGTCGGTTTACCAAGTAAACCGTTCCGGGTTACGAAGAACACCGGTGTTACTCCATAATAGGATGTTAACAAAAAAATCAAACCGGGCAAAGAGTCTCCGGATTAAGAATAGATCGTGTTCCGTCAACTGACAGTCAAACCGGTTTAATAATTGTCGGTTTAAAACACAACAAGAGAAATATGCAAAAAGATAAACGAATTTCAAGAAAAGACAAAGACAGAATTATTTGCAAAAAGAGGCTGTTGAGCCGATCAAGTGGCATTACCATGGTCGGACACGACCAAGCCCCCGATAGGCGTAGCTATGGTTCAAGTCAGCCAGGTCCCCAAATGATGCAGTGGCATTACGCTGATCAAGAGGTTTAGCGATGGTTCGGGTTCGACCAAAGCCCCCAAGTGATTCTGTGGCCTTAGGCCGATCAAGAGGCGTGGTGGTTCAGGCGTGACCAAGTCCCCAAGTGATTCTGTGGCTTTCGCCTATCAAAAGGTGTTGCATTGGTTCGGATACGACCAAGCCCCCAAGTGATATGATATAAAGCTTGTTGAAAAAGCTAACTCAAGGGGTAAACCGGAGGCCGCTTTAAGATAAAAACTCCGTGTAACCACACATGATGTAAAAATAACAGAGACCCCGCTTTAGCTAAGGCTCCGGGTTATTGTATTGATCATAATATATACATTGTCATAATATGTACACAAGTAGAGCCTATGGCTCAAGTATAGTAAGGCCGAAGATGAGCTATGTTCCACGGCCTGTTGGTCTCCTCCTTTGATGTACGTGAGTCTTTATGCTCTCGAATATCGATCAGATAGTATGACCCGTTGTGCAGATTCTTGCTGACCACGAAAGGTCCCTCCCAAGGTGGGGATAGCTTGTGCATATCATTCTGGTCTTGGATGAGCCGGAGCACCAAATCTCCTTCTTGAAAGGTTCTGGTTCTAACTCGGCGATTGTGATAGCGACGAAGATCCTGCTGGTAAATCGCCGAACGGGCAGCTGCGATGTCACGCTCCTCGTCCAACAGGTCGAAAGCGTCTTGCCGTGCTACCTCGTTGTCCGCTTCAACATAAGCTGCTACGAGGTGAATCATGACGGTATCTTTGGGAGGACCGCCTCCGCTCCGTAGACCATGAAGAACGGTGTGTATCCTGTCGATCTGTTGGGCGTAGTATTGATGCTCCATAATACAGATGGTAACTCCTCAACCCAACAACCCGGCGTCCGCTGCAAAGGAACCAGAAGCCGGGGTTTGGTGCCTCGTAAGATCTCTTGGTTAGCCCTCTCTGCTTGGCCATTGGACTGTGGGTGAGCCACTGATGAAACGTCAAGCCGGATGTGCTCACGTTCACAGAACTCCTGCATAGCACCCTTGGACAGGTTGGTGCCATTATCAGTAATGATGCTGTGTGGAAAGCCATACCGGAAAATCACCTTTTTGATGAATTGAACCGCCGTGGCTGCATCACACTTGCTAACGGGCTCCGCTTCCACCCACTTTGTAAACTTGTCAACCGCCACCAAAAGGTGGGTCTTCTTGTCCTTGGACCTTCTGAAAGGTCCAACCATATCCAGCCCCCAAGTCGCAAACGGCCAAGTAATTGGAATCATCCTAAATTCTTGAGCCGGCACATGAGCGCGTCTTGAGAACTTCTGACAGCCATCACATCGCCTAACCAGGTCCTCCGCATCAGCATGAGCAGTCAACCAATAGAAGTCGTGACGAAACGCTTTAGCCACCAGAGATTTTGAACCGGCATGGTGACCACAATCCCCTTCGTGGATTTCACGCAAAATTTCACAGCCTTCCTCAGGAGACACACAGCGTTGAAACGCATACGACATTAATCGCAACGATGCAACTCGCCATTGACAATAGTCATGGACTTGGATCGCCGGATTATCTGCCTGGCCAGTGTCTCATCCTCTGGTAACTCGCCCCGGTTCATGTACGCAAGATAAGGAACCGTCCAATCCGGAATAACATGAAGAGCCGCCACCAATTGAGCCTACGGATCAGGAATAGCCAAATCCTCTTCACCAGGTAGCTTGACAGACTGGTTATGCAGAACATCCAAGAAGACGTTAGGCGGGACTGGTTTACGTTGAGAGCCCAACTGGTTTAAAGCGTCTGCCGCTTCGTTCTTCCGTCTGTCCACATGATCCACCTGATATCCTTTGAAGTGACCTGCAACAATATCCACCTCACGACGATATGCTGCCATGAGCGGATCCTTAGAATCCCAAGTGCCAGATACTTGTTCGGCCACCAGGACCGAGTCACCGAAGCACTTAACTCGGCTGAGATTCATCTCCTTAGCCATCCGGAGACCTTGGAGTAAAGCTTCGTACTTAGCTGCATTGTTAGTACAAGGGAACATTAAGTGGAGAATGTAACATAACTTATCACCTCGTGGGGAAGTTAACATGACTCCAGCCCCTGAGCCCTCCAATTGCCTGGACCCATCAAAATGAATAGTCCAGTAGGTGTGATCCGGCTTTTCTTCAGGTGCTTGTAGTTCCGTCCAATCATTGATGAAATCTACATGTGCTTGAGATTTAACCGCCGTCCGAGGCACGTATTTTAGTCCGTGTGGCCCAAGCTCTATAGCTCACTTGGCAATCCGCCGATTGCCTCCTGTTTCAATTATATCTCCCAAAGGAGCAGAGCTGACCAACGTGATGGGATGTCCTCGAAGTATTGCTTAAGCTTCCGGCTTGCCATGAAAACTCCATACACCAGCTTCTGCCAATGTGGGTACCTTTGCTTGGACTCAATAAGCACATTGCTGATATAGTAAACCGGACGCTGAACCGAATATTCCTTGCCCGCCTCTTTGCGCTCCACCACAATAGCTATGCTGACTGCACGAGCATTAGCTACCACATATAGTAGCAATGGTTCCTTGTCAATCGGAGCGGCAAGAACAGGCGGATTGGCTAGCTGCCGCTTTAAATCCTCAAATGCTTTATCAGCAGCTGAACTCCAGACGAATTGATCTGTTTTCTTCAGCATCTGATACAAAGGGATCGCCTTCTCACCAAGGCGGCTGATAAACCGGCTCAACGCGGCAATCCGGCCTGCCAAGCGTTGAACGTCATTGATACACTTCGGTTTAGCCAGGGAGGTGATAGCTGTGATCTTCTCCGGGCTAGCCTCAATTCCCCTGTTGGATACCAGAAAACCCAATAACTTGCCTGCCGGTACACCAAAAACACACTTGGCCGGGTTGAGCATCATCTTGTATGTCCGCAGGTTATCAAAGGTTCCCTTCAAATCATCAACCAGAGTCTCCTTCTCCCTTGACTTAACCACAATATCATCCACATAGGCATGTACATTACGGCCGATCTGCTTATGAAGGCAATTCTGCACACATCGTTGATAAGTTGCCTGGGCACTCTTGAGCCCAAAGGGCATAGATACATAGCAGAAGGCTCCAAAGGGAGTTATGAACGCCATCTTCTCCTGGTCCTTAACTGCCATCTTGATCTGATGATAACCAGAATATGCATCCGAAAACTCAAGCGCTCACAACCCGCAATAGCATCAATAATCGATCGATGCGGGGGAGGGCAAAGGATCTCTTTGGACAAGCCTTGTTAAGATCTGTGTAATCCACACACATGTGCGGTGCCGTTTTCTTAAGGACCAGCACCGAATTAGCCAGCCATTCGGGATGGAAAACTTCGACAATAAAACCGATCGCTAAGAGCCACGCCACCTCCTCTCCAATAGCTGCGCCTTTCTTCGTTAAGCAAAGGAGAAACTGTTTCTTTGGTTTGTACTTAGGATCGACATTAAGAGTGTGCTCAGCGAGTTCCTCGGCACACCGGCATGTCGAAGGCTTCCATGCAAAATGTCCCGATTCTCACGGATGAACTTCGATGGAGCGCTTTCCTATTTCGGATCAAGTTGGTGCGACATCGAACTGCTTGGACGAATCGCCAGTCTGAAGTCAACAAGCTTAGTCTCACTGCCGATTTGAACTTTAGGGCCGGATCATGCTCTGTAGTTGGCTTCTTCAATGGAGTCATGTCCGCCGGATCAACATTATCCTTGTAGTACTTCAACTCTTCCGTGTCACAAACCAACTCTGCATAGGCCGCATCGCCTTCTTCACACTCCAAAGCAATCTTGCGACTTCCATGAACAGTTATTGTCCCCTTGTGACTCGGCATCTTGAGCTGCAAATAAATATAACAGGATCGTGCCATAAATTTGGCGTAAGCCGGCCGCCCAAATAGGGCGTGATATGGGCTGCGGATTTTCACCACCTCAAAAGTCAATGTCTCTGACCTGGAATCATGATCGTCTCCAAAGTCCAATTTCAGAGCTATCTTGCCAACAGGATATGCTGACTTACCAGGTACCACACCATGGAATACCGTATTGGACGGTTTAAGATTCTTATCTGTTAGCCCCATACGGCGGAAGGTCTCATAGTATAGGATGTTAATACTGCTCCCTCCATCCATCAGCACCTTGGTGAATTTATAACCTCCCACCTGTGGTGCCACCACCAACGCTAGCTGACCCAGATTGTCAACCCGGGGGTGATCCTCTCTGCTCCGTATGATTGGCTGTTCAGACCTGCGTAAATAACAAGGCACGGCCGGCTCAACAGAATTTACCGCTCGCTTGTGAAGCTTCCGGTCTCGCTTATCCAAGCTAGTGGTGAATACATGATATTGCCCGCTATTCAACTGCTTTGGATTGCTCTGATAACCCGACTGCTGCTGCTGCTGGTTGTAACTACCCTGGCTATTCTGATTATTTTGGTTGTTATGTCCACCTTGATTACCATTGAAGCCTGAACCGGAATTTCCTCCACCGTGACCCGGCCCATGGAATCCGGATCCTGAGCCACCACCTGATCCGTGATCATATCGGAAAGCATTAGAATTCTTGAACTCCTGCATAATGTAACAATCCTTCCAAAGGTGGTTGGCTGGCATCTCCTTCGTCCCGTGCTTTGGACAGGGTTGGTTTAACAGATAGGTCGGGCGGTTCGGGTTAGGACTTGGAGCTCCACCGTGATTTGACGATTTACCCTTTCGTCACAGGCCCTTGTCTTGCGCACTAGTATTAGCCACGAAATCCGCGCTGCTATCCGCTTTACGCTTGCCTCTGTTTCCATGACCTGCCGTGTTTTGTTGCTGCCCTTTGGAGCTGCTGCTCTTCTTTCCCTTCCCTGTCTTGTCATCATCAGACTCGGGATCCTTGGTACTATCAGAATCAGCATACTTCACTAACGCAGTCATGAGGGTCCCCATATCGTTACAATGGCGCTTCATCCGTCCCAATTTCAACTTCAGAGGCTTAAACAGGCATTTGCTTTCCAAGGTTATAACCGCGGAATCGGCGTTGATACGGTTTGATGAGTGCAAAATTTCCGAGACTCGGCGCACCCAGTGGGTTGTTGACTCTCCTTCCTCCTGGACACAGGCCGCTAAGTCCACTACCGACATGGGCTGCTTACATGTATCCTTGAAATTCTGGATAAACCGGGCTCGCAACTGGGCCCATGAACTGATAGAATTGGCCGGTAAGCTCTTTAACCAAATACGGGCTGTCCCTTCAAGCATCATGGTGAAATACTTCGCACACGCCGCCTAATCTACATCGAGCATCTCCATGGCCATCTCATAGCTCTCCACCCATGTTTCTGGAGACAAATCGGCAGTGTAATTTGGCACCTTGCGCGGGCCCTTGAAATCCTTGGTCAGGCGCACATTGCGTAAAGCGGGGACAAGGCAAGGCACTCCCAAAGAACTAGAAGTAACCCCTGGCTCGACCGAGGTGGTTGGACGAACCGGCGTAAGCTGACGAGCCTCATACTGCGCTGCTAACTCGATCTCCCTGCGCGCCCGTGCCCGGTCCACCACTTCCTGAGCATCACCTGCCGGGTTATTGCCACGGGGCGCTTCACGATTCCGTGCATTACTTGATACGGCCGGTTCATCCATACGTCTTCTGTAGCTCCGGCTTGGGCCGGGGTGGAGTGAATTTGGTCATGGCTGTATGAATATGCTTCCTGTTGAATCAAGGATGTCCGAAGAAGCTCCTTAACCAGGCGCATCTCCACCGCCTGCGGAGAATCACCTTCAATTGGGATGGCCTCCAGTCGTGAAGCGGCGGCGACAAGATAGTCCATTGGATTGGAATAATGACCCGGAGGTGTCGGGACAGGCTAAGGCACAACATTGTTCTATCGAGGCGGCTCCATCAGACGAGGCTGAACCGGCGCGCCCGGCCCAGGTGCCTCCGCTCGATTTATCACCGGCGGGTTACTAGTTCCTGCTCCTGGGGTGTTAAAGAGATTTCTGGCATCGAAAACCGGAAGCAAGCGAGACCGGTGCTTCCTCTTCAGGACTTCATGCGACGCGTTCTGGTCCAGCATAAGCCTATAGGCCTGCGCATCCAAAGTGGCCCGCTCTGCGACCATCCTGTCGTTCTTGGCTGCTAGGTCGGCCTTGGCCTGAGTGATCTGTTCCCTCACCTTTGCAATTTCTGTGTTGTGGGTGTCCTGATCCGCCGGGTTAGCCTCCGCCATAAGCACAGCCAACGCATCAAACAGATCAGATAAAACTTGAGTCGGCGGGTGCACAGGGCCTCCTGCCCCGGCCGCCGCCGCCGCCGCTGACCCGGAGATCATTGCTGCTGCAGTCGAAGAGTGGATCGCCGCCTGTGTACCGGCCATGAATATTCCAACCCGGTTGGGCAGATCAGAGGGGTCCAGAATACTGTCACCATCGGAACAGCCCCCAATCCGGTCGTCTTGTAACTGATACAATGATTCGGTTTCTCCGGTTGAGGACTCGTCGCCGGAATAAATGATGGTCTCGCTACCAGTTTCCGATCCAGCCTCATATTCTCCTCCGTGGATGACCCCCACGAAGGCATGCTTCACGCCCGGTTTAACCTGGGCAGATCTCGTACGGTGAGCCGTTTCGATGAGGTTGATGCAGATGTCCGGCTCAGGGCCCGGTTCACCGATCTTGCCGATGAAGACGTGTATGCCACCAAAGGGGACCCGGTACCCGTACTCAATCGAGCCGGCCTCGGGGCCCCACCCTGCATCGTCGATGTAGAGCTTGCCGCGATGACTCTTGGTCATCCGGCCCACGGCGTAGCCCTTGAGTCCTTTGAAGTTGCCCTCGAAGAACTTGAAACCATCATGCGATAGCCCCACGGTGGGCGCCAACTGTCGTGGTTTTGTCACGGCAGATGTCCTCATGAAAGGACTTAGTCGTGGAGCCATCACTACGGGTTAGCTTGAAGGGGTTAAAGCGGGCACAAGGACGCAAGAGAGTTTATACTAGTTCAGCCCCTTCGATGAAGGTAAAAGCCTACGTCTTGTTGTAATGGAATTGATGGGGTTTCGATGACTAGGGAGCAAACAAGCTTCGCCTAAGTCTCGAGTTGTTGTCTGTTGTCCCTGAACCGCCGCTGGGTCGTCCCCTTATATACATGGGTGGCGCCCGTCGGTTCCTGAAGTCCGACGCGGTTCATAGATGTATCCGGTTTGGTCTCTACTATTCCTAACTTACAATACAAGTTACATACTGACGCCGGTTTACGGCTAAAGGCCGCGAACCGGCTATGGGCCTTGCGCCCTCATCTGCCTACTTGGGCTTTAACACACTTAACTACTGACGAAGTTAACTCGGCCTGTCCTGGCCGGTTTACACCCAGTAATAATGTCCCCAACAAGGCGGGGTACAGGTAGACCCACAGTACGGAATGACAACAGTGGATCTGACAATCTTGGGTACACTGACGAACCGTTCGTCCTAGCCAATGATGTGGCACAACTTATCTATGTGAAGGACATGTCTACCAAACCGAGAAAAAGAAAAAATAAGGAAGCAAATACATCATACGATGAGCCAAAGCGCCACATAGTTCTTTCAGGAAAAAGGGACATCGTGGGAGTGGAGGGCAAGACAGACATGTCCGAAGATTATGAAAAGTTTCATGAAATTCCTTCCTTCAAAGTCAAGGCTGACCCGAGCATCCTGATAAATGATGAAGATTATCCATGGTTATGGCGCAATAAGGAAAGGACACAAGCGAAGAAAAAGTGAAGACTTTTTCTCCACAACTATTATGATGATACAATGCCAACTTCCAACCTTTTCGTAGTTCATCTGAAATGCCTGTTGTAATAGACAAGTTTCCGTATGAAATCCTGATACTTCGAAAGAGATTGTCCGTTTTGTACATGAAGTGCATCTAGTTTTTGCCGTAGCCCTCTCAACTTTCTTGCACATGCTATGTGGATGAAATGATGATACCCTGCCAACTTTCATCCTTTTCAGAGTTAATTGGAAATGCGTTTATAAACTCTAATAGCAAAAGGAATCAACTAAAAAGCTTTTATAAACCTCTAGTATTTTTTAAACTAAAATTATATAAAATTTATGCAACTAAAATTATCAAAGTATTTTCTGTTCAAAACATGAAAAGCAGAAAGAATTATCATAAAAACAATTGTTAGAAACTTTAGTAGCAAAAAGAATTTTACGTAAAGAATGTTTTTGATAGAAACTAAAATATAAAAAATCTGTTTTTGAATATAATGATAAAAGCAGTAATATTAAATAGCAGGAAAAAGAATCACTCAAAAAATATTTTTATAGTGAAGTTATTCACAAACTAGTGATTCACACAAATTTCAAAGAATTAAAATTTGAACTATTCAAATTTGGAAACTAATGGAGTAACAGAAAGTTTATAATTATTCTGAGCTAAAAGCAAAAAGCATAAAAAAAAAGCAAAAATCAAAAGAAAATAAATAATTCAAAAAACAAAAAAAATACTGGAAAAAAAATGCCGCCTAATGGGCCACACGGCCTGCATACGACTAGAAACCCATCTGTACATGGGCTAGGATGCAGGCCCGCAGGCCCAATAGGCCCAACATGGAGTGACAAGGGTAGGCATGTAATGCCTCCATATTAGAGAGGAGCTCAGCACCTGAGCTGCAACGCAGCTTATAAACAGGTGCTGAGCTCTCTCAGCTAGGAAGGTGGGACTAGACTTCCCACCGCACCGCGCCAGCACAAGGCCTTTAGTCCCGGTTGGTGGCACCAACCGGAACCAATGCTACCCTTTGGTCCGGTTGGTGGTACCAACCGAACCATCCCCCTTAGTCTGGTTGGTGCCACCAAGCGGGACCAAAGCCTCTGCTTCCCGCCCTTTGGGCTCTTTGAAAAAGGCCTTTGGTCCGGTTGGTGCCTAAACCGTACTAAAGGGGCATTAATCGGTTTGTCTTGCCGGAC
Organism: Aegilops longissima; assembly: GCA_021605205.1. Classification (NCBI taxonomy): domain Eukaryota; kingdom Viridiplantae; phylum Streptophyta; class Magnoliopsida; order Poales; family Poaceae; genus Aegilops; species Aegilops longissima. The sequence continues at coordinate 748,200,608 of CM038679.1, forward strand.
CGGTCCAAAGCCTTTGCTATATAAGCCAGCACTTAGAAAATTTTTAGATTTCCATCGTGATTTCCCCGCCGACGGCGCGCTGAGCTCGATCCACGCCGCCAGCTGCCCGCCGCCGTCGCCATCGCCCGTGCCCGAGCCCACGCCGTCGCCCGTCGCCGTCGCCTCCGCCCCCGCCGCCGTCGCCGCCGCCCGCCCGCGCGCCTCGAGCCGTGTCGCCGTCACCGTCGCCGTCGCCCTCACTTGGCCCACCGGCATCGCCGTCGCCCGCCACCACCACGTCGTAGCCCTCCGTCGCCCGATGTGAGCCGCCACGCCACGGCTCTGTTCATTTTTCATATAATTTGTATTATTTTTTTGTTCATTGCATTTTTTCATATATATAATGTATATATATATATATATATATATATATATATATATATATATATATATATATATATATATATATATATATATATATATATATATATATATATGGTAGCTATATGATGAATGGATGTGGCTATGTATGTATGAATATATTGTTCATAGATTTTTTTTTGTTTATATATGCTTTTTCATATATGTATTAATTTTTATTGAGGTTAATTATTAGTAGATATCGATTTTAGATTAGTGCGTAGTAGTTGAACTAGTTGATTTAATAAAAATATTTTATTAAATTTTACTATATATAAGTAGTTTATTTTAGTAAGAACTACTTTATTTTATTTATTTATAATAAGTGCTTAATTAGTAGTAGAACTAGTTGATTAATTAATAAAACTACTTTATTAAATTTAACTATATATAGAAGTAGTTTATTTTAGTAAGAACTACTTTATTTTATTTATTTATAGTAAGTGCTTAGTAGTTGAACTAGTCGATTTAATAAAACTACTTTATTTTACTATATATAGAAATAGTTTATTTTAGCAAGAAAATTAATAGAACTAGTTTTTTAGTTCAAGCAATTAATCCGCATCGGCGTCGACGATGCCTATCCCGCATCCTCGTCGCCGACTCTTCGTGAGGAGGCCGGCTTGATCGGAAGGGCCATGTCGGGACTGGGCTCCATGGCTGGTATTGGGAGGTGCTACCTTCGAGGCGTGGGTTGGTGAGGAGCCAGCCCGTCGCTGACCCGATCCTTGTTTGGTGGCGTCGCGTGGGCCATTGGCGGTGCGAGGCTTCCGGACACCGCGGAGGTGGTGCGTCACCGTGTCGGCGAGGAGGGCGAGCACGTCCGTCGCTACATGGTTGCGTTGGAGGCAGGTCCGACAATACCAGCAGGTTCTTGAGGATCTCACGGAGCTATGATCCTGTGATGGTTCCTTCTCTTTGGGTGTCCACCACCCGCGTCGATACCCGTCGGGCGCTACGGTTCTAGCTGTATTAGCGATGCTATATGTATGATAGTATTCGAGGTGTACTAATTAGTGATAATATTCGACGATGTACGGACGCAAGAGATGATGTAGTTTTTCTTATAATTGAATGCATGCTAATTTGAATACTACTTTATTTTACGATTTGGTTTTGCTTATTGAATGATCAAATTGGAAAAGTACTCCTACTATGAACGCTAAAATTGGAGAACACTATGCAAGGTGTATGCCTTTGATTACTTTATAGCTTATAGGGTTTTTGTTTTTACAGAAATTTAGGAGCCCCCTCCATCATCCGCGCCGTCGTCACCGTCACAGACCCCCCTCCGACCTCGAGGTGAGACCAGCCAAATCTCCATGTCAATATGAGTCCTATAAATGAGTCCTCGGGTTGACTGTAAGTCTGTCGAGTCTCCACCATATATGAGAGGACGAAGAATCCTGACTGTTGTCGTGGTGTAGCTTCTACTTCATTCCCGTGGGGGTAGCTTCTCCACCATATATATTTAATTGTAAAAGTTTAATATTTGAATTATGAACATAGGAAATGTTGTACTCGGTCGACGAAAACCGCCCGGGGGAGTGCGACTGGTGCCACGACGACCGAGGTATGTGCGACAGGCCTCACCTTGACGAAGATCGACGCTTCAGCATTAAGCTGGAGGAGACCCTTGATGTTGAAACGGTACGCAACGACGACAAGTGTTATTTTTTCGTAATTAAGCACGACTTCAAATATTTCAACGTGTACTTTTCATCTTTTACAATTCGACTAGCTTATCCCATGCCATGCAAGACGCTATGTCTTGGAGAGGATGGGTTTTGAAGACCATGAAAGTTTCGAAACAAAGAAAATTCACCTAAGGACCCATCATGGTGTGGATTTTGAAGTGAAGCTGTAAAATTCTGAGAGCGTAACCCATTTTGGTTGCAAAAAATGGGAAGCACTTTGCAAGATGTATGGTTTTGATGAGGGTATGCTTGTCACCATGGATCTTGGTGATCCTGACATCAAGCAAGACAATATGGACATTTGGGCCCTTGTTGATACGCCTCCAATTCTACCGCCATATGAGTTTCTCAAACATAGTTATTAACTAATTTATATTGTTCATTTCAAAATAGTTGACAACTTATTTCCATTGATAGCTTATTTTGATTGTTCAAATAATGTGCGGAACATGGTAGACAGAACCTACTATACCGATGGCTCTGAGTTAACTTATAAGGAGAAAAATCATCTGGTCGGATTTTGTACCGATCTTGAGAATCACAATATCTATTGTAAAACTCCTCCACATTATGGTCAATACGTGCCACTAGTGCACGTGTTGAACTGCGGTAACTACTATGGAGATACCCTGATAAGATTTTTTGCTATTACGACATCCGTACATCTTTTGCATACTTCTAAAACTAGTACATCATTTCTAACTATGAAGTTATTACTATGTTTTTCAACAGATAATCCCAGAGGATTGTGTGCCTCATTTGATGTATCAGAGTGGTCGCCTTAATGTTTTGAACATACGTCCAGGTCATCCTACGAATCTCAACTGTCCATACCGTATTTCTAAAAGAAGTGGAGACATGCAAATCAAGGAATGGAAAAGATGTATGGACAGTCGTAAGGAGGTTCTTGGAAGCAAAAGGAAGCGAAGCGCAAGAATTGGAGACAGGATGATCTCCATTCTCCATAATGGAGAGTCAGGGTTTATATTGTTTTATGCTATTTTACCTTAAAGAGGGTATTTCGTGTTGGAGAACGTAGTAATTTCAAAAATTTCCTACGCACACGCAAGATCATGGTGATGGCATAGCAACGAGAGGGGAGAGTGTATGTCCACGCCCTCGTGAGACCGTAAGCGAGCGTAATAACAACGCTGTTGATGTAGTAAATGCGTCTTCACGATCCGACCGATCCAAGTACCGAACGCACGGCACCTCCGAGTTCAGCACACGTTCAGCTCGATGGCGATCCCGGGCTCCGATCCAGCAAAGCGTCGGGGATGAGTTCCGTCAAGACGACGGCGTGGTGACGATGATGATGCTCCACCGGCGCAGGCTTCGCCTAAGCTCATGACGATATGACTCTACGGCGCGAGGCTTCGCTAAGCTCATGACGATATGACGAAGTGGAATATGGTGGAGGGGGCACCGACACGCTAAGGAGCGATCCGTAGATCAACTTGTGTGTCATGGGGTGCCCCCTACCCCCGTATATAAAGGAGCAAGGGTGCGGCCAGCCCTAGGAGGAGGCGCTGGAGGAGTCCTACTCCCACCGGGAGTAGGACTCCCCCCTTCCTAGTTGGATTAGGACTTGGGGGGAGGGGAGAGAGGAAGGGCGCCGCCCCCCCTCTCCTTGTCCTATTCGGACTAGGGGGGGGGCGCGGCCTGCCCTGGCCGGCCCTCCTCTTCTCCCTTATGGCCCATTAAGGCCCAACATCCCCCGGGAGGGTTCCGGTAACCCCCCGGTTTTCCGGTAAAATCCCGATTTCACCCGGAACTATTCCGAAGTCCAAACATAGGCTTCCAATATATCAATCTTTATGTCTCGACCATTTTGAGACTCCTCGTCATATCCGTGATCACATCCGGGACTCCGAACAAACTTCGGTACATCAAAACTTATAAACTCATAATAAACTGTCATCGTAACGTTAAGCGTGCGGACCCTACGGGTTCGAGAACTATGTAGACATGACCTAGAACTATTCTCGGTCAATAACCAATAGCGGAACCTAGATGCCCATATTGGTTCCTACATATTCTTCAAAGATCTTTATCGGTCAAACCGCATAACGACATACGTTGTTCCCTTTGTCATCGGTATGTTACTTACCCGAGATTTGATCGTCGGTATCCAATACCTAGTTCAATCTCGTTACCGGCAAGTCTCTTTACTCGTTCCGTAATACATCATCTCACAACTAACTTATTAGTTGCAATGCTTGCAAGGCTTATGTGATGTGTATTACCGAGAAGGCCTAGAGATACCTCTCCCACAATCGGAGTGACAAAACCTAATCTCAAATCGCCAACCCAACATGTACCTTTGGAGACACCTGTAGTACTCCTTTATAATCACCCAGTTATGTTGTGACGTTTGGTAGCACCCAAAGTGTTCCTCCGGTAAACGGGAGTTGCATAATCTCATAGTTATAGGAACATGTATAGGTCATGAAGAAAGCAATAGCAATATACTAAACGATCAAGTGCTAAGCTAACGGAATGGGTCATGTCAATCACATCATTCTCCTAATGATGTGATCCCATTAATCAAATAACAACACATGTCTATGGTCAGGAAATATAACCATCTTTGATTAATGAGCTAGTCAAGTAGAGGCATACTAGTGACTGTATGTTTGTCTATGTATTCACACATGTATTATGTTTCCGGTTAATACAATTCTAGCATGAATAATAAACATTTATCATGATATGAGGAAATAAATAATAACTTTATTATTGCCTCTAGGGCATATTTCCTTCAGTCTCCCACTTGCACTAGAGTCAATAATCTAGATTACACAGTAATGATTCTAACACCCATGGAGTATTGGTGCTGATCATGTTTTGCTCGTGGAAGAGGCTTAGTCAACGGGTCTGCAACATTCAGATCCGTATGTATCTTGCAAATCTCTATGTCTCCCACTTGGACTTGGTCCCGAATGGAATTGAAGCGTCTCTTGATATGCTCGGTCCTCTTATGAAATCTGGATTCCTTTGCCAAGGCAATTGCACCAGTATTGTCACAGAAGATCTTCATTGGTCCCGATGCACTAGGTATGACACCTAGATCGGAAATGAACTCTTTCATCCAGACTCTTTCATTTGCTGCTTCCGAAGCAGCTATGTACTCCGCTTCACATGTAGATCCCGCCACGACGCTTTGTTTAGAACTGCACCAACTTACAGCTCCACCGTTTAATTAAAAACACGTATCCGGTTTGCGATTTAGAATCGTCTGGATCAGTGTCAAAGCTTGCATCGACATAACCATTTACGACTAGCTCTTTGTCACCTCCATATACGAGAAACATATCCTTAGTCCTTTTCGGTATTTCAGGATGTTCTTGACCGCTGTCCGATGATCCACTCTGGATTACTTTGGTACCTTCCTGCCAAGCTTATTGCTAAGCATCGTCAGTGTCTGGTACACAGCATTGCATACATGATAGAGCCTATGGCTGAAGCATAGGGAACATCTTTCATTTTCTCTCTATCTTCTGTTGTGGTCGGGCATTGAGTCTGACTCAATTTCACACCTTGTAATACAGGTAAAAATCCTTTGTTTGCCTGATCCATTTTGAACTTTTTCAAAACTTTATCAAGGTATGTGCTTTGTGATAGTCCAATTAAGCGTCTTGATCTATCTCTATAGATCTTGATGCCCAATATGTAAGCAGATTCACCGAGGTCTTTCATTGAAAAACTTTTATTCAAGTATCCTTTTATGCTATCCAGAAATTCTATATCATTTCCAATCAATAATATGTCATCCACATATAATATCGAAATGCTCTGAGCTCCCACTCACTTTCTTGTAAATACAGGCTTCTCCAAAAGTCTGATAAAACCATATGCTTTGATCACACTATCAAAGCGTTTATTCCAACTCGAGAGGCTTGCCCTGGACCATAAATTGATCGCTGGAGCTTGCACACTTTGTTAGCACCCTTTGGATCAACAAAACCTTCTGGTTGCATCATATACAACTCTTCTTCTAGAAATCCATTCAAGAATGCAGTTTTACAACCATTTGCCAAATTTCATAATTATAAAATGCAGCAATTGCTAACATGATTCGGACAGACTTAAGCATCGCTACGGGTGAGAAAGTCTCATCGTAGTCAACCCCTTGAACTTGTCGAAAACCTTTCGCAACAAGTCGAGCTTTATAGACAGTTATATTACCATCAGCGTCGGTCTTCTTCTTAAAATCCATTTATTCTCAATGGCTTGCCGATCATCGGCAAGTCAACCAAAGTCCATACTTTGTTCTCATACATGGATCCCATCTCAGATTTCATGGCTTCCAGCCATTTTATGGAATCTGGGCTCACCATCGCTTCTTCATAGTTTGTAGGTTCGCCATGGTCAAGTAACATGACTTCCGAATAGGATTACCGTACCACTCAGTGCGGATCTTACTCTGGTTGACCTCTGAGTTCAGTAGAAACTTGATCTGAAGTTTCATGATCAATATCATTAGTTTCCTCACTAATTGGTGTAGTTGTCACAGAACCGTTTCTTGTGATGAACTACTTTCCAATAAGGGAGCAGATCTGATTATCTCATCAAGTTCTACTTTCCTCCCACTCATTTCTTTCGAGAGAAACTCCTTTTCTAGAAATGATCCGAATTTAGCAACGAAAATCTTGCCTTCAGATCTGTGATAGAAGGTGTACCCAACAGTCTCCTTTGGGTATCCTATGAAGACACATTTCTCGATTTGGGTTCGAGCTTATCTGGTTGAAGTTTCTTCACATAAGCATCGCAGCCCCAAACTTTAAGAAACGACAACTTTGGTTTCTTGCCAAACCACAGTTCATGAGGTGTCGTCTCAGCGGATTTTGATGGTGCCCTATTTAGCGTGAATGCGGCTGTCTCTAAAGCATAACCCCAAAAGCGATAGCGGTAAATCAGTAAGAGACATCATAGATCGCACCATATCTAGTAAAATACGACACGACGTTCGGACACACCATTTCGTTGTGGTGTTCGGGTGGCGTGAGTTCTAAACTATTCCGCATTGTTTCAAATGTAAACCAAACTCGTAACTCAAATATTCTCCTCCACGATCAGATCGTAGAAACTTTATTTTCTTGTTACGATGATTTTCCACTTCACTCTGAAATTCTTTGAACTTTTCAAATGTTTCATATTTGTGTTTCATTAAGTAGATATACCCATATCTGCTCAAATCATCTGTGAAGGTGAGAAAATAACGATACCATGGCGTGCCTCAACATTCATTGGACCACAAACATCAAGATGTATGATTTCCAACAAATCAGTTGCTCGCTCCATAGTTCCGGAGAAGCGGCGTTTTAGTCATCTTGCCTATGAGGCACGGTTCATAAGTACCAAGTGATTCATAATCAAGTGATTCCAAAAGCCCATCGGTATGGAGTTTCTTCATGCTTTTACTCGATATGACCCAAGCGGCAGTGCCACAAATAAGTTGCATTATCATTATCAACTCTGCATCTTTTGGTTTCAACACTATGAATATGTGTATTACTACTATCGAGATTCAATAAAAATAGACCGCTCTTCAAGGGTGCATGACCATAAAAGATATTATTCATATAAATAGAACAACCATTATTCTCTGACTTAAATGAATAACCGTCTCGCATCAAAAAAGATCCATATCTAATGTTCATGCTTAACGCTGGCACCAAATAACAATTATTTAGGTCTAATACTAATCCCGATGGTAGATGTAGAGGTAGCGTGCCGACCGCGATCACATCGACTTTGGAACCATTTCCCACGCCAAGATCGTCACCTCGTCCTTAGCCAATCTTCGCAATCCGTAGTTCCTGTTTGAGTTGCAAATATTAGCAAGAACCAGTATCAAATACCTGTGTACTCTGCGAGTGTTAGTAAGGTACACATCAATAACATGTATAACACATATACCTTTGTTCACCTTGCCATCCTTCTTATCCGCCAAATACTTGGGGCAGTTCCGCTTCCGATGTCGATCGCTTGCAAGTAAAACACTCGTTTCAGGCTTAGGTCCAGACTTGGGTTTCTTCTCTTGAGCAGCAACTTTCTTGCTGTTCTTTTTGAAGTTCCCCTTCTTCTTCCCTTTGCCCTTTTTCTTGAAACTAGTGGTCTTGTTGACCATCAACACTTGATGCTCTTTCTTGATTTCTACCTCCGCGGCTTTTAGCATTGCGAAGAGCTCGGGAATTGTCTTGGTCATCCCTTGCATATTATAGTTCATCACGAAGCTCTTGTAGCTTGGTGGCAGTGATTGGAGAATTCTGTCAATGACACTATCATCCGGAAGATTAACTCCCAGTTGAATCAAGTGATTATTATACCCAGACATTTTGAGTATATGTTCACTGACAGAACTATTCTCCTCCATCTTGCAGCTATAGAACTTATTGGAGACTTCATATCTCTCAATCCGGGCATTTGCTTGAAATATTAACTTCAACTCTTGGAACATGTCATATGCTCCATGACGTTCAAAACGTCGTTGAAGACCTGGTTCTAAGCCGTAAAGCATGGCACACTGAACTATAGAGTAGTCATCGCTTTGCTCGCCAGACGTTCACAACTTCGGCGTTGCTCTGCAGCAGGCTGGCACCCAGCGGTGCTTCTAGGACGTAATTCTTACGTGCAGCAATGAGGATAATCCTCGTTACGGACCCAGTCCGTGTAATTGCTACCATCATCTTTCAACTTTGCTTTCTCAAGGAACGCATTAAAATTCAACGGAACAACAACACGAGCCATCTATCTACAGTAAACATAGACAAGCAAAATACTATCGGTACTAAGTTCATGATAAATTTAAGTTCAATTAATCATATTACTAAAGAACTCCCACTTAGATAGACATCTCTCCAGTTATCTAAGTGATTCGTGATCCAAATCAACTAAACCATGTCCGATCATCACGTGAGATGGAGTAGTTTCAATGGTGAACATCACTATGTTGATCATATCTACTATATGATTCACGTTCGACCTTTCGGTCTCCGTGTTCGAGGCCATATCTGTTATATGCTAGGCTCTTCAAGTTTAACCTGAGTATTCGCGTGCGCAACTGTTTTGCACCCGTTGTATTTGAGCGTAGAGCCTATCACACCCGATCATCACGTGGTGTCTCAGCACGAAGAACTTTCATAACGGTGCATACTCGGGAGAACACTTCTTGATAATTTTAGTGAGAGATCATCTTATAATGCTACCGTCAATCAAAGCAAGATAAGATGCATAAAGGATAAACATCACATGCAATCAATATAAGTGATATGATATGGCCATCATCATCTTGTGCTTGTGCTCTCCATCTCCGAAGCACCGTCATGATCACCATTGTCACCGGCGCGACACCTTGATCTCCATCGTAGCATCGTTGTCGTCTCGCCAACTATTGCTTCTATGACTATCGCTACTGCTTAGTGATAAAGTAAAGCAATTAAATGGCTTTTGCATTTCATACGATAAAGCGACAACCATATGGCTCCTGCCAGTTGCCGATAACTTCGGTTACAAAACATGATCATCTCATACAATAAATATAGCATCACGTCTTGACCATATCACATCACAACATGCCCTGCAAAAACAAGTTACACGTCCTCTACTTTGTTGTTGCAAGTTTTACGTGGCCGCTATGGGCTAAGCAAGAACCGTTCTTCCCTACGCATCAAAACCACAATGATAGTTTGTCAAGTTGGTGCTGTTTTAACCTTCGCAAGGACCGGGCGTAGCCACATTCGGTTCAACTAAAGTGAGAGAAACAGACACCCGCTGGTCACCTTTAAGCAACGAGTGCTCGAAGCGGTGAAACCAGTCTCGCGTAAGCGTACGCGTAATGTCGGTCCGGGCCGCTTCATCTCACAATACCGCTGAACCAAAGTATGACATGCTGGTAAGCAGTATGACTTATATCGCCCACAACTCACTTGTGTTCTACTCGTGCATATGACATCAACGCATAAAACCTGGCTCGGATGCGCTGTTGGAGAACGTAGTAATTTCAAAATTTTCCTACGCACACGCAAGATCATGGTGATGGCATAGCAACGAGAGGGGAGAGTGTATGTCCACGCCCTCGTGACCGAAGCGAAGCGTTATAACAACGCTGTTGATGTAGTCGACGTCTTCACGATCCGACCAATCCAAGTACGAACGCACGGCGCCCCGAGTTCAGCACACGCTCAGCTCGATGGCGATCCCGGGCTCCGATCCAGCAAAGCGTCGGGGATGAGTTCCGTCAAGACGACGGCGTGGTGACGATGATGATGCTCCACGGCGCGGGCTTCGCCTAAGCTCCGCGACGATATGACTCTACGGCGCAGGCTTCGCCTAAGCTCCTCGACGATATGACCGAAGTGGAATATGGTGGAGGGGGCACCGACACAGCTAAGGAACGATCCGTAGATCAACTTGTTTGTCATGGGGTGCCCCTGCCTCGTATATAAAGGAGCAAGGGGGTGCGGCCAGCCCTAGGAGGAGGCGCGCGGAGGAGTCCTACTCCCACCGAGTAGGACCCCCCCTTTCCTAGTTGGATAGGACTTGGGGAGGGAGAGAGGAAGAGGCGCCGCCCCCCTCTCCTGTCCTATTCGGACTAGGGGAGGGGCGGCGGCCTGCCCTGGCGGCCCTCCTCTTCTCCCTTATGGCCCATTAAGGCCCAACATCCCCGGAGGGTTCCGTAACCCCGGTTTTCTAAGAAAATCCCGATTTCACCGGAACTATTCCGAAGTCCAAACATAGGCTTCCAATATATCAATCTTTATGTCTCGACCATTTCGAGACTCCTCGTCATGTCCGTGATCACATCCGGGACTCCGAACAAACTTCGGTACATCAAAACTTATAAACTCATAATAAACTGTCATCGTAATGTTAAGCGTGCGGACCCTACGGGTTCGAGAACTATGTAGACATGACCTAGAACTATTCTCGGTCAATAACCAATAGCGGAACCTGGATGCCCATATTGGTTCCTACATATTCTTCAAGATCTTTATCGATCAAACCGCATAACGACATACGTTGTTCCTTTGTCATCGGTATGTTACTTACCCGAGATTCGATCGTCGGTATCCAATACCTAGTTCAATCTCGTTATCGCAAGTCTCTTTACTCGTCCGTAATACATCATCTCACAACTAACTTATTAGTTGCAATGCTTGCAAGGCTTATGTGATGTGTATTACCGAGAAGGCCTAGAGATACCTCTCCGACAATCGGAGTGACAAAACCTAATCTCAAATACGCCAACCCAACATGTACCTTTGGAGACACCTGTAGTACTCCTTTATAATCACCCGATTCGTTGTGACGTTTGGTAGCACCAAAGTGTTCCTCCGTAAACGGAGTTGCATAATCTCATAGTTACAGAACATGTATAGGTCATGAAGAAAGCAATAGCAATATCCTAAGCGATCAAGTGCTAAGCTAACGGAATGGGTCATGTCAATCACATCATTCTCCTAATGATGTGATCCCATTAATCAAATAACAACACATGTCTATGGTCAGGAAACATAACCATCTTTGATTAATGAGCTAGTCAAGTAGAGGCATACTAGTGACTGTATGTTTGTCTATGTATTCACACATGTATTATGTTTCCGGTTAATACAATTCTAGCATGAATAATAAACATTTATCATGATATGAGGAAATAAATAATAACTTTATTATTGCCTCTAGGGCATATTTCCTTCATTTCGGTCCTACCTAATACTGATGATCATGTGCTAAGAACAATTAAGTAGGGTTGGTTCGATGACTATGAGGATGATGATTGTATGACTTGTTATTAATAATGAGTAGAAGTTGTATGATGATGATTAGTAGGACTTGTTATTATATATGATGATGCATGATGCGAGCATGAAGAGTTATTATATATCAGCGGGTGAAATGAACATGGATTGGATTGAAGTGAAGGCAACATGCATGTGGTGCATGTCGAAAGTAGTACAATCCAAACTTGATCAAGTTAGGATTAGTATTACTTTCGACATGCACCACATGTTGCCTTCGCTTCAATCTAAGCCATGTTTAGGCATAGCAGTACGTAGCGTTGGTAAACCAAGCACGGAGATATAAGAGAGGACACTTCTCTCTAATAGCTACCAAATAACAACCTAAATTAACCCCCAAAACCCCTAAATCAGCCCCTTTCAAAAAAAACCCTCAGCTCCAGCCAGATGCTCACGCATGGATGCCTATTGGTCCCGGTTGGTGTCACCAACCGGGACCAAAGGCCCCCCTGCCTGGGCTGGCCGCAGCGGCCACGTGGAGGACCATTTGTCCCGGTTCATGTAAGAACCGGAACTAAAGGCCAAGGGCATTAGTAACGACCTTTTAGTCCCGGTTCGTAAACCGGGACAGAAGGCCCTCACAAACCGGGACAATAGGCCCTTTTTCTACTAGTGTATTCGCGGAAAACACGTTTTGCATGCTGGCACGGGCTGCGGCCAAACAGACCCCGCATAGCAGAACTGTAAAAGAGAATATGCCGCATATTGTCTTTTACAGTTCCGCTATGCGGGGTCCATTCGACTGCATATCACGTATTACACAGAATTTGGTACATATCACATATTCCGTACACAAAATAACAAATTCAATATAACATTAAATGTGAATATTATGGATTCAAATTACGCTAATTATTCAAATTACTGAATTAAACTAATAATTCAATACAACAATTGACCCAAATACAACCATGATACCGATCACACATGAATTAAACAAAATGAATGTAAAATTGGCTGGTGCATTTGCCAATGGTTCTCAATGCCTTTGGCCATGCCTTTGCCAATGGTTCTCAATGAGGTCCTTCTGAAGCTAATTGTGGTTGTTTGCGTCTTCAATCTGCCGGTATGTCTCAAGTAATGCTTGTATGCGGTCGGGGTCTCTAGCTGGCTTCACACGGCTACCGACATTGTCGTAGAAGAACTCCAAGTTCATGTCCCTCTCATCTTTGATGATCACGTTGTGAAGAATCACGCAACATGTCATGATGTTTATCAATGTTTTCTTGTCCCAAAAAACGAGCAGGACCACGAACAATGGCAAATCTAGTTTGCAAAACCCCAAAGGCTCTTCCAATATCTTTTTAGGCAGCCTCTTGTACCTTTGCAAATTCAATATGCTTCCTAGTTTTGGGATTTTTGATGCTCTTGACAAATATACACCAAGAAGGGTAAATACCATCTGCAAGATAGTGCCCCTTTGTGTACTCATGCCCATTCACCGTGAAGTTGCAAGTAGGAGCATCACCACTAGCAAGTCTAGCAAACAAATGAGATCGTTGCAACACATTGATATCATTGAGAGTACCTTGCATCCCCAAAAAAACAATGCCAAATCCATAAATTCCCAAATGCTACGGCCTCTAGAACAACTGTTGCCTTACGAGACTTGCCACAGAACTGCCCGTGTCATGCATTCGGGAAGTGTTTCCAAGTCCAATGCATGCAATCAATGCTTCCTAGCATGTCATGCCAACATCGCTTCTCATTTGCTGCCATCAACTTTTTAGTGTCTTCCTTGTTGGGTGCAAGAAGATAGACAAGAACAAAAACGCGGATGATCACTTTGGCGAATCCTACGCACCGACTCAATTGTAGTATCTTTTCCAATGCAAAGATACTCGTCGGCATAGTCAGCCGGAATGCCATATGCAATCACCCGCATAGGTGACAAGATTTTTTGATATGCGCTAAAACCCAACAAGCCCGCGGCGTTTCTCCTTTGAGTAAAAAACCGACAATTGGCCTCGCAAGCTTGCACTATTTTTACGAAGAGGGGTCAGCGCATTTGATACCTTCTCCGGAAGAGGTGCGGCGGATAGGTAGTATTGTCCGCGAAGTGGTCTTGCATCAACATCATGTTCCCAAGATGGCGGTTGGAGGGATGCAAAGACGGACGATAGTCGATCCTCGCCTTCTCTTGCGGTTTTGATCTTCGACCTCCTTCACGGCTAGGACCGCCATCACCATCTGCTGCCGATGGTGCTCGATCATCGATTCAACGTCCAAGTCCTCGGATGAGGATGAATCCTCGAGCAAAAATTGCTCGCAAGGGCTCAAATCCATCTACAAAATCCGCATCCGAGCTCACATGAACGAAATTTGAACACCTGCGGTCGAGCTACAAGGGGCAGGAAAGGGGCTCACCGGCTACGGTCGATTCGCGGCGGCGGCGATCAGGGACGGCTAGGCGGCGGTCGATCCGGGGCGGCGGCGACCCAAGGGTGGCTCGGCTCGGCGGATCCGGGGCACCGACGAGTGGACCTGGGTGTAGTACGGCCCGGCGGCACAATCCATCGGCACAAGTGACCGGAAACGCAGGCGGCGGGGCGGGCAGCGACAGTGGCGGGTGGCTGCGGGGAATGCCCCTCAAATTTTTTTAAGGGTCGGACGCGTTTACGGTTTCTGTTTGGGACACTTTTTTCACGCAAAACTATATAGTGGCGGTTATTTTGCGGGTGACGGCGATATAAAGAGTCTACTAGAGTTGCTCTTAGACGATAGTTACGTAGAGGGGTACAGACAACACGGGGAAAGCGAGACTGAGGAATGTGAAAGGAACAATCAGGCTAGCTTAGCTAGGTCATGCAAGAGGAAGAAGGGGCGAGGGTGCATGGGCGTATGCGTATGGCATTTCTTGGCTGCTCGGGATGTTCCTACTTCCTACCACCCTCGGCCCATCGATCCATCAATGTTGGCGCTCGTATGTACTCCCTCCGGTCCTTTTTACTCCCCATATAAGAATTGTTTGAAATCAAACTTCATAAAGTTTGACCATATTTATATAAAAAAATATCAACATTTATTATGTCAAAGTTATACAATATGGAAATTTAAGTCATGATGCATCTACTAATATTAATTTCACATTGTGAATGTTGGGTTTTTTTAGAAAGTTGGTCAAACTTTACGGGTCTTGACTTCGGATAAATCTTATATGCGAAAAAAAGACCGGAGGGAGTACGTACACATACTTGCACGTGGGGATGACAGCAACTTGTAGTACTAGCTAGGGTGCATGCATGCGCGGTGTCGCGGTGACAAGTAAGCGAAGCTCTTTTGTGCATGTGGAGTGTCTCGCTTTTGTGTACGCATGCATGCATGAGCAGTGCTACTCTCGAGTGCCTGTTGTGTCTCGATCCACCTTTCTACGTGCACGTCGGATTCCATGACATTATCTATATCTATATCTATACCTACTAATAAAGCAAGGTATGTTTCGCTAATTTTTTTCATCAGTTCATCCATATAATTAATTTTAACTTTTTGTTATTCGAGGTGGTACTAAACTTTTGTGCACGTCGTCTAAATAATATACGAATACAGCTTTTATTGAGCCTGGCCTCAGCTCAATGGTACTGTTACTGGGCTCGTCATGGTGCACCATGCGGCCTCAGCTCAATGTGTTTTAAAAAATTTGATCAAGTAGCAGGGACAGGATTCGAACCGTGCACCATGCGGTCGATGGTGCAAGCACCAGCCAACCCACCTACCAATTGCTTTCGGATTTTTAAGAGATCAAATATATGAAATCCATGCACAACGCATTATGCCTTTTGGGCCGGCCCATCTATACGGAGAACTACAGCTTTCATGTGGCATGTTTTAGAGGTTTCCCAGCCGGGTTTTACTGGTTTTGGGAACCTTCTAGAAGGTTTTCTACCAGTGTTATATTTTCCTTTTTCTTTTTTCGTTCTTATTTTTTAATTATTCTTATTTTTGAAAAAATGTTTGCAATTTATGTAAAAATCTGTATTTTTTAAAAAACACGTTTTTCATAAAATCTACCAATTCTAGAGTCAAAATTATTGTTGAGATATTTTAATTCATTCACAATATTATATATATTATTTTATTAATGTAGCTATATATAGATTTCTTACATCACAATGTTTTCGTCTGTCACCCTCGCTGACGCCTAGGGCGCAAAAAATAAATTCGCTTGGTTGTGATATATAATAATATAATAATAATAATCTCTACCTAATATTAAAAGAAGGATGGTTTCTCCACCTTTTTTCGTCAAAAAAAAGCTTCGTACGTTTTTCCTTTTTTGATGTGGGGAAAAAAAGCTTCGTACGTCGTTCGCTCCCTCGATCTGTTCGTCCGTCGCTCGCCTGGGTCGAGTCAGCTTCTGGCCCACAGCGAAAACAATCTTATGGCCCACCAAAAGCCAGAGCGTATGTCATGATTTTAAAAGGCCGGCCCATTTAGTGGCACCATACGAGCCGAAAATCCCTCAAAAAATGTGCTCTCAATGGGTTTGAATTAGCAATCCCTTGAAGGAGACATGTTATCCCTTACCACTTGAGCTGCTCCCTGTGAGCGATTAATATGCAGCGCGAACATTTATGAACTATATGCAGCGGCAGATTTTAAAAAATCAAAAAATTCAATCGCTTGTCGTAAAAATGTAAACATTTTCTCTTAAAAAATGCGAATAATGTTTGAAATAGTGAACACGTTTTTAAATTCAAAAAAATGATAATAAACGATAAGAGTTTTTTTTTAAAAAGTGATGAAAATTAAAAACATGATTTTTAAAAAGATGAACCATATTCGAAAAAGTTAATAAATTTTAAAAATGAATAATTTTCTAAGACGTGAATTCTTTTTGAAAACTGAACGAAAATTTGAAAACATGAACAAACAAATTGTGATCTAATTTTGATTCCCGAACAGTTTTCTTCAACTATGAACAATTTTAGAAAAGTGAATTTATTGTATGGTGGACAAAATTTCTAATATATTTCCCCGACGCGCCCGGTTTGTTTAAGGAGTCCAATGGAGGGATCGATCTGTTGCTAGCTGCTTACCTATTTCTTCTTAGCCCTAAATAGACCTATTTCTTCCGGCTCACCCGGTTGGTCATCAGGTCCTTTATCATACGACAAAGTTGACCATACATAAATGTTGCTTCCGCATTGACACAGTGAGGTAGGCTGTTGCTCGCATGTTAGTAATTCATTATGATAGTCAATATTTTTATTGATCAAAACTTTGGGGTGATAATGACGATTACGGGATGTGAAGGAATGGAAGGACCAAGGGGTCTTGGGTGGCAGGGATGTCGGCCCAGCTATTGTAGATCGAGGAGGACCGAAGAAACAAGTAGATGTGGAGATGGAGGCTCGAGAGCAGGATCAGATGCGGAGGAGATGCAAGTGACGGAGGTGGAGGTGAAGGTGGGAGGGTCTGGGACCTTTGGATGGCCCAAGAGGAAGAGGAGGAAGAAAGGCTGCGGAAGGAAGAAGAATGGGAGAGGGGGAGCAAGGTAATGAGGATGTTTTCCCCATTATTCTAACACATATCGTTCGATCTTACCACCACCACTGCCTCCTCCTATCTGTCCACAAGTCTACTCTTTCTTATGACCACATTGCCGACTACTTTGTCCTACCAGTTTCATGTTCGGAGACAAATGGGCATGCAAGGATTTGTTTCTCCCGTTGCAACGTACGGGCATTTTTGCTAGTACATAGCTACATGCATGTGGTACCCTACGTGTGCTTGCTAATCATTTGGTGTGTCCAATGCATTGTTGGTTGCTCATCCAACTGAATTAGCCATGCATGCACGCATGCATGTGAGAATAATCCTACCGGCACCAAGTAGGATTGAAATCCAATACAAAACAAAACAAAACACAACAGGCCAAGTGGCACAAGCATGCGCGGCCTCATACAATGCACTATGTTGAGCGATGAAGTTGGAGTTCCCCGCGGCCATGGACACCACGGCCTCCTTGCTCGCCGTAGATTTGGCCCTCCGCCAGCCGGTGCTGCTCGAGGAGGGAGAGGTTGCACCGTTGCTCCTCCTGCGCCTGCCGAAACACCGACATCGGTTGCAGCTCCGGCTACTCCTCCCCATGGTAGCATTGAAGTGCGCTGACACCTGCTCCTTGGTCAAGTCGACATGGAACTACATGAGCAGGGCTGTCGACTCATTGTCAGAGGCCGCCTCCATCTTCCAGTCATTGCCGAAAACCTCCGGGAGCTGGCAGGTAGGCCGTCCTCTAACTGCCTCGCACGGTAGCCCTGCCAGTCGGCCACAAGGGCAACCTGCTCGTGCTTGTGCTCCGTCAAGAGGCGTCACACAACATGCTAGAGCTTCCTTTCATGGTGGAGGTGGTGCATAGAGGAGGATGTGAAGTGGGGCGGTGGTGTGGTTTGTGCCGGGCGTGGCCTCTTTTAAATAGTGGGTGTCGTCTAGGCCAAGCGCGGGGGGAGAGGGGGGTCAATGCCCTAATCGGAGTTGGTCTCTCGGCCGACGTGCATCTCTAACGCCGACATGCAGATGGATGGGCTGCCAATTTAAGTGCAGTAGATATTCGTCCGGTCCACTCACGTCGCTCTAGCATTGACTGGCCCGGAGACCTAGATGCGACATGGGCGGCGCTCTTGGCCTACGCGGCCCTTCAGTGCCTGCACCAGAAGTGGCCATGTCCGCTCTTTGCCGGCATGAATGCGGCACTGGCACTCCTCGAGTGGAATTAATGCGCAGTGGAGACGGCAGACACGTAGAGAGAGAGTTTTGGGTGGGACCAGGGTGTCGGACGCATGCGTGATGATGGCTGAACGCTCAAGAAGCCCCCCCCTCCAGTTTGCTTTCGGTTTGGGGAAAAACGGACGTCCGAGCAGGTCCACGGGCCGAAGGAGCATTGGATGGTTTGCCTCGACGGATGCGGATGGTTTAAGGGTCAGGACTGGAGATGCCCTTACGATCTCATGTGCTACCTCCATCCATAAATAGATGGCATATAAATTCACGTAAACACTGAATACTTTATAAGTTTGACCAAGTATGTATACAAAAATATTAAGATAAACAATATCATGATCTATTTTTTCAGTATTGTAGTTGCTGATATTTTCTTCTATATATTTGATCTCGGAAAGAATTGACATTTTGCTTGGATTTATACGCCTTGTATTTGGGGACTGAGGTAGTGTGTCAAACTATATAACATATCTTGAGTTCTAAAGAAAAAAAAAATCATGAGACCGTTGGTTGGAAAACCACGAGAGTATAAACAAGCAAAGTACTCATCGCGTTGCTTATTTTTCTCCTCCCTCGAAACCACAAAAGATACGCACAAAATCAGAGGTGGGTGACTGAGCAAACTTCCTTGGACTGCAGAAAATTTGGCATGCAGCACACACTTCCCAATCAACCCAGAAAACAATAAGGCTGGTCACAATAGGGAGGAACTTAGGAGGAACATCACACACTCCAATTCAACTTTGCTTATATGGCACATATTTAATAAAGAGAGAGGTGCTTGTGGTAACTAGCTAAGTTATCGGAACATCACACACTCCAAGAAACAATGAGTCTATAACCTAATAAATACTACCTCCGTCCCGGTGTATAAGTCATTCGCATAGTTCTAGGTCGATAATTTAACTATCTAAATATGTATTATATGTGACAAAAAATATATATTTAGAAAATACATCCGTGTAGAAATCTAGTGGTATACTTTTCATGACATATAACACATATTTAATTCCTTAAATCGATGACCTAGAACTACGCGAATGACTTATACACCCGGACGGAGGGAGTACATCGTTGCATGACACTACATAGATGTTCCTACCCACTATGAAGATGGTAACATAGTCTAGGGAAGTGTGTAAGTTACTAGCTTATGTTCTTGCCCATTGTGACCAGCCTAATACCACTGCTGAATTCTGAAGCCATTTGGAGCGGAGCGAGGGAACCGGCAACATGCACGAATCGTGCGGGCGGACTGCTGGAGTAGCACCACGGCAAGAAGACGGACAAGAATGCGGACTGCTCATCGCCATGGCATACATGTAGCTGGCCATGGGTGATGGGTCTCACTCTCTCTCACAAGCACCCAGTGCAACCACCCCAGCCATGGGTGATGGGTCAATCTCACTCTCACAAGCACCACAGCCATGACCGCCTGCCCCGGTCTCTGGGTTGGTTGATGGCCTCGTCGAGATCGTGACTTGCAGAAGACGGCCGTTTCTGATCGCGTGCGCCACGAAAATCATATGCCTTGTTCACACATGTCTAGATAGGCAGGTTCTGTGAATCTCTGCAGCCGCCATAGAAATGGACAAATTAAATTAGTGGCTATATATAAAACAAAGGGCAAAGTAACAATATTTGTCGACATGCACAGTACCTCCTCCGTTCCCAAATATATGTCTTTTGAGAGATTCCAACAAATGACTACATACGAAGCGAAATGAATGAATCTACACACTAAAATATGGCTACATACATCCGTATGTTCTAGTCCATTTGAAATGTCTAAAAAGACTTATATTTAGGAACGGAAGGAGTAGAAACAAAAAGCAGAATATATATGGTCAAATACGACGGGATGCGGATTTCTGAAACATTGTTCCACGGGAAGCCCTTACAAAAAGTAAATTAGATGAAAAGGTCAAAAATAAAATACATACATTGTTGACTAGTATGCTTGCGTATAAAGTTTGACGAAGAAATGGCATCCTGGCATTCTGGGAAATAATAACAAAAGCAAAGGTACGTTAAATACACTGTTTAAAGAAGTATTAACGCCAGAATGTATTTTCTGGAAAACCCTAGGTGTCATTTCTTCACGAAACTTCATCGTAATTAGAATGATCAGCCAAGTATAATACCTAAAATATTAAAATAGGTACAATTTTGTACTAAGCTATTGGCAAGTACTCCCTCCGCTCATAAATGTAAGATGTTCTAACTTTTTTTCTGAATCGGATGTATATAGACGTGCTATAGTGTATTTGTTCACTTATTTTAGTCTGTATGTAGTCCATATTAAAATATCAAAAACATCTTATATTTGCGAACGGAGGGAGTAATATGAATCAAAAGGGAGTAAATTTTCTAACTTTTCCTTCTAATTTATCAGTATTTACTTGGACACGCGTGGAGCGATGTTCGGGCTGGTCATAGTGGGGAGTAACTTACACTATTGTCATGCATATGACACTAGTGTAAGTTACTACCTTCATAATGCAAAGTAACATAGTAGTAGTATCATAGATTGCTTCATTTATTATCTCATAGACTCATTTTGCCTCGGGAAGCGTTATGTTACAGTAACATATTATGTTACCACAAGCACCTCTTTCCTCATTAAATAGTTGCCACATGAGCAAAATTGTCTTGGGACGTGTTAAGTTACTACCTAAGTTACTCCCACATGTGTTTTTCGCAAATACATAAGGATAAGTATAGCAGCCAGTGGGCTATCACAGCCCACTTGGATTCAGTGACCGATGAACATGGATTTCCCTACTAATCACCTTGGGGGTCCATGAGCCGAGGTGGCAGGCCGAGCCCACGGTCGCCACGCGCCATTTCACCCACAGAATCAGAGATATGACCAGAGCGGGTCCGGCGCGTCGGTGAGCAGGGGAACCCTGACACAGTCGCTGCTGCTCCCTCCTCCTCCTCCTCCTCCTCCTACGCAAAGGCGAGGTTGCTCTGGATTCATAACACGCACGGCACGGCGCTCACTTGCTGTGGGTCAAACCTAGCCACGCTCCGCATTGGCCCCGCTCCGGCCCGGCCCGGGCAAGGATCCCCTGCGGCCGAGGATCCATCCAGCAAAAATCATCATCCATGGATGGGTTCAGTCTCGGGCAAGGCAAGAAAGGAAGGGGAAATGCAGCCAGAGGTTCATAGCTTCAGCTGAGCCGCACAAGATCCACTTTGGCATCAGCTCAGAACTGCTACCAGGAACAATACTAGTATAATAATTTAACAAAATCAATTGAGTGGTCATAGGATTATACTTTTTATTAGCCTATTGGTAGAGACTAGTGCTGACAATGAGGGATCCGGCTTGCCTGCTCCCTCTCCATGCTCCCATCCGTGCTCCCACTTCATCCTACGGCTGTTCTTTTTCCATTTTCTTTTCTAATCTAATCTTCTCCCCCCTGATTTTCAGGGGATGGGGCCGGACCTTATTTTCTTCCAATCAAATCAAGCCACGTATGCGGGAGCACGGATGGGAGCATGAGAAGGGAGCAGGCAAGTCTCGTCCGACAATGAGGGGACGGAGGTTTACAGTTTACATTATTTTAGTAAAGAATTCCTTATTTGACCCATTCTTAAAATCTAGTTCCTTTTTTACCCTAAAAATTTTATTTTTCCTTTTTTGGCACCACAACTTCATTTTCTTCCTTCTTTGACACATCCGTTAGTTTTTGCCGTTAGAAACGTTAAATGTGACTGGAAATGTCGATCTTACCCCTGCTAGGACGCTGAAAAAAAAACTGGTTGAGCGAACCGTCACGCGCTGCGCTGGGTCAACCCCCCGATCCCCTCCCTACTCTCCTCGATTCCCCTTTCCCTCGATCCCTAACCCTAAAAAAAATCGCGGATGAAGGAGGGCGTGGCCGATGCTGCTACTGGTGGCGGGATGGACGGCACGGTGGAGGGCGTGGCCGACGCTGCGCCGGTCACGGCCTCGGTCGGCCAAGGCGGGGAGGCGACGGGCGGCCATGGCGGGGAGGCGTCGGGCGGCCATGACGGGGAGGCGGAGGGAGTTCCAGGCGCGCCACTGGAGGGAGTCCATGGCGGGGAGGCGGAAGGAGGTCAAAAGTGGCGCCGGGAGGGCGGCCATGGCGGGAGGCAGAGGAGGTCCAAAGCGACGGCCTCGGATGCAAGTGCTCCGGCTTGGCTACAAGGGTAAGTGCCTGTTTTCTCTATATTTGAGTATTTGCTGCCATGATACGTCCTGGAACGAACGGATTACTTAGAGATGGATCCAAAATGCAACATATTTGCTTCACCTTTCTTGACATGACTTTTCTCAAAATGCAACACTATGTTCATATTAAACAGTGTACTTGAGATGGATCGAAGATTCAACAGAGTAGTTAGAGATGGATATTTGTTGCTGCCAAATCTACAATGAAACAATAGACAAAGATTATGTTCATATAAAACAAATATGTTATATTGGATAATCTGTTTACACATGTCACTTTTTTTATTAAAACACGAAGCAAGTATGTTCATGCACAATTGATCTTTTGCTTTTACAGGATGGATCCAAATTCAACATATTTGCTGAAAATCAAATTGCTTGGCAACCCAAAAAAACTAGGAAGGATATCAAATGCTTTTCTTATGATAAGGTTATTGATTCCGACTTAACAAATTATAAGGACTTGGTTGAATCAATCGTAGAGCAGTACTTGCCTCGCTATTTGGAAGTTGCACATGTTCAGTACTATGATCCTTTTCTTAAAATCTACCCAGAAGTAACATCTGACCAGGAATTGGTGTCTATGTTTGAGAAACTCTCTAAGACAAAGGTTGTGCACCTGTTTGTTGCATATTGTGATCCATCTGAACCATATGAGCCTATCACGGAGTGGCATATTGATGTGCATATCCAACCTAGCAACACAGAACAAGACGATGTTGATTGGTTAGGCAAGCCATAGGATCCCCAAGGGGTTTAACCATATGCACCGACGCTGGGCAGCCAGTGATGATAGGTGTAAAAGAAGTGTTCCCAGAGGCTGAACATAGGGAATGTATGTTTCACTTGGTGTCCAACTTCAAGAAGAAGTTTCATGGAAAGGTTTTTGATGACCACCTTTGGGCTGCTGCTTACTCATGGAACCCATATTTATTTAGGAAAAAATGGGTTGCAATGGACATAGCAAAGCCAACGGCAACTGCGTATCTTAGGAAGTGGCACACTAGGTTGTGGTCTAGGAGTCAGTTCTCAACAATTTCCAAGGTGGATTATGTTACAAACAACTTAGCTGAGTGCTTCAATAATTGGATTAAGCATCACAAGTCCTTGAACTTGGAGGACTTCTTTGATAAGCTTAGGCAATTGATTATGATCATGTGGAACCGAAGGAGAAAGGTAGCAAGAAAGTTAGTTGGGTTGATTCTTCCCCACATAATTAAGAAGTTGAATGCAAAGACCAGAGAATTAAACTTGGAGGTGGTTGAAAGCTCGGAAGAAGTTGCTGAAGTAACCGTATTGGGAGGCAGCAGCTTTAGGTTTGTGGTCAACTTGCTTGATAGGACATGTTCTTGTAGACAATGGGAAGTTTCTGGCCTTCCTTGCAAACATGGTCTAGCATTTATCACATCTCTTACCAATGCACGCATAGAGAACTATGTGGACTCGTGTTACTCCATTCACAAATTTAGAGCAGCTTATGACCAACTAATCCCTGCCATGGTTAACAAGAACCAGTGGCCTAAATCAGACCATGGATTCTTCATGTTTCCACCACTACTAAAAGCCACAGCGGGTAGGCCTAAAACTAAGAGGTATAAAGGCTGCAGTGAGAAGAAAAGAAAAAGCGGCCAACACTTATGCCCTATTTGCGAGGACTATGGGCATCATTGGCACAAATGCAAGAAGGGTAACCCAGATGACATTGCTGCTATTTTAGCTGTGAGGTAATGAATTTTATTGTATATTGCATCACTTGCATTTTTTTTTGTAAAAACCATACATGTTAACTACTTTTTTGTTGCTCATGTAGAGGACCACCAAAGAAGAGGACAAAGACCACCAAATCAGCTCAATCATCAATTGTGCCTTGCGAGGATGATGCTCCATCAGCCATGCGTTCTAAGTGCATTATTCTCACCATGCTCATAATTAAATTTAATTAATTGTGCCTTTGTGTTCTAAGTGCATTATTCTCACCATAGCCAAATCTTGGAGAAAACAACCAAGGAAAAAGGGAAAGGTGGTAAATCTGGATCCGGAGGAGCAATGTAGCGACCAGACCCGAATGGATCCGATCTCGTGCTCGATGTCATCCCCGGATCGAAGAATGCCGACACCACACAAGATTTCAAGGATTTATTGCAGAGTAGCAATCACACACTTATTACATCGTTGTCCACAAGGGAACTTGTTACAATAATATGGCTTAAGGCCATCTAACAATAACAGCGGAAGGCTTGGAAGATAAGCGAGTCCATCAACTCCAACGGCATCACTGAGTATAGAACCACGACCTAACACCTTACTCGTCGTCTGAAAAGTCTGCAACGTGAAAAGTTGCAGCCCGAAAACGGGTCAGCACATGGAATATGCTGGCAATGTAACACACAAAGAGCAATGAAGGAATAAGCCTATACTACATGCATATATGGCTGGTGGTAAGGCTCTACGGTTACATTTGCATAAAGCTGATTTTTCCCTACATCAAAGGAATAATTTTATTTAACTATCATGGTGGTTGTTAAACATTGAGAATGGTTGACAGCATCCTCAATCCCAATTAAAAGTACTCATCAAAACCCAATAACTTTTATTAGAAGTAACATGTTGAGATTCACATGATATTCAATTACAGGATACTCAAATTGTCCATAACCGGGACACGGCTAATCATGATTAGTTTATACACTCTGCAGAGGTTTATGACTTTTCCCCACAAGACTCGATCGCCTCCGCTTGGTTCTCGTGACTACATGGTGTTTGAGAAACGGATGACCGAGACATAGTCTTTCAGAAGCACTAGCACCTTACATGTGGGTAGACCGTACCAACCTACATCCCCTACATCAGCTAGCCTACCCGTAAGAGTTCGCACGACTTAGTCAACTACGCCAGAGCCCATAATTGGCTTGTGGCTGCACACGGAAGTTTCCAGTTTGAATAATCTTATGATCCCTTAGAGCCCGGGTGGCGGTCCGAAGAAATACAGCAAGTCTGATGGAAACCAGTGCCTCAATCCACCCAGATGTGTGTTTAGGTTGCCACCTTAGATAAACCATTAATTAACAATCTTACATCTGTCATGGATATTCACTCACCCAATCCACGCCTACTAGCATAGCATGGCATGAACAAGCAAACGAGAAGTAACTCCCAAGGTTTCATAAGTAAAACAGTAATAGGTACTACCTCAATCTACTTCCCATCCCACAATTTAATTAGATCCTAATCATGCAAGTGTTTGAGGGTTTGATCTAATGCATAAAAACTGGGTAGTAGAAAAGATATGATCAAAGTGTTACTTGCCTTGTCGATGATCCATGAGACCTAGAGATTCAAGTAACAAGCGGCGACCGGTGATCTAACGCAGACAAACAACAAGCATACAATAAGTACTCATCTAATGCATGGGGAAATCTCGAATAAAAGATCTAACCAGATAGTTCAACTTAAGAACCCTGGTTGCAAAAGAATCGAATCGAAATAAACATCGAAAGTCGGAACTCGAGAGAGAACGACTCGGTTTAGCAATCTGAAATTAGGTCAAAATTTCACAGTAGCAAAACTCAGTGAAAGTAGGGTAGTCGAACGGCGGTTTCGTTATTTAAACTCCAGCGCTTGAATCACCGATTCCGATAAACGAGCGAGAAATAAAACAGTTTTGAAAATCAGATCGGAAATCGAATCAGAAAAATAACGGATTAAATCCGATTAAAAGGAAAACGACGAACGGTTTAAATAGCGGACGTTCGTTAACAGAACGAATCCAACGAACGCGTTCATTAAAACGAACAGTTCGTGAACGTTCATAAATAAGAAAACCGAAAAAATAAAACCAATCTAGGTTTTTTTTAAAAAACCGAACATTTTTTTTTAAATAAAACCCGATCGGGCGGGCTACCTCCGTGATCTCGCGGGCGAAGCCGGCGGGCTCCGGGCGAGGGGCGAGGGGCGGCGGGGTCGGGAGGGGCGGCGAGGGCGGCGGGCTCTGCGTCGGGCGAACGGGCGGCGGCGGCGGAGTTCGGCGGGCTCGGCTCCGTCGGGGGTGAAGGCGGGCGGCGGATCGAGGTGAGGGAGTGGGGGGGGGCGGGTTATAAAGGGGGGAGGGCGCCGGTGGCTTGGGAGGGGCAACGGGTGCCGGGTGGAGGCGGACTCGGGCGTGAGGCGTCGGCGGCGGCGGGCACCTGGCGGGCGGGCGCGAGGGTGGAGAGGGCGCTGGGCGGGGCTGGCTGGGCCAGCTGGGCCTTGGCCTGGGGGCGCCAGATTTTTTTTAAATAAAATTAAACCAAAACTAATTAAAAAAATACCAAACGAATTCGATTTAAATAAAACAAATTTTCCCGACTCCTAAAATGAGTCGAACAAAATGAACTTTAAAAACGGCAAACATGCATAAATTTTTAAAATGCTCATTTTTGCCTAAGCAAAATAAATCTTCCAAAACCAAATTTGATTTATTTATAATATCTTCATTTTTTCCTAATTGTTGGGAAAGTCATATTATTCCCTCTCCAAATATTTTTATAGGAAAAACTTTATGAAGATAATTTAAATAAATCCAAATGATCCCATTTTCAAAATTTGAGAAATCCCAAATATGAAAATTATGAAACTTCCAACTCTCTCCGAGGGTCCTTGAGTTGCGTGAAATTTCTAGGATCGGAAAAATGCGAGAAAATATGATATGCATGATGACCTAATGTATAACATTCCAAATTGAAAATTTGGGATGTTACAAACCTACCCCCTTAAGATGAATCTCGCCCTCGAGATTCGGGTTGGCTAGAAAATAGGTGAGGGTGGTCCTTACAAAACTTCCTCTCTTTCCTGTGTGGCTTCATCCTCGGGTGGTGGCTCCACCGAACTTTGCAAAACTTGATAACCTTGCTGCGGGTAACTCACTGGCATAATCGAGAATCTTAACTGGTTTTTCCTCATATGTCAAGTCATCCTTCAACTGTATTGCTTCCAGTGGCACTGTGTCTCTTAACGGTACTTCTGCTATCTCGGGGTGACATTTCTTCAACTGAGAAACATGGAATACATCATGAACTCCTGACAGTCCTCCTGGCAATTCCAACTTATACGCAACTTCTCCCATGCGTTGCAAAATCTTATACGGTCCAACGAAACGGGGTGCTAACTTTCCTTTCACTCCAAAACGCTTAACTCCTCGAAGCGGGGATACTCTGAGATATACTCTGTCTCCAACTTCATACTCAATCGCTTTGCGCTTTGAATCGGCATAGCTCTTTTGTCTGGACTGGGCTACCTTGAGCCTGTCTCGAATCAACTTAACTTTCTGTTCAGACTCCTTAATCAAATCTGGTCCAAACAATCGACGATCTCGGTTTAGTCCCATGACAACGGTGTCCTGCACCTTCTTCCATCAGAGCCTCGAAGGTGCCATCTTTAAGCTGGTTTGGTAACTGTTATTGTAGGAAAATTCTGCATACGGCAAATTATCATCCCAACTAGATCCATAATCTAGTGCACAAGCTCTCAGCATGTCCTCCAAAATCTGATTGACTCTCTCGGTCTGTCCATCGGTCTGTGGGTGGAAAGTTGTACTGAATTCCAATCGGGTTCCCAATGTTTCATGCAACTGGTTCCAAAATTTCGAAGTAAACTGGGTTCCTCTATCCGATACGATGCTCCTCGAACTCCGTAAGCACACAATTCTGGTCATGTATATCTTTGCCAACTTAGCACTGCTATAAGTAGTCTTGATTGGAATGAAATGAGCTACCTTGGTCAGACGGTCGACTATGACCCAAATCGAGTCATATCCTGATCGGGTCTTTGGCAAACCTGTGATGAAATCCATGCCTAGTTTATCCCACTTCCATTCGGGTATCGGCAACGGTTGTAACAATCCTGCTGGCTTCTGATGTTCTGCCTTTACTTTCTGACATACGTCGCAAACTGCTACATACTCCGCAATCTCCTTCTTCATTCCGGTCCACCAGAAAATATTCTTCAAATCCAAATACATCTTGGTATTTCCTGGGTGAATCGAATAGGGTGAATCATGGGCTTCTTGTCAAATCAACTTCCTGATCTCTGGGTTATTGGGCACATAAATACGGTCTTCAAACCATAGGGTATCGTGCTCATCCTCACGAAATCCTTTAGCTTTTCCTTTGCTCATTTTCTCCTGTATAGAGGCAACTTCCTTATCTGCCTTTTGGGCTTTCTCGATTTTGTCCATTAGTGTCGATCGAATCTCCAATGCTGCTACATAGCTTCTCGGAACTATTTCCAAACATAGCTCTCGAAGGTCCTCGGCTAACTCATTGGGTATTCCTCCCATCATTAGGGTATTGACGTGGCTCTTACGGCTCAATGCGTCTGCTACGACATTAGCCTTTCCGGGGTGATAATGCAATCTCATATCATAATCTTTGATTAGCTCCAACCATCTCCTTTGTCTGAGATTCAACTCCTTCTGTGTGAAGATGTACTTCAAACTCTTGTGATCTGTATATACTTCACAATGATTTCCAATGAGAAAATGTCTCCACGTCTTCAAGGCATGCACAACGGCTGCTAACTCCAAATCATGAGTGGCATAATTCAACTCATGGGGCTTAAGTTGTCGTGAAGCATACGAAACAACTCTTCCTTCCTGCATAAGTACGGCTCCAAGTCCTCGACGTGAAGCGTCGCAATACACCTCATAATCCTTAGTTTGATCTGGCAATATCAAAACTGGTGAGGTAACCAATCTTTTCTTCAACTCCTGAAAACTTGCCTCGCAGTCCTCAATCCATATGAATTTGTTTTCCTTCTTCAACAATTCAGTCATAGGCTTTGCAATCCTTGAGAAATTATCAATGAATCTTCGGTAGTATCCTGCGAGTCCAAGGAAACTCCGAATCTCTCCAACTGTCGTTGGTGCTTCCCATTTGGTTACGGTCTCAACTTTTGTGGGGTCAACTGCTATTCCTTCTCCGGATATAACATGTCCGAGAAATCCAACTTCCTTTAGCCAAAACTCACATTTGCTGAACTTGGCATACAACTGGTGTTCCTCGGTTTCTCAAAACCAATCTCAAATGTTCCTTGTGTTCCTCTTCATTCTTCGAGAAAATTAAAATGTCATCAATGAACACCACGATTTAACTTATCCAAAAACTCCATAAACACTTTGTTCATCAGGTTCATGAAATAGGCTGGTGCGTTAGTCAGTCCAAATGACATAACGGTGTACTCATACAGTCCATATCTCGTGGTAAATGCTGTCTTGGGTATGTCTTGCTCCCGAATCTTCAACTGATGGTACCCTGATCGCAAGTCGATCTTAGAAAACACTTTGGCTCCTTGCAAGCGATCAAACAGATCATTTATCATAGGTAGTGGGTACTTGTTCTTGATTGTTACTTCATTCAATCCACGGTAATCAACAACCATTCTCAAAGATCCATCCTTCTTCTCCACTAACAAAACGGGTGATCCCCAAGGTGAAGGACTTGGGCGAATAAAGCCTTTATCCAATAGTTCCTTAATCTGCTTCTTGATTTCCGCCAAATCCTTTGCGGGCATCTGACGGTCGCTTCGATATCGGGCCTGTTCACGCAACAGCTCGATCAAAACTCAATGTCTCTATCCGCGGCATTCACGGCAACTCTTCCGAAATACATCAGATAATCCTTTACCTTGGTACTTCTTCCGTACCACTCTCGATAAGCAATTAACTTGTGCTCTCCTCGGCTCGTGCCGTGAAACGTATTTAATCCTCCTTCCTTCCGTGTGGTGAGCAAAATTGACCTTGTGGTACAATCTATGTTTCCTCCATACTTTGATAACCAATCCATACCTAATATCACATCCAATCCTTGGGATTCCGAACTATTAGGTCCGAGGGGAAAACATAGTGTCCAATCCTTAGTGGCGATCGATCACACCATTTACTAGCCATGTACTCTGCTCCGGGTGAGGTTACTAGCATGGGTGACCTAAGGGCTTGGGTTGGTAACTTTACTTATCCACAAATCCCTTGATATGTATGAATGCGATGCACCAAAGATCGAAAAGAACAACTGCAGTAAATGACTTAACCAAAAACTTACCGACATTGCATCGGGCTGATCTTCAACCTCCTCCACATCAATGTGGTTCACCCGTCCCCTGTTGAAAGGGTTTGGCTTCTTTCCGAGCTTCCATTGCCATTTCCATTCGGCCTTCGGGCAGTCATTTGCATAGTGCCCGTCTTGCGGCACTTAAAGCAAGTAATGTGACTCAGTCTACCTTGGATGGTGTTGACGGATTGGTGCGGTTCTGTCCGTTGCTTCCTCCATTCCGCTCCCATTCTTGGTGCCATTATGGTTATGCGAATTACCTCCTCCATGGGTATGCTGAAACTGAATTCGGATTTAGGGTATAACGAGGCTTTGCTGGGATCCGAGTTATACTTCCCTTGTCCATACTTCCGCATGTTCTCAATTTGTCGCTGCTTTCCTTCGATCATGAGAGCTCGGTCTACTAACTCCTGGTAGTTGTTGAAACTTGCTACCATCAACGGCATGCTGAACTCATCATTCAGTCCTTCTAGAAACTTCTCCTGTTTAGCTGCATCCGTAGTAACGCTATCCGGGGCATAACGTGCTACTTTGCTAAAGTCATCCACGATCTTGTGTGATCCTTCCTCCTTGGCGAAGTTGCTAAACTCACGCTTCTTCATGGCCATGGCTCCTGCTGAAACATGGGCAAGGCGGAAAGCTTGTTGAAACGGTCCCATGTGATGGTGTCTCACGGGTAAGTGGCTGTGAAATTCTCCCACCATGCTGCTGCGGGTCCTTCAAGCTGATGTGCTGCAAACTTCACTCTTTCACCATCTGTGCATCCTGCAGTGGTCAGCCCCTTCCTATCTTGCGGAGCAGGTCACCATCTGCTACAATCGGCTCGGTGCTACTGGAATACACCGGCGGGTTCAGTCTAAGGAAACGAGTCAGATGATCCGCAGGTGGTGGTGGTGGCGGTGGGTTGTTGTTGTTGTTGTTGTTGTTGTTGTTCTGCACCAATGTTTGAATCAGGGTATTCTGCTGCTGGATCAATTGGGTGATCTCTGGCGGGAAAACGAATCCGAGGTCGCGTCTCGGAGGCATCTGATGGGTTTAGAAAAGGAGAGAAATGTAGAATAGAATGAGGTCTAAGGGGAATCACTACCCAAATGCACATGAGCAAAAACACACAAAATCACTCCATTCAATCAAACAAGGGCTTACAACGATCTAACTATCGCAAAAGTGCGTGTACTATAATGTTTACATGGAGGGAACACTAATATGTGGGGGACTTCTACTAATTTGAACCGGTGGAAGACTCCATGATGTCCGCTCCACTTCGTCTTCAAAGTCGGGTTCACTTGGATCCGAATCGGTGTCGTCGATGTTGATGTAGTCGCTTGGGTATTCGACATCTGGTCTTCATTCCCGAGCGCCAACTTCTTCTTGAGTTCTTCGATCTCGTACTTAAGATCGTTATTGTGTCTTGCCGAGCTACGATCTCGCCCATGTAGTCCTTGCGTGTAGTCTTTAGTTCTTCTTCCAGTTCGATGATCCTTCCTTTGTCTTCGCAACTCCAACATGTCATTGCACATTTGGTTTTTCGGCGCCGAATGTGCTGATTTAACTCTGGATGAAAGCTGCAATGGATCTATCCTTCTTGGTGTTGACGACGTCCCGCTTGTCATCTCGGCATCCGCAAATCTGGTAGATGGTGTCCTTGAGATCTTCTTGATAAACTTCTCCAATGCGCCCCATGGTGATGTGAGCTGCCATGCTCTTTCCTGCACTCAAGTTGGTGCATGAAAACACTATCTATAGGCTTGGTGATTGGGGCGAATGTCCTTCCGAACGTGAGCATGAATCTTCCGGCGCTCCTCTTGAGCAGAGTGGCGTTGAAAGTCCCGTGAAGCTTGGTAATCCAATGTTCAGGTACTTAGTGACTTCCTTCAAGTGAAATCCAAAAGGTGTGCCTTCATCCGGTTGGGTGTACTTGATCTTAGCGTCCGTCATCCTAAAGAGAGTAGAAAAGATGAGGAGTTTAGAAAATGGAAGAGAGTAGTGATCTATGGCTTTATCTTAGTGGTCGTGTCCTACCATCGGTGTGTGCTCGATACCATTCTCTCAGAGCGACCAGACCGAATGGATCCGATCTCGTGCTCGGTGTCATCCCCGGATCAAGAATGCCGACACCACACAAGATTCAAGGATTTATTGCGAGTAGCAATCACACACTTATTACATCGTTGTCCACAAGGGAACTTGTTACAATAATATGGCTTAAGGCCATCTAACAATAACAGCGAAGGCTTGGAAGATAAGCGAGTCCATCAACTCCAACGGCATCATCGAGTATAGAACCACGACCTAACACCTTACTGTAAATCGAAAAGTCTGCAACGTGAAAAGTTGCAGCCCAAAACGGGTCAAGACATGGAATATCTTGGCAATGTAACACACAAAGAGCAATGAAGGAATAAGCCTATACTACATGCATATATGGCTGGTGGTAAGGCTCTACGGTTACATTTGCATAAAGCTGATTTTTCCCTACATCAAAGGAATAATTTTATTTAACTATCATGGTGGTTGTTAAACATTGAGAATGGTTGACAGCATCCTCAATCCCAATTAAAAAGTACTCATCAAAACCCAATAACTTTTATTAGAAGTAACATGTTGAGATTCACATGATATTCAATTACAGGATACTCAAATTGTCCATAACCGGGACACGGCTAATCATGATTAGTTTATACACTCTGCAGAGGTTTATGCTTTTCCCCACAAGACTCGATCGCCTCCGCTTGGTTCTCGTGACTACATGGTGTTTGAGAAACGGATGATCGAGACATAGTCTTCGTAAGCACTAGCACCTTACATGTGGGTAGACCGTACCAACCTACATCCCCTACATCAGCTAGCCTACCCGTAAGAGTTCGTGACGACTTAGTCAACTACGCCAGAGCCCATAATTGGCTTGTGGCTGCACACGGAAGTTTCAGTTTGAATAATCTTATGATCCCTTAGAGCCCTGGGTGGCGGTCCAAGAAATACAGCAAGTCTGATGGAAACCAGTGCCTCAATCCACCCAGATGTGTGTTTAGGTTGCCACCTTAGATAAACCATTAATTAACAATCTTACATCTGTCATGGATATTCACTCACCCAATCCACGTCTACTAGCATAGCATGGCATGAACAAGCAAACGTAGAAGTAACTCCCAAGGTTTCATAAGTAAAACAGGTAATAGGTACTACCTCAATCTACTTCCCATCCCACAATTTAATTAGATCCTAATCATGCAAGTGTTTGAGGGTTTGATCTAATGCATAAAAACTGGGTAGTAGAAAAGATATGATCAAAGTGTTACTTGCCTTGCTGATGATCCGCGAGACCTAGAGATTCGAAGTAACAAGCGGCGCACTCCGGGTGATCTAACGCAGACAAACAACAAGCATACAATAAGTACTCATCTAATGCACGGGGAAATCTCGAATAAAAGATCTAACCAGATAGTTCAACTTAAGAACCCTGGTTGCAAAAGAATCGAATCGAAATAAACATCGAAAGTCGGAACTCGAGAGAGAACGACTCGGTTTAGCAATCTGAAATTAGGTCAAAATTTCACAGTAGCAAAACTCTGTGAAAGTAGGTAGTCGGAACGGCGGTTTCGTTACGAAACTCCAGGCGCTTGAATCACCTGATTCCGATAAATGAGTGAGAAATAAAACAGTTTTGAAAATCAGATCGGAAATCGAATCAGAAAAATAACGGATTAAATCCGATTAAAAGAAAAACGACGAACGGTTTAAATAGCGGACGTTCGTTAACAGAACGAATCCAACGAACGCGTTCATTAAAACGAATGGTTCGGTGAACGTTCGTTAAATAAGAAAACCGAAAAAAATAAAACCAATCCAGGTTTTTTTTTAAAAAAAACCAAACATTTTTTTAAATAAAAACCGGATCGGGGCGGGGCTACCTCCGGTGATCTCGCCGGGCGAAGCCGGCGGGCCCGGGCGAGGGGCGAGGGCGGCGGGGTCGGAGGGGCGGCGAGGGCGGCGGGGCTCGGCGGCGAACGGGGCGGGCGGGCGGAGTTCGGCGGCGGCGGGCTCAGGCCGGGCGGTGAAGGAAGGCGGCGGATCGAGGTGAGGGAGAGGGGGCGGTGGCGGGTTATAAAGGGGGGAGGGCCGGGTGGCTTGGGAGGGGCAACGGGTGCCGGGTGGAGGCGGACTCGGGCGGTGGGCGTCGTGGCGGGGGGGCACCAGTGGTAGCGGCGAGGGTGGAGAGGCGGGCGCTGGGCGGGCTGGCTGGCTGGGCGGCTAGGCCTTGGCCCTGTGGGGGCCAGATTTTTTTAAAATAAAATTAAACCAAAACGAATTAAAAAAATACCAAACGAATTCGGATTTAAATAAAACAAATTTTCCCCGACTCCTAAAAATGAGTCGAACAAAATGAACTTTAAAAACGGCAAACATGCATAAATTTTTAAAATGCTCATTTTTGCCTAAGCAAAATAAATCTTCCAAAACCAAATTTGATTTATTTATAATATCTTCATTTTTCCTAATTGTTGGGAAAGTCATACTATTCCCTCTCCAAATATTTTTATAGGAAAAACTTTATGAAGATAATTTAAATAAATCCAAATGATCCCATTTTCAAAATTTGAGAAATCCCAAATATGAAAATTATGAAACTTCCAACTCTCTCCGAGGGTCCTTGAGTTGCGTGAAATTTCTAGGATCGGAAAAATGCGAGAAAAATATGATATGCATGATGACCTAATGTATAACATTCCAAATTGAAAATTTGGGATGTTACAAGCAAAAAGGTAACCTATGGTAGTTTCGAAGTTCTAATGTTATGTTATGCATTGTTCTATTGTTAACTTGGGCTACCTGTATGTCATGTATGTGTATGTCTAGATCAAGAACACAACCCATTTGTGGCGAATATGATGTCGCCAAAAAGAAAACACATATTGCTGTGAAGGTACATGTCAAAAGAAAAGGCAAAGAGGTTGCTGAAATTACTCTCCGCCTTCCTATGGTTCCACTTGACAGCCCTGCAATGGGTACACGCAGCAAGAAATTCAACCCTGCTAGCCCTGCAATGAGCACATGAAGCAAAAGGAGACTTAGTTTGTGATTCTCATGTCATTACTTTCCGTATCATGTTTCATTTTGAAGACTGAGCTGTTTATGTGATGTATGTGTGGACCTTGGCTCTTTACGTGCTATATGAGACCTGTTGTGAA
Source organism: Aegilops longissima (assembly GCA_021605205.1). Taxonomy (NCBI): domain Eukaryota; kingdom Viridiplantae; phylum Streptophyta; class Magnoliopsida; order Poales; family Poaceae; genus Aegilops; species Aegilops longissima. Next base: position 748,236,701 of record CM038679.1, read on the forward strand.
CCCTCTTTACGTGCTATATGCGACCTGTTGTGAACCTGGGCTATTATGTCATCTTTATATGAACCTGGACTATTATATGTCACTTTTATGTGAACCTGAATGTGTGTAGATGACGAGCTATGTGGGATGTTTGCATATATGTGAACCTGGAGCAATTAGAGATCTCGAGCAATTATGTGTGTTTTTTGTGCATATGTGTATTGTACAGGGGATATGCCTCCAATATACAAGGGAGGCTCTGTCCAAATTTTCAATTGAAATTTGTGCATGTGTGTACTGTACTGTACAGGGGATAATTGCAGATTTTGTTTCATTTGGTAATATATTCCAGTTCATATTGCCACTGTTTTGACTTCCATTTTGGTCACAAAATACACCAGGGGTAAAATGGACTTTTCATGTTGTATTTAACGGTGTTAGTTGGCAAAACTGACGGAAATGTCATAGAGGGAACAAAATGAAGTTTGAGTGTCAGAAAAGGAAAAAAAATTCTTTTAGGACCAAAAAGGGAACCAAATATTAAGAAAGGGTCAAATAAGGAATTCTCTCTTATTCTAGTTTAGGGGAAGGTCACAACTCACAAAGTTTTGAGATGAGTTGAACCCTTTTCAATGGGATGGATCAAAGTATGTGCCTCACTGCAATTACCATCCCAGAAAGATGGTTTTGGACCTTCCCGGTGCCTCCTAGTTAGCACTAACCCCACACGGAATAACACTGGTAAAAGTATATTTGTTGGTCCGGTCTCTGCACTAGTAGCATATGGTAATCTCAAGGGCAGGGCCTGAGTTTTCTATCATCACCCCAAAAATAGGAGAGTTGTCTTCCATTTTTTTAGGCCCATTTCTACATCTTTACCTAGTACTAGTAAGTTGTGTCCTGCACATGAGAGTAAGTGGGGACGAATATCGATTTACCATGTCATAATAGGCAAACATATAAATTCGAAGTTACATATGGTTGAAATATATAAGATATAGGTTCATGTCTTAATGCTCATCATTAAAAATCAAATTATGATTACAGAATACTCAATGACCATGACTGTGTGGTATATACTGCACAAAACAAGTGCAAAATATATAAGGATAGGTAAATAATCAATTTGCAAAGACAAAGTGGACTTTTGGAAGATGTTGCCATAGATTTGAACCAAAACAAACAAAATCATATAGTAAACCCACATGTCAATTATTTTGTAAGAAAAGTCTAGAACAACTGATAAATGGTTGTCTGTTGTGCATATTGCGCAATGTAAATGGTATTAGCAAAAATTGAATGGAAATCCTCTTAATAGAAAAAAGTTGCCGGATTAAAGTACTGAAGAATCTAGAACAGAGGAGTGGTATGTTTGTTTTGAGGTTTGTGTGTATAATGTGTTATATACTACATTATGATTGTGCCAAGTTATAGATGTGATCACTTGTAGAAAACGGGCCTTTTGTCCCGGTTCCAGAGGGCCTTTATTCCCGGTTCTGTAACCGGGACTAAAGGGTCGAGACTAAAGCCCCCCCCCCCCTCTTTAGTCCCGGTTGTGTTACGAACCGGGACTAAAGGCCCTCCACATGGCCGCTGCCTGGAGCTCGACCTTTAGTCCCGGTTGGTAACACCCCTCATCATTCCAAATATCCTAACTTCCCGGCCGGTCACCCATCCTCTCACTACTCCAGCCTGAGCACGCTTAACTTTCAAGTTCTATTCCCCCCTGTTTCCAAGTCAGCACTTGTTGTTTTCTTGACAATTGCAAGCTGTCAATCCTACTAACCCTCAGGAGTTGAAGTTGATCATGAAATCACAGGTTACACCGTTTGAGTTTGAAACTATTATTCTTAAAACCAATAATTATGTAGTAACACTAATATTTTTTGAATAAGTTGTTTCACCACAGTTTGACCATAGTTTGACCAAGATTTAAAAAAACTGAAATAATTATTTAGTAACACTAATATCCTTGAATAATTATTTAGTAACACTAATATTTCTTGAATAAGTAGTTTGACCAGATTTAATCAAAATTCAAAAAACTGAAATTTGAGCATAACTTTTTTCCTTTTAGAATTTGAGGATTCTATGATTTGCAAAACGGCCTACGGAGGTCAAAATCGGATGCGGATTTTCGTGCTGAACATTTTGATATATTATACATTTTTTTCGACATCGTGTGCAAAAGATAGTTGTTTTACATTTTCATAAAACTTTTTGCAAAACATGTTCAAATTTGTTTTTTTTATTTTCCTAACTAGTAGATGTAGTAACATAACTACATCTCGAAGGTTTTTAATTTTGAAGTTTTTATCATTTTCTTTTTTTTTCCAAAACTGAAATGGCGATAGGGGGGTAGAGTTTGAACCCCTTTAGTCCGGGATGGTGTCAACAAGAGTCACAACTACGGTTAACCAAGCCAGAGTCACATTCTATTAAAGTGGCAAAAAGAATTACTTTTTAATATAGCAAAACTAATTCTATCAACTATTATTATAGGCTAAATAACTATTAATAAAAAACATTAGCAAAATTAATATTAATTAATTATAAAATGTATCTACTGTTGTCAAACAGAAGCCTACTACAACATGTTAAAATCTACAGAAAGAACTAACTAAAAATAATTGAAAACAACAATTAAAGGACCAAAACAACTATATAAGCAAAGCAGTACTATTTTAATTAAAATCCTAATTTATATTATTCTAAAAATAACCAAATCAATCTTACTGTGGCAACAACTTGACATGTGACTACGAGCAAAAAGAATTAAATTAAAAACTATTTTTAAACTCAAATTATTCACAATATAACTCAAATTATTCATATTTGAATCATTCAAATGTGAAAACTAATAGCACAAACAGAAACTAGACAAAATTTGGAATCTAATGCAAAAAGAATCACTCGAAAACATCAAATATCCTAAAAGATATAAGCAATTTCAAACAGAAACTAAAAACAAAAAACAAATAGAAAAAAAAACAAATTTAAGAACCCCTTTAGTCCCGGTATGTAACACGAACCAGGACTAAAGGGCATCGCACCCTTTAGTCCCTTCGTGTCTCAAACCGGGACTAAAGGTCTAATATTTAGTCCCGGTTTGAGGTACGAACCGGGAAAAGATCATCGCACACTTTAGTCCCGGTTCGTGTCTTAAACTGGGACTAAAGGTCCCATTTGAACCGGGACTAATGCCTTCCCGACGCCCTAGCCGCTCAAAACGGGATTAATGCTCACATTAGTCCCGATTCGTAACGCAACCGGGACTATTGCTCCGATCCGGCTATGACGAAAGCCCTATTTTCTACTAGTGGATGCATCATGAATAAGCACATGGTAGTTTCTGTTTTTCGCCGGCCGTGCCCCCAGAAGGACCTCCCCAGGCGATATTTTTCCGCCGGCGCTGAAAAAACGGCCCAGCCACGCCCCCAGGAGCCCGTTTTTCGCCGGCTTGGGCCGAAATAAGCGCCGGCGGACCCAGGCCGAACCCGACGTGCCGGGTGGCGCTCGGGGGCGCCGGGGCGAGCGTTTTGGCGCGAAGCAGCCGCTGGCCCGCCGAGTCAACGAGACGGCCGCTTCGTCGACCTCATCGCCTCGGTTCCCACGGGAATCAATGCCAAGGCTGCCGCGCCGGTCAACCTCCATTGATGCCTCACGGGCGGTGCAGTGAAGACGCCGCCGACGCGCGTCCGCTCGCATGCGCCACGCGTCCGGCCGCATGATGCCCACCGCCACCCCCGCTTTGACTATAAAAGGCGCCCTCCCCGCCGGTGAGCGCCACACCATCCCGCTCTCCCCTCCCGCGCAAGCCTTCTTCCCGCCTACGAGCTCTCCCCCCCACTGCCTTCCGCCGCGACGAGCAAAATGGCCGAGAGATACCCAGGCGACGGCGCAGCGGCGAACGGCTTCGGCCGCCGACACCTCCACGTGCCGGAGTCGCGCCTTCTGTTCAAGGCCGAGTACCCGGCGCCCCCCGACATGCGCGTGTCGGGGGCGTGGAGGCTGAGCGCCGGCGGCGTCCCGTGCCGCCCGTCCCTGAAGGCGCCGCGCGGCGGGCGGAGATTGCCCGCATCCGCTCCTCGCTGACGGAGGAGCAGCGGAACGAGCCGAGGTACGTGCCCGACAGCGACACGCTGTGGACGCTGTACTTACAGACCCGCCGCGACGAGCAGATTGCCTCCGTCAACGGCGTCATCCCCCGCAGCCGGGTCAACTCCGAAGGGCGCGTGAGTGGTGGGCGTCCCCGGCCGCACACTCGACGCCGTCCTTGACCACATCGAGACCGAAAATGTGCCGCGGCTGGAGTACCCAGCGCACCCCTCATTCTCTCGCTGTCGTGGTAGTTCTTGGATACCGCGGCGAATGGAGCCGGGGTCGTCCTGCTCGTTGGGCTCTGGCTCGCCGGCCATCCACCCCGTCAAGCCGGAGCCGGAGAAGACACCTCTCGGGCGTCGCGCGCGGAGTGGCGCCCTCGTCATCAACGAGTCGTCGCCTGCGACGGCACCGACGATGCGCTCCCTTCGCCTTATCCGGCCAAAGACCGAGCCGGACGTGGCCCCTGTGAAGCCGGAGCATGCCGGCATGATGGCCCCCGACGACGAGTCCGCCCTCAAATGGGCGAGGGAGGACTACGTCCGCGAGCAGGTGCGCCGCCAGCGTCGGGCGTACCTGGAGACCCAGGCCCGCAGCCGTGCCGAGGAGGGCGTTATCGTCATCGACAGTGACGACGAGGTCGAGGCCGGGCCGTCATGCACTTTCGGCGACCTGGGCGAGGGGTGCAGCAGGGACGCCGCGGGCGAGGCGCGCGACGACGACGACAACGGCGGCGGCGGCGACTACACCCGCTTCTACAGGCTTCTCGGCATGTAGACGGTGGCGGCGATGACGGTGGTAGCAATGGCTAGGCGTTTTAGTTTCTTTTTAAGTTAGTTCATGCATGTTTGACGTTTTTTGTACAAATTTGGACGAATAATGGCCGAGTTCACGCAAAAGTCGCCGAGTTTGCAAAAAACACAAGACGAACTTCGCCGAACCCGCGGCGACCGCGGGCGTGTGACTGGGATCGAACCGAACCTCAGGGGCCGAACTAGCGCCAGCTCGCCGTCAGGACCGGATTTTCGGGGTATATTTTCCCGAAAAAATGATCCTTGTGCTCATCAGCCCCAGGATTAATGTTAGCTGGCGAGACACAAACTTGATACAAAAACTCCAAGCAAAGTACAAAATATGTAGTACAAGACCATTATGGCCTATGAGTACAACAAATGGTTTGTAGTGGCTGATGGCGGAAGCGGTTTGTGGTTCATCTGTGTCTGTGGGACTCCATTTCTCACAGGAACAACTAACCAGGATAATTCCTATCTTCGTGAGGCTGCTATCATCATTGCGTAGGTTCCGGGGCTGTCATCGCATCGCTCCTCTCCATGTAAGAAATCTGGCCAAGACAATAGCCAGGGACAAGCCAGTGAGTACTTTGAATGTACTCGCAAACATTATGAACACGGGTATAATATAACAAACGATAATCATGCTCTGAAATATTCTATGATCACAACGTCAGTCATAAAATAAACTCTCTTATGCACGCAAGCAGGTTATTTATATACATGAATATGCAATAACAGAGTAGTATAAAATGCACTGATCGGGTGTCTGAAGCGACGCCTCGAAAGGTTTGTAAATAACGAGCATGCCTCAGTCGGGCGTCTGAGCGACACCACATAAAGGGATTATAAAGTAAATAAATAACAAGCATGCCACAGCCGGGCGTCTCAGCGACACCACATAAAGGGCTTATAAAGTAAATAAATAACAACCATGCCACAGTCGGGCGTCTCAGCGACACCACATAAAGGGCTTATAAAGTAAATAAATAACAAGTATGCCACAGTCGGGTGTCTCAGCGACACCACATAAAGGGCTTATAAATAAAAGAAATGACAAGCATGCCATAGTCGGGCGTCTGTGCGACACCACATAAAGGGCTTATAAAATAATCACAGTGAATATCCAGGAGGTAGAACCATCCCAGGGATACTCGATAATTCAAATAATATAATGGGATAGTCCATAATAAATAATAATCATGATCATCACAAGTCACAAGTCATGATCCAAGTTCTTGTTTAACAGTTTCTCCTCCGAAGACCGACACTAAGACCGACACTTGACCCAACCCAGACTGTAGTCCTTAACCATGGACACGGCTATTCGAATAGATATTTAATCTCTGCAGAGGGTGTACTCTTTACCCACGAGTAAAGGATTCCTTTAGTCCATCGGGACTAATTCCGTCTACGGTCTTTTGATTGAAAACACACCTGACCGCACACACCAGCCTAACTTACCGGTGTCAGGAATCACCCACGACACCTGTTAAGCAAAACTCTAAGTGGGGAGGCTACAACCTCGATTAGCATGGGATCACAAAATTTATACCGCGCGCAAACTAGGGGGAGCTACCCCTTCGGCTACAACCGAAAACACCCATGCCCCCGGACCAGGTGGCATGCCTACCGGAGGCCTCCGGTATCTTCCACCATGGCCTCTCTGTACGGTGTGTGCTAGGAAAGGGGTTGACAACTTACTGAACTGTACCCTACCTGTGGCATGAACAGGTGGTAGTACGAAACAAGTATGGGGGTTACCGGAACAAGACTCGATCTATGGTCGACTCAGGAGGTTTAAGTATTTCCTGCATGGTTAGCATAACAAATATGTTTCAACCAACAGACAAAGCCACCACTCATCATGCCTCACTTTGTCGTACCAGACACAACCGTCTCAATGAAGACCGGAGACAAGCTCGTGTCTACACAAGACAGAGGCTCTCCCGACTTCCTCCCGGTAGGCATGAAAGGTATACGAGGGTGTCTACTATCACAATATATCGAATGCCAACAACATAGAATCATCAATATGCACATATGAGTATGATCATATTATCACATGAAATAACGGAAACTTCGGGTCAAGGTGGTGTTGCGATCGTATCAGACAACACACAACAATATTATGCCAGGGTTCAGAATGCTAGACTTCAAGTTGTGGAGAGGCAGGGTGCATTCCAAAACTTTTGAAAGTTTTCTTCTCCCTATCCAAAATCCTATTTTGAATAAATTTGAATTAACACATACTTTAAAAATAGTACAAAAAAGTTGTTTGGAAAATTTTCAAATAAATATGAAAATAAACTAGACAATATTTGGGAAACAGCAAAAAAGAATCAAGTCATTTGGACTTATATTTAAAAAGTTATAGCTAGTCAAAGTTTAGTCCATATTCTGTTTTTAAAATAAAACAGAAAAAGAAAACGTTTCGATTCAGAATACGTTTTTGGGGCAGGGAGACGTACTCGGGGATTGTACGTTTCCACTCAAACCACGATGCGGCGGGGCTGGTCACTGACAGTGGGTCCCTTGGGCCCACTGGTCAGGTTTGACCAGTCGCCCGTGCCTTCTTCCTCCTTTATCCGAGCGAGGGCGGGGGTTCCGGCGACCGTCGTCGACGAACCGTGGCTCCTCACGGGGTCCCGAGGGCAGGGATGGGTCCGCTGGCTCAGGGCGGTCCTCCCAGTGGTTGTTGGGTCGGCGGGGGTGGGGGAAGTCGCCGACGGCGAGCTCCGCGGCGGAGGAGGCTTCGGGTGGATTTGGGGCTTTGGTCTACGGTAGTTCCCGATCACGCTTGAGAGGCTGGGCAGCTCCGCCCGGTCGAGGGGAGTCGGGTAGTGGTGCTGGATGGACGGGAGAGGGCCTGCTCGTGTCGAACGGAGTTGGAGGGTGGCGGCGGCCGAACTGGCCGGAGACGGGGAAGATGGCTTCCCTCCGTCGATTGCGGGCTAGGGGAGCTCTATAGGGGTGGCCTGAGGTCGCTTGAGTGCTCGGATGAGCTCGGGGGCCCCTACTTATATTGTGACAAGGTCGGTTCCGCGACCGTGGATAAGGACGTCAGCGAACTGCCGTTCTGTGCTTCAGGGCGACGTGGCGGTGGTTTGGGCTGGTCGGCGCATTCCGACGAGCTCCCTACTGCTCAAGGGGGCGAGCTGGCGCGCGTGCGTGGCTCGGGCGGCGCCGTCCATGGCAGGGCTGCTGTAGTCGGCCGCTTGTGGCCACGGCCGACCTGACGGCGGCCCTGTGGAGCTCCAGGGGCGGTCTGGCGTGTTCTGGTGAGTGGATGAGGCCGGGGTGTGGCTCTGCAGGTGAGCAAAGGTCAGGGGCGCGGGGTGAGCGAACGCGGCGGATCCGGTGCACGCACGTGCAAAACGCGCGCTCTGGGCGCGCCCAAAGCACGCACGCAACATGCTCAGCGAATTGCCATGGAAGGTCAGGGGGCTCCAATCCACGAGGGGTTTAGCAGGGTGGGGCTATAGGCTAAGGTAAAGCTATGAGACAAGCTGATTAGGCAAAGCAAGCAAGTCCAAAGTGCAAACTAAAAACCATGCCAAAGCTGGCCATGCACAGAAAGTGTTTGACAAAATGCTAAGGGCATCTAGGAAACTCTTGGGGTGGCAAAAATCTCCGGATCCTAGTCTCCTTAGGTGTAGGAGATGGAGGTAGGGTTAGTTAGCCAAAGCTAGAAACTTGCTAGTGCAAAAATTTGAGAAAACCAAATCTGGTCAGAAAGAAAAGGATATGGTTTCATGGACCAAAACTACTCCAATGGGTTCACTCTCTTGGACTTAAGTGTTTTGTAGGATGGACTATAAGCATGAGAAAGAATCATGTTCAACAGAGCAAAATAAAATGTGGTTGCTGTAGAAAATGCCAATCTGGCCCAGAGAGCAAAAGAGGATGGTTTGCTCAAATCTTGCAAAGAACATGCATGGATTTTTGCATAAAAATGAGTTATATGCGTCTACTGTCATCTCCAAATACTTGGTGAGATTTTTAAAGGTTTATTTAAAGGGGTTGTAGTGCAAAGGTACCAACTAGACTAGTTTAGAAAACTTGGGGTAGGGCCCAAAATTTTCAATGAATAAAAGGTATTATTGCACCAGAGTGATTTAAAAACACCACATGACATCCCCAAATTTTGGTGAAAATATTAGATGCACTAATCAAATGGTTGCAGTGCAAAAAAGGCTCTAAAACTTATGAAAATCTCTTTAAAAGAATAAAGCTCAGGAAAAATAATTATGCAAATAAATCCACTGATAAAAGAATTGTTTTATTGAGAGAGTACACAAGTCCAATAATATTTTTGGAAAGTTTACACTCGGGGAAAAACTCCACAATATCAAAGAAAAGAGGGGTTCTGAAATCAAAAATAAATCCAGAAAACAAAATTTTAATTTCCTGGCGAAATTTTAATAAACAAAATATGGTTAAATTTTTGGGGTGTTACAACACTACCCCCCTAAGAAAAATCTCGTCCTCGAGATTGGCTAAAAGTTGTTTTGAGAATATTACTCCTGCCATCAAAGTAATATCACAAAAAAATAACCATCCTATCCATGCAATAAAAAAAAATGTGGCTACAGTGAGAGGGCAATAAGTGGTGTAAAACTACAGTGTGGAACACTGGCCCTGCGTGGAAAAATCCATGGTTTGGGGAAAAAGAGAGATACAGTAAATTTAGAATAAATTCTAAATTTCTAAAATACGTTGGTCGTACCCAAGAGAACAGTGCTCTCTGTGGCTGACAGGTGGACCCTGGGTCCACTGTCGGTCTCTTCTTCTACCTCTGGCTCTCTCTTCTTCCTCTCTCCTTGGCGCTTTCCGCTTTCTCCACCGGGAAGTCTAGCGTGGGGCATCTAGGCCGATCTCGGTAGTGCTGTGGCGTGCTAGCTGCAGGCGCAGCGTGCACTCACCTCGCGGGCCAGTGCGCTGTCGGCACTGCTTGCGGATTCGCCTCTGAACACCGGCGATCGAGCGACGAGCGGCGCTAGTGGACTTCGCCCACCGTACACCGATCTCGAGCTATAAAACGACTGAGGTGCTCCCTCTTCTTCCTCACACCTGGCCTCGCTTCTCCTTCTCCTTCCTTCTCCTCCATTCTGTTTGCAGGAGCTCGAGACGAGGCTCTAATGGCGGAGGTGATGCCGGACTGGTGCGTGATCCTGGTGTGCGGAGGGTTGGCGGCGTTGCTGGGGTTCTCCGTGCTCCTGTGCATGATGATCCTCGATGATCGTCGTGATGCTGCCACTCGAGTGTTAGCTCTCCGCGGTGGCGGTGATCACAAGGATTAAGTGCAGGGTCGGGTGCTAACTGATGTCAGTGTGCTGGAGGCAACTTGTACCTAGGGCTGCAAGAAAAGCTCGAGGCTTGTGAGCCGCTCGAGATCGACTCGTATTTTAGCTTTACTCGAGATCGAGTCGAAAAGAAATGAGCTGAGTATGAACACTTTATGTAGCTCGATTAAGAAACGAGCGATCTTGAGCTAACATTGGCTCGCTCGATTTTAGCTCGATAGCTCGATATCATATAAGTATATTAAATAACCTTCATATCTATTGCCAAGAATTAGGATCATTCATTTTCGTATATGTTCTGTATGATTTTTATCTTCACTTTACCTACTAGCAAACATGGAAATTAAGCATGGAGAAAATTTATTCTCATCACGTGGGCAACCGTGTGTTCACTATTTTGGTCATGTTCAATATTCATCGCCTTCTATCCATGATTTCTTGTTATTAAATACTAGTCTTCACTTGAAAAAGAATAAGTTGAATTTATAGAGATCTTTTTATTGTGTTGTGGCCTATCTTGCTTTAAAATTTTCCTTAAATAATTTTAAAAATCATCATATTTAGCTCGAAACTAGCTCGAGATCGACTCGAGATCGTTACAAGCTGAGCACGAGCCACTTTCTGCAGCTCGGCCTTGAGTTCCGCACATTTTAAGCTCGCTCGAATTTTAATATGAGTTGAGCTGAGCCAAGGCCAACTCGCTCGAACTCGACTCGTTTGCAGCCCTACTTGTACCCGAGTGATTACCCACTAACCTCTCCTTCAGAGATGATTAGTTAGGTGTAACATGTGTATGTGCATTAGCAATTAGTGCACGAGGTCGAGGGGTAGCGGTTGTGAGTCTGCCGATGGCGATCTGAGGGTTTAAATCAGCGAGGCTCTGGAGATAACCCATTACCCGCTGGGTCAAACGCTCTTGCACGATGACATACTGGGCAAGGTTGGCCAGTACTGGGTCTCTCTCAATTCGTCCACCGGGAAAAGATGCTACTTCCCCGTGTGCTACACAACTCGGGAAGTAATAATACCCTCGATCGCTGGCATAGGGTACCGCGAATCGAAGGCGAGCAATTGCTTCGCATGCAGCAGCCTCTATGGCCATATGCGGAGTCGGCATAGATTTCCCCACAAAGGAGACTTCCGTTGGGTCATGGTTTGGGTTTGCGGGCGGGATGTGCACCACTGCCCAATATTTCTAGGTGGAAGGGGTGATCCTCGATTTGAGCAACTCATACTGGGGTGGATGGGTAGCACTCATGGTACTGCAGGTAGAGTCCCACAATATTTTAACAAAACTACACGGGGTTGCATCTGGAGTTCTCAGATAAATGCTAGGGGTCGGCATGGCAATGGAAATGGATGTGAGCGGTGCTCAAGGTGAGGGATACTTGGTAAGGTCATGAGGTGGCCTTTTATATAGCATCTGGGCTGGGTCATTAACCACGGAGAAGGGTAACTAGTTTATCGAGTCTGCTCCAGGGGGTCGGGGTCAATGCTACCGATTCACATATCTCACAAAAGTGACGTATTACTGTGGGAGTCGTCGGGGTGGTTTTGGTAGCTGTGCCCGGAATAAAAATGCAACTGCATGCTGACATATTTATGCAAGGCTACTATTTAAAACATAGGCACACAAGTAGGCTGCGATTAATTATGGCGATACAAGGTAACATAATTACAGGGTGTAGAAATACCAAAGCATGGTACCACTCGTGCGACTCAGTCTACCTCGTTTATATCTAAGCGGGCGTGTCTTGTGGATGTCGAGGCTTCTCCACGGGGTTCACCGTCGGGATTAGCTGGAGTGGGTTGAGGGGTTGCAGGATCGGGGTAGCGATGGTGACCATCCCGGGGATTGTTGGCCACAATCCCGTTGGAGCGTGTTCCCAAAAGGCGACGAAGCACTTTTGGGGACACCAACGTATTTTGGTCCATGGCTGGGGCAGACCTCAAGGACTCGATCGGTTGTCCGAACAGCACGACTGGGTTGTCGGCGTCGGGCTCATCTTCTCTTCTTGCTCAGGCTTGGCGGATCAGTTCTCCATGAGCCGCGATCAGATCAAGGTTGACTTGATCGAACAGTTCCTCTAGTGCACCTACATAGCGCACTAGATGCAACAATGTAGGATCCGTCTCGTGATCTCCGTTGGCAACCTGGGGTGGCCTATCATACCCTTCACGGCTGGGGTAGTAGTAGAACGAGCGACAGTTAACTCTGGGCGACAAGTGCCGGAGTTGAACTGTAGCCTCTCGAGCAGCTAGTTGGATGGCTTGTGGCTCAAAGGAAGTTGTCCTTCCGGTGAACTTGTAGGGGCATTCTGGTGATAGACCCCTACCATAGATGTGCACGGTGGCCCAGAATTGACGGCTCTCACCGCTCATGGGTCCTTGGTACACAACATATTCTGGGGGCTCTTCTAATGCATAGGCACGACAGGTGAGGTTTGCGAGCACGATCACAAAACCTCCAAGGTTGGTTGCTGTGGTCTCATTGTGCACGACGGGGCCAGGCATCGTAGCTTGGTTTGGGGAAAGGGTTGTGATGTGCTATGCTGTGTTGAGGCTAGCGTGCCCTTTTTATAGAAAAAGGAGGCGGGGCCTCCCTTCGCACGCTTGCTAAAGGGACAAATTGGGTGTCGGCCACTAGCGCGCGATCGACAGGCTAGGCTGATAGGTTGGGCACCGACTGCCAAAAGGTGTCGGGGTCACTGTGTGGCTATCTTACACGAGAAGCTTGGCTGTAGTTAGATTAAGGTCTCGTGGGTTGGTTAACCTAGGTTTTTCGACCTGGCTAAGATAGGATTAGCCAATGGTCAGCCTAGCTCTGATATCAAGTTTGTCAGGACCGGATTTTCAGGGTATATTTTCCCAAAAAAAAAGATCCTTGTGCTCATCAGCCCCAGGATTACTGTTAGCTGGCGAGACACAAACTTGATACAAAAACTCCAAGCAAAGTACATAATATATAGTACAACACTATTGTGGCCTATGAGTACAACAAATGGTTTGTAGTGGCTGATGGCGGAAGCGGTTTGTGGTTCATCTGTGTCTGTGGGACTCCATTTCTCACAGGAACAGCTGACCAGGATAATTCCTATCTTCGCGAGGCTGCTATCATCATTGCGTAGGTTTCAGGGTTGTCATCGCATCGCTCCTCTCCATGTAAGAAATCTGGCCAAGACAATAGCCAGGGACAAGCCAGTGAGTACTTTGAATGTACTCGCAAATATTATGAACACGGGTATAATATAACAAACGATAATCATGCTCTGAAATATTCTATGATCACAACGTCAATCATAAAATAAACTCTCTGATGCACGCAAGCAGGTTATTTATATACATGAATATGCAATAACATAGTAGTAATAAAATGCATTGATCGGGTGTCTGAAGCGACGCCTCGAAAGGTTGGTAAATAACGAGCATGCCTCAGTCGGGTGTCTGAGTGACACCACATAAAGGGCTTTTAAAGTAAATAAATAACAAGCATGCCACAGTCGGGCGTCTCAGCGACACCACATAAAGGGCTTATAAAGTAAATAAATAACAAGCATGCCACAGTTGGGCGTCTCAGCGACACCACATAAAGGGCTTATAAAGTGAGTAAATAACAAGTATGCCACAGTCAGGCATCTCAGCGACACCACATAAAGGGCTTATAAATAAAAGAAATGACAAGCAGGCCACAGTCGGGCGTCTGTGCGACACCACATAAAGGGCTTATAAAATAATTACGGTGAATATCCAGGAAGTAGAACCATCCCAGGGATACTCGATAATTCAAATAATATAATGGGTTAGTCCATAATGAATAATAATCATGATCATCACAAGTCACAAGTCATGATCCAAGTTCTGGTTTAACAGTTTCTCCTCCGAAGACCGACACTAAGACCGACACTTGGCCCAACCCAGACTGTAGTCCTTAACCATGGACACGGCTATTCGAATAGATGTTTAATCTCTGCAGAGGGTGCACTCTTTACCCATGAGTAACGGATTCCTTTAGTCCATCGAGACTAATTCCGTCTACGGTCTTTTGATTGAAAACACACCTGACCGCACACACCAGCCTAACTTACCAGTGCCAGGAATCACCCATGACACTTGTTAAGCAAAACTCTAAGTGGGGAGGCTACAACCTCTATTAGCATGGGATCACAAAATTTATACCGCGCGCAAACTAGGGGGAGCTACCCCTTCGGCTACAACCGAAAACACCCATGTCCCCGGACCAGGTGGCATGCCTACCGGAGGCCTTCGGTATCTTCCACCATGGCCTCTCTGTACGGTGTGTGCTAGGAAAGGGGTTGACAACTTACTGAACCGTACCCTACCTGTGGCAGGAACAGGTGGTAGTACGAAACAAGTATGGGGGTTACCGGAACAAGACTCGATCTATGGTCGACTCAGGAGGTTTAAGTATTTCCTGCATGGTTAGCATAACAAATATGTTTCAACCAACAAACAAAGTCTCCACTCGTCATGCCTCACTTTGCCGTACCGGACACAACCATCTCAACGAAGACCGGAGACAAGCTCGTGTCTACCCAAGACAAAGGCTCTCCCGACTTCCTCCCGGTAGGCATGAAAGGTATACGAGGGTGTCTACTATCACAATATATCGAATGCCAACAGCATAGAATCATCAATATGCACATATGAGTATGATCATATTATCACATGAAATAACGGAAACTTCGGGTCAAGGTGGTGTTGCGATCGTATCAAACAACACACAACAATATTATGCCAGGGTTCAGAATGCTTGCCTTCAAGTTGTGGAGAGGCAGGGTGCATTCCAAAACTTTTGAAAGTTTTCTTCTCCCTATCCAAAATCATATTTTGAATAAATTTGAATTAACACATACTTTCAAAACAGTACAAAAAAGTTGTTTGGAAAATTTTCAAATAAATATGAAAATAAACTAGACAATATTTGGGAAACAACAGAAAAAGAATCAAGTCATTTGGACTTATATTTAAAAAGTTATAGCCAATCAAAGTTTAGTCAATATTCTGTTTTTAAAATAAAACAAAAAAAGAAAACGTTTCGATTCAGAATACGTTTTTGGGGCAGGGGAGACGTACTCGAGGATTTTACGTTTCCACTCAAACCACGATGCGGCGGGGCTGGTCACTGACAGTGGGTCCCTTGGGCCCACTGGTCAGGTTTGACCAGTCGCCCGCGCCTTCTTCCTCCTCTATCTGAGCGAGGGCGGGGTTCCGGCGACCGCCGTCGACGAACCGTGGATCCTCACGGGGTCCCGAGGGCAGGGATGGCTCCGCTGGCTCAGGGCGGTCCTCCCAGTGGTTGTTGGGTTAGCGGGGGTGGAGGGAGTCGCCGGCGGCGAGCTCCGCGGCGAAGGAGGCTTCGGGTGGATTTGGGGCTTTAGTCTACGGTGGTTCCCGATCACGCTTGAGAGGCTGGGCAGCTCTGCCCGGTCGAGGATAGTCGGGTGGTTGTGCTGGATGGACGGGAGAGGGCCTGCTCGTGTCGAACGGAGCTGGAGGGTGGCGGCGGCCGAACTGGCCGGAGACGGGGAAGATGGCTTCCCTCCGTCGATTGCGGGGTAGGGGAGCTCTATGGGGGTGGCATGAGGTCGCATGAGTGCTCGGATGAGCTCGGGGCCCCCTACTTATAGTGTGACAAGGTCGGTTCCGCGGCCGTGGATAAGGACGTCGGCGAACCGCCGTTCTGTGCTTCAGGGCAACGTGGCGGTGGTTTGGGCTGGTCGGCGCATTCCGACGAGCTCCCTACTGCTCAAGGGGGCGAGATGGCGCGTGTCGGTGGCTTGGGCGGCGCCGTCCATGGCAGGGCTGCTGTAGCCGGCCGCTTGTGGCCACGGCCGACCTGACGGTGGCCCTGTGGAGCTCCAGGGGCGGTCTGGCGTGTTCTGGTGAGTGGATGAGGCCGGTGTGTGGCTCTGCAAGTGAGCAAAGGTCAGGGGCACGGGGTGAGCGAACGCGGCGGCTCGGGTGCACGCACGTGCAAAACGCGCGCTCTGGGCGCGCCTAGAGCACGCACGCAGCGTGCCCGGCGAATTGCCATGGCAGGCCAGGGGCTCCAATCCACGAGTGGTTTAGCAGGGTGGGGCTATAGGCTAAGGTAAAGCTATGAGACAAGCTGATTAGGCAAAGCAAGCAAGTCCAAAGTGCAAACTAAAAACCATGCCAAAGCTGGCCATGCACAGAAAGTGTTTGACAAAATGCTAAGGGCATCTAGGCAACTCTTGGGGTGGCCAAAATCTCCAGATCCTAGTCTCCTTAGGTGTAGGAGATGGTGGTAGGGTTAGTTGGCCAAAGCTAGAAACTTGCTAGTGCAAAAATTTGAGAAAACCAAATCTGGTCAGAAAGAAAAGGATATGATTTCATGGACCAAAACTACTCCAATGGGTTCACTCTCTTGGACTTATGTGTTTTGTAGGATGGACAATAAGCATGAGAAAGAATCATGGGCAACAGAGCAAAATAAAATGTGGTTGCTGTAGAAAATGCCAATCTGGCCCAGCGAGCAAAAGAGGATGGTTTGCTCAAATATTGTAAAGAACATGCATGGATTTTTGCATAAAAATGAGTTATATGCATCTATTGTCATCTCCAAATACTTGGTGAGATTTTTAAAGGTTTATTTAAAGGGGTTGTAGTGCAAAGGTCCAACTGGACTAGTTTAGAAAACTTGGGGTAGGGCCCAAAATTTTCAATGAATAAAAGGTATTATTGCACCAGAGTGATTTAAAAACACCACATGACATCCCCAAATTTTGGTGAAAATATTAGATGCACTTATCAAATGGTTGCAGTGCAAAAGAGGCTCTAAAACTTATGAATATCTCTTTAAAAGAATAAAGCTCGGGAAAAATAATTATGCAAATAAATCCATTGATAAAAGAATTGTTTTATTGAGAGAGTACACAAGTCCAATAATATTTTTGGAAAGTTTACACTCGGGGAAAAACTCCACAATATCAAAGAAAAGAGGGGTTCTGAAATCAAAAATAAATCCAGAAAACAAAATTTTAATTTCCTGGCAAAATTTTAATAAACAAAATATGGTTAAATTTTTGGGGTGTTACACTTGCCCCCAGGCCGCTCTTTTTCGGCGCCCCGGGGGGCCGAACAGCTGGAGATGCTCTTAGGAAAGAATGTCTGTTACTACCACAATTACACAACCAACATAAGCTTCATTGTGTGTAGTTGCATTCTTTCAAGAATAAAACCACACACAACATCTGGTCACTTTTTCTTTGAAGCTAGGAAATATTAAACGTTTGGTCCTCCAAGTCTCTGGTGCATAACGATTTGATCCCGCAACACGAAGAACGCTCCAGTACGATGCTTATACACGAGAATACATAACAACTATGGTACTTTCAACGGTCCCCTTGGCGGTCGGTCGCGCTGGTGCCGCCACATACCAAAGCAGCGCGGGCCAGGCTCTTCTTCGGTCACACCCCTGCCGTTCCTTGTAAATAACCCGCGCTCCACCAGTCCGATAGCGGTGTGATTTTTCTGCTGGGTCCGTTCCGACTGTGCACATTCATTTCGCCGCCCCGTACCTTGCTAATGAGTTCATATTGCTCGAAGATGACGGCGTCGCACGGCGGTGCGAGGTGATCATGCTTCAAGGATTACTCTGTTGTCATGAACTTAATACTTTGAGATGCCTGCTAGATAGCGGTCTTGGGGTGGAGTTGTAGTAGTAGATGGAGATGAATTTCGGTCTACTTGGAATGTACATAATGCCTATGTATTAATCACGCCATGAAGAATCATCATAACTATGGGTTTCTCTATTAACTATCCAACAGTAATTTGTTTACCCATCGTTACCATGCTTATGAGAGAGAGGCCTTTAGTGTACCTATGGCCCCCGGGTCCAGTTACTTTATATTTACTAAAATCCTAAAAATACTTGCTGCAATTTACTTTACTTTTTATCCATGTACCACTATCAGATTTAATCCTTACAATTACCGAGTACAAGGGGATTGGCAATCCTCTTGCCTCTTCCATGGGTGCAAGCATTTACTTTGTGTGTGTGCAGGTACCGTTTATCTTGTTTGTATTGTGTCATCTACTGGTTGAATAAACCTTAGTTCTGAACTGAGAAAAATACTATCTGCTACTATACTACGTCACCCTTCCACTTCGGAGAAATCCCAACTCCTATCAGAAGTAGCGACGGCGAGCTCGCCAAGATCGGTGAGGAGTGGTCGCTTAGCGACTCCTCCACCAACACCGTAAGGGGCAAGGCCGCCGCCAGGGCTCCGTGGGCACCGCCGACATTGCCCCCCCGAATCAAGACCGGAGGAAGCGGGCGCCTCCTCGCTCATGAGCACCAGGTTGAGGGCGGACAAGACTACCGCGGCCCATCGGTGCCCTACCACCTCTAGAGGGACGATGACGACGACGTTGATGGCACGGACGGTGACAGCTGTGCGCCTGGGTAGGGCGACCACGTGTACGAGGTGGTCGTCCGGTACAAGCTGTAGGTTTTTTTAGAATTTCAATATAACGGCCAAAATATCGGTCATTTATGTAAATAATGATCAAATTTTAATGAATTCCGCCGTGTTTTATTATATTTCGTCCGATTTATTCAAATAAGCTTTGAAATTTATGTGGCTAGCTTTTGATATCCGGCTAGAATTTCAATATAACGGCCAAAATATCGGTCATTTATGTAAATAATGATCAAATTTTAATGAATTCCGCCGTGTTTTATTATATTTCGTCCGATTTATTCAAATAAGCTTTGAAATTTATGTGGCTAGCTTTTGATATCCGGCTACCGCAAACATTTCAGCGGACCGGTCTCCATGTCCACGAACAGATGTGGTGTCCAGTTTGCAGATAAGTGTTGTAGATGCCCTAAGCATAAATGCCGGGTTAAATCGTGTGTGACGTGCGCTGGTCAGGA
Organism: Aegilops longissima; assembly: GCA_021605205.1. Taxonomy (NCBI): domain Eukaryota; kingdom Viridiplantae; phylum Streptophyta; class Magnoliopsida; order Poales; family Poaceae; genus Aegilops; species Aegilops longissima. Next base: position 748,255,804 of record CM038679.1, read on the forward strand.
ATAGGGCAGCGGCCAAACAAAGTGTAGTGTCCTAGTCATAGCTCGGTGCGGTGCCCCTGCCGGGGGATTCTGGTCTGGTACTTGGTGTTCCCATGGAGCATATTTGTTGTTGCGTTTGAACCTGAACCTGTTGTTGTTTCTTGCTCCGTAGGCATCTCATCATTGAACTGGACTTCCTTTCTGGCGGATTGATTTGATATTTTGATTCAGAGACAAATGTGCGGTTGTCATGCTATTTCCCGTGTGTGCGTACGTGTAAAGGATTTTGGTGGGGAAGAAAAGGGAGATTCCAGCCAGGCTGCACAGGTAAAGTACTCCGATGTGTTGTCGTTTCCATTTTCAGTCGCATGCATTTTCGAACGGGACGGTAAAACTAACCTTGTACTCCGTCCATCCCAAAATAAAATAAGTATTGTCGATTTAGTACAACGGAGGGAGTAGTTGTTTCTTGCGCCATTGGGCTCGATCGTGTTCTAGCTAGAAGGAGGAAAGAGAGAAGTTTTCACACAAGCGCGCGCACAGAGAAAGAGAGAGATTAGTTCGTGTCGTTTTGGATTTGCAGCAAACAAAGATTCTTATAATGGGATTTGCAGCAACAGACAACAATGATTCTTGTAATGTAATTCTTTCATATGCATCTTGTGATACTTGGATTAAGTGCTGCATGATTGAATGTGCTGTGATGCACCGGTCGAGCATGCACGTAGGGATGGACGTCGACCGAGCTCTCAGGCCAACTCCACCGCACGACCCCAAACGGACGTCGGGTTTAGCCGGATTTTGTCCCTTTGGGGCGGCAATGGATTCGCCCATGTCCACGTCTGTGCTATGGGTCGTGGGTGCGGCGCGCGGCCGCACCCCAAATCTTGTCCGTGTTGGACGTGTTTAAAGAAAATATAAAAACTTAAATAAAATGACTTAAAAAGTAAATAAACGCAGTTTAAAAAACTAGAAACTTAAGTTAGGGTCCATGACCACAAAACGGCCCAGTTTCACGTCCAACTTGACATAATTAAACATAAAAAAGAAAATAAAAAACGGCCGCCGCCAGCGCGCTCCTGCCCGTGCCCGTCGATGCCGTCGCCGTCTTTAGTGGCCGCCGGCGTCGGCGTCGTCGCTGACAAGGTCGACGTAGGCCGGCGTCGTCCAGAGGTGGGCCGGCGGTGCGTGGTAGACGCGGGCGGGCTGGACGGAGGGAGGATCCTGCACCACCTCCTTCAGTGGCGATGCCTCCCGCTCCGGTGACCGCGGCGGAGTGGCGCACCAGTTCACGCCCATGGCGGCGGCCATCTCCGGAGCTGTGCAGGACCAGCCCTAACCCTGGCCCACCAGGCCCGGGTGGAACGTGGCCACCGGCTCCTCCTCCATCGTCTCCTCCGCGGCCACCATCTCCAGCTCGGGGATGGCTACCTTGCCGGCGGCGGAGCGGGCCATCATCTCCTCTAGCACTAGTAGAAAACAGGGCTTTGGTTCGGGCAGGACAAGCCCATTAGTCCCGGTTCAGACAAGAACCGGGACCCATGGGGGCATTCGTCCCGGTTCGTTAGCCCAGGGGGCCGGCCGGGGCCTCGTGGGCATTGGTCCCGGTTCGTGGGGAACTATTTGTCCCGGTTCTACGCACGAACCGGGACCAATGGGCCTCGCTCCTGGCCCACAACCATTGGTCCCAGTTCGTGGCTAGAACCGGGACAGAAGGTGGAGCTTTAGTCCCGGTTGTAGCCACGAACCGGGACAAATGAGTTGCCTATATATAGCCCATCGCCACGGCAGAGCACTCCACAGCCGGCGAGGGGAGGGCAGTTGGGTGCTCTCTAGCTCACCACCTTGCACATGTGGTTTTCGATGAAATGTCTGAGCCACACTAGTTAATCTTTCTCCTCTCTAAACTCGACCTCCGATCTTCATTTTCCCCCAGATTTGTCTTGGTTTAGCGGTCTGTCACGTCCCGTCCCCGTCTTCACCGCCGTCGATCGCCCGCGCCGATCTCGTCGCCGGCACCACCGTGGTGAGCCTCTTGTTCTTATGTTCTTTCTGAAAGAAAAAAATTCTTACTTCAGATAGATACTTGTCTAATTTTATTACTTTTATTATTCCGTGTTATTATATAGTGCGATGGTTTTGGTATCCGCCCCCGTCGGCCCTCGTCCTGTCTATGATTCAGATGTGGTATATATATATATTATCTTTTCATAACTATTTGATTCATTTATTGTTTATGACAATTATGCCGACCAACGTGACATAGATTTTATTTATCTAGGAGGTTGTTGAACCGGAAATTCCAACCGACCCTATTGTCGAGAGGTTAAATTTAGTTGAAGAAGAAAACAATTACTTAAAGGAAAAAATAAGAAAAATTGAGGAGGAGAAGATGATATTGGAGTTGCATGTTGCGGATGTCGTCGATGATCACAAGATCAAGATAAATGCAATGCGGTTGAAGATTAAAAAGATTAGAAAGTATGCCATTCATACCGAGGCTTGGTATCATTATGCAGTTGGATCAGTTGTTACCTTGGTTGCGATTATGATCGCATTTGTTGTTGCATTGAAATGTTTTACATAATTTCAATGTATGGTTTAATTAGATGCTCCGGAGAGCTATATGTTGTTCAATGAGAACTATGCATGTACTTTGGTTTTAATGTGATGATGAACATCTATTAATTTGTCACTTATCTATTCATGAGAGGGTTGTAAATTGATGATGTGGCTTTGAATGGTGCATTTTGAACACAGAAAAACTATGAAGTTCAAATAAGTTCAAAAAGATTGAAATCCCTTTGTAACAAACGAGTTTCCGTATGAAACCCTGATACTTCGAAAGAGATTGTCTGTTTTATACACGAAGTGCATCCAGTTTTTGCTGTAACCCTCTCTACTTTCTTGCCCATGCTATGTGGGTGAAATGATGATACCATGCCAGCTTGAAACCTTTTCAGAGTTCATTTCAAATGCTTTCAATTTCATGGTCTTATGGCTCAAAATAATCAGTAAATGCATGAAAAAGAACAAATGAAGTCAGAAAGGGTTGGAAATTAATGATGTGGCTTTGAATGGTGCATTTTGAACACAGAAAAACTATAATAGCAAAAAGAATTATCATCAAATAAAATAAATAAGTAATTTGAAACAAAATAATATAAACTATAATAAAATATATAAGCACAAACAGAATAAAATAAAATAAACTTTAATAACATAAATAAATTTATGAAACTAAAATTATCAAAGTATTTTCTGTTCAAAATCATTAAAAGCAAAAAGAATTTTCACAAAGAACTTTTTTGTTAGAAACTTTAATAGCAAAAAGAATTATCATAAAATAAAATAAATAAGTAATTTGAAACAAAATTATATAAACTATAATAAAATATATAAGCAGAAACAAAATAAAATAAAATACAATAAACTTTAATAACATAAATAAATTTATGAAACTAAAATTATCAAAGTATTTTCTGTTCAAAATCATTAAAAGCAAAAAGAATTTTCATAAAGAACTTTTTTTGTTAGAAACTTTAATAGTAAAAAGAATTATCATAAAATAAAATAAATAAGTAATTATAAACAAAAAAATAAAGTAAAATAAATAAAGCAAAAAATAAAACAAAAAAGTGGGAAAAATTAAAAAAATTGCCACCTACTCGGCCACCACGGCCTGAATACGACTAGAAACCCTATTGGGCCAGGATTCAGGCCCGTAGACGGCCCAGCAGGCCCACAGGCAGAGACACAAGTTTAGGCCAGTAGGCCTGCAATAATGAGGAGTTCAAATGGATGGGCAGAGTCGCGCTTATAAACAGGTGCGACCCCTCTTCAGCTAGCGAGGTGGGACTAAACTTTGGCCGCGACGTGGGCAACACAGGGGCCTTTGGTCCCGGTTGGTGGCACCAACCGGGACTAAAGGGGTGCAATGGTACCGGTTTCTACCACCAACAGGTACCAATACCCCCCCCCCCTTTAGTCCCGGTTTGTGCCACCAACCGGGTCCAAAGGCCTTTGCTTGCCGCCCTTTGGGCTGCTGAAAAGAGACCTTTGGTCCCGGTTGGTGGCACCAACCGGGTCTAAAGGTGGCATTGGTACCGGTTGGTGCCACGAACCGGTACCAATGCACTGGGTATATAAGTAGCACTTGTGAAAAATTCCTTTCAGTTCGTCTTCCCCGCCCGACGCCCCAGCGCTGCTCCTCGTCGCCGTCGCCGTCGCCGCCGTCATCGCCTCGCCTCGCGCCCGAGCCCGCCCGTGGATCGCCCGTGGCGTCGGTGCCCTCGCCGCCCCGCCTCGACGCCGCCGCCGCTGCCGTCCCTGCCTCCACGCCGTCGCCCGCGCCGCCCTGCCCTCGACCATGTAAATGCCGGCGCCGCGCCAAGAACGGTCCCTGCCCGCGCCGAGCCTCGCCCATGCCCGCCTCGCCCGCCGCGCCCTCGCCGCCCGCCGTCGCCGTCGCCGCCGCCTGCCGCCAGCGCCGCCCAAGTTAATTTTTATTTGATGAATTCTGTTTTATAATTTCTATTAGATTTTTACATGTTTTAGATTTTCATATATGTATATATGTATTTTTAGATATATGTATTTTTATGTATGTTCATATATGTATGTATGTATTTTTACATGTTTTTGTATGTATGTATGTATTTTTTCAATTGTAATGATGTTTTAAAGTATACATATATGCAAGTTAGATTTTAGAAAAGTTTTATCTATATATGTTCTCTGATTTAGTACATTTTAGGTTAGTTTAATTTTTAGAAAAATTTTAGATATCTAGCTAGGAGAGGAAGAAGAAGAAAAGAATGAGAGGAAAAGGAAAATAAGAAGAGGAAGAAAGGAGAAGAAAAGGAGAGGAAGACGAGGAGAAATAAATAAGAAGAGGAAAAAAGAAGAAAAAGAAGAGGAGGAGAAGAAAGGAATAGAGAAGAAGAAGAAAAAAAATAGTATTTTCTATTACTATTTTTTTTCTCTATTCCTTTCTTCTTCTCCTTTTTTCTTCTTCTTTTTTTTCTTCGATCGCTTCTCTTTTATTCCTTTCTTCTTCTCCTCTTTTTATTTCTTCTTTGTCTTCTTATTTTTTATCGGGTATGTCGTTGTCGATATATACCCCCTCCCGATAACTTCAACACAAGGGGGGGTCGATATACCCCCTCCCCAATAACATTATTTTCCCATGTATGTATGTTGTCGTTGTCGATATAACCCCCTCCCGGATAACTTTGACATGAGGGGCGGTCGATATATATACCCCCTCTAATCGTGATAACTTATACCACGGAGCACCTCTCGCCCTCTCGCTCGACCAAAACTCTCGAGGACACCCAAACCCTAGAAAAAATGATGTCGGTCTCAGTTCTCCCCTCCCTTGGCCCCTACACGACAAGCTCTCTCGAGGCCACCCAAATTAACCAAGTTAAAAGAGCGTTGTCGTCGAGGCCACCCCAAACCCTAGAGAAGCAAGTCGAGGCCACTAATTAATATGATTCCTTATTGTGATTAGCTAGCTAGTTCTACGTTTGCCACTAATATATCCATCTGTCATGTTTGAATAATAAATGCCATGTTGTAAATATTTGGAGAAACTATGGAGCACCCCCGAGACGAAGCAACAGAAGCGGTGTTGGGGGACATAATCGCAGTCGGAAGTGATGCCGTCTTGTCTTATCTCAACGACACCGATGGTCTGGAAGGACAGGGTGAAGAAGAACACTATGCTTATGATGGCTCCGGTGACCCAATGCCGGTACAAGAAGGAGACCGTGATGACGGCTCCGGTGACCCAATGCCGGTACAAGAAGGAGACCGTGATGACGGCTCCGGTGACCGAACCGATTCCGGCCAGGTATATATATTAGTTAAGCATGTGCTGACTAGCTAATTGATGCATTCATTGTTTTCGTATGTACACACATTAATTAACTCTCGTCTTTCTTCTTTTTTCTAGCCCTCCGGATCGAGCACAACTTCGTTAAGGAGACGAGGCCCGAAGAAAACGTTGCGCTTGGATGAAAGGTTTGAGATCACAAAAATCGCGCACGATGGCAAGCCGATTGAACCCATCGGGACAAGGGAATCATTTCATGCTCAGTGCGGGGTTCTTGTTAGGGACAAGATCCCGATCAGTATCCAGTAACGGTTAAAGCCTAAGAAGGAAGACCCTGAGGTGTCTTATGTCTCCGATATGCAGAAAGAAGATCTTTGGACAACGCTGAAGGCAAATTTCACCCTACCGCCAGAGGAGGATCCGGAGAAGCCAGTTAAAGAGCAATTGATCAAGTCTCATGCTCTTAAGAAGATGGCAGAACTATTCAGGAGGTGGAAGAATGAGCTGAAAACAAAGTTTGTCGACAAAGAGAAGACACCAGAATTCAAAGGAAAGTATGAGAAGATCAGAGATCACTGGCCCGCATTTGTGGCCCACAAGACATTGGAAAAGAGTAAGAGATGTCAGCGACAAACAAGAAAAATGATGCGAAGAAGAAGCATCAACATCGCATGGGGTCAGGTGGCTACCTCAAAGCCCGACCTTTGTGGGACAAGGCTGAGAATGACCTGATTGCTAAAGGGGTCGAACCAGAGACATTGAACTGGCCAGACCGTTGCCGGACTTGGTTCTTCGGGGTTGGCGGAACCTTGGACCCTGTAACAGGGAAGTGCGTTTGGACGGACAAGCAACTGCGAATACCCATCACGAAGCTTCAGCATTATATTAACGCAGCGCAGCAAGGGACGTTCGTTCCAGACAGAGAGAAGGACGAGCTCACAATGGCCCTCGGGAATCCTGAGCACCCTAGACGGACACGAGGCACGCCAGGCCCCGTCCCGTGAAAGGCTGGGTTTCCGGACGCAGAGGGTTACAAAAGCCAGGTGAAAGGACATGCGGTGCCCCCATGTGTGGTTTTGGTAATTGATGACATTCTCTATGGACTAATGGTTGCATTGAGTTATATTTGAAGGATTTGTCCATAGGCATTTCTTGAAGTCCATGCGTTGGTTTCAAGGAGTTTATGTGTTGACCAAGGTGCTATTAAGGAATTATCCAAAGATTGGTCATCTGAGTGTTGAGCTTATTGCAAGCATGTCTTGAAGAAGAAGATTGTGTGATCATTCATGTTTACCTTCAAGACATCACCAAAACTAAGAGAGTTGGAAAGATTTAAGGTTGATCAAGACTAAGTCAAGAGAGAATCAAGTTGATCAACTCACAAAGCGTAAAAGATGTACCGAGAGGGATCAAGTGATCCCATGGTATGGTAAGCATTGTCCATTGCACTTTGTGTACTAACCCATGGTCTATGTGAGAGTTCTATGTGGGGTTAGGTACATGTCCATGGGCTTGCGTCAAGAGGAAGATATCATACAACCCATGGAAAGGATGACATCAAGTAGTGATCGTCATCAAGATTGTCATGTGCAAGTTCAAGTGTAGCATCACGAAGAGATCAAGTGCTTGAAGCTTTCCATCCATTGTGGTGTCAATGGACTTGTGAAGATGTGCCGAAGAGTGGCTCACCCATAGTGGAGTATGGGGAGCAATCATCTAGTCTCCATAGACCCAACGCAATCAAGAAAGCTGGTCCATCTTGCAGAGGACCAGATCGTCATCATCTAGCTCAAGTGGATCATGTGCAAGACAAAGGTTTGCCCTTGATAGGTTTTCTATTTTACCGGTCTCATGGTGGTAGTTGGGAGACCGGGTTATAGGATCGATAGTCGTACTATCAAGGGGGGCTCTCAAGTGAGTAGCTTGATCGTATCGTTCGTCGAGAGCTCAAACCATTGCATCCTTGCATCATGTTTCTTGGTTCTTGTTTGGTTCTACTTATGAGTCTTAGAGCTTATGGTCATCTTGATGACAAGCTTGAGTTCATCAAAAACGGAGTTTGCATGCGTCTTCTATGATGTTTTCGGTGTTGGAGGTTTTACCGGTCTTATCCGAGGAAGGGTTCTCACCATTTTCTTTTGGGCCTTTTCTCATTTGCTTATTATTGGTATTTCTATCAAGATTGTGTTAGCCCTTGTCGCTAGCTTTCCAACAAACTTGGTTTCGTCGAATTCGGAGTCCGAATGCAGAAGTTGTGGTAGTTTTGGTGTTCTGAAAAGGCTGCAGCGGTACTACCGCAGGTAGGAGCGGAAGTAATTTTTTACTACCGCCCTTAGGAGCGGTACTACCGCTCTTGGGAGCGGTACTACCGCTTGGAGCAGTACTACCGCGGCTACTTTCGTGGCTACTTCCGCTCGGGACCAAAAACTCGTCACAAGTCCAGCGGTGGTAGGCACGGATGTAATTTTTTAGTACCGCTCGCGAGCAGTAGTACCGCTTCCCTTAGCAGTAGTACCGTTACCCCTTGCGGTAGTACCGTGATGTCAAGCGTTACTACCGCTCGGTGCGGGCTGTGAGCATAACGGTTGGATTTTTGCCCACCTATAAAAGGGGGTCTTCTTCCCTATTGAACCTTATCCTTTGGGCTCGTGTTCTTCCCCCATTGTTGACCTTCTTCGAGCTTGCTAACTCTCAATCCTTCCATGGATTCTTGCTAGTTTTTGAGGGAAAAGAGAGAGGAGATCTAGATCCACATTTCCACCAATCACTTTCTCCTCTATGTGAGGGGAACCCCTTGGATCTAGATCTTGGAGTTCTTGGTGTTCTCCTTCTTGTTCTTCCTCTCATTTTCTTCCCTAGCATTAGTTGCTTCGGTGGGATTTGAGAGAGAAGGACTTGGGCACTCTGTGTGCCCTTGCCATTGCATTTGGTGCATCGGTTTGAGTTCTCCACGGTGATACGTGGAAGTTACAAGTTGATAAGCTTATTACTCTTGGGTGCTTGGTGCCCTTGAGCTTGTTCCTCTTGGGTGCTTGGGCGCCCTAGACGGTTGGTGGTGTTCGGAGCTCAATCATTGTGGTGTAAAGCTCCGGGCAAGCGTCGGGGTCTCCAATTAGGTTGTGGAGATCGCCCCGAGCAATTTGACGGGTACAGGTGACTGCCCCCAAGGGTTGCCAAAGTGTACGGGTTTGGTGACCGCCCCCAAGGGGTGCCATTTGTATGGGTTCGGTGACCGCCCTCAAGGGTCCCTTAGTGGAATCACGACATCTTGCATTGTGCGAGGGCGTGAGGAGATTACGGTGGCCCTAGTGGCTTCTTGGGGAGCATTGTGCCTCCACACCGCTCCAAACGGAGATTAGCATCCGCAAGGGTGTGAACTTCGGGATACATCGTCGTCTCCACGTGCCTTGGTTATCTCTTACCCGAGCCCTTTACTTATGCACTTTACTTTGTGATAGCCATATTGTTCTTTGTCATATATCTTGCTATCTCATAGTTGCTTATCTTGCTTAGCATAAGTTGTTGGTGCACATAGTGAGCCTAGTTGTTTTAGGTTTTGTGCTTGACAAATTTACCGCTAGGTTTATTCCGCATTTGTTCAAGCCTAAACCGTAATTATTTTAAAGCGCCTATTCACCCCCCCCCCTCTAGGCGACAACCACGTTCTTTCAATTGGTATCAGAGCCTCGTCTCTCTTTGTTGGGCTTAACCGCCTAGAGAGTAAAGATGTCGACTAGGGGTTTAGGATTCTCTGACACTCTTAGTTTCGATGGCACAAATTTTGATGTTTGGGTAATTCGCATGCTTAATCTCTTTAGGGTCATGGACCCAAATTTAGAGCGAATTGTAGATATGGGTTTTTCTCCTCCAAATGATCCCCAAAGTTTATCTTTAGAGGATGAGAAAAACTCTTATCTCAATGCTCAAGCTTCTAATGTGCTTTTCGATGCTTTGAGCAATGTAGTTATATTTCAACTCATGCCGTTCCGGGATGCTCATGAGTTGTGGGCGAAGCTTCAAGATAAATATGGTGTGTCCAAGATTTGTACGGATGATTGTTCTCCCTCCACCTCCGGCCGTATAGTCTTCTCAACTTCTTCTACTTCACCTACATGTGGTTTGCCACAAGGTAATGATATGGTGAGTAGTGTCGGTCATTGCAATGATGATAGTGTGCTTTTTGTGGATGATTCTTCATCACTATATTATTGCAATGCTCCGTCTTTAGGCCTTACACTTCGAGCACTCCAAATGTTTCACTTGCTTGTGTTGATAGTCCTTGCATATCATGTAGAAATTGCTTGACTAAATCTCATGATCATATGCTTGCTATATCTTGTTGCCATGATGAAAATGCATGTATTTCCTTGAGTTGTTGTGCTAACAATGTAGTTGAAACCCAACACTCCATGGAACAAGATGTGGTCTTGAATGGTGCTTCAAGGGATCTTATATCATCATCTACTGCATTTTGCCTTATGGCCAAGGCTTCAAAGGTATCTCCCACTTTGAATCCCAATATATCTTGTGATGATGTTGATGATGGCAAGAGTGATGATGATGTTGATTATGATGAAGAGAGTGATGATGTTGCCTCCTTAAAAATTAAGGGGGAAATGATTTTTAAAGCTCTTCTTAAGAATAGAATTGCTCGTTCCAACTTCATGGAAATCATGTCTATTGCTATTGAGGGCAAGAAATATATTGATGAGTTGGAATCTCGTCTTGAGGAGCATGAGGTCACCATTGATAAAATGGAAGGTCATGAGCGTGATTACGCTAATGAGATTATGGACCTCTCTCAAGCTCTTGAACTTGAACAAACCACCAAGGAATCTCTTGAGGAGACTTTTGCTCTAGAATTATCTAGAGTGAGGGAATCTCGTGATAGAGCTCTTGAGGTGGCCAATGATTTTGAAACTAAAAATGAAGAGCTTGAAGTTGTGCATGCTAAACTCCTTGAGGACTTTGAGCACCTCGAAAATGGCTCAAGGGTCATTAAGAGTGAGCTCATCAAAATCACCGAGTCTCATGCTCAACTTAAAGCTTCATATTCAAAAGAGCTTGCCAAGTTGTCTTCTCCTCTTGTTGCTGATGATGATGCTTGTGCTACTATCTCTATCTCTTGTGAAGCATCCATCTTGAAGGAGAATGTTGAGCTACGGGCTCAACTTGAGTTGCTATCTAGCAATTATGGGAAATTGGAAGAAAGCCATGAAAAGCTCTCAAGCTCTCATGACTATCTTCTAGTATCCCATAATGTGCTAAAGATAGCTCATGGGGCCATGCTTGCTAAGGTACTACCTCCTTCCCAAAATATAAGGCACGGTTTGACTTTTCTGGTCTTCGTTGCACAACTTTGACTATATTTTTTATGTATTATATGTCTATAAAATTATTATACATACATATGAAATAAAATTGCTTTGCAAGACAAATACAGCGATGTCATTTATACATGTTCAATCCATATACTTTGATATATATTAGTGGTCAAAGTTGTGCATCAAAGACCGTAAAAAGTCAATCGCGCCTTATATTTTGGGAAGGAGGGAGTAACATCTAGTGAGCCTCATGTGGATACTAGCACTACTTCTAGTCAAAATGCTATATTGATATGTGCTAATCCTTGTAATTCATCTACTCACAATGTTGGTACATCTTGTGATGAATTGCTTTCCTTGCCTTGTTGCTCTAACAATGAAGCTTATACTTCCTCTAGTACTTGTATTGAGACAAACCATGTAGAGGAAATCAACGAGCTCAAGGCCCAAGTCACTTCTTTGAAGAAAGACTTGGAAAAGAGTCATGAAGGGAAATCCACACTCAACAATATCTTGAGTGTGCAAAAATCCCCCAATGACAAAGGTGGACTTGGGTTCAACTCCAATAAGAAGAAGAAGTCCAATATGAACAAAAAGAAGGGCCAAGAACAAGTCAAGAAATCGGCCAAGATTGTTTGCTTCAAGTGCAAAGTAGAAGGGCATCATGTTAGATCTTGCCCATTGAAGAAGAAGGCCATTAGTGTCAAGCAACAAGGGAAGAGGGCACAAGTTCAATATCATGCTCAACCTCAAGTTGAAGAAAGGCCACTTCCCAAGAAGACTCAAGTTAATGCTTCTCTTGTTGAGAAATCAAGTGAGAAGAAAGTGAAGAGTAGACGTTGCTACTTATGTCGTGAGAAAGGCCACGTCGCTTCTTCATGCACTAGTGGTAACTTATCCAACCCAATTATTATTGATGATGTCTATTCTCTTGGGAAGGATAAGGTTGGCAATGTGTTTGCCAAGTTTGTTGGTACTCAAAGTGGTGTCAAGAAAAGAACCATTTGGGTGGCCAAGCCTATTGTGACTAACCTCTTAGGACCCAACTTGGTTGGGGACCAACTAGCTCAAACTTGATCAATAGGTGTTGTTGGAGGTCATTGGAGACTTGGCTACATTATGAAGATTTAAGGGGTCCTCATCACTCATATTGTGTCAAGCCAAGTCATTCGGATTATCTTTCTATCATATATCCAATGTTCCTCCTTGCGGTAACTCGTGCTTAAATTGCTTACATTAAAAGTTACTTGTCCCTTAGCATGTTGTGGTTTTGTATCTTGCATGTGCTTGTATATGTTGTGCTTCCAAATTTCTTATCTTGAGAAATCAAGTATGTGCATGTTGGTTTGCACATCATGTACATGTGTGTTGTGTGTTGAGCCTTTTTGCATCTTGTTTATTTCTTAGTTTGCTCTTGTGAGAGATTAATGGAATATCCCATTATGGGGGAGTGATGTGCTTTGTGCACCTCACAATCCTATAAATGTGTGTACATGAGTAATACCATCTAGTATTGATATTTCAAGATTATCTAGTCTCTAGGTGGTATATCTCTCATGAGAAATTCAAATTCTAAATTGTCCATTAATTATCTCTAGTTGGATCCTTTTAATTGCCTCTTGTCTATCTTTAATTGGTATCACATTATGGGGGAGTAATATGCTATGTGTGTATTACTAGCCTAGAAAATGTGTACATTTGAGATATTGTCACCTAGAATTGATATTGTAAATTATCTTGTTCCTAGGTTGCATGATAGCTCTACAAGTTCCAATTTGCTTGTGTTTGGTGTGAAGATGATGTCGGATATCCTTGCTATCTACCACCGGGAATTATTTCCAAATACTTCTTGTCTTGACAATTGGTACTCACTTATGTGTGGTAGAATTTATTGATCATCTTTACATTGGCTTTTATTTTTATTTGCCTTTTCTCTTGCCAAGGTTTGTGTCAACTCCCGTTGTCTTCCCTACAACTTGTGGATCTTGTTTGCTTCTCGTTCTTGTCTAGTGCTTTCTAGATATAGTGAAAGTGGTGATCCCACCTTGTGCATTTTGTATTCAAATGCAAATCCTATATAATGCACAACTCGTGGGGGAGCTATCCTATTTTCTTTAGAACACTCTTCTTGTGATCCTTATCAAGTGTGTGTTTGTGGAAGGCAAGCCGTTTTCATTTTGGTACTTTGTGCCATCATGAAACTTTGTAGAGAGCTTGGTTTGTTTGGAACCATCCTCTCTTTTGGGAGTTTGATATCTTTTATTTTGAGTGTATCAATGGATATCTCATTCCTTGATGTATCTTTTATGGATATCCTCTAAGTGATGTTTTATTCATTTGGTATCCTTTTCACTTGGCATTTCTTTGTCTTTTGGTTTCGGGTTTTGAAGTCTTGAGCATGCATGTTTTCTTCATGTATTTTATTTGGCATGCTTTCTTTCTTTGACTCAATATATGGGAGAAACTCCACCTAGTCTCAATTTGGATGAGATGTGCATGATATTCATTTTCATATCTATATGCACATATTTATGTGGAGTTTGTCATATGTATTGGTGTTTCTAACTATTTGGTCCCGATGAGTTTGGGTACCGTTTAGTTTGTGTTGTTCTTATAGGAACATTTGGAGATGCATTGGATGCTCGGCTCACTCACAAGGAAGGTGTTGTCACCATGTGCATATTGGAGTCAAGCTAGGATGATCAATGAACTACTATCTACCTTCAATTGGTATCTACTACATCCTTCCAATGGTATCTTGGTAATAAGTATCATCATCTACTACATGCACACATTACTTGCATCAACCTTGTGTAGGTTGTATCATGGCATGTATTTCATTCTTTCTTATGATACTTGTTTCCTTTCTCAAAGCATCTCAACGATGATCTCATGTTGCTAGTTGTGATGTCTTTGATGTTCATGCGGTAGGAATTCATTTATATACAATAAGACCATATCTAGCCAAGTGCTATGCTTTCAAGCAAATATCTTATTGGTATATTTATGACTTCCTTGTGGATATCCTGTTCCTTCATGTTGTAACTATTTCGGGTGTACATCCCTCTTTGTAGATATATATCATCATGATTTTGTCTACCTAGAACCTTATACACTTGAGAGAAATTACATCTCTAATTGATATCCTTTCTTTCACGTCCACCTTGTCTTTCTTATGTTATTTCTTTGGTGGCTCCGTGAAAGCTTTTGCCTTGAGTGCGTGTCCTCTATCGTTGCATCTTGATGCACTCTTGTGTGGTGAAGATTATTTTCCTCTTGCTTATCTTTACGAGGCATTTGCCATCTTAATTGGTACCCCTCGTCTTGATGAGCCTCTCATCGTCTATCTTCACCACGGGTTGTCACAAGCATAGGTTCTCTATTTTCTTATTAGTAAGCTTGTGAACCCATTTGCTAGTTGTGTGTGAGAATGAAAGGCTTTGCACCATGTATCTCATTCATTCGAGACTATTTTGATGCTTATGCTCATCCGTATATTATTCTTCTCATGTGATTTGCCATGACTCACACACATCATTTTGGTTGAGCCTATTCTTAAGTTGCCTCTTTTACAATGTTGCTCAACCATGTGCTTGTTGCAAGCGCTAGGCTTAGTTTCCTATATGCTCACTTGCACTTGTTGTAAGTTTCTACTGATTCTGGGGGAGCTATGATCCTATTTTGTGCACTTTGTATCCTAATATAAAAATTCTTGATGTGCACAAATCATGGGGAGCTTCTCTAGTTTCTTTAGAACACTCCTCTGCTCATATCATAATATCTTTATTCATGTGGCACGTAGGTTCATTGGTCTAGTTGGTTCAATTGGTATATTTTGATAGCTTGCTTCAATTGGTATCTTTTGATTGCTTGATTGCTTGTTTCTCTCTTTGTTATGTCTTTGTGGCATATCACTCTTTTGCAATCTTGGTGCCTCAATATAGTTGGTCTTCCTCCAAGTATTACCTTTGGATATGTGTATGGCATTCCACTCTCTTGTTGAGAAATACACAACTTTTGGAGGAACACCTTTATATTGGTCTTCTTAGCTTTTCGCCCATTTTGGCAATCGATGCCAATGGGGAGAAGTTCAGAGAGTTTTATGGAGAAGTCTTCAGAGTTTTCTCCTTGCTTTGGTTTTGTTCCTAAGCATTTGCATCTCATACGCATGCATTATTGGTTGTTGCATTGCATGGTGATGCATAATTTCTTATATAAACTCTCTTGAAAGTGATTGTCATCAATTACAAAATGGGGAGATTGAAAGGACATGCGGTGCCCCATGTGTGGTTTTGGTAATTGATGACATTCTCTATGGACTAATGGTTGCATTGAGTTATATTTGAAGGATTTGTCCATAGGCATTTCTTGAAGTCCATGCGTTGGTTTCAAGGAGTTTATGTGTTGACCAAGGTGCTATTAAGGAATTATCCAAAGATTGGTCATGTGAGTGTTGAGCTTATTGCAAGCATGTCTTGAAGAAGAAGATTGTGTGATCATTCATGTTTACCTTCAAGACATCATCCAAACTAAGAGAGTTGGAAAGATTCAAGGTTGATCAAGACTAAGTCAAGAGTGAATCAAGTTGATCAACTCACAAAGCGTAAAAGATGTACCGAGAGGGATCAAGTGATCCCATGGTATGGTAAGCATTGTCCATTGCACTTTGTGTACTAACCCATGGTCTATGTGAGAGTTCTATGTGGGGTTAGGTACATGTCCATGGGCTTGCGTCAAGAGGAAGATATCATACAACCCATGGAAAGGATGACATCAAGTAGTGATCGTCATCAAGATTGTCATGTGCAAGTTCAAGTGTAGCATCACGAAGAGATCAAGTGCTTGAAGCTTTCCATCCATTGTGGTGTCAATGGACTTGTGAAGATGTGTCGAAGAGTGGCTCACCCATAGTGGAGTATGGGGGAGCAATCATCTAGTCTCCATAGACCCCAACGCAATCAAGAAAGGTGGTCCATCTTGCAGAGGACAAAATCGTCATCATCTAGCTCAAGTGGATCATGTGCAAGACAAAGGTTTGCCCTTGATAGGTTTTCTATTTTACCTGTCTCATGGTGGTAGTTGGGAGACCGGGTTATAGGATCGATAGCCGTACTATCAAGGGGGGCTCTCAAGTGAGTAGCTTGATCGTATCGTTCGTCGAGAGCTCAAACCATTGCATCCTTGCATCATGTTTCTTGGTTCTTGTTTGGTTCTATTTATGAGTCTTAGAGCTTATGGTCATCTTGATGACAAGCTTGAGTTCATCAAAAACGGAGTTTGCATGCGTCTTCTATGATGTTTTCGGTGTTGGAGGTTTTACCGGTCTTATCCGAGGAAGGGTTCTCACCATTTTCTTTTGGGCCTTTTCTCATTTGCTTATTATTGGTATTTCTATCAAGATTGTGTTAGCCCTTGTCGCTAGCTTTCCAACAAACTTGGTTTCATCGAATTCGAGTCCGAATGCAGAAGTTCAGTAGTTTTGGTGTTCGAGAAAAGGCTGCAGCGGTACTACATGGGTAGGAGCGGAAGTAATTTTTTACTACCGCCCTTGGGAGCGGTACTACCGCTCTTGGGAGCAGTACTACCGCTTGGAGCAGTACTACCGCGGCTACTTCCGTGGCTACTTCCGCTCCGGACCAAGAACTCGTCACAAGTCCAGCGGTGGTAGGCACGGATGTAATTTTTTAGTACCGCTTCCCTTAGCAGTAGTACCGTTACCCCTTGCGGTAGTACCGTGATGTCAAGCGGTACTACCGCTCGGTGCGGGCTGTGAGCATAACGGTTGGATTTTTGCCCACCTATAAAAGGGGGTCTTCTTCCCCATTGAACCTTATCCTTTGGGCTCCTGTTCTTCCCCCATTGTTGACCTTCTTCGAGCTTGCTAACTCTCAATCCCTCCATGGATTCTTACTAGTTTTTGAGGGAAAAGAGAGAGGAGATCTAGATCCACATTTCCACCAATCACTTTCTCCTCTATGTGAGGGGAACCCCTTGGATCTAGATCTTGGAGTTCTTGGTGTTCTCCTTCTTGTTCTTCCTCTCATTTTATTCCCTAGAATTAGTTGCTTCGGTGGGATTTGAGAGAGAAGGACTTGGGCACTCCGTGTGCCCTTGCCATTGCATTTGGTGCATAGGTTTGAGTTCTCCACGGTGATACGTGGAAGTTACAAGTTGAGAAGCTTATTACTCTTGGGTGCTTGGTGCCCTTGAGCTTGTTCCTCTTGGGTGCTTGGGCGCCCTAGACGGTTGGTGGTGTTCGGAGCTCAATCATTGTGGTGTAAAGCTCCGGGCAAGCGTCGGGGTCTCCAATTAGGTTGTGGAGATCGCCCCGGGCAATTTGACGGGTACCGGTGACCGCCCCCAAGGGTTTCCAAAGTGTACGGGTTCGGTGACCGCCCCCAAGGGTTGCCATTTGTACGGGTCCGGTGACCGCCCTCAAGGGTCCCTTAGTGGAATCACGACATCTTGCATTGTGCGATGGCGTGAGGATATTACGGTGGCCCTAGTGGCTTCTTGGGGAGCATTGTGCCTCCACACCACTCTGAACGGAGATTAGCATCCGCAAGGGTGTGAACTTCGGGATACATCGTCGTCTCCACGTGCCTTGGTTATCTCTTACCCGAGCCCTTTACTTATGCACTTTACTTGGTGATAGCCATATTGTTCTTTGTCATATATCTTGCTATCTCATAGTTGCTTATCTTGCTTAGCATAAGTTGTTGGTGCACATAGTGAGCCTAGTTGTTTTAGGTTTTGTGCTTGACAAATTAACCGCTAGGTTTATTCCGCATTTGTTCAAGCCTAAACCGTAATTATTTTAAAGCGCCTATTCACCCCTCCTCCCCCTAGGCGACAACCACGTTCTTTCACCAGGAGAGGAGGAAGAAAGTGGAGCATAGCCAACTGCAGGCGCTGCACGCAAGGGTACTAGGGCTAGAGGAACGAGAAGCAGATCGCAGCAAACGACCTGCCGAAGTTTCCCCTAAAGCTACCCCGCCATCTCAGCAGAGAAGCAGCGTGGCTTCCACCGAGCAGCTTCAGCTGGAGCCTGTCTTCACGACTCCTGCTAGCTACCCCATGGATGCTATCACAGAGTCTCAACATTGCCACCTTATGACGCAATGGATGAATTTGAAAGTCAAGGCAGCTGTTGGCTCTGTTTCACCTACTGAACCTGGCGCAACCTACCACTGCCGGTCGATTCCAGAAGGATATGCTAGGGTGATAGTGGATGAAATAACAGACGAATTTGAGGACCTCCAGCTTGACCACCCTACGGGTGAAGGGGAGATTCGGCTGGGTTCGGCTCTGAACACTCCATGCCTATGGCGGTAGGAGCTCATCAACCTTCCGAACTGGACGCCTCCGCCACCTCCTCCTCCTCCGGCGAGTCAGGGCACTCCGCCTCCTCCTCCGGTGAGTGATCAGGGCACTCAGCCTCCTTCTCCAGCGTGTGGCGGCACTCCGCCTGCGCCGGCGCGCCCGATCAGACAGCCTCCTTCTTCTCTGCCTCGTCAACAAGGGCGGAAGAGACCCGCCGCCGCTCCAGCTGCTCTGGCTCATCGTCCTTCTCCTCCGCCTCGTAAGAAAGGAAAGACAACCGCAGCCGCTCCGTCTGCTCCTTCGTCTAGCAGTACAGCCAGAGGCGGGAGGCAATACAGATTCGGTCCTTCTCTGAAGACTCCAGAGAAGTTACCATACGAGAGGAGCCTGGAGGAAAACACGAAGATCATGCGAGCCGAAGTGAAGAACATCTTTGAAGGGGCGAAAGCACGGAAACATCCACCTCCGGAGGAGAAGATAGATCCGGTGAAAGTGAAGCGTACTCTGGCTGCCCTGAGGAAACCACCAAAGTCTCCGCCGAAAGGCAACTATGAGCGCATCCTTGAAAAGTCATTTGTCCAAGCGGAGCGGTCGGGAAGTACTGTCAGTGATCAAAGGTTAGAAGAACGACGAGCTGGGAAAAAAATTGCCCAGCTCGGTGAACAAGCGAACCAATCGCTCCCCCCACTCCAGGTGTCTGGCAATATCGTCGCTAATGATCCGGGCGGGATGGTGCCCGGTTATAACAATCCTAGAGATTACCTGCCCGACGATGTACATTATGATTTCTTGGAGGTGGATGAACACAGATACGTGTACGAGAAGCCTCTCGTCAAAGATGAAAGATCTCTAACAACGATGATGTGAAGATTCCATGATTGGTACATGAAAACCTGCAGAGAGTCTGAGGGGAGGAATATTTTGACGCTGAGTGTTAGAGAGGAGCATGACCTTGTTGGAATTGAACTGTTGAATGTTCCATTTGAGGAGTTCTTCACGTTTTTCAATCTAAAGGCCCTCGATAAATTAATGATCACTTGCTACTGCCTGTAACTAGTACTACTTCTGTCATTAATTAAGTCTCTATATATAGGTCAGCTCTTTCATTGCATGTATTTTTAATTATCCTCACTATATTATGTAGATTGAAGATCGCCGAATTGAAGAAAAGACAAGTCGGTGATATTGGGTTCATTAACACAAATCTCATAGATGAATATATGGTTAAATTTCAGGCCAGAGATACCGAGGCCCATTTGCTACAATCGTTTGTACTAAATCAAAACAAAGCTATAATACTCTTCCCTTACGAAGTCAAGTGAGTGTTGCTGTCTTGTGCATCCCTTATTAGTCGAGGATATAGTAATGTAATTGATGAGTTATGCATGCTTGCGCAGGTACCACTATATTCTCCTAGAGATTAAGCTTGAGCAGGGACTAGTAACCGTCTTAGACTCGAGATGAAAAGATACCACGGAGTATGCGGACTTGACTGAAATTCTAGAGAAGTAAGTTAAACCGATCATTATTGCACCATATCGGCAACTTTGTTCATTTCGTGATATCAAGTAATTGTTTTCTTTGTCTGGCAGGGTTTGGAAAAAATTCACCTCAAAAACTCCGGGACTACCGAAGAAGCTGCAATTTAGATACCCGAAAGTAAGTACTATAGTAGCATGTTCCACGCATCTCCTAGTGATTCAAGCGCTAGTTTCATCAATACCATTTAGCATGCTTGCTAATTATCAATTTGATTGACCTCTATTCCTTGTAAAGTGGTTGTGGCAGGAACAAGGGAATGATTACTGTGGATACTACATTTGCGAGTCCATCCGCCACACGACCTGTGAGTGGCGCTACTCTGAAAACAATATGAAGTGCGTAAATAATAATATTCACAATTTTATTTTATTACCATCATTTGTGTTGAGTGAGAACTGCTCAGCTTGCTTTCTTTCCCTAGCACACACTTAGTAGATAGTAGGCTTCATTTATTCATATATATGTATTGACCCCTTCTTCAAATTAGATATTTCGGATGCGGGATGAACTCCTACCACCAGATCGTATGCGAGGAATTCAAGAGGAATTGGCGGCATTCTTTCTTGACCACGTGATCGCTAAAGACGGAGAATACCATGTGGACCCTGATCAGCTTGTTTTTATTTAGGAGATTATATTTTGTAAGAGATACTTATATTGTATATATGTAGCCAGTAGCGTCGGATAGATATACGAGAACTTGTTGTTCGACCAATCTCTCAGAGAAGGAGAGGTGGTCGATATCACTTCTCTCTGTATGCATATGTTCATGACGATCTTCTGTTTCCTACATTTGCTTACTAGCTAGCATGTCTAGTCCTCTCTATACGTATAGTACGTAGCGTCGACCAAGCACGGAGATAAGAGAGGACACTTCTCTTTATTAATTAGCTAGCTTACACAATATATGAAACACCTAAATTAACCCCCCGAAAACCCCTAACCCCCTTTTAAAAAAACAAAACCCCAGCCCTGAAATGTGTGACGTGGATTCCTATTGGTCTCGGTTGGTGCCACCAACCGGGACCAAAGGGCCTCCTGCCTGGGCTCGCCGCACCGGCCACGTGGAGCCCCATCTGTCCCGGTTTGTGTAAGAACCGGGACTAAAGGTCTAGGGCATTAGTACCGACACTTTAGTCCCGGTTCAAAAACCGGGACAAATGGCCCTTACGAACCGGGACAGTAGGCCCTTTTTCTACTAGTGCATGCCCTCCCATTGGCGCTCATCGTGCGTGTACATGGAGTCTTCCATGACACGCGCCATGAGACGGGCCTCCTCCTCCTGTCATGCGAGGAGGTGGTGGTGGAGACGTAGAAGGCGACGGTGACGGCGCAGGCGTGAGGCCGCGCACCCGCCTACGCCCGCGCTCCTGCGGAGCAGGCGCTGCGCGCTACCGACGTGGCCGCCGCGGCCCAGACGCCGTGCTGGCGAAGAAGGGGGCACGCCGCACGCCGTGCTCGTCTCTGAGCCAGGTGTCCCAGAGGGCGGAGTCCGGGGCGTACCTGTCATCGTAGTACAGGTCGTCGGGGAGGAGGCGGCGGCGGCGCTCGATCTCTTCACTGCGCGCACTTGTCTCCCAATAACGGCGGCACACCGACGCGCGGATGTAATTCCGGTCGCGCTCGCCGGCGGACGTGGAGGCGATGGGGAATGCGGGCGGCGCGGGGGCCCGGTGTGGTGGTGATGCGGGCTCCTCCTTATTCACGGAGCTGGCGCGGCGCCCCGACGAGGAGCCGGCCTCGCGGTCGTGCTTCCCCTTGCGGCCTGGGTTCCAGAAGCCCATGGTTTCGAGGTGGCCGGCCGGCGAGCTCGAGGACGGGGGAGGGCTAGGGTTTCGCGCTGTCGGGTTTCGAGGATGCCGCCGGATGGAGTGGGGCAGTGTGGACGACGATCGGTCCACGGGTTCCCCATTTAAGAAGGACGACGACCTTCCACTGGGCCGATGACAGGTGGGGTCGGCCGTCCGTGCGTATTGATGTTGGCGGGTGGGAGGTAGGTGACCGTCCCGCCACGCGGCCAGACGCGGACGTTCAGTGTCCGCGGTGACCCAAACCCGACGCAAGTTTGCGTTCGGTGTTCGGGCCGTCGCGCGCTGGGCCGTCTCGTTTGTCCGTTTTACCTCAAACGGACGGGACAGGACATAATGGGGTCGCACGATGGAGTTGGCCTCACGGACGGAACCGATCCACGACCGTGCTCTCACGGACGGACGTCGCCGGACAAACACACAGCCACAGAGATGGGGAATGAGATGCATGCATGCATGGACGCATGGTGATCTTACTCAATCATGGAGTATCTTCATTTTTCTTCTGGGAGCCGTTTCTATATTTTGATTGAGAAGAAGTTATGCATCACACATATCCAAATAAGATGCATTTCTGTACCTACGCGTGAAACGTTTGCCGCCGGTGGCCCGTGGGTGTTATGTGCATGCATGCATGCATGCACATATACTATTCCGTCCGTCCGGAAATACTTGTCAGAAAAATGAATGTATCTAGATGTATTTTAGTTCTAGATACATTCATTTTATCCATTTCTTCGACAAGTATTTTCGAACAGAAGGAGTAGTATTTTGGTGACTTGTTTGTTTGGTGGATGTCACGGGTTGGCAGGCCGTGTAGTATATGTAGTAAATCGGAGCGCAACGACGACAGTGTGGTGACTTGTTTCTTTGTTAGCTGTGATTCGCTTGTTTTTTGCCTGTTTCGTGGGGGCCAAAATGGCGGTTGATGGGTTCATTCGTTCACCTAGCTTTGCCATGCATCTCCAGGACCGGCTTTGGCCGTGCATGTATGAAACATTTCTGCTGAACCTACCTAGTTTCCGTGTGTGTATGTACGTAGTCTGTAGGGCGTAGCTCTCTCCCTTCCTCTCTCCATGCATTTGCTCATGGACCCTCTGCCTCTCTCCCTCGGTCCATTGCATGTATGGCGTCGCGTTTCCCGAGGAAGCCCTGGCATCTTGCGCTTGTCCTCTTTCCTCAGCCCAGCTAGCTGGCCCTGCCAAGCCGAACCCACCCTCCGTTTCTCTTTCGTTTCTCACGATGCATGCAATGTGTGTGATGTATGTCAGTATGTGTGGACGGTGAAACACGACGACATGCACGTCCGTCCGTCCGTCCGTCCGTCACGGGCATGCAACGCCTCGCTGCCTGCCTGCTGGCTGCTACCAGCCATCTTCAGGGCCAAACTACCGCCACCTTCATGCATAGTACGTGGTAGAGCTAGGGAGTAGTATGTCTGAGCGTACGTGACATGCATGGAGCCGCACACAAAGGTGACACAACGCATACAAGTATCAGTACGATACTTGTCACAGTACGTAGTACAAAGCATATTCAACATAGACGATGACAATATGAATGATGTATGTATACTACATACAAGAAAGCGGCAATCTGCAGGCCTGCCGGCTGGCAGTGTCTCTGTTTTTCAAGAAAGGAAATATATTAATATCGCGAAGATACCAATTACATCTGGCCTATGTATCAGCAAAATGTTCAAAGACATCAAGAATACACACAGCCAAAAAAAGAAAATAAAAGAACAAACAAAAAATACCACCACGGTGATCAGTCACTAGCAACAACAATACACTAACCACCACCAAAGACAACACCCGGGATACAGAAAGATTCTTCGAAAGCAACACCTCTAAGAAGAAAAAAATGCACAAGCGTTGTCCACTTGGCCAATGGCCGGTACCATACCTAGGGAAAAAACATGCACCCAGTAAGTCTCGGCATGAGGGGCCATCAGAATCCAACCGATCGGCGAGAACGAGTGAATCGACTACACGCATATGCATGGGTCGGTCAGCAGCCTCGTCTGAGCATGATGTTTTGTTCGTACGTTTGTAGCCACACGCCACATGGATCCTCTTTGGAATGTCTTTTATTTATTCCTTGAAAAACCTATAAAGTATTTTTAACAGTTTTACTCTCTCCATTTTAATATATAATATTTATTAGCGGTAATTGCCTTTGGCTCCTAGGTGCATATGCACCCATTGTCAAAATACACATTTCAAAAAGTTAAAAAATTCGGAACAAAAATGCCGTGTGTATATCCGGACATTTTATGTGCGTGCACAAGGTTTCGGTGAAAAACTACATTTTTTGTGGCTTGTGTAAAAAAGACAATTTTTGATGCTTCATTCAAACTATTCACGAGGCATTTCTTTATCTTTTTTTCACATGCCACAAAAAAAGTCGTTTTTCACCGAAACCTTGTGCACGCACATAAAATGTCTAGATATACATGCGGGATTTTTGTTCCGAATTTTTCAACTTTTCAAAATATGTATTTCGATAATGGGTGCATATGCACCTGGGAGCCAAAACACCATTCTAATATATTAAAATAAATAAACCAGATGTTTGATGTTTGATCAAGTTTGTAGAAAATTGTGTCAAATCTATAATACCAAATAAATAAAATATAAAAATAGGTTTCATGATCATTCAAATAATAGCGATTTGGTGTTGTAGGAATTGAGTGCAAAAGAGCCCGTGCGTTGCAACAGGGAGAAAAAAATATCGCACACCCTTAATCATAATCATAATGAATCAAGTATGCTATAAGTTTCGATGTGACATTGGCCTCGATCATGGTTTTATTGAAGCAGGAAGTAGAGAAGTTTCCAAGCAGATCAAGAGGGAAAAGGGTGAATTAATTTGTTCGTCTTGTTTTGGATTTGGGGCAACAGACAATTTGCGGAGCAATGCTACACGCACGGACATATTATTACGGGATCAATGGGGGGTGCTTAGGTCTGTTACTTTGATAGGACTAGTAAGCGTGCACGTGCAACGCACGTATTGCCTAATGTTACAATCATATATGAAAATTCACTTGTATATAAAAGTATAATCTGATAGTAGTAGTGACAACTATTTAAAATGAATTGTTTTATAAAAAAAGGTTCATTTCCCTCCCAGACTAATAGTACCCTTATTCTATGAATCTTGAATAACATATTCAAGTACTCAGTTAGAATCACTATTTTTTTCTTTCTATCTACGACAGATCTACGGTAATATGATTACTTTCTTACATGTCCAACTTTCAATATCTTCTTTCTATTTTGACGGCATCGTCTCAACCAACGCCACTGAGTGCCACAACTCGATGAGGTAGGGGAATAGCCGCTCTGAGCAACATAGCAATGTACCCACTGAATTTAATAAATGACTTGGCAGTGTTCTAAATAAAATGACATGGTACTATATAAGTGAAACAATACATTTTAGCACATCATCATGTAACAAAATGAGAAGTCGGAAATTCAATTCGACTCCCGGGAGCACATGCGCCCAAAAATAATTTTTTAAATGTGAAAAAATCAAGAAAATAGTTTCATGTGTTGTTAGTCACATCCAAATGCTACCTGAATATTTTGAGGCAAAAAGGTTACGCATTTTGGCCTGTGCAAATAAAAAATGAAAAATGAACACGAACTGTTACCCCAAAATGTCATCCCAAATTTGCTTTTTTCACCAATGAAACAATGTTATTCCGTTTCACATGCATATTGTCAAGCATTCTTGCGACACTAACACTAACATTCAAAATAATCTGAAATTTTTAAAACAATTATTATATTTTTTTTCGCATTACTGTTCAGCCGGGAGCAAGTGCTCCCCGAAGCCAAAACGCCCCTCCCGATCAAAAGTGAACTATGAAGAAAAAATTGTTTGTGCTTGATTAGCTTGGGAAAGTAGTTGCATATTCAATATCAGCATGACAGAACAACAATAGTTGGCCTTCAGCAACAACATTCTTCCGACACAACCTCCATTCTTGTGTCCCGCCAAGAAGAAATTTTCAACCAAAACAAAACTATTTTGACTAAAAATTAAGTAGATGACTTTAAACGAATGAGTAATAGTGAAGTTTTATAGAAGAAAACGAATGGTGAATACATATATACAAATAGGCATCAACATCAATGCAAGGGTACGTGAGGAAAAATTTAGCAGAATAAAGTGAGCATCAACATACGATTAAGTGATATCCTCTAGAAAAATACGATTACTAGCATGCATGCACGGCCGTCCGGCCGATGAGGATCCCGATTTGCGATGGTGCATGACGGTGACAGTGCGTTGCTTTGGGCCATGTGTGATGTGTCCCCTGCCGCCGGAGCAGCGCTCGCGTCTGCCCCCATGATTGAAGTGAACCACCCCACCCCCACGCACGGAACAGATCTCACGGACGGAGATGTGGAATGGGAGTAGCCGAGGGAGTGGTTGTGAATCCTCATTTCTATGGCCCTGTTTGGTTCATAAGTCCCAAATTCCTAAAAAGTCACTATCTGTTTGGTTCGTGGGACTTATAAGTCCCTATCAAACCATATTACAACTATAAGTCCTTATAAGACTCCTTAAGAGTCTTATTTCATAAGTTCCAAAATGCTCATTTTAAGTCCCTATAAGTCATTCCTGTTTGGTTTAGATGGGACTTATAGGGATTTTTTTAAGTCCCTAAACTAATAAGTCCCTGAAAACAAACACCCTCTATATTTTGACTGAGAAGTTGTGAAACAAAAACACACACACAGCAAAATAAGATGCATCCTCCTAGCTTGCTAACTAGGTGCGTAGGTGATCCACAACAACCTCTACGGTGGGTGTTACGTACATGCATGCATGCACATATGTCTCATGTTTGGTCTAGCGATCGGCTGTAACACACACAGAGATATACAGTATACGTCTGGCACGGGTTGACAGGCCATGTATGCAGTGCATGGTAATAAATCGGAGAGCGACTGTGGGATGGATTGTTTCTCTCCTCTGCTTGCCTTGTTGCATGCTTAGTGGTCGTACGTGGGGTGAGGGTCATGTTCACCTAGCTCAGCTATGCATCTCCAGGGCCGGCTTTGGCCGTGCTCGTGCATGCAGTGCAGTGCAGTGAAGTGAAGGGACGACGAAGCCAGGCGGTACATGAAACATTCCTGCTAAGCCAAGCCCAACTGCTTAACCTACCTAATATACCTAGTTTCTGTGTGTATCTGTACGTATAATCTGTGTGAGGTCCATCCTTAGCTTTGTATGCTTCCCTCTCGCTCTGCATGGATGCTCTGGTCCGAGCCTGTCTCGTTGGGCACCACAGGCTTAGGTCCACAGACAGTCGTAGGCGTCGCGTTTCCCGAGGGAAGCCGTGGCATCTAGCTAGGGCGCGCTGGTCCTGCCAACTGCCATGCCAAGCCAAGCTACCTCCGTTTCTCTATTTCGTTTCTCAGCAAGATGCATGCAAAACGAGCCGCCATGTGTGCATGATCAATGTATGTGGAGCCATGCAGTGGCACCGCATGCGTGCAGGCAGCTCGACGATGACGGACGTACAATTGGCCGGCCGGCGAAAAACGACGGCATGCACGTAGGTACGGACGTACTACGCGTCCGCCCGTCACGGGCCTGGAGTGCCTGCTTGCCGACCATCTTCACGTCCAAACTTCACGTGCATGTGCAAGTATTTGCATCTTTTTCGACGGCAAATATATGGGACTTTGAAAAAAAATAGGTTTAAGTTGATTTTCTCTGAGCCGTCCGACTGGAATCCAAGGGGGGCGATTGAGTTCGTGCTCGTCTTCAACCTCCGGCTCTTTTCTTCTTCCCCCAGCCAGGCGTGATGTCCTCTAGCCCAACGCGGCGCAGCCACTTCCTTTCCTTATGAGATGCATGTGTAAGATATTGTGCGATCTCCCTACCCCCTCGATGGGGAGAGGCTTCGTATATATTGGCTATCGGCAGGAGCCTGCCTTGGCAAACAAGAAGATACAAGAGTTTGGGGAGGATACGGAGAGAAGGTTGGTTGGGATTACATATTTCTAACACCCTCCCTTAATCTCAACTATCCTAAATTAAGGTTACTCTTGAACTCTTCGAATGGTCTTGCTGAAAGTGCCTTTATGAAGCCATCTGCTACTTGATCCTTGGAGGGAATAAACCGTATCTCAAGTTTCTTTGCTGCAACTCTTTCTCGCACAAAGTAAAAGTCAATCTCTATGTGTTTTGTCCTTGCATGAAACATTGGATTTGCAGACAAATACGTTGCTCCCAAATTATCACACCATAAGCACGAGATACGATTTTTCTTAACTCCCAACTCATCAAGGAGTGACTCAACCCAAATAATTTCAGCAGTTGCATTTGCCAAGGATTTGTACTCTGCTTCTGTGCTTGAGCGTGACACAGTGGCTTGCTTTCTAGCACTCCAGGAGATAAGATTGGATCCAAAGAACACTGCAAAACCTCCAGCTGATCTCCTGTCATCACTACATCCGGCTCAGTCAGCATCAGAGAAAGCACTAACAAGAGAGGAATTAGACCTTTTGAAATTAAGTCCTATTCCCATAGTGTGCTTCACATATCTCACAATTCTCTTGACAGCTGCCCAATGTGCAGAAGTAGGTGCATGAAGGTATTGACAAACCTTGTTGACAGCAAATGAAATATCTGGACGTGTGAGAGTTAAATATTGCAATGCTCCCACAGCACTCCTATACCTTGTGCTCTCCTCCTCTTGAAGTGGCTCACCTTCATATGCAGAGAGTTTTTCTGAGGAAGATAAAGGTGTAGGAACTGGCTTACAATTCTTCATTCCCATGCGAGACAGAAGCTCATTGACATATTTTTCCTAACTTAACACAATGCCATCTTGAGTTTTCTTGACTTCAATGCCTAGAAAGAAATGTAAATCACCTAGATCTTTCAAGGCAAACTCTGAGCTCAAATCATGCAAAAGAGCATTAGTGGCATTTTGTGAGGAACTTGCAACTATGATATCATCCACATATATGAGTACAAAAATGACCACTCCTGCCTTGTTATAAATAAACAAGGACGTATCAGCCTTGGAAGCAATAAAGCCAAGATATTTCAATTGTAAGCTTAGCCTGGAATACCATGCTCTCGGTGCTTGCTTTAAACCATAAAGTGCTTTATCAAGCTTGCAAACATAATGTGGTAATTCCTTACTCTCATACCCAGGTGGCTGTCTCATAAACACTTCCTCTTCCAGAACACCATGCAGAAACGCGTTTTGTACATCTAGCTGCCTTAGGCTCCATCCTCTGGACACAGCAATAGCCAGCACAAGTCTAATAGTTGCAGCTTTCACAACAGGACTGAACGTGTCCTCATAGTCAATGCCATAACGTTGCTTAAAGCCCTTTGCAACTAGACGTGCCTTATACCTGTCAATGGAGCCATTTGCCCTTTTTTTGATCCTGTACACCCATTTGCAATCAATGATATTTTTACCTGTCTGATTTGGTACAAGATGCGAGGTTTTGTTCCTCATGAGTGCAGAATATTCCTCATCCATCGCCTTCTTCCACTTCGGATCATCAAGCGCACTGTTCAACGTTGTTGGTTCTCCTGAAATACATAGCATCCCATATGGTATAGTTCCATCTTTTCTTATTTTTGGATTTCGTATACCTTTTTGTAGCCGTGTCATAACTCGTGAAGAAATCTCTGGCTGAACCACTGGTACACTCGTCACAGAAGATCCAGGCGAATCTGCATGTGCTGACCCAGACAGATTTGTCCCGACTTGCGCAGAAGATCCTGTGGCTGTAGGTGTGGCTTCAGTTCCTGTGGACACACGGGTGGCGCCCATGCGCCCCGATGCAGTGGATCCGGCGCCCGACCGCGGCCTGACGCGCGCGCGGGACGAGGGGGACTCGGTCCCGCCGCTGGTCCTGCCTGGCGTCGACGTGTCCACGCGGGAGTGGCCGCCCCTCGGGTCAGGAGTGGAGCCGGCTGGAGCGCGATCCGATGATGATCCGCTCGCGCGATCCGAGGACTGCGCACGCACAGGAGTTTCAGGCGCCGCCGGATCTCCTTCGTCATCCGTGCCAGGTTCGTCTTCTTCCTCCACATGAAATAATGGGTCAAATTGAGCCATATTTTTGAAATTTTGATCATTTTGAACACCGTTTTCACCAGGGACCTGCATAGGCATAAGAGAAGAACCAGTACCAGCAGGAATATCATCACATTGAATAGTACAATTATTGTCGCCCCCATGATCAAAAGACCGTAGATGTGAAGGAAGAAGGAGAATTTCCTTGCGGAGAAGTGCACCGGCATTTGGATGAAGAGAGGCAAAGGGAAAAACTGTCTCATCAAAGACAACATCTCTGGATATATAGACCCGACCAGTGGGAACATCAAGGCATTTGACACCTTTGTGAATGGGGCTATAACCTAAAAAGACACACCTTTTTGAGCGGAAAGCGAGTTTTCGTGTGTTGTAGGGTCGAAGATTGGGCCAACATGCACAACCAAATATGCGAAGAGATGTGTAGTTGGGTGTGACACCAAGAAGTCATGTGATGGGTGTTTCAAATTTGATGACTTTACTTGGAAGCAAGTTGATAAGATATGTGGCGGTTAAGAATGCTTCATCCCAAAATTTAAGTGGCATGGATGCGTTTGCTAACAATGCAAGCCCCATATCAACTATGTGATGGTGCTTTCTTTCAGCAGACCCGTTCTGTTGATGAGCATGAGGGCAAGAGACATGATGGGATATGCCAAGTTTTTGGAAGAAAGAGTTCAATTTTTCATACTCACCACCCCAGTCACTTTGCATAGCAATGATTTTGTAGTTCAGTTTGCGTTCAACAAGGTTTTGGAAATTGGTAAAAACTTGGAATACATCGGATCGTTTCTTTAGTAAATAAATCCAAGTAAATTTACTATAGTCATCAATAAAGCTTACATAATAGGAAAATCTACCAACTGAAGTAGGAGCTGGCCCCCATACATCTGAAAAGATAAGTTGTAGAGGAGCAGTAGACACACTAGTAGAAATAGGGTAAGGTAATTGATGACTTTTTGCTTGTTGACACGGATCACAAACTGACTCAACACTAGGCTCATAAGAGAGATTATTTTTGCTAAGAACATATCTAACTATGACTGAAGATGGATGACCCAAACGACTATGCCACCTTGACGATGAAAGCTTGGTGACACTATTTGCTTGCTTATTTGACCATGAAGATGATGATGATGATATGAGTGGGTAGAGGCCTCCCACACACCGTCCTCTAAGAATGATTCTCCTTGTGTTCAAGTCCTTGACCAAGAAAAAATAAGGGTGGAATTCTATAAGAACATTGTTATCAAGAGTGAATCGATGAATGGAAACAAGATTTTTAGATGTTTGAGGAACATGCAAGACATTTTTCAGATGTAAATTTTTCACGCGGTTTTCAACAATTGAACTACCAATGTGTGTGATATCCATACCAGAACCGCTTGCCGTGCGAATTTGGTCGCCTCCATTGTACTTCTCCCGCATCGTCAACTTGTCAAGTTCACCTGCGATGTGATTTGTTGCTGCACTGTCGGCATACCAATTTGTGTCAACGCCGTAGGAGACAGCATGCGCTTCTTTTTGTTCTGGGTCGTTGTCCTCATAGCGCCACCAACAGACCCGAGCACCTCCTGGATCATGTTTGAAGCATATTTGGCACTCAGGAAAATCATGCTATCGCTCACGCGCCTTTGTTGTTGTTGCTGCTTTGTCGGCGCCCTCTGGCCGCTGCCTCCATTGGAAGACGGGGGCTAGCGATGGCGCGTCATCACCGCGGTCACCACGGCCCCGCTTCTTCCTCCTCTCTCGCGGATCTGCCATGAGACCGCCCACGGCCCTCAGAGACCGCATTAGCAGATGAGTGGAATCCGCCGAAGTGAGTCGCCTAGCATCTCCATCCTTTGATCAAAGGCGAGATCTGGGCAAAGAGATCATCGGCGGTGATGGTGTTCTTGATAGCGCCGATCGCCGCCACCACGGAGTCGTAGTCGCGGTCTAGTCCGGCCAAGATGTAGTCCACCATCTCCGGATCAGAGACGGGATGACCAGCAGCAGCTAGTTCATCGCCGAGGCTCTTCATCTTCGCCATATACGCCGAGCTTGACATGCTGCCCTTCTTGTTGTTGGTGATGGCGATTCTCGATTAGTGATCCGAGATTGCATCGTGAGGCGAAGAGATTTGTCACCGTCGTCCGAGTTCAAAGGTGGAGTCCTTCCCGACGACTTGCGCAAGGATCTCTGGCGACATGGAGTTCGAAGATAAGACAGACCTGCTGGTCTTTGGCGATCCAGGCCCATCTGAGGATTCGGCTCTAGGGCCGTGGTCTTGTCCGCCTTTGTGATCTCCACCATCTTGGGCGGAGTGGCGTCTGTGTTGTCGAGGAGTCCAGTCACCTGCGCACCTCGCAGGGCTGGAAGCACTTGGGTCTTCCAGAGGATGAAGTTTCCTCTTGCGAGCTTCTCCGATGGCGGCGAACCGAGGTTGAGGGCGACGCCAGCAGAGGAAGCCATGGAGACGATGGTATATGATTTCTAGGGTTTTGGTTTGTGGCTAGATGTATGGAAAGAGGTGGCTCTGATGACCATGTAAGATATTGTGCGATCTCCCTACCCCTCGATGGGGAGAGGCTTCGTATATATTGGCTATCGGCAGGAGCCTGCCTTGGCATACAAGAAGATACAAGAGTTTGGGGAGGATACGGAGAGAAGGTTGGTTGGGATTACATATTTCTAACAGCATGGAGCTGCACACAGAGGTGCCAAACAAAGGGTGCATATTGCATATCTGTGCACCACAGACATAGTAATCCAGAGCATATTCAACGCACGTTCGTATGCATGTAGACGACGACAATATAAATGAGGTAGGTATAATACTATGTGTCACAGCAGCATCCAGCAGGTACTAGTCGGTAGTTTGTATCTATATTACTAGCTAGCAAAGAAGCAGTGGGCCACACGTACGCACATGCATGCATGCATGCATGGTGGACTCACCTCGTACAAGGCAGCGATGTCACTGTGCCCGTCTGTGTACATACATATGTGTCCACTTGTCCAGCACCAGCACCGTACCGTACGTACCTATAGGAAACACAAACACACAGTAGATCTCTGCAGGGTCATCAGAAGACAATCGACCGGCGAGATCGGGATGAACGAGTCGATGGACTAGACGGGTATGCATGGGTCGGTCAGCCTCGTGTGAGCGTCAGGTTATGTTTGTACGTTTGTAGCCACACGCCACATGCATCTTCTTTGGAGTGTCTTCTATTTGTTCCTTGAAAAACTTATAGTTTTTTTTAACTGTTTTATTATCTGTTTGGACAATGCATCTAGACCAATCTCCATGCCCAATCATTCCTTATAATAAAATCTTGTTTGCTTCGATGAGGATATATGCAAATGTCTTGCTATGATTTTTGTCCTTTGTTTGCTTTGAAAAGGTAAATTTACCTATAGTCAAACATCTTACCAGGGCAGAGATGGTGATGATCAGACCGGTTGGACCGACGGAGGCAATGTGGGATATTCGGATCCGACATGAGGCAATGACCACAAGGACCAGAGACCCCGATGGAGGCAACTCGTTCGGATGACCGAGGGAGCTGGTTAGCAATATGGTGGAGGTGTGGGCGTCATTGTGTTGCCGGCGAGAGAAAAATCAAGCGGATGTTTGATATATTTTTTGCGGGTAAAGCAGATGGTGAGGTTGGATACATATATATGGTCGGGACTGGCGTCCCTTGCCAGGCCCAGCCCAGTTCACAAAAGAGCACATCACGTCGAGTGGAGATGGATCAAAGTGCGAAGAGCCTTTAAGGAGGGGGGAGGGGGAGAGCATGAAGACTACCAAATGTGTTGTTTTTATCAGTTTATTATTTTGGCTAACAATTGCCCTTGAAGCAATGTTGGCTAAGCAGTTTATTTTGTGTACCTAAAAAATCCATAATGAATTTTTATTGTGAAGTATTAAGATTCCAACGTGTTTCATCTAGAAATGATGTTATGTATTTATAGACCCTATTATTCCTGTAAGCGATAAGTTTCATTGCCTTTCCGGAGCATGTCCGGTTGTAGGTTCGTAGGTTAGGGCAACAAGGCATCTAATACTCCTTATCTATATATAAGGAACTCAACCATACTGTGCCAACATGCATGGAGGTATGCCGCTCCATACCAGGTAATGAAGCATAGTTATGCATTGACTGCTTATGCTGCAATAGCTAGTTTACAAACTAACTCATGAAAATGCATACATTCTAAAATATTGAGTTAGTTTGGATTGATTAGAGCGGGTCTTAAGCATGCTGGATCAACTAACTTAGAAAAAAATGTCTGTTGGAATGAAGAATGCCAACTTGGGTTGGTGCGAACTAAAAAACTGACTTGTTCACACCTCATACCTTATCTAGAAATTTATATTACTTATAACTATGCTAGATAATCCTGATTTACAAATCGCAATGGCAATACATGTGCATTGTAGATTCTTCTACAAATACATTTATAGATCTTAACATAGGTGTGCACACACATGTACACAAACATATAGACATATTGTAATACAGCATCAAAGAGGCACAAATTATTCACCATCAATACAACTTTCATCTCGCATGCTTTGGTTACATTTAGTCAACAAAACTGTACATCCTTACTATATGAAAAAAAATGAGAAAAATAAGTATGGTCTCCACGGGCGTATTTATAATAATAAAATTTGGGTTGTACAACAACAAATTTCACTTTAATATTACCAATGCAATTGTATAGTTAATTTTGTTGGATATACTAGAGAATAAAATGGCAACTAAGATTTTGAATTGGAGTTTGTATTTATTATAAAATTTAGTTAATTTTTCTATTACAAATAACTAGTAAAGAAAATATAAATGTATAGTATAATTAGATTAGTACTACTCTTAATAACAAAACCATTTTGAGCATTAAATAAGTCTTGAATTTTGAACTTTTTTTATGCATGGTTTAAATTCTAAAGGTTTTGTCTAGTTACAAAAATAAGCTGGAGCACTGCGTAAATAATATAATTATTATTTTTTATGGTTTTCTCAAAACTAGATATTTATTAAATGAGATGTCATAATATTAATAAAAGTGAGTTTCAACAAACAAATTAAATGACTAACTTGGAAACGATGGAGTTTCTGATGTGATGGTGTCATTGAAGATGAAAGAGAAGTGTGAACAAACCGGTGTGAGTGTTAATATTTAAAACAGAATCAATAATATTTCAAAGATAATTCGGATTGCCAATGGGGTGCCACATGAGATTGCCCAGTTTTGCTTTAGTACTAGGTCCGATGGGATTATTTTTAATTCTGTTCCGCACTGCGTGGTGCATTCTCTAACGAATGATTGTAAGAACATTTGTTTGGATTAGTTAATATATGGGGTGTTTTAAAAAAAACTAATTAAAATATTAGCGGAGACAAGAAAATATAATATAACTGAGAATTATGGTTATCAAATACCAGATAAAAAGAGTTAACTTAAAATATTAATTAACTTTTTTGCGAAAAAATTCTTGTACTACTCCAAAAACTCAAAGCTTATTATTAATTTCAAAAATTTCTAAAGCACCAGAGGGCCTGATCCAAGCGAAACAACAGTGCATCATTAATATAAATAAACTTAGGTACATAACCACACGTATAATTTCATTGTCTTCTTATTGTGTCAGTGTGTCTAAACTCTAGTTGATATCAAGCACTAAGTATGTAGTGGTATGGTTTATCAATCACCGCAACAATCAACGCAGATCTTTAGCTTGACTTTCGGAAATATATGATCATCAATGCACAATGTTTTTCTAAATGTAAAAATATGGAAAAATGATCAGTATGTAGCGTATGCTTGGTTGCTTGGAAATATATGTGTACAAACAAGTATCAAGGTGTGTTGAAATACATGTTCAAAAAAAAAGGTGTTAGATGCCTTCTGTTATTTATTATTTTGTTATTTCGGAACACTGGTTTTTGTATAAAGAAAGTACAAATTCTCTGTTTTACTAAAAAAAATACAAACAGCAAGCACTAGCATGGGCACATATAAGAAGTCAAGTTTTTTTTTTCTAATTTAACTGTGTATATCAGGAGCAAAAAGCCACCCCTCGTGGAGCGCACATATACACGTTGACAGTGAGGCTGGGTACGTACATTGTTGCCCGTGCCCGTGCCCGGCCCGGCCCAGCCAAGCCCATTTCCCAGTGCGGAGACGACGGATGGATGGATCGATGAGAGAAAAGCCTGCCGGGATCTCCCACGGCTCCCGATGAGCGAGCGACATAATAAAACAGACAAGACACAGAGAGAGAAATATTGTGGGCGCAGCGCCGAGGCAGATGAGACAAGGGAAAAGCCGGCGGTATGGAGCTATCCGGCCGAAACCGCGGCGGTCTTGGCCCAGCCGCCCGGCCACCTTTTGACGTGTTTGGACGCTTGCATCCACCACCTTCCGGCCTCCTACACAGAGAGAGAAACAGAGATAGGAGAGAGAGGAGACAAATTAGCAAGCCGGCTAGCTACAAAGCACCATTATTAATCAGAGTGCTCAAGCGCTGTGTGTGCCCACAACATGCTACTCAGGCATAATTTTGCGCGGGAGAATCTACTAGCTAGCTAGCTAGAGAGATGTTTTCCTTCCAGCCAACAACTCCGGGGAATCTTGGTTCTTCGAGCAAATTATAGCTCTAGTCTCTAGCTAATTGGGACCAGTTGCTAGCATTAGGCGCGACCTCGCCCTGTCCGGCCCCGTCCGTTTGGAGTAAAAGGGACAAATCAGACGGTCCAGCACGCGGGAGCGAACGGACTTTTGTCCGTTTTCTGTCCGCTTTTGATCCATCCCCGGCCCAAGTTTGCGCCGATTTTGGGGTGAGACGGACAGCGCGTGGACAGGCGGGACACGCGCGCTTGTCCTCCCCTGGCCCGCCTGTTGGTGCCACAAAGCAACCCCCCCCCCCCCACGCGCCCCATTTGGTGCCATTTCCCCCGAACCCTCCCACGTCCCTCCCACCGCCCCCTCCCTCCCCCATCCATGGCCGACGCCCAGGCGAATTCCAGCGGCCCGGCCGTTGACCCGCCCAAAGGTGAAGAAGATGAAGGCCAAGGCGCCAAGGAAGCCGCGGTCGGAGTGCACACCCGAGGAGATCACCAAGTTGGACGCGGAATCGGCGAAGAGGAGGGGCCGGAGAGCGGTCGTCAAGGTCAATGTCGCCGCGGCCAAGTTCGTCGCCGAGCGCGATGCGATGGAGGCCGCGCGTCGCAAGGCCGCGGTCGACGAGAAGGAGGACATCGTCAACAAAGCGCACACCCTCCTCATGCTTGGCATGTGTCGTCCGGCCCGTTTCCTGCTGCCGTCCGCCCGGAAAGCACAGCTCGTCGCCGCCCGCCTCGCGACCGCCCGTCGCCGACGTCTCGGACCGCGCCCATGTCGCCCGGCTTTCTCCCGCCAAGGCACGAAGGCCAGACCCGTTTCTCGGGGCCGACGGACGTTGGCGTGATCGCACCATCCACACCGCGCCCCTCGGCCGTCATTGACCTCAACGTCACGTTTGGGTCCAGCAGCGGCGGCCGGCCGTCCGTCGATATGCAAAGAAAGCAAGCACGGGCACCGTTCACGGGCACCATGTCGGCCCCTCGCGTCTTGTTTGACGGAATGCCAACACCAACGCCACCGGTTGACGGCCCCTTCTACAACCAATTCATGGAGGATGTGATCTACGAGGGTGGGCAGGGCCGTGCCTACGACCCCGATGAGACCCAAAGTCAGGATGGCCGCGCCCGGTACGTTCCCGATGAAGAGGCCGACGACTATGCTGACTACGACCATGGTGTCTCGTGGCATGAAGACGATGACATCTATTGCGAAGGTGATGGTGATGAAGAAGAAGGCAATGACATTGATATTAATGGTGAGTCACTGTTCATCGACGAGCTCACCCAAAGAGCGGAAGCACAAAAGAGGAGGAAGAGCATTCACACGGGTTCATATACACAAGATGAGGACAAATTGATTTGCCAATGTTGGATGGAGATTAGCCAAGATCCGAAGACCGGCGCGCAACAAAAGGGCCTTGTTTTTTGGACGTGAGTCCACAAAACTTTTCATGAAAGGAAGATGTTTGAGCCCTACCAAATTACAAGCAACTGTGGCATCACCTCGATTCAAAAGAGGTGGTTGTTCATCCAACAAGAGTGTAACAAGTATTGCGCCGCATTTGAGAGCGTTTAAGCACGGCCCGTGAGTGGTCTCGGCGATGGGGACATGGTATGCTCGCCTTATCCTAGCCCTTTTCCTTGCTACGGCCATGTGAGACTTCGGCCTTGTATATGTTTGCATCGTCAATTGTTGTTGATCATGTGGTGTAGGCATTTGAAACTTTGCTCTTTTTTAAAATGGAGGCGGACAAAATGGGGCAAACGGATGCGGCCGCGCGCTGGGCGCACGGCCACCGCATCCCAGGACACGCCCGAACACGACCCCATTGCCCTACCCAAACGGGCAGAATCCGGGCAAAACGGACGTCCGTTTGGGGTCGCGCGGTGGAGTTAGCCTTAGCATTACGGTATCTCCAAAATGAACCCTTAAATCGCCCGCATCCGACCCGGATCATGTTGTTTGGACGCAGCTTGTCATCCAACGATGTTCCGTATTGGTCCATGAATCAGTCGAGTTGTCCATTTTTCCGCAAACTAAAAGTAAATTAGGGGGCTTTGCGGGAGTCCGGGCCGCCGTCAGGTAGGACTCCGACACCCCCATCCCATCCAAAATCCCACAAAAAATACTGTTTGGACCCTACATCTCCATCCTTCCTTCTTTCTCTGCATCTGCTGCCTCGCTCACAGCTGTCGCTGCTCTACCACCCAGATGCCCGCCAAGCCCTTCCCGGACCTCTGCGCCTCCACCATTACACCCAGTCATCACGCCGCTTGTCCTTTGCCGTCGGTCTACACTTCTCATCCGCCTGCTGTGAGGTACCATCCCCTCTACGGGGTCACCACTGGCAAGTGTTTGATGAAATGTCCATGCTAATTTTTGTGACACTTGTTTGAAGCAATGGATTTGGACAAGGAGTACATATACGAGCACTACGTTGAGATGTATGACGACTCAATTAAGAGGAGGATTATGCAGATTAAATGGTGATGATGCAGGCGGTCCTTCTAGGCGCGGAGCATGTGAAAGAGCATGTTCATAATTTCAAGAGATTGATCAAGGGTCATCAGATGATGAATCGGAACAGGGCACGGGGGCATTTGACGCTGACGGAAGACTACTTTGCCCTCGATGCTCTATTCGTGGACAATTTTATCCGGCGCTTTCAGGTGCGAAACAATATGTTTGATCACCTCTACAATGTCGTCCGGTCTTATGATGACTATTTCAGCTTGAACAATGTGGTCGTACAAAGGATTGGATTCTATGGTCGCCAGAAGTGCATGGCTACATTGTGGATGCTTGCATATGGCACGACCACGGATTCTTGTGATGAGCAGTTTCGGATGTCTGACAACACATGCGGCGACGCCATGGTCGGGTTTTCTACTACAGTGGTCGAGGTGTTTGAATCTCGGTACTTGAGGGAACCAATTGTTGCACACGTTGAGAAGCTCTTGGTAATGTCTAAAGCAAGAGGGTGGCCAGGTTTGCTCGAATCTCTTGACTTCATGCACTGAAAATGAAGAACCGCCCAAAAGCTCTACAAGGGCCATATCAGAGTCATGTTAAGAAGTCCACCTTCATTATAGAAGCAGTTGCCCATTACCTCTGAATTTTGGCATGCTTTCTTTGACATGTCATGGTCTCACAATGACATCAACATGCTGCAGCGGTGTTCATTGCTTGCTAAGTTGACTGAAGGGCAATCTCCACCTTTCAACTATACTATCAATGGGCATCATTACAACATGGGCTACTATCTAGTTCATGGTATCTTTCCTCCATGGATTAGCTTCGTCGAGGCCAACTCTGATCCTGTTGGTCGAAAAAGATCTCACTTGCCCAAAGACAAGATGGAGTTAGAAAGAATGTGGAGAGGGCATTTGAAGTGCTCGTGGCCCGTTCTGCAGGTGTTTGTGGACCTTCTAAACAATGACATCCAAAGATGTTGTGGGAGGTGATAACATGTTGTGCGATCATGCACAGCATGTTGTGGATGCTAGTGACGTCAAAAAATGCACGCCATGATAGTGCAGCATGAGGGTGAAATGTTGTCATATGTCTAAATTTCGAGAACATGGGTGTATTCTACACATCAGAATCCATCCATGTTTAATGAGTTTGTTTATATGCATCAACAAATTCGGCATTGAGCAACTCATGAGCAGCTCAAGGAAGATTTGGTTAAGCATTTATGGGCGGGTAGAGCATCTACAACCACCCCCTATCCGCCCCAAATGGCCGGATGGATTGCCCAGTCAGTGACTGGACGAAAAAATGCCACCCAACTGGACTGCGCAAATCCGCCCCAAATGCCCGGACAGACCGGTACTCGTCATATCCGACCCATATCTAGGGCGGATATGGGGAGGCCTAGACGTAGGCTCTGTCAAGGCGGACCCATCCCGAATCCTCTAAAAATTAACTAGTTCTCTACATGGACCGAGCTCCTTCCGCCCCTCCTCCATTTCTCCCGCCTCCGCACAGCCGCCCACCCCTCCCTTGCTCGCCCTCACCGGCTTGGCAGTGGATACTTGCAAGGCGGAGAACCTTGCCCGGAAGGAGTGCCACCGTAGGCAGAACGAGCGTGAGTCAGCGGAGAAGATAGCGGCGACGAAGGCAACTACGGACGCGACCTTCGTGGCCGCTGCAGAGGACATGGACCCGATGCAGGCCAATCTATAGGTCGTGTCAATGGAGACAAATAACAACTTTTCACCGTTGCCCGACTCCGTTACACCCTCCTAGCAGAAGGGCATCCCGGATTTAAGCATTTCTCAAGCCGTCCCTGACGCAGACATGATGACCGACTCATCGGAGCTTCAAATGCATCGGGCTAAGAAGATGAACAAAACTGACGGGTCGAGCTTGACTTAATCAATTGGATTTGATGAGAAAGGATAACAAGAAAATGGTGCAGCGGACTTGCAACCAACCATGCCAAAAGAACTGGCAAGTGATGGGGAACAAGTGGGAGAACGATAGGGTGGCACGTGAAGGTGCGGCAAGCAAAATGTCTGCCACTTGGACGGACATTTTTTATACTAAGGAGGTGAAGAAGCGGAAGAGGTACAAGGTGTTCATTAATATGCAAAGGGAGAAGATGGAGTTCGACCGGGAGGAGTTGATCTTGGAGAAGAACAAAGTGGAATTGGAGAGGGAAGAGAAGGTTGCCAAATTGGAGCTTGAGCAAACGGTGACAATGTGTGGTCTTGAGCTCGAGAAAGAGAGGTTGCGTCCTGCGAGAGAGACGGGGGAGTCGAGGATCATGTTGCAGGACATCAAACTCTTCGATGAGGAAGGGAGGTAGTGGTTGCTCCGCATGAAGAAGAGGATCAATAACTGCGAGGAGTGAAGTCATTGATTCATTCGTGTATCGCTTATCTATGTATGAACTATTGAATTTTATTTTGGCATGTACCGAATTTATTCGGGCTACACTATCTTTGTGTCGTTGAATGTATGATAATTTTGCATTCTATGATCGTCGTGCATGAGTTTGCATGGATTTGGATATTGATATTTGGGAATGTGGTTGTGGGGAGGTCCAAATGGGAACCTACCCGGCGCCGTCTCCGGACGCGTCCTTGGGCGTATGGGGGTCACATTAGCTACTTGCTCTTGTAGATGCTCTTAAAGGGGACACCTAGAACATATGTGCTAGTTGAATTCAAGTTTGAACTACTCCCTCCATTTCATAATGTAGTGTGTATAGATTTTTTTTTGAAAAGTCAACGCTCACAAACTTTGACTAAGTTTGTAGGTAAAAAGATTTTCATCTAAAATGCCAAACGTATATCATTAGATTCAGCATAAGATGTAGTTTCATATATTTTTTCAATATATTAGGTATTGCAGATATGAATAGTTTTCTATAAATTTGGTCAAAAACTTATAAATTTTGACTTTCAGAAAAATCCATACGCACTATATTACGGAACGAAGGGAGTATTTTATTTTGAAACTTAGATGGATTGTACTGTAATATTTAAATTAGAACTATTATCACATTTGAAAATTTCAATCATCATCGGTTTGATATGTTGCGATTTTCAGCTTGTGGACTGAAAAAAAAAGTGAAAGTTTAGTGGACAGGTTGGCTCCATCATCAATGTCCGTCCACGAACAAGGTGTCCGTTTTGAGGGTCGGCCATGAAGATGCCCTTAGACTAGAGTTATGTAGCGGGGTACAGACAACACATGGAAAGCGAGAGATAGGAATGTGTAAGGAACAATCAGGCTAGCTTAGCTAGGACATGCAAGAGGAAGAAGGGGCCATGCGTGCATGGCCGTATGCGTATGGCATTTCTTCGCCGCTCGGGATGTGCCCCCATCGATCCATCAATCTTCAGTCTTGGTGCTCCTACGTACGTACACATACGTGCACGTGGTGATAACAGCAACTACTAGTACTAGCTAGGGTGCATGCATGCGCGGTGTCGCGGTGACAAGTAAGCGAAGCTCTTTTGTGCATGTGGAGTGTCTCTCGCTTTTGCGTACGCATGCATGAGCAGTGCCGCTTCTCGAGTGGCTCTTGTGTCTCGATCCACCTTTCTACGTGCACGTTCGATTCCATGCCTTTTATACATACCAACATGCATGTGGTACCCTGCATGTGCTTGCTAATCATTTGGTGTGTTTGAATGCATTGTTGGTTGCTCATCCAACTCAATTAGACATGCATGTGAGAATAATCCTACCGGCACCAAGTAGGTGTGAAATCCAAAACAAAACAAAAACACAATAGGCCAAGTGGCACAGGCATGCGCAGCCTCGTACAATGCACACTCTGCTGGGCGTTAAAGTTGGGGTTCCCTGTGGCCATGGACGCCACGGCCTCCTCGCTCGCGAGTTCGCCGTAAATTTGGCCCTTCGCCCGCCGGGTGCTGCTCGAGGAGGGAGAGATTGTACCGTTGCTCCTCCCGCGCCTGCCGAAACACTGACATCAGATGCGGCTCCCCATGGCGGCGTTGAAGTGCGCCTGCACCAGCTCCGTGGTCAAGTCGACATGAAT
Source organism: Aegilops longissima (assembly GCA_021605205.1). Lineage (NCBI taxonomy): Eukaryota > Viridiplantae > Streptophyta > Magnoliopsida > Poales > Poaceae > Aegilops > Aegilops longissima. The sequence goes on from CM038679.1 coordinate 748,298,849, forward strand.
GACACGAGCAGGGTTGCCGACACTTTATCGGATGTCGCCTTCATCGTCCAGTCATTGTCGGAAACCTTTGGGAGCTGGTAGGCAGGCCGTCCTCTAACTGCCTCGCACGACAGCCCTGCCTGTCGGCCGCAAGGTGCAGCCAGCTCATGCTTGTGCTCTGTCAAGAGGCTCTCGCACAATGCGCTAGAGCTCGTGGTCATGGTGGAGGTGGTGCACAGAGGAGGGTGTGAAGCGTGACGTCATATGGTGTGGTTTCTGTGTTTTAAATAGTGGGTGTCGTCTAGGCCAAGCGGGGGTCAATGCCCTCACCGGAGCGATTCTCTCAGCCGCCGTACATATTTAATGCCGGCAGACGTATGGATGGGCTGCCGATTCTAGTGCGGTAGATATTCGTCCCGTCCACTCATGTCGCTCCAGTATTGAACAGGTGCGAAGACCTAGATGCGGCATGGGTGGCACTCTTGGCCTATGCGACGCTTCAATTTCTGCACCAGGAGAGGTCATGTCCGCTCTGGACCGGCATGAATGCGACACTGGCTGTCTTTGAGCGGCATGAATGCGCCGGAGAGAGTTTTGGGTGGGACCAGGGCGTCAGAAGCATGTGTGGCAGTGGTCCGGGTGCCCGCAGAGCCCCCCTCACTATCTAGTTTGCTTCCGATATCAGGAAAACGGACATCCAGACAGGTCCACAGACCGATGGAGCGTTGGAAGGTTTGCGGCCACATGCTTTGAGTTCATGACTGGAGATGCCCTTACGATCTCATGTACTACCTCCATCTCCAAATAGATGGCAGATAAATTTAGTTAAAAAAGTGAATACTTTTTAAGTTTGATCAAGTACATATACAAAACTATTAAGATGAACAATATCATGATCTGTTTATTCAATATTGTAGTTGCTGATATTTTCTTCTATATGTTTGATACAAGAAAAAAATTGACCTTTTATTGGACTTATTATACGCCTTGTATTTGGGGACGAGGGTATTGTGTCAAACTAAATATCATATCACGAGTCCTATAGAAAAAAAATATATCATGAGACCGTTGGTTGGAAAACCACAACAGTATATAGTATAGTCGTACTATAAACAAGCAAGTACTACATCACACGTCCTCATCGCATTCCTTATTTTTCCTCCCTCGAAACCACAAAAGATACGCACAAAATCAGAGGCGGGTGAGTGAGCAAACTTCCTTGGACTGCAGAAAACTTGGCACGCAGCACACACTTCCCAATCCACCAAGAAAACAATAATACCACTGCTGAATTCTGAAGCCGCTTGGAGCGGAGCGGCGCGAAGGAACCGGCAAACATGCACGAACCATGCGGGCGGACTGCTGGAGTAGCAGTAGAGCAAGCAAAGACATGGACAAGAATGCGGACTGCTCTCTCTCACAAGCACCCAGTGCACAATCACCCCAGCCATGACCGCCTGCCTGCCCTCGTCGAGATCGTGACTTGCAGAAGACGGCCGTTTCTGATCGAGTCCGCGACGAAAATCATATGCCTCGTTCACACATGTCTAGCTAGGCAGGTTCTATGAATCTCTGCAGCCGCCATGGAAATTGGACAAATTAATCAGTGGGCATATGTAAAACAAAGAGCAAAGTAACAATATTGGTCGACATGCACACTAGAAATGAAAACCAGAACATATATGGACAAATAAGCCGGGACACGGATTTCTGGAACACCGTTTAGAGAAAGAGTAACTAAACGCCGGATTGTATTTTCTTCACTACGGAATTCCTCAGGTGTCATTCCTTCGTGGAACTTCGTAAACAAGTAGACTGGTCAACCAAGTTTAATACCCAAAATTTTCACACACAAAAAGTTTAATACTCCAAAAATTCAGAAAATATTATTTTTCTATTTTTTTTTCTAATTTATGAGTATTTAAATGGACACGCGTGGAGCGATGTTCACATGTGTTTTTTTTGCATATGCATCGAGATAAGAGCATTTATAGTCGGACGCCTCAAACCCATCTCATACACCAGGGCGGGCCACCCGGTCACTGTCAATCATGTTTTTCTCGACCCGGATGGCCTCCTTAAACGGGACTCAAACGTCCGGGCTGACCGGCATCCCTCATATCAAACCAAAATATGAGGTGGATATGAGGCGCCCCGGCACGCAACGGCGATTCTATGTGCAAGCTGTGGGGTCATGCAATTTGTATCGTTAGATCGACACATGCATGAATCGCATGGATTCGAGGATCAGAATTTGCGGTATGTGGATGTACGGCACAACATTTGAGGGATGCCCGGTCAATGTCCGCGGATACGCCTGACGCGTCACCGGGCGTTTGAGGGGCCGGATTTGCTAAGTTCGGTCGTAGATGTTCTAAGGCCAACTCCACCGCGCGACCCCATCTTGTCCGGGTGCGTCGGTTTAGGGTAAAACGGACAAATAACGCGGCCCAACGCGCGGCCTCAAACGGACAAATGTCCGGATTCCGTCCGTTTTCGACCCATCCCCGGCCCAAAGTTGCGCCCGGTTTGGGGTGAAACGGACGCGCGCGGACAGCCGCGACACACTCCCTTGTCCCCCCGTGGCCCACCTATCGAGGACACTAGCAGTCCCTCCGCTCCCAACGCTTCGACCCTCTCTCTCCCGCCCCGCCCCGCCGCTGGCGCCGCCGCTATTCTCCGGCCGCCTCCTCACCGCGCAGCCCCCGGCCGTCCATACCAAACCACGTCTTGACATGGCCGCCACCACGCCCGCGCTTTCGCCGTAGTTTTGGCCGTCGATCGGAGGAGATTTGCCCGTCGCCGTCTTTGCCAGTGGCAGAGGGGACACGACCGCCGGCGACGTACCACGGCGGCCGTGGCAGCTTCCGACAGCTCCAGAGCGGCCAGTAGCCGGCCGGCAACCACCCCTGCTGCGTCGAGGTGATCATCGCGGCCTCTTCGCCACCACGACCGCAAGGTGTTCGACATTTTACCCACAAAGGTATAGATAGTGGAGACGAGTTTTTCTTCCACCACTTCCTTTGTTCATCAGACGATTCGTCGTCGGATGATGAAGATCTTGTGGTGGCTGCACTGGTCGTTCACGACCACATTCAACGGCTTCCTCGGTACAAGGGGTCAGTCCCTGGCCGTGCTCCCAACCTAAACATTCCAGGTGACAATGTTGAGCCCCTGCACCAAGAACCGGTTACGTTTGATCAGTTTGTCCAATTTCATCGTGAGCTGCGTGATTGGCACACTCATGTCGATCTTCAAAATGACTTGGTTGAGCACATGTGGGATCATATTGGCAACCGATAGACGTATTGGTTCATTTTATGTTCATCCAAGACAATTTTGATTTGGTTGTAAAACTATTTTTATTAGAGACAATTTTGATTGGGTTCTAAAACTATTTTAATTTCCAAACAATTAATATTTGGACGTGCAAACTTGTTTTCATATGAAAATATGGGCATTTTAAGGCCCTGGCGGACGGAATGGGGCAAACGGATGTGGCCGCGCGCTGGGCACACGGCCACCGCATCTCAGGGCAGGCCCGGACACGACCCCATCGCCCTATGCAAAGGGACAGAATCCGGCCAAAGCGGGCGTCCGTTTAGGGTCGCGTGGTGGAGTTGGCCTAAGTACAGCAGCTAGTTGGTTATCACAGGAGCCCACTTCAATTCAGTGACCGATGATACTTGCAACAAATCACCTTTGGCCCCCCATGAGCCGAGGTGGCAGGCCGAGCCCACGGTCGCGACGCGCCATTTCACCCACAGAATCACACAGATGACCAGAACGGAGGGGGGGAGGGGCCATGCGGCGACGTAGGACACGTGGTGGGCTCAACGGCGGGGGCCCCACGCCGCAGAGTTGCCTCGCGCATGGGCCCATAGCAGGGGAGCCCTGACACAGTCGCTGCTGCTGCTCCCTCCTCCTCCTCCTCCACCTCCCCCGCAAAGGCGAGGCAGACACGCACGGCACGGCACGGCACGGCTCTCGCTCGCTGTGGGTCAAACCTCGCCACGCTCCACAGGGGACGGGCCGTGAGCACAGACTAGCTCAGAACAACTAATATAATCTGATGAAATCAATTGGTGCGGTCATAGGATTTCATTTTCTACTAGCCCTAGTTGTGTAGACTGGTTCTGACAATGAGGGGACGGGGGCTCGCAGTTTATTAGTACATTATTTTAGTTTATTAGGGGGAGAGAGGTCGCAGCTCGCGGAGCTGTGATGAGGTGAGTTAACTTGGAACCCTTTTCAATGGGGATGGATGGATAAAAGTCTGTGCCTGGCTGCTGCCTGCAAGTGCGATGACCACCCAGAAAGACGGTCTTGGACCCTTCCCGGTGCCCCCTAGTTACCACTAACCCCACTCGGAATAACATTGGTAAAAGTATTGTAGTAGTAGTATTTTGTTGGTCTGGCCTTTGCATTGCACGCATGGCAAATGGTAGTAATCTCAGTGACACGGCCGTGCTGGGCTGGACTCTCCCTCCCTAGCTCACATCGCCTTCACAAGTTACTTCAGCACCTGAGCTGTCTGTCATCACCCCAAAAACAGAACAGGAGAGCTGCCCACCAAAATTTGCCAGGCCCATATCTGCATCCTCACCTGTGCCGTACGCCATGGGTAATCACAGTTTAGGAAGAGAAGCACCAAGATGACACAATCACCTATGCAGCATGTGTTGACGGTGTACAGTACTTTGCATTCTTTCAGGAACAAGACCACACAAGCACACACGCAGCACCTGGCCACAATTTTTCTTCGGTGCAATGATGCCGGGCCTTTATGTCCAACAGACGCATCATATCTATCCGTCTCCTGTCACGCTTTCTGCCGATTCCCTACACCTACACATGAGTGTAGCGGGAGGTCATTACACACGAGAAGAGGAAAGAAAGAGAGGCCGGAGGACTCCCTCCCTGATTCCCCTGGCCGCTGTTATCTTATCTTTTTCACCCCTAGACTAGTAGCACTAGTAGTACTGCTAGCTCACAAGCCGCAAGAGTACAAAACCTGGGCTGATTGGGAGCCGCTTGCATTAGATTTGATTAGGTTAAGCCCAGACGGATGAAGGACGGGATGGAAAGGCATGATTCCTTTCCAATCCAATCACATCCCTATGCTCCATGCATGCATGCATGATCTCCCTAATGGAACCCCCCAGCCTACCTTAATGCCACTGCTCACCATTCATTACCAGGGAATAATTGTCCCCCTTCCTTCCGCCCCCCGTATATTAATCCCCACTCACCATGGACACCAACACAATACCATCATCATCCTTCCTCCCATCCCCTCCTCTCTCACACAGAGGAGTCCACACAGAGACACATCACTCTCTCTCTCTCTCTCTCCCGTCTCCATCTCTGTCAGAAGGGGAGGCCAAGGAAGCAGTGGAGGGGAAAGAGGGGAAATGGAGCTGGACGAGCAGGCCTTCTTGGAGGAGCTCTTCTCCCTGAGGAGGGACGCCACGGCCGCGTGGGAGTGCAATGCCATGGGGGACTTCTTCTCGCCGGCCTGCGGGGCCGGCGCCGGCGCCGCAGCCATGGACTGCTTCCAGGAGCGGCACCAGCCCACCGTCAGCGTGCTGCCCACCTTCACCGCCTCCTTCGAGCAGCCGCACCCGCAGCAGCACCAGCAGCATCAGCAGGCGGCGGCGGTGGCTTCTGGGGGGTTCGACTGCCTCAGCGAGGTCTACGGCGGCGCCCCCTTCCCCAATGCCGTCGTCGGCGGCTACGGCGAGATGGGGTTTCTCGCCGCGATGGACCCCAAGGCGGCGGCGGCGGCGGCCCTGGCGGCCGAGGGGGGCGGCCTCGGCGCCTGCAAGGTAGAGCCCGGGCTGGCGGCGGCGGACGGCGGCGCGTTCGGGTCGGGTCAGATGGCGGCGTTGCCCCCGGGGCCGGCGTCGAGGAAGAAGCGGGTGGAGGGCATGCCGTCCAAGAACCTGATGGCGGAGCGCCGGCGCCGCAAGCGGCTCAACGACCGCCTCTCCATGCTCCGCTCCGTGGTGCCCAAGATCAGCAAGGTGAAAAAAGAGCCCCTCCTTTCCGATTTCACCGCACCAGATGGCACCAATCGACCTCGTCAAAATCTTGGGGTGTAAATTAAACCGCGTGTGGATTCGATTTTGGGGGTGTAGATGGACAGGACGTCGATCCTGGGGGACACCATCGACTACATGAAGGAGCTGCTGGAGAGGATCCGGCGGCTGCAGGAGGAGATGGAGGAGGCGCACCCGCACCAGCAACCCGGGCCGGCGGCGGCGGCGCCGCTGCTGAGCGTGTTCCGGGAGCTCAACCCCAACGAGATGCTCGCCCGGAACACCCCCAAGGTCAGCGATCTTCTTCTGGTTCCAGGCCGCCCACTGCCCTCGCCAATGGAGCATAGCTGCGCCATTGCCGCTGTGGCTTGAAGAAATGTTGTCTGACAGATGTTGTGCTGGTGCTCTGCAGTTCGAGGTGGAGCGCAAGGAGGAGGGCGACACCCGGGTGGAGGTCTACTGCGCCGCCAAGCCGGGGCTGCTGCTGTCGACGGTGAGCACGCTCGACACGCTGGGCCTCGACATCCAGCAGTGCGTCGTCAGCTGCTTCAACGACTTCGCCATGCACGCCTCCTGCTCCGAGGTAACCCAGCCAGTCAGTCAGCCCACCATGAATTCATCAGTTCGTCAGCAAGCAAACATGGATGGATTCATCTTCGGTTCAGTCACGAATTCCAACTGATGTTGGTTCGCTTGTGGGTGCAGATGCAGAGGGAGATGATCAGCGCGGACGCCGTCAAGCAGGAGCTGTTCAAGAACGCCGGCTACGGAGGGGGCTGCTTGTGAGGAAGAAGCAGCAGCACCAGCACCACCACCATGAGTCCATGACCACCACCACCACCAGCAGGAGGAGGAGGAAGGATAATAAAGTAGTAGAAGTAGCTGTAGCAGTGAGTAGAATTAGCAGTTAGCACTAGTACCAGCAGCCAGCAGTAGCGAAAAGGGTTGGGCAAAGATTCAGGGTGGGGGGAGAACCCTTTTTCGCAGATGATAACCATGTCGCCGTGATCAAAATTCTCTCCTGTTAGCAACAAAGATCGGCGGGCACCTTTCCGATGAATGATTGAGGGCGATGATCCCCTCGTTCCTGCGCTTTTCCGGCCATTGTTTAGTGTTTACTGGCCATGTTGCTGTACCACCAAATCAGCCCAAAATAAAGCGAAAGCGAAAGCGAAAGCGAAAGCATGTCCAAAGCATCTTGGGTTGGGCAGGGTCGTGCCATGCTCCTGTTCTTTGACATCGGCGATGCTGGGCACCAGCCGATGCATACTGTAGTGATGTAGTAAAGCCAGTAGCAGCACCGCCGTTGTTTTGCATTGCTCACATCTTCACCGGCGATGATGATGCTGCTGCTGAAGAAGAAGACATGGATGGATGGCTGGCATGGATTGGGACGTTGCATGGGAGAAGAAAGTCTCTCCCCCATTTTGCTTTCTAATGATGTTGGTGATGAAGACATGCTGGATGAATGGAGAAAGAAAGCTTCGCTCCAATTTTTTCGCTTTCCCTCTTATGTGCGTGTGTGTGAGGAGGAAATGGTTTCAGCACCCTGTTGTTTGACATTGGACGATGTTAGGCACCAGCTGATGGACACCAAATCATGCGTGCGTGCATAATCAGCAGCTCCATCCACCTGTTGCTTTGCATTGCATTGCGTTGCGCTGCGCCTCAAAATCTTCACTGATGAAGACATGGACGCTGCATTGGAAAAAGAAAGTTTCTCATACTATACAATTTTGTATAAAGACAGTTAGGGCGATGATGAATACACTGATGGATGGCTGGTGACATTGCGGAGTAGAAAAATAAAAGTTGGCCTCCGTTTTCCTCCCTTCTCTCTCTCTCTCTCTCTTGCGTGTGTGTGTGAGTAGGATGAGGAGGACCAGTGGCCCTTGTCGTATCTCTTGGCATTCTTGCCCGGATGAGGCCGGGGACCGATCAGTTAAGTAACCTCTCGCCTCCAGCAGGACCATTGACCCCTAATTCGCACGCTCTAGACCACCGGCCGGCGCCGGCCAGCCGATCAGACAAAGATCATGTCGGTAAAGCAGCCCGGCCGGCCGGCCAGCCTGCAGGCCCAGTTTTCTACTCCAATCATCATCATCAGCCGCTCCCACAATCCCTACTAACCTATGAATGATCAGTCTATAAAATTTCTTATGGTTGATCGGCTTGCTGCAAGCGTACTTAGTCAGTTAGTCCTTGCAGGGAAGGAGGTCCGCATTTTGTAATGCCCTAAAGGGGGCGCTTTTTGCAGGGCACCTTTTTCCCTAAAAATGAAATAAAAAAGTTGTGTTTGGCTCTTCTCTCTGGGCTCATGCGCGGGTCGGTCAAAATCTAAACTCGGGAGTTTGGGCTCTTGCTGGCGGACGTTTGCAGTTCCGGACCAAGAACCACACCCCTTTTTCATCAGAGCGAAAAGGATGGTGTGACGCCGGTGCCAGTAGGATATTCCAGAAGTTGGAAGGGGATGCAGCTGCTTGCAGCGGGGTGGTGGATGATGATGGATGGATCATGGATGGGCGGGGCTGCTGACGCCGCTCGGCCTGCTTGCCTGCTTGCCCATGATATTCGTCCGCTTGAGATGCGGCTGGCTGGCTGTTAGACGCCATGACGACGGCTGCCAAGTGCGCAGTGGTATCTCCCTCGCCATGCTTCCTCGTGCTGGAGTCATCCTGACGCCGGAGAGGAGGCGTGGCATGTGGCATGGCTGCACTGCCACTGCCCATCCCCCCTCGGGCGAACTCTACGTGCATGATTGAACCTTTTGGGATCCTCCAAAACGTGGAGGGGAGAGAGAATTCCTGTGGCTCTGAGGATACCCAGAGCCAACTCTACAGTGCAAAATGGACTTGGCAGAAAATTACCACTCTAAAGTCTAAATACCATGACAATACTGAAACTTTCTTGATGGTCGTAACTAGTGTGGGGGATCACAAAATGTCTCACAAGGAGTATGTTCAGTAGCTAACGCTAATAGCAACAGCGGTTAGTGGTAACAGGAACTAAGGCAGCTAAAGGACCAGTAACAAAAATGCCGCTAAGCTCTGCATTTTACTTGCTGTATGTAGGTGTGTATGTATGTCTACATCATCCAGCAAAACACACATTAGCAGCGTGGGAGGGAGGGGACCTGTTGGTTAGATGGTCAGAACTCAGAACCAGGGCATCCACCAGATGTACATCTTGCCGAGGTTCTTGTGGGAGACCGCCTCCGCGATCAGGCGCCGCGCCTGCCCTTCGACGGAGAGCGGCAGGGAGGGCGCCGCGTTGACGCCCACCACGACGCCCTGGAGCCTCGCCGTGATGTTGGCGATCGCCCTCTGCATTGTCATTTGAAAAGCGGGTCAGGAGACTGGGCGTCAGGCATGTGCATTTGCAGTGGTTCGGTGTGAAAATGTGTGAGCTTGGTAATACCTGTGCTTGCGGGTTTCGGACCTCCCCTACGCTGGACTTGTGGGCTTTGGTCCACTCCACTAGCGGGTCGTGGATGAAGGTCTCCAGGACGGTCATGAGCGCCTCCTTGTGGCCCCTGAGGACCGACAGAGTGATCTCGCAGACCTTCAGAAAGACGCCTTCGTATCCAGCGATGCCCAACCCGTCGATCATGTTCTGCAATAGCAAATTCAGCATGCCAATCTTAGTAGTACTTGTAACAGAAATCAGATTGAATTAGTTGGATAAGCTCTGAAAAGAAAGCGCAAAACAAGATTTCACTGCTTACTTGTGTAAGCCTGAACGGCACCACCTCGGGCTTCTCAAGCTGCAAACCCTTGTCAAACAAGCAACTGAAATCCACATGAACACAGTCCCCGGTCGTCGCGTCGATAAGGATGTTCTCGCCGTGCCTGTCACCAAGCCCAACAATGTGCCCAACCATTGACCAAACTGCGGCGGTATGCGCATATGCCACTCTGGCACGAAACCATGCAGCTGGTTCAGAGAATGTCGTCAAGAACCATTTGTGGAACACCGGGGGAAACAATGGAAGGATTTTAGTTTTCATCATCTCATCTTCAGGTATTTTGCTAGCATGGCATACATCATATATCCTCTTCATCTGCGAGTTTGTTTTCATCCTGTCATACTTCCCGCAAGTTATGTATATGTCCTGAAGAATATGCCGAAGACCACGGGTGTTGGGCACCCATTCTACTAGTCCACAGTCTTCTGTAAGTGGAACCACGGCAAAGGTTCTGATATAAAGCTTCCTCCTGCGGCTCTCAGGAACTTTGGAGAGGAGACGATTGATCACAGCATTGAACTCCATCATGCGTGCATCCTTCCTAAGATCATCCTTCGGTTTACATAGAAATGGGCGAGCCACTCCATCGCTTCCGAGGAACACAACCTGAAAGTTCAAAATGATCAACATAGTACTTAAATGAGTGAGGTATTAGTTAGTTGAGACCCTTAACAATGAAAACTAATCATAAATGGCCAAAAAAGTACTTAAATGAGTGCAAACAAGTGATCTGGACCCTTGATAGCTCCCAATCTCCCACGCCATATCCAACTAATGACTTGCAACCACAATACCATGATGCACGCCATCCATAAAAAAATGACTAGGGACTACTTCCGTGCACAAACGATCAGTACATATTGACAATTGTTGCTCCTCAAACAGGCGTAATTATCAAGTATGGCAGTATTAAATATGTGCATGTGCATACCTTCTTTGGTTTCTGAAGGGAGGAAAGGATCTCTGCATCGTCGGCTATTCCAGCTATAGTAGGATGCTCAGAGATTGAAAAGGGGTGAAAAGTAGATTGACCTGACATATTTGAATCGTATGATGGCAGAGTTACAGTGAGAGCCTGTTGGATAGGTAATATAATTCCTAGGGGCATCATTCTTTTCAAGGAACTGAACTCAGTTGAGATATTTATTGACCTCGCCTTGGGCTGCCCTGGGTGAAAGCACAGCTTAATCAGATGTTCTATTAGAGAAGGAAACTGATTAAACAGCGCAACATAGTCGCTCCTCTTCCCAACACCCTTCTTTGCTAATTTTAATATTTGTGTAGCAGCCTCTCGTCTTGCAGAAACTGTTGACTTTGACACTGCAGCCATCATCCAAAGTGCTTGCTGAGGGTATGCCTGTAAAACCACCTGGATAATGTATCTTACAACTCTGACAAGTTCAGCATTCTGATGACAGATGCGAGATATCAACTGAGACAGCACAGTTAGCCACTGATAAGTTGGTAGATCCTTCGAGCACCCGCGGACGACGGCTAACATCTGCATTAGATGGGCTGATTAGATCTCTTACACAGATTGAAAAAAAATGAAGAAAAAAAAAACATGTGAAACAGAATTTACCCTATCATGAACGACTTTCATTTCTGCACTTGGCCCTTCTTGGATGTATATGTTTCCAAATTCAAACCAAACCGTAAGTAACCGTGGTAGTGCTTGAAAAAGATTCTTGTGTCCTTTGTGAAGTCCTTTTGCATAACATAGCAAGACTGTTGGAACCAACTCCCACCAAGGCCTCTCTTTAGCTGGGGCACTTGCACTTCCAGCAGAGCCAGGAGTAACAGATCCAACTCCACCTGTGAATTTCTTATCTTCCTGACGTTTCCTAGCATCAACAAGTAAATCATCCAAAAACTTTGCCATGCAAAAGAAACCCTTCTCCCACTTGGGCCGCAACTCTGTTACTCTACTGTAGAGAGTTTTGATTTCCTCGCTCTGTTTTTGCCCTGTATTGTGGATCCATCTAGTATAAAGAAGAAGGGTTTTAGACACATCTGGATTCTCTTTTGATGCTTGTGTTGCAGAGATAGGCACATTTGGCAATGCGAGAGAAAGGCTGGAAAGTGATGAAAGGACAGCATTTCCCAAAACCTCCGCGGGCATGTTTAGAAGCGTTTGCTGAAGTTCAGCTATAGCACTATCAGATTTCCGTATATTCCAGAGGTGCTTTGCCTTCTCCATGTGAACGTTTGGAGCACCTGAAGCATCTGCTTCCAGTATTGCACGGTGGGCTGTCTCATAATGTCCAGCCAAACGGCAGAGCTTAGCGTACTGAAGCCAGCAGTTCCCAACTTGAGAATTCATATGACTAAGATTATAAACCATCCTTCGGAAAGCAAGCAAAGGCTCCCTTGCCCACAGAGACGATTGTGTACATTTAAGACGGTTATCCCAGTCTTTTGTTAACTTCAGAAAACTTGGATCATCTGCACGGAATGATTTGTCGAGAAATGACTCATCTCCCAGCAGGGAGTTGAAGTCTTCCAGCTCACACAGCATGTGGAGCTTAACAATGTAGGGATATGCACGCATATATGAGTCCATGCCTGCTGCAGCCAACGGGACAAGCAACGCTTGCTTGGACTGGGCGATCTTTTCAGCAACCATAAACTGATCTTTTGTCGTCATCGCCTTGAATATTTTTGCTAGACCTATGTCAAACGAAGCACTGTTCTCAGTGCTACTGTACACAAGACCTTTGTCTGCCTCGGGTAGGTACTCGTCCATGAGATCCCATCTTCCTAATCTCCAAGCTGCTTGCACACCTTGCATGCACCATGTTTTCTTATACTGAGGTATTCTGCCAACCAAACCATCCACATGCGCAATCATGGCTTGAAGGTGGCACATGTTTAGCGAACAGTTGAGAACATCACAATGTCTATGGACAGAATCAGGTTCCATTTGCAAAGCATGTTCACACAGTGTTAGCACTTCAGCCCAGTTTCCAGCTTTCTCATTGATGATAAGTTGATCTTGTAGGCTTGATGAATTCCTCAGATTAGCTAAGCCTAATAGGCCATCAGGCTCATCCAATCCTCCATATATTTCCATCAGAAAAGAGATGTCATCATCTGAAAAAGTGCCACTGCACTCTGCAGCTGGATTAGAGGACCCGGACTTCTCTCGGACATGAGATTCGAAATATGCTAGCGCACGTGCATGAGCTTGACATCTAAAAGAGGTCTTAGCTAGAGTAACTTTAGGTATAGCAGCCAACAGCTCAGCAACATTGCTACACTGCACCAACAATTGATCTTGGCCGTTATTAGAACAGCTTTCGTCGTTCAATTTACCTGCTTGCCTCCCAGCCATGGCATTATTAGACTGGGATAGAGCAATTTCCTGCTTGAGATCATCAACCCATTGCCCAAGATTATCAAGTAAAGTGAAGATGGCTTGAACACAAACCTCACTCTGCCCCCCAGTAACACCGTGAACAATAGCCCCACTACTTTCTGAAGCAGCTGCATTGAGAACAGACAATATTTCATCAGTGATACTTTGCCGAGCCTCTGGAGTTCCATAGCAAACAGCATTTAAAACCAAGTAAGGTAGGAGATAGAGCGCAGTTGGCATGTCATGCCGAACAATTCCTCGGCATGCACTGAAAATACCATAGCGCGATCCAGTTGCGTGGGATGTCAACTTTCTAATCCAATAATATATCCACCTTCTGAAGGACATCGTTGGGCGGTATATTGGGCCAAGTAAAGCAGCATCATTCACACTAGGAAGATGAAATCTTGAAGTCAAGCATGGCGCAATTATTTCCTTAACATAACTAGAAAAACGTCCCCACAACTTCTGACCCCTTCTGCTCATTTCACAACTACTTGAATCTTCCCCATTATCTTCTTTGGGTAAAGACTGACAGCCAGCCAATTTTAGTAGCTCTTGAATAGCTAAGGCAGCAGAATCTTGTACTGTTGTATCAGAAGCTGCTCTGAATGCCCTTGCAAGATGCTTGTGGATCAACTCAAATATAAGATCATCGTCTGAACATTCAATCTTAAAGCGCTCACACGAAATTACCTTGAACTTAGCAGGATCAACTGCACCCAGTGCACCAAGACAATCTGCACAGACTAGTTTCAGCCTCTGGCCAACCATTGTCCTTGACTCCTCAGCACATCCTTTAAGTAAAGCCATAATTAAAGCGCTTATTACATCCAAATCAGAAGTATCTTCACCAATTATAAGTGCAGTAACATCCTCCCGTTTGACCTTGAATAGTTTACTCAACTCACATGCTACCATGTACCTTACATTCAAGCTCTCATGATTAAGACCATCAACGGCATCTTTTAGATGATCTTGCAGAGTCATTGATCCTCTGGCTTCCTGTATTACTTTGTTTACTTCCGACAAAGATGGTAAGCTGGGCAGCAATGGCAGTTCACGTATATGTTGTTTAAGCAACTTACTGTTTTTCACAACAAGTTCTTCTAGGATTTCAACAATTTTTCTCAGGTGCACAGAAGGGCATTCTCTGCACTTCTCTAAAGACGGAATGAAAGCAGCTACAACTTGGGACATAACATACTTGATACTGGTCGATGATACCTCAGCCAATTGCTTTATGAAAAAATGTAACACATCAAGACCATCCATTTGAAGAGCTTCCTTATCAGTGGCAAATATCAACAGAACCATAATCTTCGGTGCATGTGTACTCAAATAAGGGCCCATCATCTCAACTAACTTCCGTATACGCTGGAGAGCTTGTTTTTGAAGCTTCAAGTCATCAGAATGAAGCATCTTCTTGTCAATGCTATTGAGAAGTCTGACAAAATCATTCTTCAAGAACTCAGGAAGGGTGTCATTCCCTGTCAAAATTCTTGCAATATTCTGTATTGTTGGTGAAATTCTTGTTGTCCTGAAAATTGGAACACCATTAAAACTCATTCAAACTTATGCCTAATTACAAAGGAAGTATCTAGAGAAATATGTCTACAATTAAAAGAAAAACTACCTTCTATCAGTCTCGATATGATCAGATTCCCCAGGAAAACATATGATCTCATCAAGCAGTGTTGGCAAAGCAGCTGCAAATATTTCTTTGCTATCACTTCCCGTTTCGGTGTGATAAAACTGTAGAACAGACGGCAAGTGCTGCCCATCTTCATAGAATAGAGCGAACGAAAGCACTTTAGGTAGTGAATTAACAATCAATGGTACTAGTTCAGTGTTTAGATGGTTTGCCAGTTCATGCAGAGTAATAACAGCTTGGTCATTGTCTGGGTGAGACACAATAAGCTTTGGTATAACTGATGGAACCATTCTCCTAATCAGCTCTTCAGTCTTAATCCCAAGAACAGCCTCAGCAAATTCATTAATCACTACAGGATGATTTAATAGTCTAGATGAAAGATAGTCATATAAATCATCTCTAACACGGAAGTTATTCGAGAGGAAGAGTTCTATTCCTCCTTTGAAACTGTAAGTGCAGCATCTGTGAAGTAATCTTGATGCTGTCTTCCTTACAATGGGATCATGGTTATCAAGCTGAGCAATAAGCAATACAAATGAGCAGAAAAAAACTTCCCCTTGAGTATCACTGGCTTGCATAATTGTAGCAGTAGACTCCAAAAGAGTCAGTAGAACATGAGAATCTTCAGCTTCTGCGAAAGCTTGCTTTATTTTGTCCATGAACTTAAGTTCTTTAGTCCCTCCCTCCATTCCCAGTTCATCCGGGAACAAAATGTCCATGACTCTGGTTTCCAAAAAGCAGCATACTACAAGAGAAAATGCATCTCTGACATCTTTCATTCCATTAAGTAGCAGAAAATCAATACAGTTTACCCACTTAATTTTCATCTCAAGTAAAACCTCTTTGCTAGAATGTCTCAGTACTCGTGGCAAAACTTCAACCATGGAAATGATACATTCTTTGGAAGTCTGTGCATATAGGAACTTGAAAAAAAGTGCGTGGGCCTTCAAAATATTATGTTTCAAGGCAACATTCTCTAGTACTGCCATGTCCACAATAGAAATCTGCTCTTTAGTATTGACAGTTCTGCTATCACAGTGAGGGCACCAGAAACCTTTCAAGAGAAGATCCAATGTCGAGACTGGTTGCTTAGAGTCCTTGTCCATGAACAGCTTGCAACTGTTCCCCGCTTTGTCAGTAACATCAGTTGTTCCATTTAAACAAGATAGGAAACCGAGTGAAAAGGCAACACATTTCCACACTTTGTCAGATCCTAAATCACCAAATAACCTGAAGAAGAAGAAAAAACCGACTCAGGGTTATCAGATCTTACAGAAGAACTATAAAACATTAAGTGCATTGTGGTCTAAGCAAATTTGAATTTATTTATATTCCTCAACCAAGGGAATGCCTTCAATAATATTTGGTAATCATAACCAAACGAGAAATTAACTGTTTTGTTTCAACAAAAGGCAAAGTGTAAAATGATAATCTGAAATCATGGTAAAGTATATTTACTCACTCAAGTTTCTTGAACATCACTCCAAGCATCGTAGGACCAGAATACAGTACAATAATGGGCAGTGACATAAGAGCCTCATTTTGAACCTCCACAGATTCACTATGGATAGCCAGTTCAAGGAGTTCAAGGTCACAGTCAATATTCAGTCTGTTGCCAATCTTAGCAATAACTTGTACCACAAGGCATTTTAACTTGTCTAAGCATGTTTGAGTGGAAACATGACCATCAGACCACACCCGTTTCAGCAAGCTGATGAGGTCAACATATAGTGGATAATCTAAATCTTCACTGCGATCACAAATCAGCCGAGCTTCATCTTCAAACAGTTTAGAGTCTCCAGGATGAAAGGCTACATAGACATTTAGACAAAAGTGAACAGTAAAAAATGAGAAAAGAGAGCCATATCATCATGTACTCGTTAATATTTGGTCTGGCATAAGCTCGAAGCAATGAGCTTGTAAGTTTATCCCGGGACAATGGGATCAGCAGATCCCTTATTCATATTTATACATGTCTGATAGGTCCAGGTGCCTTCTATATTCTAGATGATTTGACAGGGAAGGATGGATTGTGGGGTTTACAAGCAGGTATTACACAAATAGCTCACCAAAATTGTATTTAATGATCTACCTTATATGATGAACAAGCCATAAGCCCAAGAAGTTGTATAAACACAAACAAGGACGTAAAACACAAAACAGGATCACAAAAAACTTGACAGGAATATTAAGAATTGCACAGTTGTTACAGGCTTATAGCAAAGCTACCTAAGATCCCAAACATAATTCATGTAAGTTGAACCATGGCATGTACAAAATGCAAAAGATGGAGGAAAACCTTACATCGGAGAAGCATTACAGTCTGAAGAGCTTTGAAATATAGTAACATGTCGAAGGAAAAAAAACATTTCTCGGTTGCCTGCACCGTTCACTAATGGTTAGGATGTTAAGTTCAAAAACGATGAAAAGCTAAAATAAATTTATGCAGCTTTATCATGATTTCTGCCTACCTGCTTGCAAATCCAAGGGATCCAGGAGAGAACTTGCTTAGAAATACTAATAAACAGACTTGTCTTTGGGTTAACACAGAATGAAAGAGAAAGAAGACTAAGCACTTGTATAGCAATATCAGGCTCCAATGGATAAGCATTATGATTGTCAGGTGACAGGAACTTAATACGTGAATTTAGTGACAATTGAAGATCATAGGCATAATCTTTTGCTAGTTCATGTCCTATGCCAGCAGGAGATAATTTGGCCATAAATGAACCAATGGTTGATCGTGATTCAGACATCTTTTGACGTTTGTACAAAGTATTTTCCTGGTTCTGAGCCACTCTTTTCTGGCCGACTTTTGGCAGTTCAAATACTTCAGATTTTTCCTGAAAGCTGCCTCGATCATCGCTGGCATCCACAGACACCAAACTCTGACCAAATTTGTCAACAACCAGTCGAATGCATTCAGTCACTTTGTCATAAGGCTTGGGCAAATAGAGCAACTTCAGAAGGATCTCTGGTTTCCATACTTGTGGGGAGCAGACTTCGACTATTCTCATGTACGCATTGCACATCGCAGCCTGCAAAAGGTAGCATTAGTAGAGAGAAGTACCCAAAAGACCTGGGAAAATCAAGTTGCTAACCTGAAGCTCTGAGCTTCTACTAGTCTGTACTGCCCTTGTGAAAATATTGACAATATCAGCAGCCGTAGATTCAACAATATAACCAGGACACGAAGAATGCAAAGCATTTAGACATGCACCCATTGATAAGTCATAATCTGGATCTCTGCAGAAATAAGATGAAGCATTATGCTACTTGACAGTGTTTGTGCACACTCCCATAATACCCATGACAAAATAAAACCTACATTGCATGGTATTTAAGGCTTTTAATATTAGGCAGAGCGAACCAGTACATTGCTTATTGCGTTGTCTCTTCTTAAGGTCCCCAGCTGTAACTCTTTTGTAGAATACTTCCTCATTATAATAAAAACATTTTATGGAAAATATATAGCTGAATAATTCAATAACTACCATTACCAGTTTCACCACTATATTGTTGTTTGACTAAAAGAATTTACAAAAAAGAAAGGCTACTATGTTTGAAACATATCCAGAGAAGGCAAACATATTAGCATTCTTGTAACAAAGTAGGGGGGCATACGTAATTCCTGACCAAAAACAAGCAAAATATAATCCACCATTACAGGTTTCCACTCTGCTTCTTCCAAGTGACAAATTCTTTTTCTACATTACTGTTACACTGAATGATATTTAGAGATAAGATATGATTCATGAAACCAAATATTCACCGGTGACAGAACTAAAATGGATTAGAATCAGGCATTTCAGGTAAACATAGGAGAGGTACGTATAGATCAATATGCCTTGCTTCCAATATAACTAGGTGCCTACAATTGGATCTTAAATCATAGAAATCAAAGTATGGACCAAGGCATCAGAAGCATTACAAAACATAAATATCAGTGGGCAAATATGCTAAACCAGCAAGCCAAGACCCGGGGAACAAAATGATATAATAAAGCATCTAAACTATTGTTTCATAGATTCCTTTCACATGGTAAAACAGACCTGAGGGATATCCGCAACATCATGTGACTTTTCACTGCTCCACATGACATCACTGGAGGGAGTGTAATAATCTAGACTAGAAGAAAAAGATACAGCAAGAGCATACCTGATACTAGAAAGCTCATTAACATCTTGGCTTAGAATCGATGTGATTGAACGAATAATAGTTTCCGTAGGAAGAATCTCAACAGTCATCACCGTTGCAACAATCCGCGCAAAATCAAAACAAACCTGTTGCACCAAATTGATTAACAGTGTGTCGAAGGTACATAGGTATAACCGAAAACACACACATGCTCAAGGTTAAATACCAACCTTGTGCAGGGATTCATCCCCATAACAGAGAATAGAACAAGCAGCGGAAACAAATGGCATGGTAACAATCCCTTCAACATGCAGGGTACCATCTGTAAGGCATTTGTTGATGAGTCTAATTAACGAAGTGGCAAATGAACACCACCTCATGTCACCAGACAGATCAATCAGCACACCAGGTCCATTTTTAGGCTGGAAGCTCTCTGGGAGGTCACTAAAAATCGCAGTGGACTCCAAAATGTCTGAGAAGGATCCACAGAAGCATTTTAAAAGACATCCACTCTCCGTGTGCTTTGATGCCACATATTGTAGATCTGTTAGATTCGACAGGAAGTTCAATTTCAATCCTCTCTGCACAACCTAACACACTGGAGTACTCAACAAACTGAAACTGCACAGCGATAACTAAATGAAGGGAACAGAATCACAGGCCTTCTACTGCAACCATCGCATCCAGGAAGAACTGCCTGTAGGCCTCCCGGTCACCGGTGCGGAGAAGTGAGAGGAGAGACCAAACCGGCTCAAATATAATTGACCTGCAACGGTGAAGAAACCAAACCGAGCATATGTAAACAACACATGTAACCAAACTACATTAGGATAAACTAACCAAACAAGCATCATGCTTGAAGATGCCCAGCATTACTAGATTTACAAATCTATCGGCTGTTCAAACAGGCAGCATTTTCCCATTCCAGCATTCAACCCAAACTAGATGTTTGCTTCCTCTACCGCGCACACTGACATCAGCTAAATTCGCCCCATGTATCACACGTGGATGCGGTAATACTTGGCAATCGAGTGCTTAAATCCATGTAATTTCCCATGTGGAGAGCGATTGGACTAGGGTTTACAAGGGGGAAAGAGGGGAAGAGCAGAGGAGTGCTTACTGGTAGTCGGGTTCTGCGAACAAGGGGAGGACGCGGCCGATGACGCGGATGACCTCGGCGGGGCGGCCGTTGGAGAAGACCCCGGGGAACCTGGGCGCCGTGTAGTTGAGCAGCCTGAGCACCACCTTGGTCTCCATCTCGGTCGCTGCATCGATGGGTCAATCAATCGCAGAGAATGTGAGCGGCGGCCCAGTCGCCGACGCGACCCGCGCCGGGAGGGGAACGGAGGAGGGAGGGGAGGGGAGGGGAGGGGCGTACCGGCGGGGGCGGGGAGGACGTGGTCGCGGAGGAGGCTGGGGAGGACCTCGCGGAGCTTGGCCTCGTAGTGGGCGGAGGCCGGGGCGGCGGCGGAGGAGGAGGAGCCCGCGATGAGCGCGCGGAGCTCCTTGATGTGGCCGGCGAAGTTCGACATGGCCGGCGGTGGTCGCCGCCGCCGGAGCCGGCGCGGGAGGGTTCGTCGTCGGCGGCGGCGCCCTTTTCCCTCCTTAATAATTTCGAAACGGAATTCGAGAACTGCTGCCCTTTCTCCCCCTTTGCTTTTCTTCGTCGTCTCTCCTTTTTTTGGAGCGTGGTCGTCGTTTGTGTTGGGCCCAATCTAAAGACGGACGATGATGATGGATGGATAGCCTCGGCCCGCACACAGCTCTCCACCTTGGGCTGGTTTGAAACTCAAGTTGGGCCGAAAATGTCCTTGTTTTTTCGTCCGGTTTTTTGTCTTCTTTTCGCGCAAAAGTTTCGTCGGAACCTATCGACATGGGACCCAGTTTTAAAGATCTCGACGCGAGATCTCCAACAGTGAAAATAGTTCGAGACTTAGACGCACGGTTTAAGAGATGAAACATTTCGAATAAAAGAATCTACACAAAAAAGGAAAACATTTTGCATTGCTCCACTTGGGAGTGCTCTTTTGCAAAGAGTGCTCTTTAATTAGTGATTTCGCTATGTCTAATATTCAACGAGACACAGGGAACCCTCGCTGAAGGGAGCTGCCAGTTGGGCCGACCCAGGGGCGCGGGAAACAACAACCTAGATATTTGTTTTTGTTCTTTCTTCTTCATGTATTTTTGTATTCATTTTTTGTTTATTTTTTTAATCTCAATATATTTCCAAATATTTTATGTAAATATATTTACAATTATTTTAAATAAATATATTTCAAAAATCACTCTTCGTAAAAACATTTCAAAATGTTGACCAAGCATTTAAAAATGGTAAATGTATATAGAGAAGATGTTTATCACGTATACAAAAATTAAACGTGTGTGAAATAATTAGACCATGTATTTAAGTTAATCAAGCATTTGAAAAAATGTTGAAAAAGTTTTGAAAATTTTAAGGAAGCATTTGGAAAATGTTAAATGTGTATAGGAAAAATGTTGACCATGTATTATAAAATGATGAAACAAATCTGATCATGAATATAATAATTTTAATCCAAACATTCAAAAAATATTGAACAAGTGTATGGAAATTGTTAAATGTGTATAGAAAAAATATTGACGGTGTAGAAAAATTATGAAATTTTTTATCAGGTATATAAAAATGTTAATCAAGAATTTGAAAAACTATTGAACGGGTATTTGAATAATGTTGATCAGACATTTAAAAAGTATTCAATGTGTTTAGAAAAATGTTGAGCATGTCTTCAAAAAGGTTAACATTGCATTTAGTAAATGTTAATCAACCATTTAAAAATGTTAAAATATTCATAGAAAAATGTTGACCATGTATTAGAAAATGTAAATCGATATTTGAAAATTATTAATCAAGCATTCAAAAAAGTAGAAGTGTGTATAGGAAAAATGTTGACCATGTACTCAAATGTTAATCTTGTACTTGAAAACTGTTAATCAAGCATTTGAAAAATATTACAAATGTGTATAGAAAAATATTGGCCATGAATTAAAAATGATAAATTCATATTGGAAAAATAATAAACATGTATTACAAAATTGTTGTTTACATATAAAAATTGAGAATCAAAAAAAATAAATCGAAAAGGAAACAAAATAAACCAAAGAAAAAAATGAAAAATAAAACCGAAAAACAAATGCAAAAAGAATGAAAAAGCAAAAACCCGAAGAAGACAAATGAAAAGATACAAACGAAAACAAAACAAGCATTGAAACCAAGAAATGTTAAAATCGTATTTGAAAAAAGTTAAACGTGTATTAGGAAAATGTAGAATGAAACCAAAAGAAAGAAATAAAAACTGAACAAACCCAAAAAAGGAAAAGAAAAAATAAACCGTAGAAACAAATGCAATCGAATGGGAAACGGTGAAAACCGATAAGGAAATAAGGAAAACAACAAAAATGTTGAAAACGAAGAATGAAGCAAAAAATCAAAGAAAAAAAGAAAATAAACCAATGAAAATCGACAAAAGAAGGAAATAAAACCGAAGAAAAAGAAAGAAAAAACTGAAAAAGAAGAAAAACTGGTGAAAAAGAAAGGAAAAAATTACAAAAAAAACCCTGAAAAAACCTGGAAAAACCAATGAAAAACCGGCTCGTTTACCCTCAATTAGGCCGCGCCCTAGTGTGTACCCTGAAAAAATTAGGCGCTCTCTGGAAGCTAGCCACGACCATTTCCATGCAACATGAGGAGGAAGCGGAGTGTGGACGAATAGAATTATTGTTTCCAGATACACTTCAGAAAGAGATTGACATGGTTGATCCACCACTCGGGAGTGGCCGGCTCCGATGAGCTTCTGTAGCCCCGACAAGTATCGGCCTTTGATTCTTGATCCCATGGGTGATTGAATCGGCATGTCTTGCCAGCCTAGCACCCACACTAGTACAAAATGGGCATCGGTAGCAAGCCCTAGAAGCGATTGCGTCCCAAACATACAAAGTCACCTATCATTACCTAGTGGAGGTGGTAATTTCTATTATCAGACATGACATACACGGGTCGAAATTGGGAACCACCTACATTACTTTGTGGATGCGGTTGTGATTCTGAAACCACCTATAGTTTGTAAACATTGGAGACGATTTTAGAATTCAAACCGCTTGTGGTACTTCCACCACCTATTGGCATAATGTAAGACCCTCGCTATGCCGTCGCCACTGACTTTCTCCACTCCTACTCGAAGACATGGATCTATCGAGGGCAAGGCCATATGTAGAGCGAGTCTCATGCGTTAGTGCCACCGCTCACCTGCCGCTACCGCCACATCTGTCGCTCTAACATCCAGGTAATGTATGTGGGTGGGTGTAAGTGTGTGCTAGCCTACCATTGCCTCCGCTACCAAGCCTTGCCGACAACCACATGTAGGAGTCCTTCTCGCCGCATTGGCCAACCCTTGCTACCCAGCTAGAGGAAGATGGGCCTATCTTTGTCAGCGACAACCTAAAGGAGGATCCCCGCACTTATAAGCCGATCTCCGTATCATTTAGGGTGTGGTGGGTGGGTGTCTAAGCTCCTGAAGATGTTTCCATCTCCACTGCCATTGTGGGCTCCCTCTCATTTTATCGGACGAAGTTAAGGGGACTGCACAAGGGCTCCTTATGTCCCGCAAGTGCACAAGTTGGTTTGTAGTATTTTCTAAAGTACGATTATTGACCCTCGAAGAGCTTAGGAAATGTTTTTTCCTCCTATAGAGGTATATCGCAAAGTGTCTGCATGTTAATTGCGGTCCAAAGCAAAAGCGATGCCAAAGTGGAAATGATGCAAGAGTGTGCATTAGAAAACTAATAAAAACAAGAGAGTAATGGCAAGTGATGGAAACTACAGTAGGGGAGTCCATATTCACCACTAGTATTCATTTTATTTAATCACGTGAAAGAAAAATTCCAGGTTCTTACGTGCATATCCTTGCAGCTCTGGCCACCCCTCCCCCCTTCCCCGAGCCAGTGGAAATGATGCCGATTAAGGGTCTCCTTGTGGACGTGGTCTAAGGCTTCAGGGTTACTATTATTACCCTTATCAAATTTATGCAAAAGAGAGAGATAGCTTCTATTACAACAGTTGAGGTGATAGAGGCGAGGGTGTCCCAATCTTTCGATGAGATGATAACTATCGATTTGGTGGAGTCGACTTTGACGATCCGACTACAAACGTGCACGACGTTGCGCCTTAGCAATCGCTAAACCAATCTCCTGAGGTTACTGACGATGCCGGAAGCACGATCAGCCTGACCATGAAGGTCTATTCCTGCAAGCAATCGAAGAACGAGCAAGAATATGATAAAGCAATCTGAATATTGCGAATATATATGAAGTATTGAAAATGGTGGGGATCCGTAAGCGGTCTTGGTCTGGTCGTTGGACACAAACGAAGTACACGAAGTTGCAATGGCTAACTTTTAACTAAACAAATCCCAAGGAAAAAGCTACTAGATGGATCTATTTATATAGGAGCAAGGGGTGGCGGCCAAGGAGGTGGGAGGACGTCCCAAGGCAGCCTAAAACTAACCCTAGGTCGTACAAGGCCAATGAGCCCAAGTGGAGGTGACGTAACACCTTTGGACTTGTAGTTTGAATCGGATTCTGCTGCAGCATCAGATTGTTTCGTCCATAACTCAACGCTCCGGACGAATTTAAGGTAAATCCAATTGGGTTGGAAAGTGCACGAAATCTATTTTCCAACAAAAAAAAGAATCAACCAATTTGGAGTCCATATGAAAAAGTTATTGACGTTTTGAGTCAGGTATGTCTGTGCTGTCCGAATCTGAGTCCAGAACATGAGAGACTTGTACTCTATCTTCTCTTGGGCCAAAAGTGACGTGAGAGAACTTTTTGAACAGCAGGTAAACATCTCTTTCTCCCTTATCTTCATATGTGGATTGTACAAATGTCCCATACACCTGCAACTAGACATGGCACAAAAGTTTGTGAAGTATTTTTGTCCTGGATGACATAAATAAATTATTGCATAGTTTGCATTAGAAATCACCTCACAAATATACATGTATGCAATATTTTCGGTTGTATCCAAGGTAGTCATGTCCTCATCATCCTCCCCTTCTTGAAAACAAAGCCGTCCTCGGCGTTGCTTAATCTGAAATGTGGCTAACAAAAAAGACAATGTGTACATGTTGTATATGTATATGTCATTCATTTGTACTTCCCTTGATTTTTGCACATATGACACATGAATAGATGAGTAACTTGCATAGTGCATAAAATCTAAAGCCAAAACATTATCACAAGAAGTAGAAGGCATGAAAATATTGCAACTCAGTTTGCACATATAAGTGAAGCTCTTATTCATTTCAAAAGATTGACAATGTTCATCATTAAACCATCCCAACATTAGTGAATAAACCTTACTTGCATCAAATTTACATGCTACAACATGCTTATATAAGCAAACATGCAATAAGTCATTCGACACAGAATCATCACCAAGATTAGAGGTCATATCAAAATGATTAAACATTGATTCTTTTGCATCAACAGTTAATTCAATGGGCGCACTCAAAATTGTTGGTATTTCAGTTGTTTGATCACATGATGCATTCATGATAGTAACATGATTCTCTAAAATAGGCGGCGTGCTCAAATCAACAGGTAACTCAACACATGATGTATTTAAGTTAATTAGGCATGCATCATTCCCATGTGAAGTTATATCATCAATACCTTTACTGTTACCTTGTCGCAAAGACGTAGCTGATGTAGGTATGGACAATGACAATGTATCATACACTTGAGATGATGTCGCGCTCACGATCGGAGGTGTGGTTGTTCTAGTAGGTGCAACGGTGGAGGAATCAACCGATGGTAGTGAGCATGAATTGGAATAGTAGTTGTTGTAGTCACCCAATGCATCCTCCTGTATCTGTCTCTCAAAGGTACAAGCAGGAACATACATACCAGTAATGCAACGAGGAATATAGTAAAATCTTGCACGGATATCATGGTTCAAACCACCAAAAAATCTATTCATTGTATCATCCTCAGATTCTTCTATGTCACAGTGATGCATATAAGATTTGAACTCCTGGTAGTAAGCATGAACAGTGTTGTTGCCTTGTTTAAATTGTTCAAACTTGCGAAGCAATTCACGACGATAGTAAGGAGGGAAAAATTGTTGTCTCATTACATCTTTCAAATCTTTCCAAGTTGTGGGTTGGTTATCAATGTTTTTTTTACAATGCACACTCCACCAAACAGAAGCAAAACCAGTAAATGCTCTAGTGGCAACTCGTACTCGCTCAAGTTCAGAAAAGTCATGGTGACTAAAAACTTGTTCTACTTCAAGCTCCCAAGCTAGATAAATAGCATGATTAAATCTACCCTCAAATGACGGTAAAGAGATAACCTGACCATGTGCTTGTGTGTGTTGTCCCAACTCTCGTGATGGTGATGATGCGTCCGTCGTCCAAGAATTTCTATCTCCGGAACCTGTCATGATTGGTAGAAACAAGAAACAAAATTCGAGAATAATGTTCCGATGAACTACTAGGATGTGGTTGTAAAGTGCTCACAGTAAAGCAAATATCAATATCTTACAAGTTCTTACCATGCGGCAGGTGGTGACAGGCAACCAGCGGTGTCAAATAACTCCGAAGATTGTGTAAAACAATTGCCAGGGGAACGTACGTATACACGGTGTAGAAATATGTGAAGCTGGGTTGGCTATATATGGTAGCAAAAGATTAGCAATAATCAATTCAGAGATGCAATACTGAATAAACGTTCAACGACGGTACTGTGCTGGTCCTAGGCTAGACCGGACTAGAGACGCGAGCCTAGAACACTAATGAGGTCACGGCGTAGCACAACTAGCATCAATGAAAGATAATAAGTAGCTCTGGACAGCAAGATATAAGTGAAGATCACAACGGCAGTAAAGATAATGATGAAAAACAACTGCCAAGCAGGATATACAACAACTATCTCTCCAATTTTCCTCTTGAAAAGTTTGAGCCAATTTTCTGATAACTTTTTTCAAAGAATGCTACTAACTCAAGCTTTCCAATGCAAAAAGAATCACTCAATTCCGAGTTGATATGAGGAGTCAAAAAATTCTAAAACTGGTTTGAAAAACTAGAATAAGCTGTGTTCACGAACTTCGGAGGGCAAAAAGACCTATTTAGAAGCCGATTTTGAGGTGCCAAATATTGAACTAGCTTCTGCAACTATTTAGATGCGGCTCGTCTTAGCTTTAATTTGAGTACTCGCGGAGCCAAAACGGACTTCGCATGAGGAAGTTATGCCTGTTTTACTGAACAGTGCACAAAACAGATTCCAATCAGAATTCAGCTACGAGATTGAGTCTAGATAGATCCGACCTTTGTTTTTTTTCTTCTTTTTTACTCACACTTTTTTTCCTTTTTCTTTCTCTCTTTTTTTTCTCTGACTTTTTTTTTACTTTTTTCTCTCTTTTTTTTTCTCTCTCCTTCTTTCCAAACAAACTAGATAAGATGCAGATTGGATCAAGTGAAGATGTGAACGATCTCAACTATGATTATGACAATGAACGGTGGGTAGCACGTGGTGGAAATTGATGGATGGATGGTGGTCAACGGAAGGGATAACGATGCAGCGGCGGCATGACTAATGTGAACAAAACTCGAAACTCTAAACGAACTAGACACTAAGACCGGCAACTTGACACGAACGATGCAACCGATTCAATAATGCAAACAATAAAAAGAAAATTGCAAGGGCTCAGACTGGCTCGGACAAAGGATGAATAGAGCTAACTTTTTTTGTGGCTTTTTCTTGGACAATAGGTAAGAAAATAAATCTAATCTAGGGAAAACTGGAAATTCTCACCCCGAGCAACCTGAAAACTGATACCACTTGATAGAGGTGAGGGTGTCCTGATCTTTCGATGAGATGATAACTATTGATTTGGTGGAGTCGACTTTGACGATCCGACTACAAACGTGCACGACATTGCGCCTTAGCAATCGCTAAACCAATCCCCTGATGTTACTGACGATGCCGGAAGCACGATCAGCCTGACCACGGAGGTATATTCCTGCAAGCAATCGAAGAACGAGCAAGAATATGATAAAGCAATCTGAATATTGCGAGTATATATGAAGTATTGATAATGGTGGGGATCCGTAAGCGGTCTTGGTCTGGTCGTTGGACACAAACGAAGTACACGAAGTTGCAATGGCTAACTTTTAACTAAACAAATCCCAAGGAAAAATCTACTAGATGGATCTACTTATATAGGAGCAAGGGGTGGTGGCCAAGGAGGTGGGAGGACGTCCCAAGGCAGCCTAAAACTAACCCTAGGTCGTACAAGGCCAATGGGCCCAAGTGGAGGTGACGTAACACCTTTGGACTTGTAGTTTGACTCGGATTCTGTTGCAGCATCAGATTGTTTCGTCCATAACTCAACGCTCCGGACGAATTTTAAGGTAAATCCAATTGGGTTGGAAAGTGCACGAAATCTATTTTCCAACAAAAAAAAAGAATCAACCAATTTGGAGTCCTTATGAAAAAGTTATTGACGTTTTGAGTCAGGTATGTCTGTGCAGTCCGAATCTGAGTCCAGAACGTGAGAGACTTGGACTCTATCTTCTCTTGGGCCAAAAGTGACGTGAGAGAACTTTTTGAACAGCAGGTAAACACCTCTTTCTCCCTTATCTTCATACGTGGATTGTACAAATGTCCCATACACCTGCAATTAGACATGGCACAAAAGTTTGTGAAGTATTTTTGTCCTGGATGACATAAATAAATTATTGCATAGTTTGCATTAGAAATCACCTCACAAATATACATGTATGCAATATTTTCGGTTGTATCCAAGGTAGTCATGTCCTCATCATGAGGGAGTCCTGGATTAGGGGGTCCTCGGACATCCGGACTATATCCTTTGGCCGGACTGTTGGACTATGAAGATACAAGATTGAAGACTTCGACCCGTGTCCGGGTGGGACTCTCCTTGGCATGGAAGGCAAGCTTGGCAATACGGATATGTAGATATCCTCCCTTGTAACCGACTCCGTGTAACCCTAGCCCCCTCTGGTGTCTATATAAACCGGAGGGTTTACTCCGTAGGACAACAACAATCATACCATAGGGTAGCTTCTAGGGTTTAGCCTCTACGATCTCGTGGTAGATCAACTCTTGTAATACTCATATCATCAAGATCAATCAAGCAGGAAGTAGGGTATTACCTGCATCGAGAGGCCCCGAACCTGGGTAAACATTGTGTCCCCCGCCTCATGTTACCATCCGCCTTAGACGCACAGTTCGGGACCCCCTACCCGAGATCCGCCGGTTTTGACACCGACATTGGTGCTTTCATTGAGAGCTCCACTGTGCCGTCACCGTAAGGCTTGATGGCTCCTTCAATCATCGGCAACGATACGATCCAGGGTGAGGTCTTCCTCCCCGGATAGATTTTCGTATTTGGCGGCTTCGCACTACGGGCCAACTCGCTTGACCATCTGGAGCAGATCGAGAGCTACGCCCTGGCCATCAGGTCAGGTTCGGAAACTTGAACTATACTGCCGACATCCGCGGAGACTTGATCTTCGACAGATTCGAACCCATGTTGGGTGCGCCGCACAATCACGACGAGCATGACGTAACTCTGCCGCTGGACAGTGTTCGGGAGATCACACCCGCAACTACTCCGGCCCTTAATCCGGAACAAATTGCGCCATCCGAGGACGGGTGGATAGACCCCTCCCTGGAGGCCGCACTCTCAGTGGCGATAGAGCCGAATACTAACTTCACCCCTCACGAGAGCCGTGTCGCAGAACCATTGGATTCGTCCCCGGCCACGGGCTCCGAGCCGCTTGCGTCCGTGCCTATCAAATCCGATTGGGCACCGATCATGGAGTTTGCCTCCGCGGATATCTTTCAGCACTCGCCTTTTGGCGATGTGCTAAATTCATTAAGGTCTCTCTCCTTGTCAGGATAACCTTGGCCGAACTATGTCCGGCTAGAATGGGATGCAGGCGACGAAGAAATTCGCTCCCCACCCACCACCCACTTGGTAGCCACTGTCGACGATTTAACCGACATGCTCGACTTTGACTCCGAAGACATCGACGGTATGGACGACGAGGCAGGAGATGAATAGGAACCACCGCCCACAGGGCGCTGGACCGCCACCTCATCATATGTCATATACATGGTGGATACCCCCAAAGAAGGCGATGGCGATAAGACAGCGGAGGATGACCCCTCCAAGAAGCAACCCAAGCATCGACGTCAGTGGCGCCGCTCTAAGTCCCGCCATAGCAAAAGTAGTGATACCGGCACAAGAGACAATAACACTCTGAATAGTGCCAAAGACGACGACAATCCCCTCCAGCCAGATTTAGAGCGGGAGGATGAACAAGCTAGCCCTCCATAACAGTCGGCAGATGGAGAAACGGAGGATGAAAATTACATGCCTCTCTCCGAAGACGAGGTGAGCCTCGGCGACGAAGAATTTATCGTGCGTGAGGATCCCGTCGAGCAGGAGCGCTTCAAGCGCCGGCTTATAGCCACAACAAATAGCCTGAAGAAAAAGCAACAACAGCTTCGAGCTGATCAAGATCTGCTAGCGGATAGATGGACTGAAGTCCTGGCAGCCGAGGAATACGAACTCGAGCGCCCAACCAAGAGTTATCCAAAGCGCAGATTGCTACCTCACCTCGAGGAGGAAGCATTGAAACCTACATCACTAGCGTATGATGCGGCTGATCGGCCACCTCGTGGCCGAGACAGAGAGGCATTTCAGCCTGAAGTCCAGACCGCACCCCGCCGCTGTTCAACTAAAAACACCAAGGCCCGGGGCAACACGCGGGACCTGCGAGACGTATTGGAAAACAAAGCAGGGCATACAAGATCGATCTACGGATCACGGGGTCGCGCCCCAACGCGAGACGATGATCGTCACGCCGGATATACCAAAAGCAAATCCGGCCGGGTCGAATACAGCAGACAAGACTCGTATGAACTGCGTCGTGATATAGCCCGGCACAAAGGCGCCGCGCACCCCTTATGCTTCACTGATGAAGTAATGGATCACCAATTCCCAGAGGGTTTTAAACCCGTAAATATTGAATCATATGTTGCTACAACAGACCCCGCGGTATGGATCGAGGACTTCCTCCTCCACATCCACATGGCTCGCGGTGATGATGTACATGCCATCAAGTACCTCCCACTAAAACTCAAAGGACCAGCTCGACATTGGTTGAATAGCTTGCCAACAGACTCCATTGGCAGTTGGGAGGATTTGAAAGATGCATTCCTTGAAAACTTCCAGGGTACTTATGTGCGGACGCCAGATGCTGATGACTTGAGCCATATAACTCAGCAGCTAGGGGAATCGGCCAGGAAATTCTGGACCAGGTTCCTAACTAAGAAAAACCAAATTGTCGACTGTCCGGATGCAGAGGCCTTAGAGGCATTCAAGCATAACATCCATGACGAGTGGCTCGCCCGGCACCTCGGCCAGGAGAAGCCGAAGTCTATGGCAGCCCTCACGACACTCATGACCCGCTTTTGCGCGGGCGAGGATAGCTGGCTGGCTCGCAGCAACAACACATCAAGGAATCCGGGCACTTCAGATACCAAAGATAATAACGGCAGACCACGTCGTAACAGACATAAGCGCCGCAACAACGGCGATAACGCCGAAGATACAACAGTCAATGTCGGATTCAGTGGCTCTAAACCCGGCCAGCGGAAAAAGCCATTCAAAAGAAGTACTCCGGGCCCGTGTAGTTTGGACCGCATACTCGATCGCTCGTGTCAAATCCACGGCACCCCCGATAAGCCAGCCAATCACACCAACAGATAATGCTGGGTGTTCAAGCAGGCCGGCAAGTTAAATGCCGAAAACAAGGACAAGGGGCTGCATAGCGATGACGAGGAGGAGCCCCGACCACCGAACACGGGAGGACAGAAGAGGTTCTCCCCACAAGTGAAGACGGTGAACATGATATACGCAACCCACATTCCCAAGAGGGAACGGAAGCGTGCACTAAGGGACGTCTATGCGATGGAGCCTGTCGCCCCAAAGTTCAACCCATGGTCCTCTTGTCCGATCACCTTCGATCGCAGGGACCACCCCACTAGTATCTGTCATGGCGGATCTGCCGCATTGGTCCTAGACCCCATCATTGACGGATTTCACCTCACTCGAGACCTTATAGACGGCGGCAGCAGCCTGAACCTGCTCTATCAGGATACAGTGCGCAAAATGGGTATAGACCCCTCGAGGATCAAACCCACTAAAACCACCTTTAAAGGTGTCATCCCAGGTGTAGAGGCCCATTGCACGGGCTCAATCACACTGGAAGTGGTCTTGGGATCTCTGGACAACTTCCGAAGCGAGGAGTTAATCTTTGATATCGTCCCGTTCTGCAGTGGCTATCACGCACTGCTCGAGCGAACCACATTTGCAAGATTCAATGCGGTACCGCATTACGCATACCTCAAGCTCAAGATGCCAGGGCCTAGGGGGGTCATAACAGTCAATGGAAACACAGAACGCTCGCTCCGCATGGAGGAGCACACTGCGGCCCTCGCAACAGAACTAGAAAGCAGCCTTTTAAGGCAAATCGCCAATTCGGCGATAAAGCCCCCGGACACCGTCAAGCGAGTCCGGAGTAACCTGCAACAGGATCGCCTGGCACGTTCAGAGCTCGCCTAGCAATTCGGCCCCCGTCCTAGTCCCAGTTAAGCGACGAAATCCGTGCCGCGCGTACATAATTACGCACTGAAAATACCATGGGCATAGGCGGGGGCACGACCAGGGCACGTCCCATAATGCGGCTCAACCGCCCTAGGGGCTGTATACCTTTATCATTTTCTCTCTTTCAGGACCTTACTCCCTTTCCGGCAGTATGATTGCTGAACACATTACGGGAAGGGACAACCAAGGAGGCAAGAAGCTAAGACGTACAAGGGAATCCCCAGGTGGTCTCTGATAACAACCGAAGTACCCATTTTTAATACCCATACGCAGCTTACCCTTGGATAGGACATGTCAAATAGTCCTATATTTTTTTTGCTTATCGCACTACTTGTATCAGTACGCTTCAACGTATTATTTAAATAACAATGCATAGCATTAGTCTATTAATTGCATTACCCTTCTTTTTTCTTGTCTGTTTATTTATGACAACTTGCACCCGTACATTCTGGTACGACCAGTACGCCAGGGGCCTCAGTATACCCCATAATACGGCGTAAGTAGACCGAACACTTTCGACAGTGCGGCACCCCGAACTTATAGCATTATATGCATCAGCTCTGAATCATGTCTTGGGTCAATAGTTGGGTTTGCCCGGCTCCCATGTTTTGGTACCTTATGTTCCACAATATCGGCTAAGGTAGCGCTGGGAGAACTACTGCGATTGTGTCCCTGTTCTTCCGGACGAGCACCTCAGTAGAGAAAGCCGAAAACTGACTGTCATGATAAGGCGAGAGCTAGTCACTATTCGAGAGGTCTCAAGTCCTTAAAGACTTTTCCGCTTCGGGCGAGGAGTCGGCCTTGCCTGACTTAGGCGTATATAGCGCCCCAAATTCGGCCGTCCAAATACTAGGGGCTTCGCCAAAATTTAAAATTGTAGACTTCTATGGCTAAGTGAGAGTGATAAAGCCTTATAGTCCGATTGCCTGGTTCGCTGTGCTGAACACCTCCCTCGAAGGACCCAAAATTGGGATAAAGAGTGCTCAGGTTTATCCCGAACACCTCAGTACTAGTTACATGGGGGCAGAAGCCGACGACTAGCCAACTCTCTGATTTTATAAACGGCCGCACAGAAGGTAATATTTTAAATTCAACATAGCGCAAATGAACTCGGTTCACATTACAGGATCACATGAGTACGTTCATTCAAATATTACATCTTTAGCACATTCCTCCGCCACAAGGCGGGAACCCTTCAGGACACTGTCATAATACATTTCGGGGTGGCGATGCTCCTTGCCTTCCGGCGGCCCCTCCTTCACCAGCTTTACGGCGTCCAGCTTCGCCCAGTGCACCTTCGCCTAGGAAAAAGCCCTGCGCGCACCCTCAATGCAGACGGACCGCTTTATGACTTCAAGCTGTGGGCAGGCATTCACAAGCCGCCCCACCAGACCAAAGTAACTGTCAGGCAGGGGATCGCCAGGCCACATCTGGACTATAAGACCCTTCATGGCCTGTTCGGCCGCCTTGTGAAGCTCGACCAGTTGCTTCAGCTGGTCGCTCAAGGGCATTGGGTGTTCGGTCCCAGTATACTGTGACCAGAACAACTTCTCCGTTGAGCTGCCCTCCTCAGCCCGGTAAAACTCCACGGCATCCAACACACTGCGGGGAAGATCTGCGAACGTTCCTGGAGAGCTCCGAACTCGGGTAAGTAAAAGGAAAGTTTCCTTCACATGCTTGCTTTGCATAACGAATGCCTTACCCGCTGCTATCTTCTTCACTGCCTCAATCTCCTGGAGGGCCTTGTGGGCTTCAGCCTTGGCGTTTTGTGCGCTTTCGAGCGCCTTCACAAGCTCGGACTCTCGCGTCTTGGAGTCAAGCTCCAAGGACTCGTGTTTTTTGGCGAGAGCCTGGAGCTCTTGCTGCACCTCTCCTACCCGGGCTTCTTGCTTTTCTCGCTCAATGCGCTCCTTGGCCGCTTTGTCTTCGGCCTCGGACAGCGCCTTCTTCAGGGTCGCCACTTCGGTCATGGCCCCTCGCAAATTCATGATGATCCTATTATTTTACAACCAAATTTCTTTTTAATATATAAACAGGGTATCGCTTACCTTTGTTCTCTTCGAGCTGCCTCTTGGTAAGGCCGAGCTCTTCCTTGGACCGCTCAAGGT
Organism: Aegilops longissima; assembly: GCA_021605205.1. Taxonomy (NCBI): domain Eukaryota; kingdom Viridiplantae; phylum Streptophyta; class Magnoliopsida; order Poales; family Poaceae; genus Aegilops; species Aegilops longissima. Next base: position 748,333,609 of record CM038679.1, read on the forward strand.
CCTGCTTCAGTGCAGCGACCTCCGCAGTACGTGCGGCAGCGGCCAGTAGTGAAGCCTTCATATGCACATAGACATATTCTGATTAAACTCCTGAGTCATTATTTGATCCTCTATTCGCCCTTTCTTCACGAACGCCAAACAGAGCATCAGGGGCTACTGTCTATGCGGTAATATTTTCCTATAATTTGATTACTTACCTGAAAGCCTGTTAGGAGGCTGGCACAAGCTTTAGTTAGTCCGCTTTTGGCGGACTAAACCTTTTCGATCATTGAACTCATGATAGTGCGGTGCTCTTCGTCGATGGAAGCGCTGCGAAGCGCTTCCAACAAGTTTTCCGGTGCCTCTGGATGGACAGAGGCCACCGTCACGGGCAGCTTGACCCTCTTAACGGGGGGTCGCCTGACAGAGTCCGGAACCACTGGAGGTTCCGGCGCAGTGCTCGGCTGGAGGCCGAACTCGGAGCCCATGGGAGTCTTGCTCCCTTTGCGCCCTGGGTCCGGAATGTCGCCTCGAGGTGCCTCCAGAACTACCTCCCCTCGGCTCGATGCCCTTTGAGACAACACCTCAACATTGTCCGTAGGGCGAGGGGTGGAGGCGGTCAGAATTGAATCACTATTCATATCCGATAGGTCCAAAGAACCATCTGACGAAGATAAGTCGATACGGGCTCGGGAAGGACTACATAATCATGTTCGGCGTGATGAGAAGCAGTGCAATAAAAACATACCATGAAATACTATGGTATCCGGATACTTACGACTTCGCCAGGGGCTTGTCCCTGGGCAACCACTCGTCGTGGCTGTAGGTGGCAGTCGTGGAGCAGTCTGAAAGGAGGGTCCTTCCCTTCTTGGACCCTTCGGCCTCCCCGGTTGGGGCGGTCTTCCTTTTCTTGCCTCCTCCGGCTGGGTGGGGGGGGGGGAGAACTTTCCTCCTCCTCCTCCTCCTCGTTTTCATGGGAGGAGTGCGCCTCAGAGTTTTCGGACGATGAGTCCGATATAACCTTGCGCCGGAGACCCTTTCGGGTCCCCGTGGCCTTCTTCTTGGCCTTCTTCGCTGGCACCTCGTAAGGCACCGGGACCAGCATCTCCGTTAGGAGAGCATCTGCTGGATCCTCAGGCAGGGGGGCTGGGCAATCAATCTGCTCCGCTGTCTCTACCCAGTCCTGTTATTGGCATGGAGGTTTAGATCCCGCACATGATTAAACTGGGGAAAATAAACATCCTGTGAGATATAAAAAATTTACCGGATTGGCATGGCACTTTGCGCTTAGTCCGCGGTCCTTAGTAAGGGGAGGAGGTACCTCGACGCCCTTGAACAGCACCTTCCAGACGTCCTTGTGCATTGTGTCGAAGAGCTCTCGTAGCGTCTGGTGCTCGGCCGGGTCGAACTCCCACAAATTGAATGCCCTTCGTTGACACGGGAGGATCCGGCGGAAGAGCATGACCTGGACCACGTTGACAAGCTTGATTTTCTTGCTCATCATGTTTCTGATGCATTTCTGGAGTCCGGTCAGCTCCACCGATGAACCCCAGGACAGGCCCTTCTCCTTCAGGAGGTGAGTCGCGTGGGGATTCCGGATCGGAATTCGGGGGCCGCCACCCAGTTGGTGTCACGTGGCTCGGTGATGTAGAACCACCCCGATTGCCACCCCTTTATGGTCTCCGCATAGGAGCCTTTTAGCCAGGTGACATTAGGCATTTTGCCCACCATGGCGCCTCCACACTCCACTTGCTCGCCAACCACCACCTTCGGCTTAACATTGAAGGTCTTCAGCCACAGGCCAAAGTGGGGCCTGATGCGGAGGAAGGCCTCGCAAACGATGATAAACGCCGAGATGTTGAGGATGAAATTGGGGGCCAGATCGTGAAAATCTAGCCCGTAGTAGAACATGAGCCCGCGAACAAACGGGTGGAGGGGAAATCCCAGTCCGCGGACAAAGTGGGTTAGGAAAGCCACCTTCTCGTGGGGTTCGGGAGTAGGGATGATCTGCCCCGCATCTGGCAGCCGGTGTGCGATGTCCGCGGCCAGATATCCGCCCCCCTTTAGCTTTGTGATGTTCTCCTTCGTGACGGAGGAGACCATCCACTTGCCTCCCGCTCCGGACATGCTTGGAGTGGTTTGAGGAGAAAAACGCGAACTTGGGTGCTGGAGCTCGAGTGCGCAAGAATGGATAAGCAAGGAGGAAGAAGGCGTGGGTAAAAAGGGTGAATCCTTGTCCCTTTATAAGGGCGGAAGAGGCGATGCGCCTCCCCACTTACCTGGTAAAATCGCTTATTCCCCAAGCGCCGTAATTGATGACGCGGTTGGGTTACCCACACCCGTATTGATGAGAATCCCGTGATAAGGGAACGATCTCTCCTTCGACAAGACGTGCCAAGGAAACTTCCTCGCGATATGTGTAGTGGCTGGTTGCGAAAAAGGTTCAAATAATGACCAGGCCGTGGTGTGATGTCATGCTGCAAAATATGTCAGTAGATTAGATTTGTGGAAATATTATTCTCTCTACGGTGGTATGTGGAGTTTGTTTTGCAGAGCCGGAGACTATCCTTGTGTTCAAAATCTTCCGTGGAGTATTCGGAGGAGGAACCCGCCTTGCAATGCCAAAGACAATCTGCGCGCCGGACTCATTGTCATTGAAGCCTGGTTCAGGGGCTACTGAGGGAGTCCTGGATTAGGGGGTCCTCGGACAGCCGGACTATATCCTTTGGCCGGACTGTTGGACTATGAAGATACAAGATTGAAGACTTCGACCCGTGTCCGGATGGGACTCTCCTTGGTGTGGAAGGCAAGCTTGGCAATACGGATATGTAGATCTCCTCCCTTGTAACCGACTGTAACCCTAGCCCCTCCGGTGTCTATATAAACCGGAGAGTTTAGTCCGTAGGACAACAACAATCATACCATAGGCTAGCTTCTAGGGTTTAGCCTCTACGATCTCATGGTAGATCAACTCTTGTAATACTCATATCATCAAGATCAATCAAGCAGGAAGTAGGGTATTACCTCCATCGAGAGGGCCCAAACCTGGGTAAACATTGTGTCCCCCGTCTCCTGTTACCATCCGCCTTAGACGCACAGTTCGGGACCCCCTACCCGAGATCCGCCGGTTTTGACACCGACAACAGTACCTCCTCACCCCCACTTGACAATGATATTAATTTCCTTCAAGCCCATTAAGGAAATTTTTGTGCGATTGACTTCACAGAGCATCATGAAGAATAGTTAACACAAACATATAAAGAGAATCGTGTATCTTATCAACGTTCAGTTCATACACATACTAGGATTTCTCCATATCCCAAAGAACAATGGGGGTCTACTCCGAGTCTCCGACATAGTGAAAATAGACATCATCATGTATGAAGCCACATAAAGGTTTGGTAGTTGCTACTCCTGCAAGAGTCATTGGGATTCCCCCAAGCGGAAGGTGAAGCTGCAAGTACCAAGGTTTTCCTCAGTTAAGAACCAAGGTTTATCGAACCAGTTGGAGCTTAAGCTACACAGGTCAACAACACCTGCACACAAGACACAAACAAAACTTGTCCCCAACATGGCAAGAAGGTTTTCAAGCCCCTTGTCTTGCTAGTTACAAGGTAAAACACAAGTGATAGAGATAGATAATAGCAAAAAAAGTAAATGGCAAAATAGTGGCAATTGTGTGTAGAAGAATTAAGCAATGGATAATAGACCGGGGGCATAGGTTCACTAGTGACATCTCTCTCGAAAATAGCAAGTAGCATCATAAACAAATTACAGATGGGTAACTGAAAAGATTGCAACATTTATGACTATGACCATTTATGTTATAATCTCATATAGGCATTACGTCCGTGATAAGTAGACCGTTAATCCAACTGCATCTACTCTAACACTCCACTCCAAAACTGCTATCCAAAATGCATCTCAAGGTATTAAGTTTGCAAGAAATAGAGTATCACAATAAGCAAGATGACAAAATGTAGATAGGAAGAAGTCATCAATATGACAAAACCCCGTTGTTTTACCCTTAGTGGCAACAATACAATATGTGCCTTGGCCCTTATTTTCACTGGGGTAGTGAAGGAAATATGCCCTAGAGGCAATAATAAAGTTGTTATTTTATATTTCCTTATTCATGATAAATATTTATTATTCATGCTAGAATTGTATTAACCAGAAACTTGATAAATGTGTGGATACATAGACAAAACACCGTGTCCCTAGTAAGCCTCTACTAGACTAGCTCGTTAATCAAAGATGGTTAATTTTCCTAACCATAGACATGTGTTGTCATTTGATGAACGGGATCACATCATTAGGAGAATGATGTGATGGACAAGACCCATCCGTTAGCTTAGCATTATGATCGTTCAGTTTTATTGCTACTGCTTTCTTCATGTCATATACATGTTCCTTTGACTATAAGATTATGCAACTCCCGAATACCGGAGGAATACCTTGTGTGCTATCAAACGTCACAACGTAACTGGGTGATTATAAAGATGATCTACAGGTATCTCTAAGGTGTTTGTTGGGTTGGCATAGATCGAGATTAGGACTTGTCACTCCGAGCATCGGGGTGGTATCTCTGGGCCCTCTCGGTAATGCACATCATAAGAAGCCTTGCAAGCAAAGTGACTAATGAGTTAGTTGCGGAATGATGTATTACGGAATGAGTAAAGAGACTTGCAGGTAATGAGATTGAACTAGGTATGAAGATACCGACGATCGTATCTCGGGTAAGTAACATACCGATGAGAAAGAGAACAACGTATGTTGTCATAACGGTTCGACTGATAAAGATCTTCGTAGAATATGTCGGAGCCAATATGAGCATCCAGGTGCCGCTATTGGTTATTGACCGGAGAGGTGTCTCAGTCATGTCTACGTAGTTCTCAAACCCGTAGGGTCTGCATGCTTAACGTTCGATGATGATTTAGTATTATATGAGTTATGTGATTTGGTGACCGAATGTTGTCCCGAGTCCCGGATGAGATCACGGACATGCTGAGGAGTCTCGAAATGGTTGAGAGGTAAAGATTGATATATAAGATGATAGTATTAGGACACCGGATGTGATCCGAATAGTATCGGGTATTTATCAGACTACCGGGGGGTTACCGGAACCCCCGGGGGGATAATGGGCCTTATGGGCCATAAGAGGGGAGCACACCAGCCCACATGGGGTGGTGCGCCCCCTTTAGGCAGGAGGCCGAATAGGAGAAGGAAGAGGGGGTTCGCCCCCCTTTCCTTCCTCCCTTCCCTCTTCCCTTTTCCCCTCCAGTGAAATAAGGAGGGGGGGGGGGGAATTGGGATAGGAACCCCAAGTAGGATTCCTCCTACTTGGGGTGCCCCAAGGCTGCTCCCCTCCCCCTCCCACCTATATATACGTGGGGAGGGGCACCTAGAACACACACCAACAATTGTTAGCCGTGTGCGGCGCCCCCTCCACAGTTTACGCCTCCGGTCATATCTTCGTAGTGCTTAGGTGAAGCCCTGCGCGGATCACTTCACCATCACCGTCATCACGCCGTCGTGCTGACGGAACTCATCTTCTTCCTCGACACCTTTGCTGGATCAAGAGGCGAGGGAAGTCATCGAGCTGAACGTGTGCAGAACTCGGAGGTGCCGTACGCTCGGCGCTTGATCTGTCGGATCTAGAAGAAGTTCGACTACATCAACCGCGTTGTCAAACACTTCCGCTTTTGGTCTACGAGGGTACGTGGCATACTCCCCCTCTCATTGCTATGCATCTCCTAGATAGATCTTGCATGAGCGTAGGATTTTTTTTGAAATTGCATGCTATGTTCCCCAACAGTGGCATCCGAGCCAGGTCTATGCGTAGATGATATGCACGAGTAGGACACAAAGAGTTGTGGGGAGGTGATCGTCATACTGCTTACCACCAATGTCTTATTTTGATTCAGTGGTATTGTTGGATGAAGCGGCCCGGGCCAACCTTACATGACCACGTTCATGAGACCGGTTCCACCGACAGACATGCAACTAGTTTTGCATAAAGGTGGCTGGCGGGTGTCTGTTTCTCCTTCTTTAGTTGAATCGAATTGGACTGCGGCCGATCCTTGTTGAAGGTTAAAACAACAAACTTGATAAATCACCGTTGTGGTTTTGATGCGTAGGTAAGAACGGTTCTTGCTAGAAGCCCGTAGCAGCCAAGTAAAACTTGCAACAACAAAGTAGAGGACGTCTAACTTGTTTTTGCAAGGCATGTTGTGATGTGATATGGTCAAGACATGATGTGATATACGTTATTGTATGAGATGATCCTATTTTGTAAAAGTTACTGGCAATCGGCAGAAGCCTTATGGTTGTCTCTTTATTGTATGAAATGTAAACGTCATGTAATTGCTTTACTTTATCACTATGCGTTAGCGATAGTTGTAGAAGCACTACTAGGGAAAACCTTATACACAGAACTTTAGCAGCAGCGAGGGTCAAAAAAGCACGCTGGTGCTAACTAGCAGTAGCGCGCCTGGGCAAACCGCGCTGCAGATAAAGTTCTAGCAGTAGAGCGTGCTGCCCTAAACACGTTACTACTAAAATTCCCACGGCTTAGCCGATAGGCTACACATAGTAGTAGCGACCTATAACGAACCGCGCTACCGCTACTTTCTTTGTAGCAGCGCATTTTATATTAAACTCGCTACTGCTAAAGGATATAAAATTAAATTGAAAGCAAATAGAAAGGTAATTGAAAATGAAAGAAATAGAATAAGGTGAAAGGAAAAAAATAAAATGTGAAGCAAACTAAATGAAAAAGGGAAAAAAGAGAAAGGAGTAGCAGTAGCGTGTATCCCAAAGCACTGTAGCTAACGTAGCGATGGCGCTCTTCCCGAAGCGCCATCTGCTACTTCGACTTAACCATGGGGTTCGTCCTTCCCACGGCCACTTCCCCAAATCCAACTGTCCACACTCTACTTGCCGCCGTGTCCGGGCCGTGCCTCTCCGCACACCCTCTCGCCGCCCGACCCCAGATTCAACGCCGCCCGGACGCCGCCCCGACCCGACCTCGACGCCGCCATCCGCCAAGACGCTGAGCCCCGACCCGACCTCGACGCGCCTGCCCCTCCTCGTCAGAGGCACCCGAGGTGAGCACGCCTGCTCCTCCTCTCCCCTACCTCTGCCTAGGTTTTTTATATTTTAGTTGCATCAAATTAGTTAGGGTTCATGTAAGAGTGGAAACAAATCGGATGCGGATGCGGCAAATGAGTTAGGGTTCATGTAACGGTGAAACGAATCAAATTTCTAAGATGAATCATAAACGAGTAAAATTTGACCACTTATTTCACTTTATAGTTGGATAATTGGAATATCCGCTACCACTTTCCACCCCTATAGGTTCATCAAATTAGATGGTAATTAGGGCAGTAGTTCCTAGGTACTAATTAGTTAGTAAGAACTAGGTACTAATTAGGTATTAGAATATTTTTATTTATAGTAAGTTTATTTTTAGTAAGAACTAGTTGAATTAATAGAACTAGTTAGTAAGAACTTGTTGCTATTTTTTAGTTAAAGCAATTTTTCCCGCATCGACGTGGACGATGCCTATTCCGCATCCTTGTCGTCGAGTCGGCGGAGGACGACACCTGCTTGACCAGATGGGCCATGTCCGGTACTGGGCTCCGCCGGGGTGGTACTGGGAGGCGCTACCTATCGGGGGGCGCAGGTTGGTGAGGAGCCAGCCTGTCGTTGACCCGAACCTTCTTTGGTGGCGGTCGCGTGGGCCAGTGATGGTCCAGAGGCTCGAGGACTCCGCGGAGGTGGTGCGTCACCGTGTCAGCGAGGAGGACGCGCACGTCCGTCGCTACTTGTTTGCGTTGGAGCACAGGTTCTCCAATACCTGGCAGGTTCTCCAGGGATCTCACTGGAGCTATGATCCCGTGATGGTTCCTTCTCTGTGGGTGTCCACCGCCCGCGCCGATACCCGTCGTGTGCTAGGGTTTTAGTTGTATTAGTGATGTTATATGTATGACACTATTCGTGATGTATTAGTGATAATATTCAATGATGTACGGACGCATGAGATGATTTACTTTTTCTTATTGAATGCATGCTAATTTGAGTCCTATAAGATATTTTGAAATGTATATCTTGTGTTGCTCAATATCCAAGTGGCCAGTCATGTTTGCAGGTTACACCTCCAAGTGGCCTATGATTTGCCGGACTGTTGATTCATTTCCGTTCCGGCAAATTTCAGGTGCTCGATATGTCCTATTTTAGCAAAGGTCATGCCGGATTTTTCCGTGAATTTTGGCATGACTTGTGCCAGAATATGTAGGAAATATCGAGTGCTCCAGATTTGTGTGTTGAGTATCCTGGTAGTTGTCTTCGATCGATTTTCAATTAATGTCTTAACTATGAACATAGGAAATGTCTGACGACGAAAAGGATTTCGGTATTTGCAAATACTGCGAAGACGAGTGCGGCCTGTGCGACGGAATCTTCCTAGATGATGATAGGCGCTTCATCATCAAGCTGGACGAGAACTTCGAAGTGGATACAGTAAGTCATAATGACAAGTCTTTTTTCGTAATTAAGCATGATATCTGCTTCATTTGCTTCAACTTATATTTTTTTTACTATTCTACTAGCGTATCCCCTGCCATGCAAGAGTTTTTGTATTGGATAAGATAGGTTTCAGTCATACTACGGAGGTAAAGAAAGTTTATTTGAAGACCGAGCATGGTTATATTTTCCATGCAAAATTATACAATTCAGACGACTACACCTATTTTGGATGCAAAACATGGCGAGCACTATGCAAGACTTATGCATTTGAGCCTGATATGATTATCACCTTTGATATTCGTACGGAAGATGATATTGAAGGTAATACCGACATCTGGGTCGATGTGCAGACGCCTCCAGTTATACCATTATGTAAGTTTCTCAACCATATTTATGTCTTTGATATTGTTTATTCAAAAATAGTTGACAACTAATTTGTATTGTCAGCTTATTTTGGTGTAAGCAAACATGTCCAACGCTTGGTAGACATGACCTACTACTGTCCCGATGCTGAACTAAATTGCGAGGAGCTAAGTCATTATGTTTCATGGCTTGAGGATCTTGATACTATCAAGACAAATTTTCATCCTGGATTTAGAAATGTTAGTACTGAAAATGTGCGACCAATAGTGTTCGTAATGAACTACGGTCACATCTATTTAGGAAGGATGGTAAGATTTTTACTATTTGTCCTCAGTGCATCTTTTCCATACATTATTTTTGAAGCTAAACTTTATTGCTAAGTATGTTACCATACGATGTTCTTCAACAGGGACTCCCGATGAATGTTGTGCCTTATGGGATCGAGACTAAAGGTACCATGAGTATTATCAGCTTACGGCCAAGATATCCTACAGATTACTTTAGTGCATTCAAAATTAGCGATGGATGCTTAATAGTGCAAGACTGGACCAAATATGTGATGGGGGAGCGCAGAGAAGTAGTAGGGGGCAGCAAACAGAGGCGATACCCATGATTAGGAGACAGGTTCATCTGCATGCTCCAACTTGATCAAGGAGGAGAGCTACACATGTTTTATGTTGTTTTACCTAAGAGAGAGCAGCAGGAGTGATTAGCTAGCTAGAAATGAGTTTCAGGATGATGATGTGCTACACTATTACTATGATGATAAAATAGCTAGTGTTGGTGGTAATGACTATGATGATTATTATTAGCTAGTGTTAGTGGTGATTAGATAAATACTGTTGGTGCTAATGACCATGATGATGATTAAATATCTTGTGCTGGCGGATTAGATTCAAGTGGAGGCAACATGTGGTGCACATCGAAAGTACTACTAGTCCAAACTAGATCAAGTTTGGATTAGTAGTATACTTTTGACATGCACCACATATTGCCTCCACTTGAACCTAATCCACCTTCATTTGACACACTGTTATGGACATAATGATGTAAACCTCATAACTGGTATTGTATCAATATTTGTACGATGGCGAATAAATAAACTAAAAATGAAAAAATAAAAAAAGAATACTAGTAGCGATGGAGAGAAAACACGCTGCCAGTAGTTACATTAGCAGTAGCGTGGGAGTGAACAAACGCTGCAGCTATTAGTCCTAGCAGTAGCGCGTGCGGGCACGCGTTACTGCTAAGCAGTAGCTGTAGCGCCTTATTAGTAGCGCGCCTACCCGCGCTACTAGTGAGCACAAAAGCAGCGCTACTGCTAGGGTTTTCCCTATTAGTGAAGCAATAGTTGGCTATACGACCACGACACTACGATGGAGATCAAGGTGTCAAGCCGGAGACAATGGAGATCATGACGATGTTTTGGAGACGGAGATCAAAAGCACAAGATGATGATGGTCATATCATGTCACATATTTTGATTGCATGTGATGTTTATCTTTTATGCATCTTATTTTGCTTAGTACGGCGGTAGCATTATAAGATGATCCCTTAACTAAAATTTCAAGGTATAAGTGTTCTCCCTGAGTATGCACCGTTGCGGAAGATCGGGTGTGATAGACTCTACCTTCACATACAATGGGTGCAAGACAGTTTTGCACATATGGAATACTCAGGTTAAACTTGATGAGCCTGGCATGTACAGACATGGCCTCGGAACACTGGAGACCGAAAGGTCGAACTTGAATCATATAGTAGATATGATCAACATAGAGATGTTCACCATTGATGACTACTCCATCTCACGTGATGATCGGACATGGTTTAGTTGATTTGGATCACGTGTCATTTAGATCACTCGAGGGATGTCTATCTAAGTGGGAGTTCTTAAGTAATATGATTAATTGAACTTAATTTATCATGAACTTAGTCCTGATAGTTTTTGCATATCTATGTTGTAGATCAATGGCCCGTGCTACCGTTCCCTTGAATTTAAATGCGTTCCTAGAGAAAGCTAAGTTGAAAGATGATGGTAGCAACTACACGGACTGGGTCTGTAACTTGAGGATTATCCTCATTGCTGCACAGAAGAATTATGTCCTTGATGCCCCTCTAGGTGAAAGGCCTGCTGCAGGAGCACATGCTGATGTTATGAATGTCTGGCAAGCTCGATCTGATGACTACTCGATAGTTCAGTGTGCCATGCTTTACCCTTAGAATCGGGACTTCAAAGACATTTTGAACGTCATGGACCATATGAGATGTTCCGGGACTTGAAGTTAATATTTCAAGAAAATGCCTGAATTGAGAGATATGAAGTCTCCAACAAGTTCTATAGCTGCAAGATGGAGGAGAACAGTTCTGTCAGTGAACACATACTCAAAATGTCTGGGTATCATAATCACTTGACTCAGCTGGGAGTTAATCTTCCAGATGATAGTGTTATTGACAGAGTTCTCCAATCACTGCCACCAAGCTACAAAGGCTTTGTGATGAACTATAATATGCAAGGGATGGATAAGACAATACCCGAGCTCCTCGCAATGCTCAAAGCTGCGGAGGTAGAAATCAAGAAGGAGCATCAAGTGTTGATGGTTAACAAGACCACTAGTTTCAAGAAAAAGGGCAAGGGAAAGAAGGGGAACTTCAAGAAGAATGGCAAGCAAGTTGCCACTTCCGGGAAGAAGCCCAAAGCTGAACCCAAGCCTAAAACTGAGTGCTTCTACTGCAAAGGAACTAGTCGTTGGAAGCGGAACTGCCCCAAGTATTTGGCGGATAAGAAGGATGGCAAAGTGAACAAAAGTATTTTTGATATACATGTTATTGATGTGAACCTTACTAATGCTCATAGTAGCGCTTGGGTATTTGATACTAGTTCGATTGCTCATATTTGTAACTCAAAACAGGTGCTACGGATTAAACGAAGATTAGCTAAGGACGAGGTGACGATGCGCGTTGGGAATGTTTCCAAGGTCGATGTGATCGCCGACGGCGCGCTACCTCTACATCTACCTTCAGGATTAGTTTTACACCTTAATAATTGTTTTTGGTGCCAGCGCTGAGCATGAACATTATATCTAGATCTTGTTTAGTGTGAGACGGTTATTCACTTAAATAAAATAATAATGGTTGTTCTATTTATATGAGTAATATCTTTTATGGTCATGCACCCTTGAAGAGTGGCCTATTTTTGTTGAATCTTGATTGTGGTGATACACATATTCATAATATTGATGACAAAAGATGCAAAGTTGATAATGAAAGTGCAACATATTTGTGGCACTGCCGTTTAGGTCATATTAGTGTAAAGCGCATGAAGAAACTCCATGCAGATGGACTTTTGGAATCACTTGATTATGAATCATTTGATACTTGCGAACCATGCCTCATGGCCAAGATGACTAAAACACAGTTCTCCAGAACAAAGTAGCGAGCTAATGACTTACTGGAAATAATACATACCGATGTATGCAGTCCGATGAGTGTTGAAGCTCGCGGCGGGTATTGTTATTTTCTGACCTTCACAGATGATTTGAGCACATATGGGTATATCTACTTGATGAAACACAAGTCTGAAACATTTGAAAAGTTCAAAAAATTTCAGAGTGAAGTGAAGAATCATCATAACAAGAAAATAAAGTTTCTATGATCTGATCGCGGAGGCGAACATCTGAGTTACGAGTTTGGCCTTCATTTAAAACAATGTGGAATAGTTTCACAACTCACGCCACCTGGAAAGCCAAAGCGTAATGGTGTGTCCGAACGTTGTAACCATACTTTATTAGATATGGTGCGAACTATGATGTCTCTTACCAATTTACCACTATCATTTTGGGGTTATGCGTTAGAGACAGCTGCATTCATGTTAAATAGGGCACCGTCTCTATCCGTTGAGACGGCACATTATGAACTGTGGTTTGGCAAGAAACCTAAGCTGTCGTTTCTTAAAGTTTGGAGTTGCGACACTTATGTCAAAAGGCTTCAGCCTGATAAGCTCGAACCCAAATCGGAGAAGTGCGTCTTCATAGGATACCCTAAGAAATAATTGGGTACACCTTCTACCACAAATCCGAAGGCAAGATATTTGTTGCCAAGAATGGGAACTTTCTAGAGAAGCAGTTTCACTCGAAAGAAGTGAGTGCGAGGAAAGTAGAACTTGATGAGGTAATTGTGCCTTCTCTCGAACTGGAAAGTAGCTCATCACAAAAAACCATTCCCGTTATGCCTACACCAACTAGAGAGGAAGCTAATGATAATGATCATGAAACTTCAGATCAAGTTACTACCAAACCTCGTAGGTCAACCAGAGCACGTTCCGCACTAGAGTGGTACGGTAAGCCTATTCTGGAAGTCATGTTACTAGACCATGACAAACCTACGAACTATGAAGAAGTGATGATGACCCAAGATTCCGATAAATGGCTTGAGGCCATGAAATCCGAGATAGGATCCATGTATGATAATAAAGTGTGGACTTTGGTTGACTTGCCCGATGATCGACAAGCCATAGAGAATAAATGGATCTTCAAGAAGAAGACTGACGCTGATGGTAATATTACTGTCTACAAAGCTCTACATGTCGCGAAAGGTTTTCGACAAGTTCAAGGAGTTGACTACGATGAGACTTTCTCACCTGTAGCGATGCTTAAGTCTGTCTGAATCATGTTAGCAATTGCTGCATTTTATGATTATGAAATTTGACAAATGGACGTCAAAACTGCATTCCTGAATGGATTTCTTAAAGAGGAGTTGTATATGATGCAACCAGAAGGTTTTGTTGATCCCAAAGGTGCTAACAAAGTGTGCAAGCTCCAGCGATCCATCTATGGACTAGTGCAAGCATCTCGGAGTTGGAATATACCCTTTGATGAGGTGATTGAGGGAGTCCTGGATTAAGGGGTCCTCGGGCGTCCGGCCTGTGTGACATGGGTCGGACTGTTGGGTTATGAAGATACAAGATAGATGACTTCCTCCTGTGTCCGTATGGGACTCTCCTTTGCGTGGAAGGCAAGCTTGGCGTTCGGATATGAAGATTCCTTCCTCTGTAAACCGACTCTGTACAACCCTAGGCCCCTCCGGTGTCTATATAAACCAGAGGGTTTAGTCCGTAGAGGTAATCATAATCATACATGCTAGACATCTAGGGTTTAGCTATTACGATCTCATGGTAGATCAACTCTTGTAATCCTCATATTTATCAAGATCAATCAAGCAGGAAGTAGGGTATTACCTCCATCAAGAGGGCCCAAACTTGGGTAAACATTGTGTCCCCTGTCTCCTGTTACCATTGATCTTAGACGCACAGTTCGGGACCCCGTACCCGAGATCCGCCGGTTTTGACACCGACATTGGTGCTTTCATTGAGAGTTCCACTGTGACGTCAAAGACAGGATTGATGGCGCGCCTTGTCATCAAGGATAGTATCACCTCCGGAGGAGCCCTGGCCTCAGGCCAAACCCTCCAGTTGGGCGGCTTTACCATGACAGCCCGTTCGGCCGTCAAGCCAATGATGACTTCTCAGGTCATCAAAAATCGTCTCCGTGTTGACTCCGAATACTCCAAACGGATGGATCGGGCGGAATTTTCGTCTTTAAACGAACTACTAAATCGCATCGCCGCCATGGGGGTCGCTACAGACTACGATCAGATTGGGCTTAAACCCGATCAGAGTGTAATCAAATCCCCGCCGATCACCCATCAAATAGCGGTCGTAGAGGAGCAAAACAACTCTTCCCCTGTGTTGAGGACGAGCTATGTTCGGATTTTCGAGCTCAAAGAGTCGGATACATATCTGCGGGACGACACTCCCGGTCCTCCGGACCTAGGGCGTCGAGCCTGGAAAATCATTTAACATCCTGGAGCCCACACTAGTAAGCTCGGAAGTTTTCCAAGCTCCGAACTCCAAATTGAGTCAGGGACCGGATTTAAAGCCACCTACCCACCACAAGCAATATTTGCCAAGCAATTCCGGCCCTCTGGATATATGCGACCTCATGTACGTATGACAACAGTCTCAGGAAACAGTCCATCACTTTTGGGCTAGATTCCTCCTTGTCAAAGACAAGATTAAAGATTGCCACGACGAGGATGCTATTTCAGTATTCTGCAAAAATTGCACGGACGAAGGAATCCTCAACGCCATCAACCTCCGTCGCGTATCACACTTCACTGACTTGGCAACCATAGTACAGAAGTACTGCACAATGGAAAGCCCCTGGAAAACTCAGACAGCTCGCTGGGAACCACTGGTCTCCACTCAACCCCTTGGGCGAGCAAAAAGGATGCACCCTCGCAGGGCACCTGACCCCATAGTAAAGAAAATTAAGCCCATTACGGGACGCGGAACCGTTCTGGAGGGATGGCTCGATGGGCCATGCAAAATACACATGACACCGGATACCGTACCAACCCACAGCCTTAAAGCATGTTGGATACTCCGGCAAGTGGCTAAGAGCGGCGAGGATATCCTCACCAAAAATACCTCAGAGCAACGCCCCCCGGAAGACGACGACCTCAGAGTATTGACAGTCTTTGAGACTTTAGCTTCAAACAATCGGCGCAAGAGAGCACTCCGCGACCTCGCCGAAGTCTGCCAAGTTGCAACAATAAACCCCTGGAACGACACGGCCATAACTTTGTTTCTCATGATGCTGCTATTAACATGCGAACGTGCTCCAGTTTTATTTAACGATTTTGCATGCGAACATGGTCTATTAATTCTTTTTGTTTTAGGAACATGGTCGATTTTACATTCACATAGTTCACATAGGACGTGTTTGGTTGCCCGTAGCGATTTCGCATACATTGCATGTGTGTCTCAGTTGGACCTGATTGAGGAAAAAGAGAGAAAAAATCATCATCTGCACATCTTTTCACTACTAGGAAAAGGCTTATAGGTGGAGCGGGCGTGGACTTGCACCCGCCATAGCTATTTTTGAAAATTTGCAGTGGCGGGTGCTACAAACTGATTGAGGAAATACCGGCCTAATCAGACAACCATACCATCCATTGTAATAATTGAACGGTCCAAACAAACGATGCAAAATTACTTCTACCAATAATATGATGAACAATTGGACACATTTGTTGGTAAAAGAGAAGATGATCATAAGCCAAGTAACTAATTCAGGTTAAGCATTGTATTTGACAACTTAAATATGATTTAAGTTTGCGTAGTCAGAGTGCCACTTACCTATAATATAATTGGAGGGGGTCGTTCATGACATCTCCAACCCTGAAAAATTAGGGTGTGAACTAATGGCGACATGTTTCGGTCTTGAACCATTCGAAATATTTCCCGCAACTATAATTCAATCAATTCAGTACCAACATCTTCAGCATTTTATCGAACATTTTGCATATATCGAACCTTTTCAGCACACGGAGAGCAATGGTACGATTAGGGCTAGCTTGGGTGAATAAAAAATAATGTAAGTATGCAAGTAATTTATATTCCTTAATTATAACATAACCATATCCGATGTACCAAAGCACACGTGCATCAGCTAAACCAGTGCGGAATTAGAGAGAGATGTTGTTCAAGGCTGGGTGAGGAGTCTAGATAAAGGACGGCGGCTTACCTTAGCCTGGTTCATGCTCACACGTCCTTGCTGGCTAAGGCGGCTCCTGCATCTTGAAAGCCGTGGTGCCCGAGTATGCCCACGTACTCGCTGGCTATGGCGACTCCTGTGTCCTCAAAATTAGCGGCGCCCACCTGATCTCTCGTCCTAGCTGGATGCGGCGGCGTCACCTCGAATCCAAAACAGCAAAGATGCTGCTAAACATGGACGACACAGTGGTAGCAGCGCTGGCCACGACCCACTTGAACGTCGCATATGGGGGCAACATCTGGGGTAGGTGGCGGATGCAGGCGAGGTAGGAATCGACAAGCTCGTGGTCGGGGCGGGACCTGAGGTGGCGGGTCGCGCCGGGTGTATAGATTTGTTCTTAAGGACGCCTATCATGGAAGCGAGGACACGGAACAGGCTGAGGCACGTGACCTCGCAATGGCCATGGCGTCGTTGATGTGATCGATCGATACTGCAGCTCTTCGATGTCGTCTGACCTTTCGTCTGTCAGGCCGTGTTGTCGCCGTGATCTTCAAACTTTCACGTGGTTTAGTTTCTAAGAATACTACTTATGTAGGCCACTTATTTCTTTTTCAAGAGGATGTACGTTGCTTATTAGGATTAGGAGCGTGAAGAGTAGTAAAGAAATTGGACTCTTATAAACGATGAGTACGATGACTTTTGTTCAGTCAAGGTATATAGATTTTGTTTGAGAAACATCAAGGGCAAATAGATAGATTGGCTTTGGCTATGGACTGCACAAACGCCTGCTTTAATGCCCACACCGGTTGGCATATCAAAATCCTAGGGAGGCCCAATGCAACGATGGTGCACTCCTGCGTGCGATAAGGATCGGCTGTGCGAGTCGTTTTTTTTGTTGATCTACTTTAAAATCTAGCCGTCAATCTATAAGGTTAACATAAAATCAACGGACAAAAACAGGTGATGTATGGAGAACTAAGAAAGCTTGCATCTTTTAATATTAGGTATAGATTTACAGTTATGTTCCTTTTCCCGACATGCAAAAAGTTACGGATCTAAAATTTCACTTTCTCTAGGATTTGTTTGAGTTCTTACCGAGGACAAAACAATAGAAATAATAATATGACTTCCACAATACAACTCATGTTTATTTAACAACTTATAAAATAAAACAATAGAAAAATTTGATGCTGCACGCGCATGTGCTCAGGCTACTCTAAAAGTTATTACAAAAGGCATATACCCGCAAAAAAAAACTTAAGACATAGACATATAAAACAACTTATTTATCAAGGAGCATATAGCCAAGGCTTGTAGCCCCTTTACCTGTCTCAAAACTTATAAGGGCATCAAACGCTGCATATCTGATTTGTTGGAAGTTCAATGGAGCAATCTCCCATCCGGAGTTCTTCAGTTGCTTGCACTCGTTGCCCTTCTCCAGATTCGTTCCCAACACAAAATTTGCTAGGTCAAATAGCGACGGTGTAGGTTTACTGCAAGTTGATTTTGGTATAACAATGCGCTCCTGTAGGTCAATGGGCTTTTTAATATGGAGGTCATATGGCTGAAGCATTTCTATGTCCTGGCAAATTACCGCTCCACAAAAGAAGATATCCTCACGAGCAATTGACTGTATTGATTTGGAAAGGATACGAGATAAATGGGAATACATTTTACACGATTGACCAAGATAAAAAGAGCACCAACCAAAACAGCGGTGTCCGCTTTGATGCAACAAACGAGAGGGGAAAGGACACATATTATGGTTACATAGTGGACATATGGGAACTTGACTACGGACATGATTTTAAGGTCCCTTTGTTTAAGTGCAAATGGGTCAATCTGTCAGGAGGCGGGGTACAGGTAGACCCACAGTACGGAATGACAACAGTGGATCTGAAAAATCTTGGGTACACTGACGAATCGTTCGTCCTAGCCAATGATGTGGCACAGGTTATCTATGTGAAGGACATGTCTACCAGACCGAGAAAGAGAAAAGATAAGGAAGCGAATACATCATACGATGAGCCAAAGCGCCACATAGTTCTTTCAGGAAAAAGGGACATCATGGGAGTGGAGGACAAGACAGCCATGTCTGAAGATTATGAAAAGTTTCATGAAATTCCTCCCTTCAAAGTCAAGGCTGACCCCAGCATCCTGATAAACGATGAAGATTATCCATGGTTGCGACACAATAAGGAAATGACACAAGCGAAGAAAAAGTGAAGACTTTTTCCCGCAACTATTATGATGATACCATGCCAACTTTGTAACTGACGAGTATGATACCATGCCAACTTTCAACTTTTTCAGAGTTCATTCGAAATGATTTAATGTCTTATGGTTCGGCCCTCGTAATAATTGAAAATAGCAACAATAAGTTTTTTGTTTTAAGTAGAAATAAAATAAAATAAATAAAGCAAGAAAGAAAACAAAAAAACAAAAATAGTGTTTTCAAATTTGAAAACTAATGGTACTAACAGAAAGTTTATAATTTTCCTAAAACTAAAAGCAAAAAGAATTGAAAAATAAAGCAAAAACAAAAGAAAATAAATAATGCAGAAATCAAAACAAAAAAACAACAATAAGTATTTTGTTGTAAGTAGAAACAAAATAAAATAAATAAAACAAGAAAGAAAACAAAAAACAAAAAAGTGTTTTCAAATTTGAAAAGTAATGGCACTAACAGAAAGTTTATAATTTTCCTAAAACTAAAAGCAAAAAGAATTAAAAAATAAAGCAAAAACAAAAGAAAATAAATAATGCAGAAAACAAAACAAAAAACTGGAAAAAAATAAAAATAGCAACAATAAGTAAAGAAAACAAAAAAACAAAAAATTGCCACCCTCTTGGGCCACCACATCCACGAATCGATTGTAAACCCATCCATGGGCCAGGATTCAGGCCCGCAGCAGGGCCAGCAGGCCCATCAGGCATAGCAGTAACAAGTAGGCCCGTAAGCCTGCAATGGAGAGGAGGTTGAGAGGGGTGCGGCAGTGGGGCTTATAAACCACTGCGCGCCCCTCTCAAGTAGCGAGTGGGACTAAACTTTGGCCCCAGCGTGCAACACAGGGCCTTTGGTCCCGGTTGGTGGCTCAACCGGGACTAAAGGGGGCATTGGTACGGTTCGTGGCACCAACAGGTACCAAAGGCCGCCGCCTCCCGCCCTTTGGGCTGCCGAAAAAGAGGCCTTTGGTCCCTGTTGGTGGCACCAACCGGGACTAAAGGGTGCATTAGTTCCGGTTGGTTTCACGAACCGGGACCAATGGCTTTGCTATATAAGCAAACACTTTGCAAAAATTCAGAATCTCATCGCCAGTTGCCCCCCCGACGACGCCGACCCTCCTCGACGCCGCCAGGCTGCTCCACCTCGCCGTCGCCACCGCCGCCGCCAAGGCCGTCGCCCCCCAACCCGCGCCGTCCTTGTCGCCGGCCTCCTGAGCCAGCGCCGTCCTCGTCGCCTGCCTCCCGAGCCAGCGCCTCGTCCGCCCAGCGTCGCCCGAGCCCCTGCCTGTCGCCCCGCCCCGCCGGCGCCTCGCCGCCCCCACCGTCGCCATCGTCATCTAGCCGCCCCCGCTGTGAGCCGCCGCGCCGCACCGGCTCTGTTTTTTTCACTTTTACTATTTTAAATTTTTTGTTCATATATATATATATATAATGTATATGTGTATGTATGTGGCTATGTGTATGTAGATGTTCAAAATGTATAAAAAAATTGTTCAGAGCATGTTTTTCTTCATATATGTATTTTTTGTTCATATGTGTATTAATGTTTTCATATATGCAAAAGATAGATTTTTAGAAAAGTTAGGTTTTTTTTTCTGTTCATAGATTTTTTTGGTGATATTAATTATTGTAGAAATATGCAAATGTTTGTATATTCATATGAACAATGCATTAGGCAAAACCTTTGTTTTTTTTCGAAATTTTCTATTTGAACATTTTTTTAAAACAAGCTACTAAAAGAATGAGAGGAAAAAGGAAATAAGAAGAGGAAGAAAGGAGAAGAAGAGGAGAGGAAGAAGAGGAGAAATAAATAAGAAGAGGAAATAAGAAGAAAAAGAAGAGGTTTCTATTTTTCTTCTTCTCCTCTATTCCTTTCTTCTTCTCCTCTTTTTTTTCTTCTTTTTTTTCTTCTTCCTTTTTTCTTCCTTTTCCTTATTTTCCTTTCTCGCGAGAAGAAGAAAAAGAAGAGTAGAAGAAGAAGAAAGGAATAGAGGAGAAAGAAGAAACTTCAACACGAGGGGGTACGATACCCCTCCCGATAACATTATTTTCCCATGTATATGTATGTCGCGTCGTTGTCGATATAACCCCCTCGAGATAATTTCGACATGAGGGGTGGTCAATATATATACCCCCTCTCGACCGCGATAACTTATACAACGGCAGCACCCCCCTCGGCCCTCTCGCTCGACCAAAACTCTCGAGGACACCCAAACCCTAGAGAAAACGATGTTGGTCTCCTACCCCTCCCGCCGCCCCTACCCGACAAATTAACTCTCTCGAGGCCACCCAAATTAACCCTTGAAGCGTTGTGTCGAGGTGACCCCAAACCCTAGAGAGAAAGCGATGTTGGTCTCCTACCCCCTCCGCCGCGCCCTACCCGAAAAATTAACTCTCTCGAGGCCACCCAAACTAACATGATTCCTTATTGTGATTAGCTAGCTAGTTCTCGTTTGCCACTAATATATATATATATATATATATATATATATATATATATATATATATATATATATATATATATATATATATCTGTACCATGTTTGAATAATAATTGACATGTTGTAAATATTTGCAGAAACTATGGAGCACTCCCGAGACGAAGAAGCGAAGCGATGTTGGGGCACATAATCGCACAAGGAAGTGATGAAGTTGCGTCATTTCTCAACGACACCGGACTGGGTCAAGAAATGGGCTATGTTCATGATGGCTTCGACCCATTAATGCCGGTACAAGAAGAGGACTATGTTCATGATGGCTCCGGTGACACAATGGAGGTACAAGCGAAGGAGACCGTCTTGATTGCTCCGGTGACCGAACCGAGTCCGGCCAGGTATATATATATTAGTTAAGCCCGTGCTGACTAGTTAATTGATGTATCCATTGTTTTGGTATATGTACACATATTAATTACTCTCGTCTTTCTTCCTTATAATTTCTAGCCCTCGGATCGAGCACAACCGGTAAGGAGACGAGGCCCGAAGAAAAGTTGAGCTCGGATGAAAAGTTTGAGATCATTGAAATCGTGCCTGACGGCGAACCGATTGAACCCATGCGGACAAGGAAGGCATTTTCTGCTCAGTCTTGGGGTTCTTGTTAGGGACAAGATCGATCAGCATCCATCAATGGTATAAGCCTAAGGAGGAAGACCCTGAGGTGTCTTATGTCAATGATATGCAGAAAGAAGATCTTTGGACTGAGCTGAAGGCAAATTTCACCCTACCGCCAGAGGAGGATCCGGAGAAGCCAATTAAAGAGCAATTAATCAAATCTTGTGCTCTTAAGAAGATGGCAACCCTAATGAGGAGGTGGAGGAAAGAGCTGAACCAGTTTGTCGAGAAAGATAAGACACCAGAATTCATCGGCAAATATGAGAAGATCAAAGATCACTGGACCGCATTTGTGGCCCACAAGACATTGGAAAAGAGTAAGAAGATGTCGGCGACAAACAAGCAAAATGCTGCGAAGAAGAAGCTTCACCATCGCACGGGGTCAGGTGGCTACCTCAAATCCCGGCCTAAGTGGTCCAAGGCTGAGCATGATCTGCTTGAAAAAGGGATGGAACCAGAGACAATGTACTGGCCAGACCGTTGCCGGACTTGGTTCTTCGGGGTTGGCGGAACCTTGGACCCTGTAACAGGGAAGTGCTAGTGGACGGACGAGCAACTGCAAATACCAGTCAGGAAGCTTCGACACTATACCGATGCAGCGCAGCGAGGGACGTTCTTTCCAAACAGGGAGAAGGACGAGCTCACAATGGCCCTTGGGAATCCTGAGCACCCTGGACGGACACGAGGCACGCCAGGCTCCCTTTCCTGGAAGGTTGGTTTTCCGGACGTAGGGGGTTACAAAACCCACGAGAGGAGGAAGAAACTGGAGCAGGACCAACTGCAGGCGCTGCACGAAAGGGTAATGGGGCTAGAGGAGCGAGAAGAGGAACGCGAAGCAGCAGATCGCAGCAAGCGACCTGCAAGCTTCCCCCAAGCTACCCCGCCATCTCAGCGGAGAAGCAGCGTGGCTTCCACCGAGCTGCTTCAGCCGGAGCATGTTTTGACGGCTCCTGCCGGCTATCCGTGGATGGTATCACGGAGTCTCAAAGTTGCCACATTATGGCGCGATGGATGACTTTGAAGGTCAAGGCGGCTGTTGGCCAAGTTTATCCTAGTGGACCCGGCACAACTTATCACTGCCAGCCGATTCCAGAAGGATATGCTAAGGTGATGGTGGATGAAATAACGGAGGGATTTGAGGACCTCCCGCTTGACCACCATGCCTATGGCGGAAGGAGCTCATCAACCTTCCAAACTGGACGCCTCCGCCTCCTCCTCCTCCTCCGGCGAGTCAGGGCACTCCGCCTCCTCCACCGCCTCCTCCTCCGCCGAGTGACGATCAGGGCACGCGTGGCGGCACTCCGCCTCCTTCTCCGGCGCGTGGCGGCACTCCGCCTCCTTCTCCGCCTGCGCCGGCGCGCCCGAGCAGCCAGCCTCCTCCTTCTCCGCCTCATCAGCAAGGGCGGAAGAGACCCGCCGCCGCTCCGGCTGCTCCGGCGTGTCGTAGTCCTTCTCCTTCGCCTCGTAAGCAAGCAAAAAAGAAGACATCCGCTCCGTCTGCTCTGCCGGCGTCTAGCAGTACAGCCAAAGGCGGGAGGAGATATAGATACGGTCCTTCTCTGAAGACTCCAGAGAAGTTACCGTACGAGAGGACCGATGAGGAAAACGCGAAGATCGCGCAGACCGAAGTGCATGACTGGTTTGAAGGGTTGAAAGCAAAGAGACGTCCACCTCCGGAGGAGAAGGTAGATCCGGTGAAAGCGAAGCGCACTCTGGCTGCCCTGAGGAAACCACCCAAGTCTCCGCCGAAAGGCAACTATGATCGCATTATTGGAAAGGCATTTGCCGAAGCGGAGAGGTCGGGAAATACTAAAAATGATCAAAGAATGAAAGATCGACGAGCTGGGAAACAAATTGCCCAGCTCGGCGAACAAGCGAAGCAATCGTGCCCCCCGCTCAAGGTGCCTGCTAGCGACATCGTCGATCCGAGGATGGTGCCCGGTTATGGCAATCCTGAAGATTACCTGCCCGACGATGTACATTATGATTTCTTGGAGGTGCAGATACTCGCGTTTTGGGAAGGAAACAGTAAGGATTTTGGTGCATTGCTTGTCTGCAGCAATTTTTTAATAGCTTTCTTTATGTTTCATTCACGTCAAATAGCAAGCATTGATATTCGCATCACCTCTTTTTTTCATCTGAACGTGGTAGCTTTGGTTTACCATTTTTGAATGTGAACGTGCTCCGGTTATATTTGATGATTTTGCATGCGAACATGGTCTATTAATTCTTTTTGTTTTAGAAACATGGTCGATTTTACATTCACATAGTTCACAGAAGACGTGTTTGGTTGGCCCGTAGTGATTTCACATACATTGCATGTGTGTCTTAGTTGGACCTGATTGAGGAAAAACAGAGAAAAAATCATCATCTGCACATCTTTTCACTACTAGGAAAAGGCTTATAGGTGGGGCGGGTATGGACTTGCACCCGCCATAGCTATTTTTAAAAATTTGCAGTTGCGGGTGCACTACTAGGGAAAACCTTATACACAGAAATTTAGCAACAGCGCGGGTCAAAAAAGGGCGCTAGTGCTAGATGGCATTAGCGGTTGAAAAAAAAACCGCGCTGCAGATACAATTGTAGCAGTAGCGCGTGTGGACGTAAAAGCGCTACTACTAATATTCCCATTGGTGGAACGATAGGCTACGCATAGCAGTAGCGGGCTTGGAGGAAGCGCGCTACCGCTAGGGCATGAGTAGCAGCGTGTTTCCCAAGAAGAGCGCTACTGCTAATGGAAATAAAATAAAATGAAAAACAAATAGAAAAGTAAATGAAAATGAAAGAAACAGAAAAAGGAGAAAGAAAAAAATAAAATGTAAAGCAAAATAAATGAAAAAGCGAAAAAACAAAGAAAGGCATAGCTGTAGCTTGTGTTCGTAAGAGGCGCTATAGCTAACGTAGCTGCAGCGCGTTTCCTAGACCCCCGCTATAGAAACAGAAAAGGAAATAAAGAAAGGGAGAAAATTACATAGCTATAGCAGTAGCGCGTTTTGTAAAAAGCGCTATAGCTACATTAGCTATAGCGCGTTTTGCGAAACTCGCTGCCGCTAATTTTGACTTAACCAAAAAACCGTTTCCTCTCGGCCACCACTTGCCCCCAAATCTCTGGACCCACCCCGCCGCCATCTCCCCGATTCACCGTCGCCCCACTTCGCCGCCGTCTCCTGCTGACGTCGACGCCCCCGGAGCCAAGCCGTGCGCCGTCGATGCCACCGGAGCCGCCCCCAACGCCACGGAGCCGCGCGACCTCATCAACGCCACCAGAGCCGCCGTCGACGCCAGCGGATCCTCCCTCGCCACAACTGCCTCACCGGAGACGCCCCTGCCTCCCTCGCCACCATCGGAGCCATCCTCTGTAAGCCCCCACCCCTCCTCTCTCTCTCTCATGCATAGGTTAATTATCTAGGTTATTTAGGCAAAAAATTAGTTAGGGCTTTGACAGAGAACTAGTCAGGTTAACTAGTTTAATTAGGTTAATTATCTAGTTTTATTTTAAAGATGATCCCTTCCTAGACTTTTATTGTTGATTATATCTTTTCATTGAAGTGGTCATGTTATATCTTTTCATTGAAGTGGTTCGATTGTGCCCAAGTGGCTTTCTTGTTTAAATGAAGCTGAGAGGCCTATATATGTTTTGCCGGAATGTTGATTCATTTCCGTTCCGGCAAATTTCAGGTTCTCGATTTGTCCACTTTTTAGCAAAGGTCATGCCAAAATTTTCCGTGAATTTCGGCATGACTTGTGCTACAAACTAGGACATATCGAGTGCCCGGGATTTGCCGCACCAGGAAGGTGTCAACGTTCCTGCAAAACAATAGGCCTTTTTTATGTCATTATTCATTTTATTAGGTCTAGAATTAATTGACTAGATTTAATCATAGGAAACATGGCTAGCAACAATGAAGGACAGGGTTCTGGTGATTGCGACGACGTCTACCGGGCGGCAGACGAATTTTTTAGCCTTACCGACGATCAACTGATGTTGTTGCTAGGCCCACCGGTGGCATCGGGGACTGAGACCGACACGCAGACCGGTGCTGAGACTCAGACCGGCGTCGAGACCGGCACTGAGACTGAGACCGGCGCTGCCTCGGGGAGCGGAGCCAGTACTGTAGAACCGAAAGCAAAGAGGCAGCGGCTTCCTAACAAACTCAGGACTACTAGACTGGTGGTCACGGAGGTGGACGACGGCAATTTTGAGCCAAAGGCGACCGAGGAAGCGCGTCGATGCTACGGCAATCAAATAGGCTGCATCGTACGGACAAGCGCCACCATCAATGATGAGAAACTACAGAAGATAGAAAATATGAGGAGCTCCCTCCTAAAGAAGTTTCACAAGATATTCTTGTTCGCGGGCCGGAATGAGAAGGATTATGGAGATCCAGACGAGGACCCGACAATGAAGAAGATAAACAAACACGCCATGACCAAGTTTAGCGACGCGTTGGCCGCCTGGAAAACTCGAGTGAAAGCAAAGATCATCGACAAGAAGGAACCCTACTCCGAGATTGTAAAGGATAATCCGACAATCATGGAAGAGCAGTTTCAAATATTCAAGGAGGCTTGCGAGGCCGAAGCTGCCAAAAAAAAGTCTAAGTACATGAAGGGGCTTCAAGAGAGGAACATTGGGAGCCACCACCTTGGAAGCCGTGGTTACGGCGGAAAGAGGTCCAAATGGGCCAAGGAGGACGCGGAAGCCGTGAGTCTGGGCATCCCAGACCCCTTGGCGGATTTCACCGTCCCGCAGGAGCGTGACGTCCTGAGGGCCCGACACCGTTGGGACCTAGTGAAGAAGGTTTACGAGACAACACCGGTCATTACGGAGTTCATGAGACTGCTGGTAATTTTAGTTTCTGATCAATTCGACTGCACACGTTAGTCATATTTGTAAACGATCCTTGTGCCTTTTGCAGAGAGAGCAGCACCGGATTGCGGCCGAAAGCGACTCGCCGTCTGAGGCATTGGCGAGGCCCAAGTGGGACACTCCATTCAACCGGGCGTTGAACATATTGAAACGACAACCGATGGATACTCGACCGTCGTATGGACGCGTGCACGGTGTCGGAGACGGCGCCACGTGGAATAAATACTACCATGAGACCACGGAGGAGAGAAAGCAAAGACGGAGGTTAACTGAAGAAAACATCGACAAGAAGGTTGAGATTGCGGTTGAGAAGAAATCATCTCAGACAGTCGCAACAGCGGTAGCTGCCGCAAAACAGGTGGTTGCAGATTTGTCTACTTCCTTGGTGACGAGCGTTTTCACTTGGACAAGGAAAAATCCAGAAGCAAATGCAGAGGACTTTCCCCTTGATGACTTCTTGGGAGCACCTGCTCCCGCACCGGACGTGCTCGGCGGTGCTTCGTCTTTGGCAGAGCTCGACGCCCTCACGGTATCTGTCACAACGACCCCCTTCAATATAAATGTATAATCTCCCGTTTTCGTTGCCTTCCGGATGTCTCACGTCGCAGACTTTTTTTTGCAGGCCGACGAAACCCCGTGCACCATATTGTACACCATCGGCGACCAGAAGGTGAATGTGGGGAAGGCGACGATAATGGAGCCGAAGGAACCATTGTTCCACAGCCGACCGATCACCCCGAACGTCTTCAAGGTTTCCGTGGCCAGTGTCGAAACGGTCCACGAGAATTTGCCTCCTCCAATACTACTGGTGGATGACGAGGAGACACCGCGGCGGCTTGGTGATTGTTGCAATGGGTGGGTCCTGTTGTGGCCAAAGAGTCGCTTCGTGCGAGGCGGTCAGAGCACACCCACGAGCACGCAGCCTCAGCAAGGTATGAACATCAACACCCCACCTACCCAATTAGCGTCGGGTGTCGGGTTGGGTGATAGCGGACGGGGTAAGGAGGAGGCTCCATTAGTCGCTGATGACGTCACCATGGATGAGGATGAGAACGACGATGGCGCTGAACAGTATGTCTATACTGGCGCCTCCTCAGGGTTTGAGCGTCATGAGTCGGTGCCTGAATTGCCGGTAGTAAAGAAGTCTAGGAAGAGAGCAAGGAAAGGCAAAAAAGCCGATTCTATGATCCAGCCGCCTCAGCAGCCTCGGCTTCAGGACCGTATAGATATCCCCGATGCGGATAAATGGCATATCCCCGGTCAACCAATCCTACCTGCAAGAGCGCTAGGGGCCAGATTCGCCGATCTAAGAAGACTTCATGACGATGTGCTGCGGGTAGAGAAAGGCCTCATCGCCTCGACAGATCCAGGATACCCACTCTACGTGGTTAACGTTCCGCGGCAAATGTCGTACGTCGACAGCCTCCCCACGGATAAGTTCTACCTCCGATTTGATTACATATTCGACATGTTTCACGTGAAGAAGCTGGATTTTACGTTTGTCCGCCTTTATGCCTTGCACATGAACTACATCATCGGGTTTGAGCAGATATCTCATATCTGTGTCGCTGACCCGTACTACATGCACGAGGTCTTCTTAGGAGTCTGCGCAGAGCACCGTGTATACGCAAGGGAATACATCGTCAATTTCATGCTTGCCAATAAGGACAAGGAGGCGATTCTCGTGCCTTATCATCGCGTGTAAGTCATCCGCGCTACTATCCTTCCTTCGATTTCAATCATTCATTTGCACGGTGGAGGCTAAGTAATTTGAGGTGTACTTATTTTGCGCAGCGGCGGGCGCGCCGTCCTCATCATCCTATACCCCCGATTCTCCCACACTCTTTACTTGGACTCGTCGAAGAACATTCACAAAAAGGATTACACCCACATCAAGGATGTTCTCGACAGTGCTATGTTTTACTACCAAGCAAGGGGTGGAGAGGTTAGGGACAAGAAGAGAAGGGGCGGCAGGCTCGCCTTCGGCCATAAGACCGACTTCTTCTGCATCCAGCAACCGAACGATTCTCTTAATGATGGATTCTATGTCCTACACCACATGCTGGAGTACAGACGGGATCACCAGAACCTTCGCATGTCACCTACATCCGGCGATGCCCATATTCTGCAATGGGCAAAGAACGTAGGAGATATCGAGGATCATCGACTTCGAGCCGAGTTCTATCACATCCAACGCGAACTTGCCCAAATCATCATGAAGGAGGTCGTCGGAAAAACAGGGATGTTCTACGAAGAAGGACAAATGTCGCGGGAAGACGTCCGAACACGGGTAGCCGCTCAGCATGTCGACCTGAAGCCTTTCACTAGGCTCGGGGACTATCTCCCTGACATGGATGGATGGAACGACATGTTGGAGTGATTGTCGATATATGACAATGTGTCCGTTTAGTCCATACTATTGTTTGCACTAGAGTACTATGTACTGCATATATGGATCAACATATAGTACCATATTTTATTCATGATGCAGATATTCATAATGAGTGCCAATGTTTTTGCTAAACGTGAATTAAGTTCCGTTTTGCTTAATTACATGCAGTCAGTATGTCCAATTTCTAGCAAAGGTCATGCCAATTTTTCCGTAATTTTTTAAACTTTTATGGATGAGCTACTTAATTATATTTTCCATCCCCTGGAGATTACTCACTCTTAATCCACAAGTTGATATGAGAGTTGTTCTAAGAGGAGGACATGGACTGTTGTCGTAGTGGGTTGTCCTTCTTCTCTTCGTCTTAGACTTTGGTAAAGCGGCAGGAGAAGATGAAGGACAACCATCACCGACAGTCAAAAATACAGTGACTAAGTGAGTGTACACCATATATATAACTACTTGAGAGATGAACCGACTGTTGTTGTAGGATGTCGTTCTTCTCCCTCTTCTCCTCTAAGACCTTGGTAAAGTATGAGGAGATGGGGGGCAAATGTCTTCTATCTAAATGTCAACTTGTCTAATGCATTTAGATGGAGAAACCGAGATGCCTCGTTACGACTCCTACACCTGTAGACAGAATTCCTACAGCCGTAGACATCGTCATGAGGATGGATGAGATACACGAAGATCATGTCCGCCTATGCCGAGAGCGCTCGAGCAGCCACCAAGAGCACTCGATCATACATTAAGAATACTGCAGCATATGCCGAGAGCGTCAGAATAGCTGCTGAGAGCACAAGAGCAGCCGCCAAGAGTGCGCGATCACCTGGCGGGAGTGCGTGAGTATTGGTCAAAGCTGGAAGGACCGCCAAGCCGAGATCACAAAGATTCGGAAGGCGAGGAGACCTCGTGATGGAGCTGAACTTTTACTTCTGAATTACTACGGCACTTTATGTGATCAATATGATCGATGCGTGTGAACCTAATTTCTATGTTGCTATGATGGAGTTGAAATTTTGCTTCTGAACTACTAGTGAACTGCATTTATGTAATTTGTATTGTCGATGCTTCTGAACGTATTTTCTATGATGCTCTCAAGATTGTTATATGACTTTTCTCTATGCGATTGGATAACTATGAAATTGACTTGTTAGCTCGTTTATTTATCTTTGTAGATGAAGTGGAACTGGTATGTGGTGTACTATGGGTAGAATCCAGGAGTCTATGATTCATGAAAGAAATGCAATGAACAAGTGGACACTTACGAGAACAACTGCTATAAAGGATATAGGACTAAAAAAGAAGAAGAGGATCATTATGCTGGAATTTTGTCTATTTTTGGCCTAGCCCAATAGCAGTTTCAGAAATTCCTAATAAATCCTAGAGGCCCACGCAGCCCATTAGTGCAAGGCAAGAGGTGCAACTAAAGTTTAGTCCCACATTGCTAGTTTAGAGGGAGTTGGACCTCTTTATAAGGGAGGCTCTTTCCCCACTTGTATGAGCATGAGAACAAGAGGGACATCCACGCGCGCTCCTCCTCTGCCGCCCGCCACGCCGCGCCGCGCCGCGGGTTGCGGGAATGAGCCGAGCCGATGTCTAAATTTTTTCCACGCGTTCCCTTCAGCTCCCGGCACAGCCTCTCGCCTCCTTCTCTTGCGCCTATAAAAGGGAGGTCGCTCCTCTCAGAGAGACGCACCAGAACTACTTCCTCCTCTCGCCACCGGTTCCTGAGCACTGCGCTGCTGCTACGATCTTCCCCATCCTGGGTTGCAGCGTGCACCGCAGGTCGGGACAGTAGGCCTCCGGAACCGCACCTCTTTGAGTCCTGTACGGGAGAAAGGTGATAAGGTTTTTGGGCAGCGCTCTGTGCGACTACTGACTCCTTCGTCACGGACGCCCCGGATTCCGACGACTACTTCCCCAACGACGACTACTTTCCCAACGTCGACAACCTCCTCGACGACATGGAGGATACCGACCCCAAGTCCAGTGCCTCTGCTCCGGCTGCTGTCTCATACGTGTTCTTGTTTTTCCTGTTAGAGGTCCTGTCACAGTTGCTTCTTCTAGTGTTTTCCCTAGACATGTTAGGATCTACCTCATATATGCATCTTGATCTACTGTCTGCTCTAGAGATGATCGGTTCTACCTCATATATGCAGAAATTATTTACCTTCTCTGTTTTATCACTGCTATACTAGTCATGCTTTATCTAGTATTTCTATTAATAAAATCATTCGGTAAATTGCTCATATTTCCAACAATCCAAAAATCTTATTATAGGCAATTTACCCCGAGTGGTTTTGCTGCTTCCATGAGACCTCCTATGTTTGAGGGTATCCACTATAAGAGGTGGCGCGTGAGAGCAGTCTTATGGTTTCAGACCATGAGCTGCTATGACGCCACTCTTGACAAACCTGAAGGGGAGCAAGATGCCCAACAGGCACAAGCTTTTCAGAAAATGGATACCTTGTTTAAGGCTGCTCTCTTGAGTGTTCTTGGTGAGAACATTGTTGATGCTTATGCGTCAATTGATAATGGAAAAGATATGTGGGATGCACTCGAGGCCAAGTTTGCGGTCTCGGATGCTGGCACTGAGCTGTACATCATGGAGCAATTCTATGACTACAGGATGACTGAAGAGCGCTCCGTGGTTGAGCAAGCTCATGAGATACAGTCTTTTGCTAGAGAACTTGACCACTTCAATTGTATCCTACCGGACAAGTTTATTGCCGGAGGTATCATCACTAAGCTTCCTCCCACGTGGAGGAACTTTGCTACTTCACTGAAGCATAAGAGGCAGGAGTTTTCCGTTCCGGATCTCATTGGTACTCTTGATGTCAGGAGGCGGCAAGACCGCTAATGTTGTCATTGGAGACACTGACATGAAGGATGCCGGACCGCAGGGACTTCAACCGTGCTAATGGGCAACAGTTCAAGTGCTTTTGTTCGTGGTGTTGGCACGGTCGATCTGAAGTTTACTTCGGGGAAGATCGTGCAGCTGAAGAATGTGCATTATGTCCCCTCCGTCAATAAAAATCTTGTTAGCGGATCTCTTCTGTGTAGAGATGACTACAAGCTTGTCTTTGAGTCGAATAAATTTGTAATTTCCAAGTATGGAACCTTTGTTGGTAAAGGCTATGAGTCAGGAGGCCTGTTTCGTTTATCCTTATCAGACGTTTGCAATAAAGTTGTTAATCATATTTGGAACAATAGTGAATCATATGTGTGGCATTCATGTCTTTGTCATGTTAACTTTGGTTGCATGTCGCGACTAGAGAAGTTGAACTTAATCCCTAGTTTCACCACTGTCAAGGGATCCAAATGTCAAGTGTGTGTGCAAGCTAAGGAACCACGTAAGTTTCATTTGACTGCGGAAACGAGAAATCTTGCACCACTAGAACTCATACATTCAGATCTATGTGAAATGAATGGTGTTTTGACAAAAGGTGGAAAGAAATATTTCATGACGTTAATTGATGACTCCACTATATATTGTCATGTGTATCTTCTGAAATCTAAGGATGAGGCTTTGAACTATTTCAAGATCTATAAAGCTGAAGCGGAAAACCAACTTGATCGAAAGATCAAGAGGCTTAGGTCCGATCGTGGTGGAGAGTATTTCTCAAATGAATTTGATTCCTTTTGTGCGGAACATGGTATAATCCATGAGAGGACGCCTCCCTATTCACCTCAGTCAAATGGGGTGGCCTAAAGGAAGAACCGTACCTTAACTGATTTGGCTAATGCCATGTTAGACACATCGGGTCTCTCCAAGGCATGGTGGGGGGAGGCGATATTGACAACATGTCATGTCCTAAACCGAGTTCCCACAAAGAACAAAGAGATAACTCCATTCAAGGAATGGGAGAAGAAAAGGTTAAAACTCTCTTATCTACGAACCTGGGGTTGTCTGGCGAAAGTCAATGTGCCAATTCCAAAGAAGCGGAAGCTGGGACCAAAAACTGTGGATTGTGTTTTCCTGGGATATGCTTTCCATAGCATTGGTTATAGATTCTTGGTTGTAAAATCCGAGGTACCTGACATGCATGTTGTTACGATCATGTAGTCAAATGATGCAACTTTCTTTGAAGATATCTTTCCCATGAAAGATATGGCTACCTCATCTAATCAAGAGATGCCTAGTTCATCGAATCAGGGACCAGTTAAAATTATTGAACCTGCCATTTCGATGGAACACTTTGAAAAATCTATGGAGTGAACGTCCGACCGTTGCTATCCAGGGGTGGCTCTAGATCTTCTATCCTTCGAGTGCATTCTTGTTCTCCGAGTGAATAATGACGGTCGAGTGGAAGTGGGTATCCGAGTGGGTCTTCTATCGAGTGGGTTGCAATCTGTGATGATTCCATTCGGTATCTTCTTTCTATCTTTGTAGGTCTTGGCCTCTGGTGTAGTGTCCTTGGGTAGGGCATGTAGGTCAGGCCTAGCACCCTACCCTAAGTGTGCATGTCATCGGCCTTCTATGTGTGTTGGTAGGCACCGCCAGCAGCCGATTACGCGGTAGTTAGTCTACTTCTCCGGTCATCCACCGTCGGAGGCCGGTATTCCTCCTCTCGTGCCTCTGATTTGGATTGAAATCGCGGCGGTAGAGGTGTGTCAGCGGCGAGGTAGGAGGCGAGGGTCGTGGCGATGGGTGGTGAGGCCCGAAGATGAGGCGGTCCTTGTAGGTGGTTCTAGAAGCTACCGGCTCTGGGGTTGGATTGAGGAAGACGGCAGGCGGATTTGCTGGATGCTGCAGCTTCCAGTGCCATCTATGTTTGCCCTGTTTTCTCTCCATTTCTTATTCCCCGGCGTTGACTCCTCTGTCTCTATCTCTCTGATTGATTTCTCTTCGCTCTGTAGCGCAAGGGACAGAATTAAGAACAGCAAGCCGGCGACCAGGACGGATATTAGTTAGTTTCAGAAGTAGTGCACCCGTTAGACCTGGTTTTTTTTAGTTGATGTCCATTTGATCTCACTAGTCATGAACCCGTGCCACTGCACGGGCTAGTAACAAAAAACATAGATTACCTCAGGTTCTGTAATGCTTTTTTTTGATGTATTAATTAGCTATTAGATTATATGGAGAATAGAGAACTATCCTTTGATTCGATGTAGAGTATGTGTGTGTGAAGTCCTACCTATAGTTGTAAGTCAGACATATGTAAGCCAGATATGAGAATGCACTTATTAATCACCCATCGAATTTTTTGATTAAACAAATAAATTATTTCTTAGATTAACGGGGTTGCTTACTCACACCTACGTCTTCGGGCTATGCCACTGCAACATCCACATTAACCTTGCATAAACCAAACATTAGAGTAATCCGATCCCTCTGTGTTTCTGTGTATGACGGATAATCGTTGTAGAATTATGGATCTTTGTCGGGAACACCTGAAGATCTTCAAGACAATCTAAAAGTTTAGAATGGAAGTTATAGTTAGAAACATTAAATCAGTGAATTATTTCCTCGTGGAAGATGCACTGTTATTATATGCGTAAACCACAATCAAATAATTCAATTGGCTATGTATTGAAATCCACATGGCGACAATTCAAGAACAATCGATGCAGAGGCCGGGATTTGTTCTTCTTTTTTGAAAAAAGAATCATTGACATGTCCACATATACCTTCATTGGACGGCACAAATCATAATCTTTATATTAGGTCCAATAATGTAATTAATTATCTTTTGATTATTTGTCATATTGTTGTAGTGAGAGTGAACTGAGAAGCGAAATCAAAAAAAAATCTTAAAGCCTGCACACATTTAAGAACTAAATTAATATTGAGATGGTCCTCTTGTATAGTCCTACTATGAGTCTACGATAATTTGGGGAAAACTGAAGATAATGCTCTCGGAGGAATTCATTTTATTCCTGGGATAACTCCTTTTGTCAAAATACATAGAGTAAGCAATTAAATAGATTATTCCAAACTCCCCCAATCCTTTCACTTTTGTTATATAAATATAACTGAGCAGGATTATATAGTAGTGGATGTTAAAAATACATAAAGTAGTACGTTCACATGATAGAGTAAATTCAGGTATATAACATAGTACCTTGTATTCATCCATACTCATAAATGTCATAGTAATGTTACTGTGCATGGCACAGACCTCTGTTAATTAGTTGTTGCAATTGACGTTGAGAATGCCTGACTTAACAAACGTATTATTCAGCACACTACATATATGTATAAGAGTCAACTGGGAGATAAAAATATATAAAAGTATTCTTAAAGCGAATTGAAAAACCTGATCCATACCGTATCTCCTTTATCACCCCTGAGAATACAAATCTGAGTTAGAGGCATCATGTCAAGTACAATTTTTTTTATCACATGTGCTGAGAACTAAAAGCATCAGATATCAAACACATTTGTACTAACTAAACTGTAGCTGCAACTAAAAATGTCCAAAGCAACATGGCAGGATTAATTAGACACCTTGAAAAGTGAGGGTTCTAAAACTGCGAAAAGAAACTAAATCTATTAGTAATATTTTTTGTCTGAAATCAGAACTTCAGGGATCATGCAAACACAACAATGGACTGCCCGATGAGTAAAAGCAGGATTGGGATACTCTGTCTGGAATGCGCCAGTAATCTAGCGCTAGCTTTTGCGTCAGGTTGCTTGAATCCATATGGAAACAGAGGAAAACTGAAGATATTCAAGATGAAATATCACCCACAGTGGAGAAACCTTCATAGATTATGCGAGATGGGTCGGCTGAGGACCAGAGCAAGATCGATTTGCAGTAGTCATCAATTAAAGCTGTGAGGGGTGTTGGTGATTGGGATGACGGGTGTTGTGGTCTAAAGATTGCAAAAGGCCACCTAAACCCGTTTTCTCATGCCATATGCTTGCAGTGTAGAGATCACCTGGGAAGCCTGGACACGTGTGCATGCCATTGTAAAACCACAGGCCACCACATGTACTCGTCCATGAATTGCTCCTGACTGGCGGCCGACGACGATGTGGACTGATTTCTCAAATTCCTATTCCAATTACTATTGCTGCAGTCCGCATGTGGATCGCAGATACTTATTGCTAGCGGCATGGAGGGGCATGAGTACTTGGAGATTGCGTCGGAGGAGAGTTCTCTGCACCTGCACCGGCCAATATTGTAGAACGCTCGTGCCGGATTGCTTGCCGCGTCGCCTGCCAGATTGTACTCTATTACGAAAAAGACATGGGAAGACAAAATCTGCTTCTCTAGTAGGGGTCCTCTTCTTTTTTTTCGAGGGAGATGACGGTCATAGTTCCTGTTTTCTTTTTCTTCTCGATGGAAAGAGTGGAGAGCCCAAGGGGAGCACGGCTGGGTGGAGAGGGCAAGTAGAGCACTGCATCCTAATTCATGACATTAGAATTACACAGAAGTGCGAGTATATGTGAGCCAGAATTTCTATATTAGTTAACTTCTTTTCAATTACATTCGCAAAAAAACTTCTTTTGAATTGAAAATCTCCACAATCCAATCAAAGAAATAACCATAATATTGGTGCATTGGAGTTCTATTACACGTTACCTCAAATAGATGGTGAGCAGGATCAATTGCTGCACGGAGGAACAGGTTAGAGGAAAGAGGCTAGAAGGCATAGCTCTGCTGGGTCCTGGAGATTGATTTCGTCCTCATTGACGGTGAAGTTGGGCTTCTGGTGCTGCTTGCCAGGCATGTTAGTGGGCGTCCTTTGTGGTTACAGGCAACCTTTATGATTGGCTCACAACTCAGTCCGGCACCATGTCCTGTATGACATGTCTCCAACACAATGCTTTCATCTTTTTCTCCCCATCCTTGTATCGTATTTGATTCATGCCAGGTTTTGCCTTTAGAAAAGAACTTGATGTTGAGGGGCGACGGTGTCCATGAAAGTGCATGGGAGGAGCGACAGGAGGCAGTGTATATGCGAATATTGTTTGATGCAGCCTCACCAACAATGGATGCCTCCTGGCCTGATTCAAACTAACGCCTACAGATCTCCTACCCCATATCGTGGATTGCAATGTGGTAAGACTTGGAAGCTTAAGAAATTTGAAGGATCTCCTGCTCTGTATTGTGGATTGCAGCATGGTTGGGCGGAAGGGAGGAAGGGGATCGGAGAGAGGCTGGTCTGGATAATTCTTTATGGATTGAAACATAGATGGAACTTCAATGTTTAATACATCATGGAGATTGGAGAGGGGACATGCAAGGAGGATGATTATGTGGAGCGGCGTTGGGAATTTGGGATCTGTCCATGACGTAGCTGAGCCTTGGTGGAGGAGGAACGGCTGATTACGTCATGGAGATTTTTTTTATGGGTCGTGATGGAGATTTTTTATTTGGTAAGGTTACGTGATGGAGATGTTTTTATTTGGTAAGTAACTCATGATGATAGAGTTCCTTAAGAACCTTGAGGTGGGACAACACGTGAGGACTCCAATATTTCATCCGATGGCTGTGAATAATTAATACCGAGATCCTACGGACAATTAGATTAGTTCTAAAGGATTAACATGGAGGCTCGTATGGTGCTTCCGATTAGTAATATATATATATATAAGATAGATTGTTTATGACGATATTGTTATGTGCCAGTTGAACAACTAATTTTTTAGGAGATGGAATGGTTTGCCTGAATTGATTTTTGAGTATATTGATGCTTAATTACTCTCTCATATCAGTTGTGAAAGTGTCAGTTTAGGGATCACTAAATGATAATGGCGGAGTTGATTCTGAGCATTGATTAGAAGCCAGTGTTGCTTGTTTTATACTGTTATAGGCACGAGTGAGTTATCTTGAATGTATGCGAAAGAAACAACAATCCTCCTGACGATTTATTAATGGTGGGGAGTTTTTAGGTTGTAGCTAGGAGAACAATATGGGCTGTGTCAGTGAGTTCGATTACCTGGACAATGTTACTGGATACCAACTTCAATTGTATTAGATTGAACTGTGACGTGAGTTTGGGAGGTCAAGATCTATGTGCTATGCCCTTGAGTCAGCTACTTATCACGTTGACCTTGTGTTCCCCTTACCTTATGTGTGTATATGGTGTCCTTTAATGGAAACTAAGTGTAAGGTGAATTCATGGGAATTAGGATTTTCGGTCACAAGATTTGATTTTTGTAAATTGTAGTGGCAGTACTGTCAAGTGTGACATATAATTACAAACTATCGAGACACCTTGTTGGCACTCTTTGATGATCCTGTTTCTGCAACTATGCATGTTCTAATATCATTAGTGGTCAAAGAATAAACACTGATAAATCTAGATACAGTTAACAATTTCTTACTTCCAAGAAGATTGGAAAGAGATCAAAGTTTCATCTCCAGGTTCCTCTTTATACTCCCCTGCCCCTATCTTTAATATTTTCTTGGATTTTGTGTTTTCAAAGGCTGTGTTGGAATTTGTTTCTTCGGTAGGGTGATTACTCCGTGTGGAAATGATATGTTGCTGCTGGGCTTCAAGCTCGCTGGTTACGACACTTTCCTCTACACAGCGGCCAACTGGCCCGATGCCCTCAACACCATGTCAGTTCCACTATACTCCAATCTTTCTCTTCCATGTCCACAGCAAGTCAAGATTCCACAATTTTCAGATGAGATGTTGTTTCTATTTTTGTTATATTCACCTTTGCTATTTTTCTGATTAGAGAATAAAATAGACTAGAGTGTTGTGGAAGATACATATACCTGAGGTATTGAAATGGACAAAGTAGATAAATGCTGTCATAGAAAGCAAAATGGGAATGGACCCTCCTCTCCCCCTCCCGCGACGTGCCCGCATGCGCCGGGGATTCCTAGCCGCCAGGACCTCAGCCCTGCCTCCCTCTCCTCCTCCCCGACGCCGCCGACAGGCGCCCGGATGGCGCAGCGGAGGTAGGGCACTTCCTCCTCCTCCTCCCGTGGAAGGCCGGCGCGGAGTGACAATCTCGGGTGCCTCGCTGGGCGGCCACGGGGCCCAGCGGCACGGTGGCGGAGGCTTGATGTGGCGGCGCGTCCCGCTAGTGGCTGCGCGCCGGTGCTCTGCTTCCCTAGCATGGCGCGGCGGTTGCGGAGCTCCTGACCCGGGAGGTGGCGCGCGGTCGGCCTACCGGCCGGATCTGGTCGGGTTTCGAGGTGGGGGTCGGCAGGCAGCGGGGATCTGGTGGTTCTAGCTGCGTTGTGCTCTTTGGATGCTGGCTATTGGGGAGGCTGGTGTGGGGGGCGGCGCAGATGTCCTGGGTGGATCATCCTGTCCTCCAGGCAGCCTAGGGGCTGAATCTGATCGGTGGTGGTGGATGGCGTCCGTTAGAGTGCAGGGTCTGGGAGACGACCTATTCTTCATTGGTCTTCCTTCGCGTTAGTTCTCTCCTTGTTGCTCCATTGTGGCGTCAACCCGAGTAGGCGCCCGTGTTGCTGCTATGCTCCAGACGGAACGACGGTGCTGGCCATGGGTGCGGCGGCGTCCGAGCTTGACTCGGTCTGGTTGTGAACGGTGCCAGGACTTGATCAGCGATGGCCATCGGCAGCTACTAGGTCGCGTTCCCCACAGTCGATGACCAATGTCGGGGGACACAGGTGTGGATGCCCCCTACTGTGGGGGCGCTCACCCAGGCCGGGTGGCTGATGCCGGGCTAGAAGCGGAAGGAGACACCTCCCGTTCCACTCACCGTGGCTGCTCGTTGTGAGGTCAATGGTTGGCGGTGAATCGGGACATGGATGCCGGGGCGGCGGCCCCGGGTGGTGGACTGCATGGTTAGCTCTCCTGCGGGCACTATCGCTGCGGTCGTGGCTCCCCTCTTGGTCGTGTGGGTGACGAGGGGCTAGCGTCTGGTGGCTCGGTTTCGCACTCCTTCACCGGGGCGGCACGTAGATCCAGATCTGGGTGTCTGGAATTGCCGCGGTTGCCCTGGTGGCCTTATGTGGCACAGGTGATTTACCGAGTGAAAGCTCCGCGCTTTCGCGCTGACGGCGACGATGCTCGTGACCGCCGCTTTCTTCTTGAAGTCGTCGTTGTGGATCTCCTCTCCGTGACAGGGTTCCGAGTGAAAGCTCATGTCCACTTTGGACTCGGCTGCAGCGACGCTTCGCGCTGTCTTCCCTACTAAGGACGTTATCGTCGAGCTTAGGGGTGCTAGGGTGTAGCGTGGCGTTGTATCTAGATTTCCCTGTGTTATCCTTCAGTAGCGTAGTTTCTTGCGTGATCCGACTATCTCTCCACCTTGTATCTTTTGGCCGTGTACTTTGCTCGGTTGCTGCTTTATCTATAAAGTGGGGCGATCAGTCGTTGAATCTTCAGTGGTAAGCTCAACAAATGGCTCCAAATTACAAGTGTATAGACAAAAGTCTCTTATTTGTAAGACGAAGAGTTCAAGGACCTGAAAATTAGGAAGGTCTAGAATAAAAGTGTTCTTGCCATGACGGCAACATGTTCTATGTACTTCATTTTGTCTACCTATGAAAATATTTTTGCCTGTTAGCTCCCTACGAAGACTGTTTGCTGCACCTGTATTGCTAATACACGGATCAGTCTCTAAGCCAACATATAAATGCAACTACAGGTAACAGTTTGAAGGGCCAAAGACTCGAAAGAATGATGGATGTTTGTGTTTCACCCTATTCTAATTTGGCATTGGCACTTCTGCTAAATGTTGTATTTGGTGCTACATATAATGGTTCAGATAACAATAGTACAACCATGTGCGAAAGGTTCGGCACAATCCAGTTTGGAGTTGAAGACAGTAAATGAGAATTCTGCACTGGCATTTTTGTGGCTGTTGCAATGATTTCATAATAGATAAAACTGGTTACAAAGTTAGACTACATCTCAGACAATGGAACTACACAATTTGTTTGCCTTGGTATCTTTTCTTTCTTGGGGTATGACTTTCTAGCAATGTCATCAATGATATCATTCAGCTCCTGATTGATAGTATTATTTTAGGTCTAAGACTGATAGATATTTTTTATTATTTTATCGTCAAGGAAATTTATCCTCCTGTTGTAGGTTTCTCAGTGTTAGGTGTAGCCAAGGTCAAGTGTACTGAAGTCAGGTCGTTTCGGGTATACGCTAGCCTGATGTGTTCAATATGGTTCAAAAGAAAGCTTATCAAGAGCCGCCGCGGATAAATCCTTACCTTTTTGTTGTTTCAGCTCCGATAAATTTTGTTACTGTGCTTCCAAGTTGCAAAGGCTAACGGGATGTAGAATTTCATGTGCTACACTAATCCTTTGGAGATCGTGGTTTCTGTTATGCACAAATCTTCAACTCTACAGCAAAACAAGCCTTGTTGATAAAGTGTATCGTGTAGTATGTTGTAGTTTTTTCTTGGATCATAGGTACTGTAAATCAACCGAAGAGTTCTGATACATCAGTGCAACTTGGCACACTACACCGGTAGGTCCAGTGAAAATGGTATGCTATAGTTGGAACCACTGAAATAAGTCGCTTGATGCTAGGGAAAATATGATGATTGTCAGAACGTCTCTTCACACAAATCTAGAATTGCAACTACTGAGATAAGTCACTTGATGTTAGAGTAAATATGATGAATGTCACAACCTCTCTTCACACAAATCTTATGAAATATGTTCAGGTTGATCTATCCATAGGGTAAAAAAAGACAACAATTATGCTTCTTTTATAGCTGGGTGTATGAAGATGGATCTATGCTTTTGTCCTACAAATGTGCTGTAATCTTTCTCCAGCATAATTAAGATATTTAAGAAAGAAAATTATGTAGCTTCTGTGTTGCCCATGTTTTCAGTTTATGACAACGAAGCGCATGAAAAACATGCTGCAATGAATAAATGGCGCAAAAAAGTGTGCATGTATCCTTCAGAAGCCAAATTACTGCATGATATGATTCAACACATAAGGCTTATGGTGGTGATGAGAACATCATCAGAATCGTCACCACCAAGAGCTAAGCTTAGCTGCTTGCGACATTCAACAATAATAGTGTGGTAACCTCCTCATTCTGCTCTATTTTTTATGACTACCTTTTCTCTTTCTTACGTGGCACTTCTCTTTCTGAATTTACCCTCAATATTGTTATATCTGTTTTTCTTTTGTGTATATATGTTCGGCCCTCGCCCTATCTATGATTCGGATGTGGTATATATTATCTTTTCATAACTATTGGTTCATTTATTGTTTATGAAAATTATGCCAACCAACGTGACATAGATTTTATTTATCTAGGAGGTTGTTGAACCGAAATTCCAACCGACCCTATTGTCGAGAGGTTAAATTTAGTTGAAGAAGAAAACAATTTCTTGAAGGAAAAATAAAAAACTTGAGGAGGAGAAGATGATATTGGAGTTGCATGTTGCGGATGTCGCCGATGATCACAAGATCAAGATGGATGCAATGCGCTTGAAGATGAGAAAGATTAGAAAATATGCCATTCATACCGAGGCTTGGTATCATTATGCCGTTGGATCAGTTGTTACCTTGGTTGCGATTATGATCGATTTGTTTTCACATTGAAATGGTTTACATAGTTTCAATGTATGGTTTAATTAATTTAGATGCTCTGCAGAGCTTTATGTTGTTAGATGAGAACTATGTATGTACTTTGGTTTTTATGTGATGATGAACTTCTATTAATTTGGTCATTTAATTATCTATTCATGATGTTCTGTAATGATTTTTGACACACTTAATTATATATAATGCACGCAGATGAACCGGCAATGGATGTACGGTGACAGACACACCTCCGAGTACATTAAGGGCGTGCATGCTTTTCTCCAAGTGGCTGAGGCAAACAAGCAGAATGGTTTTATGTGTTGTCCATGCCCTATATGTGGGAATACGAAGTCTTACTCTGACCGGAAAATCCTTCACACCCACCTGCTTTACAAGGGTTTCATGCCACACTATAATGTTTGGACGAGGCACGGAGAAATAGGGGTTATGATGGAAGACGGCGAGGAAGAAGAGTACGATGACAACTATGTGCCCCTGAATACGGTGATGCTATTGAACATCAAGTTGCACTGACGATGTGCACGATGGTGCTGCAACGGGCGAAGCTGCTGAAGATCAAGATGAACCAGACGACGTGCCCCATGATGATGATCTCCGCCGGTCATTGTCGATGCAAGGACACAATGCGAAAGTCAAAAGGAGAAGCTGAAGTTCGATCGCATGTTAGAGGATCACAAAAAAGGGTTGTACCCCAATTGCGAAGATGGCAACACAAAGCTCGGTACCGTACTCGAATTGCTGCAGTGGAAGGCAGAGAATGCTGTGCCTGATAAAGGATTTGAGAAGCTACTGAAAATAATGAAGAAGAAGCTTCCAAAGGATAACGAATTGCCCGACAGTACATACGCAGCAAAGAAGGTCGATGCCCTCTAGGATTGGAGGTGGAGAAGATACATGCATGCCCTAATGACTGCATCCTCTACCGTGGTGCCTACAAGGATCTGAACGCATGCCCGGTATGCGGTGCATTGCGGTATAAGATCAGACGAGATGACCCTGGTGATGTTGACGGCGAGCCTCCCAGGAAGAGGGTTCTGCGAAGGTGATGTGGTATGCTCCTATAATACCACGGTTGAAACGTCTGTTCGAAACGGAGAGCATGCCAAGTTGATGCGATGGCACAGTGAGGACCGTAAGAAAGACGGAAGTTGAGAGCACCCACGACGGGTCGCAGTGGAGAAAAATCGAGAGAAAGTACTGGGATGAGTTTGCAAAGGACCCAAGGAACGTATGGTTTGCTTTAAGCGCGGATGGCATTAATCCTTTCGGGGAGCAGAGCAACAATCACAGCACCTGGCCCGTGACTCTATGTATGTATAACCTTCCTCCTTGGATGTGCATGAAGCGGAAGTTCATTATGATGCCAGTTCTCATCCAAGGCCCTAAGCAACCCGGCAACGACATTGATGTGTACCTAAGGCCATTAGTTGAGGAACTTTTACAGCTATGGAATGGAAACGGTGTACGTACGTGGGATGAGCACAAAAAGGAGGAATTTGACCTGAAGGCGTTGCTGTTCGTGACAATCAACGATTGGCCCGCTCTCAGTAACCTTTCAGGACAGACAAATAAGGGATACCACGCATGCACGCACTGTTTACTTGACACCGATAGTATATACCTGGGAAGCTGCAGGAAGAATGTGTACCTGGGCCATCGTCGATTTCTTCCGACCAACCATCAATGTTGAAAGAAAGGCAAGCATTTCAAAGGCGAGGCAGATCACCGGAAGAAGCCCGCCATGCGCATCGGTGATCACGCATTTGCTATGGTCAATGATTTACACGTAATCTTTGGAAAGGGTCCCGGCGGACTAGCTGTTCGAATGACGCTGAGAATCACGCACCCATGTGGAAGAAGAAATCTATATTTTGGGACCTACCCTACCGAAAGACCTAGAGGTCCGCTCGATCGACGTGATGCACGTGACAAAGAACCTTTGCGTGAACCTGCTAGGCTTCTTGGGCATGTATGGGAAGACAAAA
Organism: Aegilops longissima; assembly: GCA_021605205.1. Classification (NCBI taxonomy): domain Eukaryota; kingdom Viridiplantae; phylum Streptophyta; class Magnoliopsida; order Poales; family Poaceae; genus Aegilops; species Aegilops longissima. The sequence goes on from CM038679.1 coordinate 748,378,077, forward strand.
GATACACCTGAGGCACGAGAGGACCTGCAACGCTTGCACGAAAAAGAGGGCATGCCTCCGAAGCAGTATGAAGGTCCTGCCAGCTACGCTCTTCGAAAGAAGAGAAAGAAATATTCTTTCAATGCCTGCTCAAGATGAAGGTCCCGACTGGCTTCTCGTCGAATATAAAGGGAATAATAAATATGTCGAGAAAAGTTCCGAACCTAAAGTCTCATGACTGCCACGTGATTATGACGCAACTGCTTCCGGTTGCATTGAGAGGGCTTCTACCGAAAACGTCCGATTAGCCATTGTGAAGCTATGTGCATTCCTCAATGCAATATCTCGAAGGTGATCGATCCAGAAATCGTAGTAACGCTAAGGAGTGATGTGGCGCAATGTCTTGTCGGTTTCGAGCTGGTGTTCCCACCATCCTTCTTCAATATCATGACGCACGCCCTAGTTCATCTAGTCGGCGAGATTGTCATTCGGGGCCCGTATTTCTACACAATATGTACCCTTTGAGAGGTTCATGGAGTCCTAAAGAAATATGTTCAGAATCGTGCTAGGCCGAAGGAAGCATCTCCATGGGCCATCAAACAGAGGATGTCATCGGGTTTTGTGTTGACTTCATTCCTGGCCTTAATAAGATAGGTCTCCCTAAATCGCGGTATGAGGGGAGACTGATCGAAAAGGCACGCTTGGAAGAGACTCAATAATATGCAGGGACGGATATTCTTGGTCTCAAGCACACTACACAGTTCTACGAACTCTACCTTGGTGACCCGTATGTCGATGAACACAAGAACAGTCTGCGCCCAAACACCCGGAGCAAAGGCGACGATCTGGATTACATGTGAACACATCAGACTTTCAGCAGTTGGTTGGAAACACGCCTCGAGGTGACAGCACTGTTTGTGATGAGTTGTACTTGTTGTCCAGGGACCATCTTCGACTGTAATGATTTGGAAAGGATACGAGATAAATGGGAATACATTTTACACGATTGACCAAGATGAAAAGAGCACCAACCAAAACAGCGGTGTCCGCTTTGATGCAGCAACCGACAAGGAAATGACACATATTATGGTTACATAGTAGACATATGGGAACTTGACTACGGAGTAGATTTTAAGGTCCCTTTGTTTAAGTGCAAGTGGGTCAATCTGTCGAGGATGGTGCAGGTAGACCCACGATGCGGAATGACAACAATGGATCTGAAAAATCTTGGGTACATCGACGAACCGTTCGTCCTAGCCAATGATGTGGCACAGGTTATCTATGTGAAGGACATGTCTACCAGACCGAGGAAAAGAAAAGATAAGGAAGCGAATACATCATACAATGAGCCAAAGCGCCACATAGTTCTTTCAGGAAAAGGGACATCCAGGAGTGGAGGGCAAGACAGACATGTCTCAAGAGTATGAAAAGTTTCATGAAATTCCCCCCTTCAAAGTCAAGGCTGACCCAAGCATCATGATAAATGATGAAGATTATCCATGGTTACGGCGCAATAAGCAAACGACACAAGCGAAGAAAAAGTGAAGACTTTCTCCCACAACTATTATGATGATACCATGCCAACTTTGTAACACATGAGTATGATACCATTGTCCGTTTTGTTCATGAACATGCTATGCCAACTTTTTCAGAGTTCATTTAAAAACTATGAATTTGAAAACCTCGCATAAGCTTAAGGGCGCCACACGGTTTATAATTAAGCCCGCCCTCTACGCCTTGTTGAGCTCACAAACTTGTGATTCACACAAATTTCAAAGAATTCAAATTTTATAAAACTAATGGCACAAACAGAAAGTTTATAATTGTTCTAAAACAAATGGCACTAACAGAAAGTTTATAATTTTGCTGACCTAAAAGCAAAAAGAATTAAAAATAAAGCAAAAACCAAAAGAAAATAAATAATGCAGGAAACAAAACAAAAAACTTGAAAAAAAATAATAATAGCAACAATAAGCATTTTGTTGTAAGTAGAAACAAAATAAAATAAATAAAGCAACAAAGAAAACAAAAAAGTGTTTTGAATTTTAAAACTAATGGCACAAACAGAAAGTTTATATTTTTTCTAAAACTAAAAGCACTAACAGAAAGTTTATAATTTTGCTGACCTAAAAGCAAAAAGAATTAAAAAATAAAGCAAAAACCAAAAGAAAATAAATAATGCAGAAAACAAAACAAAAAACTTGAAAAAAATAAAAATAGCAACAATAAGTATTTTGTTGTAAGTAGAAACAAAATAAAATAAATAAAGCAACAAAGAAAACAAAAAAGTGTTTTCAAATTTTAAAACTAATGGCACTAATAGAAAGTTCATATTTTTCTAAAACTAAAAGCAAAAGGAAATAAAATATAAAGCAAAAAAACTGCCACCTACTAGGCCCCCACGGCCTGAATACGACTAGAAACCCTACATGGGCCAGATTCAGGCCCGCAGAGGCTAATAGGCCCACATGCAGTAGCATGATTAGGCCCAAAGCCTGCATTTGAGAGGAGCTCGAAGGGACGCACACCAGCGCTTATAAACCAGTGCGGCGCCTTCAACTAGCGAGGTGGGACTAAACATTTGGGTTCGGGCAGACAGGCCTTTGGTCCCGGTTGGTGGCACCAACCGACTAAAGGGTGGTTTAGTCCGGTTGGTGCACGACCAGGACTAACGCTTCTTTAGTCCCGGTTGGTGCCACCAACCGGGACCAAAGGCCGCCGCTTCCGCCCTTGAAATTTGGTTTGGTCCCGGTTGGTGGCACCAACCGACTAGGGCATTAGTCCCGGTCGTGGCACTAACCGGGACCAATGCTCTTTCTATATAAGCAAGACTTGGGAAATTTTCACATCTCCTCGCCCATTTGCCCCAACCTCCCCCGACGCCGCCAGCTGCTTCGACGCCGCCGACGACGCCGTCTGTCGCCACGCTCGTCGTCGCCGTCGCCTCGCCTCGTCGTCGCCGTCCCCCTGCCTCGTCGTCGCCGCGTCGCCCTGCTCGTCGTCGCCGCCGCTGCCGCTGCCGACGCCGCCGCCGACGCCGCCCCTGCCGTCGCCGTCGCCCTGCCTCGTCGTCGCCGTCCCGCCCGTCGCCGCGCCCTCGCCGTCGCCGCCCCTGCCTCCGCGACCTCGCCGACCTCGCCGTCGCCGCCCCTGCCTCCCGACCTCGCCGTCGCCTCCGCCTCCCGACCTCGCCGTCGCCTCCGCCTCCCCGCCGCCCGTCGCGCGACCTCGCCGTTGCCTCCGCCCACAGTGAGCCCCAGCAGCACCTGCCCTGCCCCCAGCACCCACCTGCCCTGCCCCTGCCGCCGCCATGATTTTTTTTCTGCATATATATGTGATGTTTTTTGTATATATATATTGATGTATAGAATATGATGTTTTTATTGATGTATAGAATATGATGTTTTTATTGATGTATAGAATATGATGTTTTTGCAGATAAATGTTCATGTATATATATTGATATATTCATTGATGTATAGAATATTTTATAAAAAGAAGAAGAAGATTCTCCTCTTTTCCTTCTTCTTCTCCTCTTTTTTTCTTCTAATTTTGCTTCTTCTTCTTCTTCTCTTTTTTTTCTTCTTCTCCTTTCTTCTTCTTCTTCTTCTTCTTCTTCTTCTTCTTCTTCTTCTTCTTCTTCTTCTTCTTCTTCTTCTTCTTCTTTTTATCGGGAACGAGGGTGTCGAGGATCGCTGAGGGTCGACGGCCGGGAACTAGGCTAGAGGGTCGAGAGGGTCACAGAGGGTCGAGGGTCGCCGAGGCCGGTCGAGGGTCGCCGAGGCCGGTCGAGGTTTCGAGGCACAAGGGTTTGAGGGTTCGAGGGTTCTAGGGTCGAGGTTCGAGGGTTCTAGGGTTCGAGGGTTCTAGGGTCGAGGGTTCGAGGGTTCAAGGATCCGAAGGAAGAAGGAAGAAGAAGAAGAAAAGAATGAGAGGAAAAGAAGAAGAAGAAGAGAGAAGAAGAAAAGAATAGAGGAGAAGAAGAAAAATAGAATTTTTTCTATTTTTCTTCTTCTCCTCTATTCTTTCTTCTTCTCCTCTTTTTTCTTCTTTTTTCTTCTTCTTCTTCCTTCTTCCTCTTTTCTTCCTTTTCCGATAGGGGGTACCGATAGTGTCAAAGTATTGAAGAAATCCATCGCTTCATCATTAGCCGGAGTAACCATGGCATGATGGTAGAAGTCCTCAAAGTTGTACTCGGAATGGAGTCCGGATAGGATAATTTGCCTTTTGCTGAACTTTGTACCAAAAGCTAATTATCCTATCTGGGACTCCGCTCCAAAACAACTTTGGAGAGCTTGCACCATCATGCACCACATTTTAGCCTAATGATGAAGACATGGTTTTGTTGAATCCTTTGACACTAGGCAACCTCCCGACCCTCGGCGATCTTGACCCTTGACCTCGACCGCTCGGCGATCCATGACCCTCTACCCTACTTGTGGGACATAGATGTACTGTTCAATGCCGACCCCTCCCGATAGCTTCAACACGTGGGGGGGTCGATATTACGCACCCCTCCTAGCTTGAAGCGTTCCGAGGCCACCCCTAACCCTTGAAGCGTTGTCGAGGACACCCCAAACCCTAGAGAAGCAGCGTCGAGGCCACTAATATGATTCCTTATTGTGATTAGCTAGCTAGTTCTACGTTGGCACTAATATATCCATATCTGTCATGTTTGAATAATAATTGCCATGTTGTAAATATTTGTAGAAACTATGGACACCCCCCGAGACGAAGCAGAAGAAGCGTTGTTGAGGGACATAATCGCACACGGAAGTGATGCCGTCTCCTCGATGATGTTTCTCAACGCCGATAACGATGGTCTGGAAGGAGAGGGTGAAGAAGCAGCTGGCTATGATTTACATGGCTCCGATGACCCAATGCCGGTGCAAGAAGTAGACCGTGAGGACGGCTCCGGTGATCACCAAACCGAGTCCGGCCAGGTATATATATTAGTTAAGCCTGTGCTGACTAGCTCTCGTCTTTGTTTTGGTATATATATATGTACACATATTAATTAACTCTCGTCTTTGTTCTTTTTCTAGCCCTCCGGATCGAGCACAACTTCGTAAAGAGACGAGGCCCCAAGAAAAGTTGAGCTCGGATGAAAAGTTTGAGATCATACAAATCGCGCTGACGGCCAACCGATTGAACCCTACCGGACAAAGAAGGCATTTGTTGCTCAAGCGGGGTTCGGTTAGGGACAAGATCCCGATCAGCATCCACCAATGGTATAAGCCTAAGAACGAAGACCCTAAGGTGTCTTATGTCAATGATATGCAGAAAAATGATCTTTGGACTGAGCTGAAGTCAAATTTTACCCTATCGCCAGAGGATGATCCGGAGAAGCCAGTAATAGAGCCATTAATCAAGTCTTTTGCTCTTAAGAAGATGGCAGAACAATTCAGGAATTGGAAGAAAGACCTCAATACGTATGTCGAAAAAATGAGACACCAGAATTCACGGGCAAATATGAGAAGATCAGAGATGACTGGCCCGCATTTGTGGCCTACAAGACATCGGAAAAGAGTAAAAAGATGTCGGCGACAAACAAGAGAAATGCTGCGAAGAAGAAGCTTCATCATCGCACGGGTCGTGGCTACCTCATAGCCCGCCTAAGTGGTCCAAGGCTGAGAATGATCTGCTTGATAAAGGGATCGAACCGAGACAATGAACTTGCCAGATCGTTGCCGGACTTGGTTCTTCGGGGCCGGCGGATCCTTGGACCCTATAACGGGGAAGTGCATTTGGACGGACGAACAATTGGACATACCAGTCAAGAGGCTTAAGCATTATATCGAAGCAGCGCAGCAAGGGAAGTTCGTTCAGACAGGAGAAGGACGAGCTCACAATGGCCCTCGGGAATCCTGAGCACCCTGGACGGACACGAGGCACGCCAGGCTCCCTTTCGTGGAAGGCTGGATTTCCGGACGCAGGGGGTTACAAAACCCATGAGAGGAGGAAGAAACTGGAGCAGAGCCTAATGCAGGCGCTGCACGAAAGGGTAATGGGGCTAGAGGAACGAGAAGAGGAACGAGAAGCAGCCGATCACAACAAACGACCTGCCGAAGCTTCCCCCGAAGCTACCCCGCCATCTCAGCGGAGAAGCAGCGTGGCTTCCACCGAGCTGCTTCAGCCAGAGCAGCATGCCTTGACGGCTCCTGCCAGCTATCCCGTGGATGCTATCACGGATGCTGAAAGTTGCCACCTTATGGCGCAATGGAGCAATTTAAAGGTCAAGGCGGCTGTTGGCTCTGTTATCCCACTAAACCCGACTCAACTTTTCACCGCCGGCCGATTCCGAAGGATATGCTAAGGTGATGGTCGATGAAATAACGGAGGATTTGAGGAGCTCGGCTTGACCAACCTACCGGTGAAGGGAGTATCGGCTGGGTTCGCTCTCAAGACTCCATGCCTATGGCGGAAGGATCTCATCAACCTTCCGAACTGGACGCCTCCGCCTCCTCCTCCTCCTCCGCGAGTCGGGGCACTCCGCCTCCTCCACCGCCTCCTCCTCCTCCTCCGCGAGTCAGGGCACTCCGCCTCCTCCCGCCTCCTCCTCCGGCGAGTGACGATCAGGGCACTCGGCGGCTCCTTCTCCGTGCGTGGCGGCACTCCGTCTCCTTCTCCGCCTGCACCGGCGCGTCCGGCAGCCAGCCTCCTCCTTCTCCGCCTCGTCGGCAAGGGCGGAAGAGACCCGCCGCCGCTCCGGCTGCTCCGCGCGTCGTAGTCCTTCTCCTCCGCCTCGTAAGCAAGGAAAGAAGACATCCACTCCGCTCGCTCTGCCGGCGTCTAGCAGTACTGCCAAAGGCGGAGGAGATCTGATTCGGTCCTTCTCTCAAGACTCAGAAGCTACCGACTGAGAGGAGCGAGGAGGAAAACGCGAAGATCGCGCAGACCAAGTGGATGACTGGTTTCAAGGGTTGAAAGCAAAGAGACATCCACCTCCGGAGGAGAAGGTAGATCCGTCAAAGCGAAGCGCACTCGCTGCCCCGACAAAACCACCCAAGTCTCCGCCAAAGGCAACTATGAGCGCATTATTGGAAAGGCATTTGCCGAGGCGGAGAGATCGGGAAGTAGTGTCAGTGATCAAAGGATGAAAGAACGACGAGCTGGGAAACAAATTGCCCAGCTCGGCGAACAAGCGAAGGAATCGTGCCCCCCGCTCAAGGTGCCTGCTAGCGACATCGTCGATCCGAGGATGGTGCCCGGTTATGGCAATCCTGAAGATTACTTGCCCTACGATGTACAATTTGATTTCTTGGAGGTGCAGATACAAAGATACGAGTACGGGAAGCCTCTCGTCAAAGATGAAAGCTCTCTAACAACGATGATGCGAAGGTTGCATGATTGGTACATGAAAACCTGCAAAGAGTCTACACGGGAATGTTTTCAATTCCTAGGGTGCGGGTTCAATGCATTCAATGCATAGAGCCTTGCCTCGGATTTTGAACCGCAGCATTGTAGCTACTTTCATCGGAAAGGGCAGGATGGACGGCTTAGTGGCCAAACGATTGTCGCCGACGCTTTCAACCAATCCATCCCCAAAATGAGGTCAATGCTACAAGACTTTGCCGATAGGAAACAAAATTCCATTCCTTCGATTTCAAGGGGACGCTTGCAAATCGGAAGTCCACATTGGCCGTGTGTGTATAAAAGGAAGCATTCATGTTTGCTTAAGGCCATGCATGAATGCAAAATCTTGGACATGAATGAATGTGATGTCTAATCGAAAAAACAGATGGTACTGAATTCGAAGGTACCCATCACGAGCAGGCTGGTCCGAGCCGTTCGTTCAACGTGGTTGGCCCGAGCTTTCCCATAAGACTTGCCTGTTTTGCGGTTCGGTTGTTTCCCGGCCATTTGGAAGGCCACTGATTCGTTCTTGAACCTAACGGTGCCCGCTGTCCTTTTGAAGCATAAACCATTTTGGGAGGGGAACAGGGCTTGGGGTGGCGAGGAAGCCGGGCGCTTATTTAAGGGGCAGGTGTGATAACCTTTAAGCAATGCATTGGCTGTACATGCTATTGGGAATCCATATCTTGCGCTTCGCGAGGCGGGCAAGAGAGCGGGTCAGGCGCTTTAAAACTCTTATTCCCGCGAAAGCGACATTGATGCTTTGTTCCCAAGGTGGCGAAATCAGCAAAGTCGGCACAGAAGTCGAGTTGATGTCGCTTGAAGTCCGCCGGAACTTCTCTTGTCCGGCATCGTTGAATATCCTTTAAAAGCGAGACAAGTCCAAGAACTCGGATACTTAAACCTTGTTGCCTTGGGTGAGGTTTGGGAACTCCGCTTCTTCGTCCATGACCCCTTGAGGAACAAGCGGGGCGGAAAACCGGAAGTCGCGGTGATGAGTGTCCCAAGCGGCGACGGTGGCTGTCCCACCATTGATCGGGTCCCTTGAAGAAGGAAAAAGGTGACATAGCTGGCGGGGGGTACATTAGGGACTCCATCTCAAGGTGATGTCACGGGCCCCAAAATCCGTGGTGAGTTGAGCTCCGGTACCGCGGGGGTTCAGCGGTAATTCTGCAGTTGTTCCGTTTGGGTGCTGGTTCATATTGGGGCGAGGCCAGCCATCATTTCTCCATGGTGGCGATTCATCTCGAGGTTGGATCATACCAGCCATGTACTCGGGCGGTGGTGGAAGGTTGGTACCACGACCACACCTGCCCCCATCCGCTATTATATAACAGGTAGTTCATCATTTGAGAAAATAAGCAAGAGACAAAATCATTCATGATGAAACACGATAATGAAAGTAGATGATGGAAACTACATAGTAGTTGGATATCTTGGAATCATGCATGAGTTCGAACATAGAGTCGAACATGATCACATCATAAGGGCCTTTGCGGCAAACATCAAACACTAACAAGGTCACATCGTCCACGCCCTCGGGGGAGAAATGGAGTCGGGCGGGGATAGTCCTCCCGCGGTGACCGAGGGCCGGGATACTGTGTGAACCGGCGCGGTGGCGGGAAAGGGCCGCGCGGAGAGTAGCCTCCCCCCGCCAACCAACTCCCGGGCATCACGGTCCCGGGGGTAGTCGGGAACCGACCCGAACGACAAAGGGGCATCAGCGCGAACACGGTAGAGGTGCGACGGGTGATGTACAACTCGTGGGAAACCTTAGCTCGATCAGCCCATCGCATGCGAACAAAGTTCGATGGTGGAAAACCCTCGGTGGGTAGGCATGTATAACCCTCCTCACCAACATCGGACGCGATAGCAATGTGCCCGGGAGGTGTCCAACTCTCGAACCCTGCGAAGGCGTGGGGGCGCCATCGTGGACGCCATATCGATGGTCACCCAACCCTTTG